>OY728123.1:861607545-862863630 GCA_963277665.1 Viscum album | reverse complement strand
TATCAACTTCAAACAAGTTCAAAATCCATCAAAGGATGTTGACATAGATGAAAATGATAAGTAAAACTCTTTCAGAGAAATATCCCTTTTTCATGAAAAAATTTAAAATCCACACCATTTAAAAAGGAATAAATTTAAATATATTTTTGAATCGAAGTGTCCCATACCACTTTGAAACTTTTGAACGGAATTAACATTTTTAAAACATTCATGTCTATATAAATAAATCCTTAAAACCATTTTAAAAACATGGATATTACTGAGAAAGGTTTAAAAGAATAAATCATTTAAAATTTTAAAATGATGTTTTATTAAAAGATTCCCTTAAAAGTAATACCTTTGAAAACACATTTATGAAACATGGGAATGGATAATAAATATTCCCCAGTAAAAACTTACGTAAAAACAACCTCAGATAATAATGTGATTGTGAAATTAACCCTTACCAATTTGGTAACATGAAAAACATACACCCCATGAATTAATTATCATACCATGAAGATGTAAATACACATAAATTAAAGTTTATTACACAATGAATACAATTATGGGTAGTACATACACCACACAAAAGGAAATAGTGGCAATATAACATGAATCTCATGGGAATAATGAGTGGGATGAAAACCACTTACCTTGCACTTTCATTTGGTCGAGGGTACGTTTAACCTCCTATATAATGACCATTGTATGTTATTAAATTTTAATATAACCATATGTATATTTATTATATCATACATTATTCATTTATGATTTTATACTACCCATTTAATATTGATTTCCATGTTAAATTAACATTTCGGGTAATAATCGATTTCTTTATCGTACATATTTTAACTTGTTATTCATGATCGTATAATTTAGATCCTGATTTAAATAATTCCAGAATATAAAATATTATTTATATATCATATATATTTAGAATATAAATATGTATAATAGATAGATATATGAAATGGAAAACACTGTTTATGTAGCGGGTAGACCGTATGTACCCATAAACGTTGTTTCTGTTTTCATATCATATTGAATGGAAGTTAGTGAATGAGATGAATGTAAATAGATACATATATATATATATATATATATATATATTTCCAGTAGCATTATTATGTCATATATTACATACTTATTAATAATATATTTTTTATAATCATCGTTCAATGGTGAACATGTAAATGAATCTCATCACGTTTGTGGAGACGGTAATCTGTACGTAAAAACGAGTGACAATATCATTATTTTTATTAAAAAACGTATGTAAATAAATGGAATATCATATATAAAGAATCATTAACATGTTAGATTTATTAGTTACATAAATTATACAAAATTATTATACTCATCCAAATAATAGTGTATTAGAATAACAACTACACCATGACGTGGAGAGGGTAAGTCGTACGTACGCATGTATGGTGACATGTCATTCATTGGATGGATAGAATAATTAATATGGTTGTACCATATTTATAATAACATAATAGTATATAGAAGATAATGGGGTTATTATTTTAGAATGGAAACAACAAAGAAAGAGGAAGTGGAAGAAGAAAATAAGTTGAAAGACAATGGTGAAATTACTACCTCTTCTTCGGGTTCTTCCTTTTGATTTGATAAAAAGGGATCCATAGGTTGGCTTTCTGACTAATGTAAGGCCCCTAGAATGAATTAAGGTATGTTGGGAGGATATTTTGGCAGGGGTTTTATGGTCCAATGTCTTTATAAGTGTGAGAAATGTGTAAGAAATGAGGGATTTTTATAATGGAGAGGTGGGGCTCTTTAGGAAAGTTTTAAACAATTATTTTATTATAACCTCATATTTGGTTTCAAAAGGTCAAATATTATTTAATAAAAAATTTAAGATGACTTATGGTCGAAATAAAATAATCCAATAATAATTGGATAGGTTTTGGATATTTTTTTAATATTTATAATCTTATTTATTTAAATCATTTATTAATGAGGTAAATATTACATCATTATTGTGTAATAAATAATTTAATTTATTTGGTGTCCAAAAATAATAAAACAACTACCCTGATGTGGGAAATATTTTTTTCTTTCCAAAAAATATTTATAGTCGAAAAGATAACGTATATAACCCCACGTAAAAATTTATTTACTAAAAGATATATGTTTATGCCATTTTTGTCTTTACTTTAAATTAATTAATATAAAATGTCATTGTTACTTCCATGTGGCTCTATGGGGACCCAAATTTGACGCAAGGATGACAATGGTCGGCTATATATCATCCAATAAGATTTGGAAACACGTTACTTTTGAACCATGGCTATTGTATATATGAATTGGAGTACGGTTTGTGTTTGTTGTCAATCCTCAGTGGATGTTCAGAATGTGTGCCAGTAAAGTGATCATATAATTTAAGCAAACAATAACATTGAAGGTGGCACTGTTCCCTAGTGTTTACCAAATTTTTGGGCCTCAAAATTGGAAAATTATGACATGGATTGTTGGTAAGAGGAGGTGCGCACAAAGAGGAAGTGGTGCACGAAAAGGGTGGTTAGTGCGTGAAATATTTGAGTTGTGCGCAAAAAACTATGTGGTGTGCAAAATAGTGGAGCATGGTTTTTCACCAAATAGTTTTTTGGAATTATAAAGTCAAAAAATGAAAAAGGCATGGGCTGTACGAAAAATCTAGAGATGTGCGCGAATAACGATACATGCACGAAATATTTCATGCCAAATGAAATGTTTTTCATGCCACCGGGGGATTTTGCACGTGGGGGTCTGAGATGCCTATAAATAAGAGGTGACCCCATCATTCTGTATGGTTGAAGACTCAGATAAAATATAAGGTCTGATGTGCATAAAAGGTTCACATAAAGGGAGTTTCGTGAAAAATTGATGCTTGCGTGAAAGATTCTGGCTCGCGCGAAAAAATTCGGAGTTGTATGAAATATTCCGATTTGCGCGAAAAATTCCATGTCGCGCGAAAATTCCAGTTTGTGCGAAAAATTATAAGTTGCATGAAAAATTATGAGTTGTGTGAAAAATTCCAAGTTGCGTGAAAAATTCCATGTTGCGTGAAAATTTTTGGCTTGTAGGTAAAAGGTGAACTTGCAGAAAAAAGTTGAGGTTGCACATAAAACATGGTGTTGTGCGAAATGCTTAGTGAAACCAGTTTGCGTGTTTCGGATTATCTGGTTTTGTGGCTCAGTGCATTCAAGTGAATCATTACCGGTCTTCAATACAAGAAGAGTTTCATGCTAAGCAGAGGTAAATACTTCAATTCAAATCTACTGAAGAGACCCTCATGTCTATAAACTGACTGGGACTTCACTAAAGGCAGTGATCTAGGGGGAGTCAACAGGAGCGACCTGAGGGATGTCGTGAGCTATCTCTGATCTTTTGTAAAGGTAGTGTGCCTGGGACAGAGTAACTGTACCTGAACATTTTAATCTTTAGCTAGTAAATTTTAGTGGAATTAGGTATGACCGACAACCTTTCAGTGTATGCTCCTTGGACGTATCCCTTTGTGGTGAACCAAGTAAAAGTGTTGTGTCAACTTCCTACTTTTATTTCTTTGACAAGTTTAACAAGTTCCTACCAATGTAGAAACAAGATCCTCAACTTTAAATATAAACATTTAACACTCTGATTCACCCCTCCCCTCTGAGGGTGTTCTGGGGTCCTTCAAGTGGTATCAGAGGGAGGTTTAGTGGTGTTTGATATGTCATTTACCGTTATGGACAATTCAGTCAATATCAGAGGGGTCTCTCTTTTTGATGGAAGTAATTTCCAGAACTGAAAGAATATAATGAGATATCATCTAGGATCTCTTAGAATGAAAGTCCTTTTTTTTATGGTTCACGTAATACAAGTCACTAATCCAACAGGCCTGGCTACGACTGAGGCAGACAGGAAAATTCTTGATGCATATGCTAAAACACAAAATGCTCTCACCGCGGCCCTTTATGATCAGATCTATCTAAATGTGGTGAGTTTAACCTCAAAAACATCCATGTGGGATAAAATTGAAAATATTTATGAAGGAGATAGAAAAGTTAAGGGGGAAAAACTACAAGTCCTACACAATAGGTTTGATGATCTGAAAATGCATCCAGATGAGAATGCAGACTCATTCTTCAATAGAATTACTAAAGTGGTTGGAGATATTTGGGGTCTAGGTGAAGAAATAAAAGGCATTGATATTGTAAAGAAAATTTTAAGAATACATCCACCCCTATACAATGTAAAGGTGTCATACCTTGAGGAAAGAGATCATTCTAAACATTTGTTGGATGACCTGCTGAGCAGTTTGGAGGCATATGACATGAAAGTCAAACCAGAAGATGCTAAGACTTGAGTGAACAAGGAAATGGTGTTCAAAGACATTGAGAAACTGAAAATATCAAAAGATATTAGTTTTGAAGATTATGAGGAAAAATAAATTCTTTCTCTCATTGGAAAGAAGTTCCAGAAAGGAAAAGGGAAATTCAAAGGGAAGTTACCTCTTTCTTGCTTTCGTTGTGGAAAAGTTGGTCACATTGCCTATCAGTTATTAAGAAATATTGATGATGAGAATAGTGATGATGAAAATATTGAGATTCCTACCAAAGAATAGTTTTTTCTATATAGAGGAAGAAGATGATAATGAATTATGTGATGAAGAAGAACCGGAATTTAAAACTGGGAACCATGCTTCCATAATAGCCACTCTTGAAAAATAAAAAGATACAGGTGGAGAAAATCAGTTGACAATAAGTGCCAATCCTGAGTTGCAACTTAAGGATGATGTTAGTAAGATTAAGATTAAATGTAAGAGTTTCAATAAGTGTAAATAAATTAAATAAGAATCAACTGAATATATTGATCAAATTGAAGCAAAAATTGAATGACAGGACGATTTGGTGAAAGTAAAGTATAAAATACTTGAAAGCAATGATGATGTAGTGGATCTGAAGCTGATAATTGAAGATCAGGAAAATGTCATCAATGAAGTCACCTCTAAACAAGAGGAAACGTACAAGACTTTTGAGCATCTTGAGGAGGAAGTTGTTACTATTAGGAGTAAACTTAAAAAAGATTCAATTTCAAAAGAATCAAGGAAGAAAATACAATTTCAAAGGTTCTCAGATGCTAGGATGTTAGAGAGATAAAAATGTTGCTCTAATGGAGTTGAAAAGAATTTAAATGATTATAGAACCACCTACATGGGAAATAGTGGAATTGGTTTTGAGGTAGAGTCGTCATACGCTACAAATAAAGGCAACCAAAGTAAAGGCAAGATGAAAGTGTGTAATGTGGAAAAGTTATCTGAAGTGGTGAAATAGAAAACCCCCATTCAATCTGAAAGAAGAAAAGAAGATTATAATTGATCCTCCTTGAAAAAGTGGCCATCAAACTATTATCCATTTGAAGAAGGAATGATGATAAAAAGAAGTGAGAATACATTTCCTCTCATGAAGTGTCAGTTCTATGGATATTTGGTCCATACAATGTCTTATTGTGAAGAGTAAAGAAGCTATCTGAATGGAGAAGATATGGGAGTTCAATGGAGGAGAACGAATTCATATCCTAATTCTTTTAGAAGAATCAATTTCTATGGATATTGTTTTTATTATTCTAACTTTGGTCATAAGGCTGTTAATTGCAGGCAGAGAAAGGACATGGATACCTCATACCCGAGTTTGAGACATGTCAAATCTCGTCAACAAGATAGTTTTGCTCTTACAAATAGGTTTTATCCTCTCAAAGAAGACTTCTACTGTAAAGAACCAATGTACACGGATCATATAATTTAAAGGCCATCAGTTCTCTATACTCAATCCAATGTCTCATGAAATAAAAGAAGAAAATTGAGAAATCCAACCTTTCAGTGGTGTCCCTCAAAGCTACAAAAAGCAATAGTACCTGGATTCTGGATTGCGTTTGTTCGTCTCATATGATAGGTAATGTTGTCATGTTAATGGATATCAAAAGTAAGGTTGATGGTACATTACGATTTGGTAATGATGGATATCTGAAAATCAAAGGCAGTGGAAGTACTGAATTAGCTACTGGAGAGATAAAGAAGACTGAAGTCCGTTATGTATATGGCCTTAGTCATAATCTACTCAGTGTGAGTCAACTCTGTGACTTGAGAATTATAGTTACTTTTAAATAGAAAGGCTTCACTATCAAGTGAAAGACAGGAAATTCACTTATGAAGGGATTCAGAACATAAGGCAACTTTTATCAGGTTGATAGTAAAGAAAATTTTTCTTACATGAATGGTGAAGAAGAAGAATATTTTTGGCATCGGATACTCAGACACATCAATCAGCAAGACTAGGGGAAAATATCAAAATTTAAGATTATCATGGACATTCCCAACCTAAAGCGTGAGGGTGAAAAGTCTTGTGATGCTTGAATTCGTGGGAAGCTAGTCTGCAGTTCATATCACCCAAAGAAGAAAAGGGCATATCATATTCTTGATCTAATTTATACCGATGCATGCAAGCCGATAATTTTTGTTGGAACTCATGGATAAAGTTACTTTGTCCTTTTCATAGATGATTACAGTAGAATGGCATGGGTAATTTTCATTCACAGGAAACAACAAGTGCTTTACTGCATGAAAACATATCGGAAAATTGCTGAGAATGATACTGGACAAACAATCAAAGTGTTGTGATCTGACAATGGAGGGGAATACATGTCCATTGAATTTGAAAATTACCTAGAGAAGCATGGGATACAACATGAGGTAGATGTTGTGAGAAATCCACTTCAAAATGGAGTTGCTGAATGTAGGAATCGGCAGGTGAACAACATGGCACAAACTATGTAGATTGAGATTCATATTCCAAAACATTACTGGAAAGAGGTTGTTCAAGATGCAGTGTATATTCAAAATTGAATTGGACATTATATGGGTGACACGAAGACACAATATGAATTTTGGCATGGAAGGAATCCCTCTATGAAATACTTTCTTGTTTTTGGAAGTAAATGTTTCATCAGTAAAAAAGAAGTAAATCAAGGGAAGTATGGTGATAATGCAGATAAAGGAATTTTCCTTGGGTACTTAATGAAAATAAAAGACTATAAGTGTTTCAGCAAGTAATTAGGAAGGATCGTGGAAATCCGTGATGTTAAGATTATTGAAGAGAAAACCACAAATGCATAACGGATTTCATATGCTGATGTGATAGAAAGTGAGGAAGAAAATGAACATGGAGTAAATATAAATATAGTAATAGAGGAAGGTGGATAAAACACTAAGTAGTCACATCATGATGTTGAATCAGAAGAAGAATCTAAAGAGGAAGCCTTGGCTGGAGATAATGCAACTGAACCTCACAGGAGAAATCGAAGAGCTAAGATTGATCCATCTAACATAATTGGGGATAGGATTGTACTCACACAAACAAGGAGGATGAGGAATAACACGCAATCTTCATTTCTATCAGTTATGGAGCCATCCGCATTTGTGGATTCTAAAAAGGATGAATCATGGGTGAAATCCATGAATGAAGAGTTAGATCATATTGACATGAATCAAACATGGGATCTTTTCCAGATTCCGGAATGTCACAATGTTATTGGTATAAAATGGATCTTCAAGAACAATTTTTATGATCATGGATGTGTTATTAGAAACAATTAATTACTGGTATGTAAAGGATACTCCTAGATTGAATGTTTTGATGTTGAAGAAACCTTTTCTCCAGTGGCTAGACTGGAGTCAATCAGGAATTTCCTTGCCATGGCACTCCAAAGAGGATATAAAGTATATCAAATGGATGTCAAGACAGCATTCTTGAATTGTGTACTCGAAGAAGAAGAATAAATTTAACAACAAGTGGGTTTTCTTCTTGGTAGTGATGAAGAAAAGTTTTGCAAACTAAATAAAGATTTATATGGTTTGAAGCAGGCACCACGAGCATGGTATTCCCGGCTGGAATCTTATCCCAAGAAGCTGGAATTCAAAAGAAGAGGAGTAGATCAGAATATATATGTGAAGAACTATCCAAAAGATCAGTTCATGGTTCTAGTCTATGTTTATGACATTATATTTGGTGGAAGCAGGTAGAAATTAGTGGATGACTTTTCCAATCACATGAAATCAGAATTTTAAATGTCTATGATTGGGGAGCTCACATATTTTTTGGGGTTGTAGGTGACTAAAAAGAAGGATTACAATTTTATTTCTTAGGAAAAGTATGCAAGAGAGCTACTGAAGAAGTTCAATATGCAAGACTCCAAACCAATGTCAAATATGATTGCAGTTGGAACCAAACATGGAAAGCATGAGGATGGGACATATGTAGACCCCACCATGTACATGGGGATAATTGGGAGCCTACTGTACCTTACAGCGAAATGGAAAGATATTGTCCCTAAAACATGTCTAGTGGACCGCTTTCAGAGTAATCTAAAGGAGGAACATATGGAAATTGTAAAAAGAATCATGAGGTATATTCAAGGTACTCACAATTGTGGATTATACTTTGTTGCAGGAAGGGACAGTGAATTATCAGCATTTTCTGAAGCTGACTGGGCTGGCGATATAGTGGAAATAAATTCCACCAGTGGTGGAGCATTTTATATTGGGAATAAATGTGTTGGATGGTTGAGCATGAAACAAGAAAGTACTTCTCTTAATACTGTTGCACCTGAGTATATCTCCGCCACAAAGGCATGCACTCAACTGCTATGGATGAAGAAACAACTAACAGATATTGGTGATGAGGTGAAGAGACCAATAGTAATTTACTGTGATAACAAGAGCGCAATTGATCTTACAAATAATCCTTTTCAAAATTATCCTACAAAACATATTGAAATCGGGTATCACTTTATCAAATAAAATGTAGAGTTGAGCATGATTAGAATGGATCATGTGGTAACTAATGAGAAAGTGGCTGATATCCTGGCCAAGCCACTGCCAACGACTGTGTTTGAGAAGCATCAGTTGAACCTTGGTGTTCAGCCACCTCCTAGTGCATAATGAGGTTACGAATTACCCCTCTCCCTAGTTATGTTAAATATATTTAAAATGTTTATGGATGTGATGCAGGTTTGTGGGGGAGATACAATATAGGCGGAGTGTGTTTTTTGCTGAACAATGAACAATTACCGGTCTTTTGTTTTATTGTCAATGGGGGAGAGAGGGATAAATTTAGGAATGTTCAGGCATGTCATGGACATGTAATGCTTCTGTGAAAAGATGAGAATTCAGTGTTACTAATAGGATGAGATAGATGAGGAGGAATACGTTGGACATGTAATGCTTCTGGGACACTGTAAGAGAATTAATTGGGCGTCATTGAGAATTCCAAAACACGGGATCCCAATTCAAGATTCCTCTCTTGTTTTCTACACTGAGAATTGCTCACGTAGACTTAGAGTGTTGGCTGAGAATTCTGTGTCGTTGATAGCATGAGAAGTATGAGAAGGAATAATTTGGACATGTAATGCTTCTGGTACACATTAAAAGAATTACTTGGGTGTCATTGAAAATTCCAAAACATGGGAACCCAATTCAAGCATCCTCTCTTGTTTTCTACACTGAGCATTGATCACGTAGACTTAGAGTGTTGTCTGAGATGATTCATTCATTTTTGGTTTTCATGTGGATGGTGAACTACTGAATTTATTTAGTTATTGCCAACAAACCCAAAGGGGGGGATTGTTAGATCCATGGCTATTCTATATAGGAATTGGAGTATGGTTTGTGTTTGTTTTCAATCCTCTGTGGAAGTTCAAAATGTGTGCCAGTAAAGTGACCATACAGTTTAAGAAGACGACAACATTGAAGGTGGTGTTGTTCCCTAGTGTTTTCCAAATTTTTGGGCCTCAAAATTGGAAAATGAAGACATGGATTGTTGGTAAAAGGAGGATTGTGCAAAAAGGAAGTAGTGCACAAAAAAGGGGGTCGTACGTGAAATATTTGAGCTGTGCGCGAAAAACAGTGTGGTGCGCAAAATAGTGGAGCGGGGATTTTCAGAAAATATTGTTTTAGAATCAGAATGTCGAAAAATGGCAAGGGCATGGGCTGCGTGAAAAATTTGGAGATGTGCGCAAAAAAATGTTACCTGCGCGAAATATTACATGCCAAATGAATGTTTTTTCACACCACAGGGGGTTTTTGCGCGTGGGGATCTGAGATGCCTATAAATTAGAGGTGACTCCCAAATTCTGTATGGTTGAAGACTTTCAGAAGATCGGAGGTCTGATGCACATAAATAGTTCACGTAAAGGGAGTTGCGCGAAAAATTGAGGCTTAGGTGAAAGATTCTGGTTCGCATGGAAAAATTTAGAGTTGCGTGAAATATTCTGGTTTGCGTGAAAAATTCTAAGTCATGAAAATATTCCAGTTTGTGAAAAAAATTACAAATTGCGCGAAGAATTCCAAGTTGCGCGAAAATTTTCGGCTTGCAGGAAAAAGGTGAAGTTGTGGGAAAAACTTGAGTTTTCGCATAAAACATGGTGTTGCACAAAATTGTCAGTGAAACTCGTATGCGTGATTCTGATTATCTGGTTCAGTGATTCAGTGCATTCAAGTGCATCATTACCGGTCTTCAATGGAATCAGAGTCTCATGATAAGAAGAGGCAAAAAATTCAATGCAAATCTATTGAAGAGACCCTCACATCTATAAACTGACTGGGACTTCACCAAAGGTAGTGAGCTAGGGGGATTCAATGGGAGTGACCTATGGGACACAGTGAGCTATCCCTGAACATTTGTAAAGGCAGTGTTCCTGGGATAGAGTGACTGTACCTAAACATTGTAATTCGCATCTAGTGAAGTTTAGTGGAATTAGGTACAACCGACAACCGTTCGGTGTATGCTCTATGGACGTAGCCCTTTTTGGTGAACTAAGTAAAAGTGTTGTGTCAACTTCCTACTTTTATTTGTTTGAAAGGTTTAACAAGTTTCTTCCAACGTGGGAACAAGATCCAAAACATTAAAAAGAAAAAGTTAACACCCTGATTCACCGCTCCTCTCTCAGGGTGTTTCGGGGTCCTTCAGTTAGGGTATTTTAATATTATTATAATATTATATTTTACCCTTATTTATTATATTTACCCTTTAATCATGGTAAATAAAATATTCACCGATGTAATTAGTCAAAATGTTTAAAAATAAAAGTTACTTATTTACACAATTTTAACCTCCTGATTCTAAATATGGAGTCCATTTTTCAAAATTCAAAACACAGAAGTGGCAGAAATAAATTTAAAATTAATTGACGTTGTCAAAACAAAAAGCTTGTTTTTAAGATATAATAATTATCCAAAGATTGACACTTGTTTATTTTCAGTTTAAATATGAAATTACATCCAATGACCAACATTGGATTAAATGGTAAAAATTTAATCTAATTATACTTTAAAACCACTCAATATTATAATTTAACACTTTAATAATTTTGATTAAAAAATTTGTTTTTAATTAAAATTTATTATTTTTCACTATTAATAAAAAATATGAAAGTTATTTGAAAAGTGCCAAAAATTCACCCTAAGCTAATTTCGGTATTCTGAATCCAAAAATGTAGTCCATTTTGAAAGATAAATTTTTTAAAATTTTAAAAAGTGGGTATTACTATTCATAAATGCTACTTTGATTGGTCACAGTGTGTTTGAATCTTGAAGTTACGTACAATGCAAGCTATTGCATTATTCAAAGGGAAACATACCCTGGAAGCTTGGGGTGTTACATTCTCCCATTCTTTAATTAATTTTTTCCTCACAATTATAAATTGTTCTTTGAAAATAAAAGGTTGAAAATAGAAAATAACTTTGTGGAAAACCCACATTGTAAATAGTGTTAATAAAATTTAGACTTAATGAGATGAAAGATAAATGAAAATTTCACCGCCAAATTATAATCTCGAATAGAAGAAAATTGGTGGAAATTACATACATATAATTTAGAGTAAATATGTAAATAGTTATAGGGAGTGATTGAGGTCATCAATCACAAACAAGTGTATACTTGAGGGTCTCAAATCCATTGATCTATGATGATTTAAAATATCATCAGTTCAACAAAACATAGGGTGTTAGGATAACATATATTTGGTTTTTATATCCCTTCCCTAATGTTTAAGAATTAATTTATTCATAGAATAATATATATATATATATATATTCATTTCAGGTAGAGTTTCATCCTTCAACTAATTTCTAATACAAACTATTCTTTCACTCCAAAGGATAATAGAAATCAATAATACTATATTTATCCAAATCGTATAAGGTTCCAAATATTAACAAATACCATTTAAATGATGAAAAATATTTTGTAAAACCAGGGACTTCCTATAGAAAAGTGGTAGGTAATAAAGGATTGTTGCACTATGGTTGTGGGTTCGATCCCTAAAGCTTTGTCCGATGAGACGGGTAATCGCCTAACCTGCAGGTTGTCCTTTTCCTAAAACTATAGTATTATAATATATTCCAAAAATAATCCTAAGAAATGTTTTAACCTTTAACAATACTATCCAAAGTTCAACTTAATCCATTCCAACCTTTATAGTTATCCAAAATACCTCTATCCAGACACTCTCTAAAAGGTCTCTAAATTCAAAAATAAATTGTAACATCAGATTCCAAAAACAAAGTAAAGTTTATCTTATTGTCACATAATGAAAATATGATTACCTTCATCATATTAAAACCATAATTAAAACAACAAGTATTAATGTAAAATCCTTATATATGTCAAATTATTCTTATAACCAAGATGGCATTTTTGAGTGAAAAAACACAAATACATAAATTATTCCACATCAATTGTCATAATATCATAAGCTTGGCCTTAATCCCTTGGCCTTTTCTAAGGTAAGTTTCCTTGGTGCTTAGGAAATTCATTTTAATAATGCCCCATTTCTCTACAATTGTAGCATTCAACATTGACAACAACTTTTGTTCCCTTACAATCATGAGCTTGGTGGCCTTTGTCACCACACTTGTAATAGATTCTCATTCCTTTTAGTCAAGTACCGGGGTGTTTCTTCCCAAAATTATCACATAATAGAAAATCCTTCTTTTCCTTTTTCCCTTTATCTGTATCTTGCTGCACCGTTATCATATTCTATTACTTTACTTTATTGTCGTAAGACTTAGACAATTCCTTTTCTGTCTTGATAGCACATTAGACAATATCTTCATACATAGAGAAGGATTGAGATACTAATGCTTGACAGGAAAATGGTTTTAAACCATCAATGAAATGGTCAATCTTACATCTTGGGTTACGTATATTATCTTCAGCATGCCTTTCTAACCTTGTAAAGTTGGATTCATACATTGCGACATTCCCATCCTCCTTTTTCCTCAGACTCATAAATTGCATTTCTATATCCGCTCGATGGTCACTAGGAATGTATTTATCTATGAAAATATCTTTCAACTCCCTCCATTCCATAAATGATACTTATTCATCGTCCTTTATGTTTTGAATCAATGACCACCATTGATCTGCATCTCCCGTGAGGCGATAAACATCCATGACAACTTTTTCCCTTTCACTACTCCCAAAGCATGAAATATTTTCTCTAAGGAATTTATCCATTGATCAGCTACTAGTGGATTTTTAGCCCCATTGAATGTTGGTGGTTGTTGCCTCATGAAGCAATCTAATATTGATCCTCCACACTACAAATCAGGGTGCTCCATACAGGTATGGTTATTATTCATAACCTGAGTTAGTTATCCCAATATAGTGATAAGCTGATCAGCACCAGTTGTATCACCAGCTCCACTATAATTATCTTGAGCATGAGGTAAATTCCAACATGGAGTGCATGCATTTATATGGTTTCCATTCCTTCCGCTAGGTACCATTTCTAAAAAATTGATTAAACTAGATTATTTTATGAATCGAAATAAATAATTCCAATATTTTAAAGCACTTAACATAAATTGAATAGTTTATGGATATAATCAATAATCATAAAAAAATCGTTGAGGAAGTATATACTTATAAACCCTTCATAATGGTTTGTAATTAAAATAAGAATTATCCTAAGAATATCCCCTGAGAGTGTCGTAACCAAGAGTGCATTAAGGCATGTTGTCGTGCACCAGTTCCCATTCGAGTCTAGCTCAAAGCGGTGTTTTCGGGTTTTACACTTAGGTACAACTATGTCAGAGCCACCTCAACCTGCTTGTATCCAGACATGGATTTATTTCATGGAAAATACACAAATTCTATACATTAACATAATTCTAGGGAGTTCTTCTACACTAATCCTCAATGTTTATCTTAGGGTAATGTGCTATAATCAGAGTTTATCTAAATCTAGTTTCCAAGGTTTGTACTAAACTTCCTCTTATACTAACTGTAATGCCCTGACCCCAGTTACCCAGAGTCAGTGCATTATTACATAACATTGGCATGATCACAAAGTCTTGAAATGCTGATTTTTTTAGTAGCCTTGGAAATACTAGATACATTCATAAGGATTACATTACATCATAAAATGGAAAATTACAAAAACATTGTTTCAATAGAAAACACTGAGATCCCGTAGACTACCCCTATAGGTTAGTCAAAAAATACTTATTCACATCCTGGGAAACATAAAACATAGAAAGGGGTGAGCTCAGATTCTCATTAAGGATAATGATATAGTGGAAACTTTCATAAATAAGAATAGACATTTAAGGAAATGCATAAGACTAAAACAAAATCCTTTTAAACTTGAACTTCAGCGTAATATGTCAAAGATTTAATCATATAATGCCATTTACTTACTCACATGGATATTCTACTAGTAGAATAATCACATGCAATATTAATAGAAACTTTCATAATGATGTAATGCATAATGCCAAACTTTCATAACCACATAGTCAAGGCCTTATCCCAAGACTAAAAATAATATTTTGTCATGGCCTTATTCCAACACATAGTTTGTCTCATGAGGCCTACTAATGAATCAAGGACCTATAGCGGGCTCCACCCATTGCTTACTATGTCCAATGCATTCCTGATTTGAAAAGGTGTAAACATAACCTAAACATTCGTATTAAAACTAGAATACGAAATGTCAATACATTATATATAAACCATGAATGGTATAAAAATAACACATCCACAATCAAATATATCAAAAAACCTCCAATAAGATAAGGAATATTTGTATCATCTTCTAACAAGTTTAAAATCCCTCAAAGGATGTTTACATAGATGAAAATTATTTGTAAAACTCACTGAGAGAAATATCCATTTTTCATGAAAACATTTAAAAGTCACATAATTTAGGAAGGAATACATTTAAAGAAATTTTTTATTCAAAGTGTCCCATAAAACTTTGAACCTTTTTAACAGAGTTATCATTTTTAAAACATTCATGTCCATATATATAAACCCTTAAAACCCATTCTAAAAACAAGGACATTAATGAGAAAGGTTTAGAAGAATAAATCATTAAAAACATTAAAATGATTTTTTATTAAAAGAGTCCCTTAAAAATAATCCCTTTAAAAACACTTTTATGAAACATGGACATGGATTAGAAATATTCCCCAGTAGATACTTACCTAAAAACAACCTCAGATAATAATGAGATTATGAAATTAACCCTTACCAATTTGATAACTTACGAAACATACACCCCATGAAAGAAGTATCATACAATTAAGATGTAAATACACATAAATTAATGTGTATTGGAAAAAGAAAACAATTATGGGCAATACATACACCACACAAAAGGTAATAGTGGCAATATAACATGAATCTCACGGGAATAATGAGTGAGATGAAAACCCCTTACCTTGCACTTACCTTTGGTCGAGGGTATGTTTAACCTCCTGCATAATGACCATTGTATGTTATTTGATTATAACAGAACCATATATATATTTATTATATCATAAATGATTCATTTTTGATTTTATACTACCAATTTAATATTAATTTCCATGTTAAACTAACATTTCGGGTAATAATCGTTTTCTTTATCGTACATAATTTAACATGTTATTCTTGATCATATCATTTAGATCCTGATTTAAATACTTTCAGAATATAAAACATGATTTATATATCATATATATTTAGAATATAAATATTTATAATAGATTGATATATGAAATAGAAAACACCATTTATGGAGACGGTAGACCGTACGTACGCATAAACGGTGTTTCTATTTTCATATCGTATTGAATGGAAGTAAGTGAATGAGATGAATGTAAAAACATACATACATACATACATATATATATATATATATATATGAATCTTATCATTTAATTGTGAATATGGAAATGAATCTTATTAATAATATATATTTTTATAGTCATCATTGAATTGTGAACGTGGAAATGAATCTTATCGTGTTCGTGGAGACGGTAATTCGTACGTACGAACGAGGGACAATATCATTATTTTGATTTTAAAACGTATGTAAATAGATGTTATATCATATATACAGAATAAATAACATGTTACATTTATTATTTACATCAATTATACATCATTATTATACTCATCCAAACAATAGTGTATTTGAATAACAACTACACCATGACGTAGAGAAGGTAAGCCGTACGTAAACACATTTGGTGACATGTCCTTCATAGTATGGATAGAATAATTAATATGGTTTACCATAATTATAATAACATCACAGTCTATAGAAGACACTGGAGTTAATATTTTAGAATGGAAACAACAAAGAAAGAAGAAGTGGAAGAAGAAAAGAACTTAAATGATGGTGGTGAAATTACTACCTCTTCTTCAGGTTCTTCCTTTTGATTTGATCAAAAGGGTTCCTTAGGATGGCTTTATGACTAAAGTACGGACTCTATAATTAAGTGAAGGATGTTGGGAGGATATTTGGGCAGGGTTTGTGTGAGTCAAAGGCTTGAGAAGTGTGAGAAATTGGTAGGAAGTGATGACTTCTTATAAGGGAGAGGAGGGCCTCTTTAGGAAATTTTTAAACAATTATTTTTTTATAACCTCATCTTCTATTTAAAAATGTAAAATATTCATTAATAACACTATTAAGATGACTTATGGTTGAAATAAAATAATCCAATAATAATTTGATTGTTTTTGTATATTGTTTTATTATTTATAATCATATGTATTTAAATCATTTATTAATGAGGTAAATATTGCATCATTATTGTGTCATAAATAATTTAATTTATTTGATGTAAAAAATTATAAAAAACCACCATGATTTTGGAAATCGTTTTAGATTTCCAAATAATATTTATAGTCAAATATATAGCTTATTTAACCCCATGTAAAAATTTATTTAATAAATGATATCTATTTATATAATTTTTGTCTTTACTTTAAATTAATTAACATACAATGTCATTATTAATCCCATGTGGATCCATGGGGTCCCAAATTCAAACCATGGATTCACATGGTCTTCTATGTATCAAAAAATAGGATTAGGACACATGTTATTTTAATTTAATATTATTATAATATTACATTTTACCCTTATTTATTATATTTACCCTGTAATCATGTTAAATAAAATATTTACCAAAATAATTATTCAAAATCCCTAAAAATAAAAGTTACATATTTAAAAAATTTGAAAAACATGATTCTAAAAATGTAATACATTTTTCTAATTTCAAAATACATAAGTGGCGGAAATTAATTTAAAATTAATTCCCACTATCAAAATATAATGTGTGTGTTTATGAAATAATAACTATCAAAAGATTAACACTTTTTTATGTTCAGTTTAAATTTCAAATTACATACAATGACCAACATTGGATTAAATGGTGAAAATATAATCTAATTATACTTTAAAACCACTCAAAAGTATTAATTTAACACATTATTAATATTGATTAAAAAAGTTGTTTCTAATTGAAATTTAGTATTTTTCACTATTAATAAAAAATATGCAAGTTATCAGAAAAGTGCCAAAAATTCACCCTAAGCTAATTTTGATATTATAAATGCAAAAATAAAGTCCATTTTTAAAGATAAACTTTATAAAATTTTAAAAAGTGAGTATTACTATTCATAATGGCAACATTGATTGGTCGCGATGTGTTAGAATCTCGAAGTTGCGTACAATGCAAGCTACAACATTATTCAAAGGGAAACGTATCGTGGATGCTTGGGGTGTTACATGGAAGCCAAAAGGGAGTGGGATAAGGCTTTTAGTGATCATGTCCTATATTTTATTTTAATAACTAGAATATTCTGATTTGGTGAACTATCCAACAATGACCTAGTTTTAGGCATAGATGAGAAATAATATTTCCACTCTCAAGAAATATTTGGGTCTTACTCCATAATGGATTCATTAAAATTGGTTTCAGTGGTAGGATCACATTCTCTATCAAATTTAAATGAGAACATGATTCTTATGCTCTCTTAATGGAATTGGGAGGTTCACATGACTATATCCAAGGACAGAACCCTTGTTTCCATGGGAATTTAGGCCTGAAGATATTCTTATGGTCCCCCTTATTGAGTAGGTTACACATGTGACTCTACTTTCCATGGGTATGTATGCTTGACAAGGAAAAATATTTTCGCTGATGATCTAATCATACATTTTTGATGTCTTGTGAAAATGGATTTTTTTGATGTCGTTGGACTGGTTCACATAGGGGCCAATATGGGGGTCGATGAGATGGAAAAAGGGAGTAATGAGAGCTTGATCATAGAAGACCCTACTTGATCTATACGGTGTAGCATGTTTTATGTGGGATATGGTGTTGTTCGCATAGCATGTAGCTATGTGGGTGAGGGTACCATCCACGTAGCATGGTGCTATATGGACATGGGGTCTACCTATTAACATGATTCTATGCATGGATAGGTTCATCCTATATAGAATTTTTCTATGAGAGGCCATATTCCTCTCAAGTATCTATTTTTTATAATGGGTAAGGGTCCTCCGACATCGCGTTTTCCTTTGGGGGTGTTTTTTGAAAAGGGATATTCTGTTGAGGCCATAAAGAATGGTGTCTGCAATTGGTTTCAAGTTCATTGATGGATCATTTTTTTCATTTACCCTTAATTCTATGTGGTGGGTTTTTACCTACTGGTAAAAGAAAGCTTCATTATTTCACTCTCATTCGGGATTTCGTCCTACGATCTCTACTATTCTATCATGACATCATCCTTTACTCTGAATTTATTTTAGGGTTCTCTTATATAGGAAAATGGGGATTGAGTATCGGGATGGTACGTTTTCCATAGTGGGTTACAAGCCTTCTTTTGTATGATCCCAATAGGGGGACCGCTCCACGATTGATTTGGTTCATGGAAGGAAGACGTTTGTTGGGGTGATCAACAATGCTCGGTCATACAAATGAATTAGTTTTCCTCACAGGAACCATTAGTACCACCTCTTCCAATGAATTATTTTTTTTAATGGGATGATGTGGTTCATTTGGGGAATAAATCACTATCGGGCCCTAAAAACAAATGTTGTTTTATTTGTAGGAACCAATGGTCCACCTCATCCCTCCAATGATCTCATTCATGGGGAATTTCACAAATCAATGTAATACCATGTGATGCAGTGGAATGTGAAGCAATTTGTACTTTGCAGGTTCAATTCATCCTTCACATCTTCCACTTTGAATATTTTTCTTCAACCTTTTGTAGATTTTATTTTTGACCATGGATGAATTTTATAGAATTATCTTCTTCTCATATGAGTAATTTTTAGGATTGAATAACGACCTACATTGGAGATATATATGACTCATCATCCAATATCGGCTTCGAATTTGATGTATACCAAATGAAATATGAGATATAACCTAATACCCTAAAAATATGTTGACTGAGATCACACCAAAATAGCATAAGAGATATCAAGATGATATAATATAGGAAGTAAAAGAATTTGAGTACATGTTGATGAAGATAGTATTCTTCCAACATTGTATGATTTGGACTCTATATAGGGACTAATCAAGGTAACTAGATTAGGAAAAAGGATAGATCACAAGAGAGGGAGGATGATCCATTGACTAGTAATGATAAGTGGTGAGGTGTTTTTATGTTTTAAAATTTTTCTAGGGGAAAACCATAAAGTCACCCAAAAATAATGGGTCGCATGGTTGGGATTCATGGTTGTCCAAACCTTGTTCCAAACATGTTAGAACCACTATCTGAGGAGGGAACCTTCATAGTCTTGGTGCATGGAATTCCTAACCTCATATAATCCATGTGAAGCCCCATTTTCACCAGGTATGAAATTTTTTCAATGTTGGCTTCCTCAGTTCATATAGTTTTGGACAATTGTGAAACCCATTGCTCCTCTATGAAACACCTTACAGTGTCAGGATAAACTGTGTGGCCTGGGTGGCATGATTTATTTAAACCGTTTTCCCAATGTATTCCTCCAAAATCCATGGTTCTGAACTCCAAGAAAACATCAAACACTATCCTGACCTCTGTTACTCCGGTATGAAACATTTTAAGGGATGGATATTGGAATATTAACCTAAAAATTAATGACCCATATCATTGGGATGATCCAAGTCATTAAAATGAACCCCAAAAATATAACACCATTTAGTTCTCAATGGTTTGATGGAAACATATTTCCTAATTACCCACATACCCACCCTAAGTTCACTTACATCCACAAAAATATGAAACTAACCTTAAAATAATCCACCATCTAAGAAAACACTAAAGAAATCAAAATAATACAACTGAAACAATGAGGTGTGTAAAAAATATCAAAACCCAATTCATCACATAATCCAAAAGTAAATCACAAAAAATAAATTAAAAAAATCAATAGCATTCACAAGATTTTAAATAAAACACTCCTACTTGGATTAAATAATAACGGCATAAAAATAATATTTTTAGGCCTCATCTAATTCCCTAGAATACATAATGATGATATATTCCTAAAAATCACATAACCAACCAAAAATCATTTTGGAATACATCAAAAAAACTTCCAAAAAACAAGTTAGATCACAATTACTTTATTTTCTAAAACAAAATTCCCAATAATTTCTATAATCCAAATTTGAATGTGAACTAAAACACCACTCACCCTTTACCTTTAGGAAAACTCCAAAAGTACCAATTTCAAATGGTGGAATTACAAATTCAATCCATTATATCAAAACATTTATAGTGAAATTACTTTTGAAAAATATCTTCTAGTTTTGGTTTCAAAATCATAAAGATGAAATATTTCAAAACCCAAAGAATTTTCATTTTAAACCCTCAATAAAAACACCTATTTTAAATTTCACAATATGAAAAAATAATGGTAAAAACTATTTAAAATATCAATCTATTTTTAAATTATTTATAATAATTAACAATTAATTGGGAACTCCATATCACCAACTTGAATCACCTGATAAAAACATCCAATGATGAAAACCACACATCCCATTTAATTTTTCAAACCAATAAATGTCAAAATGAATTTAATATTCTATGGATAATTTTAAATAAAATTTTAAAACTAATTAGTACATATCATTTCATGTTCAACTTGATATAAAATTTTAAAAACATCTCTCAAGAAAAATAAATTCACCTGGAACATATTTTTAAAATCACAAAAACCCAGCGTGCATGGAATAAAAAACAAAACTATGTAATTTTAAAACTACCTAGTACTCAAGGAAATATATAAGACCATCACATAGTTTAATAGTAAACTGGCTTATAGGTCATCAATTAACAGTGTAGAATTCTATAACAAGCCTCAAGGGGTCCACTAAATCCACATGAAGCATAAAAGATGTCCTGAATAGGGATTATAATGTCCCCAAAAGGAAAAAATCTATCAAAAGAAAACACCTCATAATTATAGCCTCCCTTCCATTAAGATTTTTTCTGTAAGAACAAAGAAACAAAAACAATGCATATTTCCAACCAACCAAGTTCCTCAAAAAATAGGCTTCCCCATAAACAATGTAACAAAAAAAAACACCACTTAAAACATCCTTAGAAAACAAATTTCAAACATCAAATAAAATATCATTTGATGGATGAAATGTTTTCTAAAGTTATTTTCTCAAATATCCATCCCATTTCAAAGACCCAACTGTCTCAAAAATTAATTTAAACCAAAAATAAATTTTAATGACTCTAGTTTGTTGTGTTAGTCCATTAAATAAATAAATATATATATATATATATATCTAGATATTTCGATAGGGTTGGAAGAATGTTTTCATATATCGGTACCATGGAATAAATATATAACAAAAAATATTATATTTTGATACATGGGGTTGAATATTATTAATATTAATGGTTTTCCCATTATTTAGAAACTCATGTGGGGAAATCCAAGAACATGGATGATTCCAAAATTTGGGGTTTTCCCTAGGAAATACCTAAAATTGTTTGGAAACAAATTTCTTGTGGGAGGTGACCATTGGAAGGAATGGTTAATAAAATAATTTTTTAAATTTTTTTATTATATGAAAAAAAACATAATAATTTATTATAAGTAACTAGTAATGAAAAATTACTAAATTTATCTACAAAACATTCATAGTATTTGAGTGGAAGAGGATTATTACTCATTGACATTGGAAAACCTAAGGACACAGGTTGAAAAATGGGTTGAGGTGGACTATGATTTGGATGGCAAACATAGAGGATCATATTCTACGTCTATTGTGAATTAGTTAATCACCAAATATCAATCCATAATAGTTGTAGGACTTTTTATTTTGAGTTTTTAATACTTTTATTAAAATGTTAAAGCATAGATTTTATCTTCATTGTTTAGCTTATTTTCCATTCATGTGAACATTTCCTTTAGTGTTCGTTAAACTAAAATTTTATATCTTCTTCTACATATGTTTTAAACACCATTGTTTTCTTTTATTCTTGGTTCTTGGATAGGATCTAATTAGAAAATTATGATATTACTTTTTTTTAGTTTCTTTTCCACCATTACTCATCATGTTCTTCATCATTGGACCATGGGGTTGGAGATTCAAAATTGCGGTCTTGAATTTACGACTGATAAAACCCATAGATGAATGGGGGATGTGAGGATGTAATACATATCATATTTTTCAGATGAATATTCAAGGATTAATAGGATGTGGGTGATGGATATGGATTGTAGGACTACCAAACAATTTCAGATGTGTGACGAAATCCTGTACAGGAAATTAGATTCAAGATTTACATTCAATAGAGTCCAAATATTGATGTCTTAAAGGGATTTAATTTGTTTTTAGTGGATTCAAGAGGTCAAATAGTCATTCATGATGGTGATGAAGGCAGATCTAGAGTTTTTATGAAAAATCATAGGTTCTATAAATTTCAAAACTACACACTATGTACCATGAAAGAACATGTGTCATGTAGTATATGTATTCATGGAGGCTAGGGTTTTGTTCAGGTTATAGATCACATGATGCCTTGACAAGAAACATGTTGTGTGACCCTAACTGGGTAGTTATGACATGTTCTAACAATACAATCCTCAGGACCCTGTGTGGTCATACATGTCATGTAACCTTTGGGATATTTCATGTGGATATACATGGACCCCAATCCATATACAATGTTTAATTTCCCATTAACCCATGTATACATAAAAACTATATTTCCATGTGGACATTACATGTAGTACGACATGGATTTCGAAGCCATGTACATGGGATAAAAAACCCATGTGGCGTCAAAGTGTCACAAGCCATGTGACCCCATGTACACACCATGCACTTATCCTATGAACTGTTATCTTTTGTATCTCCTTATTTTAGAATTTCATTTTATCCCATGAGTACACAATCCTGATAATTTTTCAATATAGTATGGGATTATGGCCAATGTTTTACATCATAGGTATTAATTGACATGTTATGAGTATGATACTTACCCTATTGATTCTTGGTAGATGTTAGTGATCAAACTATTTTACTAGAGATTGATTGGGGTTAGTACTACATTATCACACCAAAGGGAGGGCCCCAAAACTTTTTTCATAGTTAGAGTTAGTAATCCCCCTAATGTATAGCATGTTGTTTGTCTTCAATATATGGAGTGGTACTCTCTTGCCTATGGACTCTACTAGGGAGAGATTATTTAAATGGATTTATGTCACCCATATCAATGGGAACAATATTTAGGTGTGGGCCCCAGCACAAATACTGTTGAAAGATTTTTCAATATTATAGTAATCAAAGATTGACATTTTGAGATAAAAGTAGAAACATTATAATTAGTTGGTATACAGAGAAAGGGATGACCATTCTATCCTGTTGGGGTTTCATTATGAGAATATATGTTGTTATTTATTTCCCTCTTTCAATGGGTTGAGAAAACTTCAATTTTATCATTCTATTATTCCATTTATTGTTTTCAAGCTATTGAACTATTTATGTATATTCACACCCCCTCGCGGCTTTTTCCCATAATTATCATGTATTATAAAGAAGATAAATATATCAATGGTGAGCTTGATACACAATTATATGGGGGAGAATTGTTGTACATGGATTCATTGATTACATTAGGTGGTCAAACATAGAGATCATGAGTTAATATATCTCCAGTTTTTCTTATTTTTCTAGTTTTATTCATGTTGGGACTCCATTTCTATTTGGGTATCTATTTTTTCCATTATGAATTTATCTATTTTTTTTACTCAAATGTCTTCCCATGAGTTTATTAAATCTATTATTTTACTTCTAATTTTTCAGTCTTTTATTATTCTACTACACGATTTTTTGAAGATGGTTTAGTTGGTTCATACACATATATTAGGGAAAAGTCTCCCATTTATTCTTATTAATTATTGGTTCTTTTCACTATCCCATTTTCTATTGTTGGTGGGATTGGGGTTACACACTCGACATGCTAATTTCCAGGTGGGCCATGGTAGTTTAGGTCAATATAAAGTGGTTTCAAAGGTGTTATCTCATTAGATTAGTGTTGGAGTGCGACCCATGGTGAGGATCGATTGGTATCATAGGGAAATTATGTGGAAGTGTATCATGTGATTATTTTAGGCTCAGAAACCTAGTGATGGTGATATAACAGACGTATCCATTTACTAGGGTTCTTACTACCTTCGTGTTGTTACGGTATACTAAGACATAGGCTGTAGGGAACAAATGGTACATGAATCATTTAGGATTAATTTCATTAACCGTTATTCTTGATTTATCTCACTATATATATATATATTCTAATGTAACTGTGAACCATCTTGATTACCTTCAAGATTCCTGACCGCGCTATTGTGACACATCAAATTGATTATGATTTTAAGGTTGATTTGTTGTCAAGGGAAGACCAAAGGTTTTCTCTCAAGGATAGTTTGTGGGTTTAGATTGTGCGTTTTTAATAAGAAGTACTAAAAGAGGGGTGGTTTCAAAATAGTTAAAAGAAAATAAATTGATTTAAAGAGATTAATAGTTGATAAATAAAAGTGGTGTTCTAGAATTATGAGATATGGAGATTATTTCATGTTCACTAAAAATCATGGCGAGATCATCATTCTGAAAAATACACATGTTTAATGGAATCCTTTGGTTGGGGGTTTTCAAGATCACAACTTCCCTCTTACCTCTTAAACAATGCTCAAAGAACCACCCCTTCACAAAAAAATTATGTTGTGAGGGTTTGGTTATCATGAATAGAGAAGAAAGGATACCAAAGCACACTGAAATCTTTTGTATGTGTGAGATAAATAGGAGTCTTGTCTTGTCCAATCTAAAAACCCCTGATTCGCACTTGAATACTCAACCAAATTTGTGTTGAAATAAATAGTTTTTCCATTAATTTTAACAATTGAAATGAAATAAGAGGAGAATCATGTCAATATAAGAATTAACTGTAAAATTTAGCACAAAAATTACACAAAACCAGTAGAATAACAAGTGTTGGATCTCCTTCTCATGTGAGTGTACCTCCGTTAAAATGACCATCCCCCGTTTAGCTCGACATCGCTAGGAGGAGGAAGCTCGGGTGGAACATTGCCTTCATCCATGACCCCAATTTGAGGATAGGGGCATCCAGATCTCCTTGTATTATGAGAGGAATCCTTTGGGTGTCCAAAATACCAGTGTTTTTCCTCTTGTCTGAACATGCAAATGAGGAGCCCAAGCTTCCATTTTATTGGCAAAGAGGAAGGTGGTTTTGGGCACATATATTTTGTAAAACCACTTGGCCCATGGTTTTCAACTACTTTATAGTCAAATCATGATTTGGAAAAAACTAGAAACATGCTTCCCCACCTCTTGAATGTTTCCCCCGAATGTTTGGAAAAATTTGGATAACTAAAAATTGAGATATATATAAAATATAGAACACTGCATTTAACTATGTGCAGATTTGATTATTTGGACAGATCCATTTGGATGGGATTTGAAGAGGCCGAATGTGGATTTAGTTACCTCATATTAATTATAGCCCATTAAATTTTGGAACAACCCTCAAAATGTCATCCCATTTGAATTCACGGTTTAGTAGGAATATGTGGTTGAGTCCATTAGTGTGCATAGATTATGTGCATTTTGCCCAATTTTTCATGGATATCCTCATGGGTCCTCCAAATCACCTCCACCTTAAATGAAATTTTCGAAACATGTATCATTGAAATTTTTAATATTAATAAATACTATATAATTTAATCAAACATGAAATGAAATTTGTAATTATTTTTATAATTTTCTATAAAAAACTAGTTTTTCATTATCGTGTAAGGGTGAAAATGAAACTGTGAATCGTGGTGCGATCAAACCCCCACACCTATACTTTTTCCCTCTTGGGAAAACTCATAATTTCCAAAATTATGCATTTAAAAATTTCCTACATCATAAATATTTAACATTCATTGAAAATTTAATTCCTGAGAGAAATCTGATCAATGAAAAAATCACACTGAGGATTTATTATCAATATTAATTGAAAAAGACATCTCAAAAATTGTATCCAAATGAAATTCCAAGAGTTGTGTGATTCCAATCAATGTAAATAATTCAAAAGTTAATTATGTCACTAATTATCCACGTGTGTGTGTGTCTGAACCATTTCAACGTATTCATTCCACTTTTTATCGAGTAAATATAATTTATTTTAATAATTTTCTACTTACAAAATCCTTTCCACTAAACGTTCCCCACATATTTTGAAATTAAATTTCAGGACCCACTCACATATGCATTCCCGTAATTCAAACCATATGCTCTCTTCCTAGATATCCCCATACATTTTAAATTTCATCACTCCACTCATTTATTAATTTTTTAAAAGATGCATTTGGAAAAAATCTCACACTCATCTCCTAACCCATGGTTGATCTCCTCATGACACTAATTTTGACAGTAACAACAAGATAAAAGGTCACGGAAGGGTGGTTTTTGACCTGCCCAATATATAACCCATTTTTTTGTTTTCTTTTGATGGCATACAATAGTCGGATAATAGGTACACACACATAGGTTAATCTGGTACAGTAATGAAATTGATCAGAAAGGGAATGAATGTATAGAAAAATGATTTTGGTAAGTAGGGAAAAATAAACCTACCTTATATTTACCTTAAATTAAGTATGAAATTTTCACACATCATGGTTGGGTGAATACAAAATGTGTAGAGAGATTAAGTGACACAATTTTCCATTAAACTATTCACAAAAAGGGAACCATTCTTCTCAAAGGTTTCAAAATGATACAACCATTTATATCATCAACAATGAACTAAATTTCAAAAGAAATTCACACCACAGTATTGTATTATTGCTGAAATACACATTTCATCAGTTTTTTTAATGTTAACACAACATGAAATAGATACATTCCCTGTTTATTTTCAATAACATCCATGCTAAAGTAGGAATAAAATAACATGATATTCCAGCACAGATGTGGGTGGGAGAGAAAGGTGGGAATGTAACAATACTCTTCAGCAAACTAAAAAAGATAAAAACAATAAATATGATGAAAATTCCTAACTAACCCATGAATATACCCATCCCCCACACCTAGAGTTTGTAGTTCCCTCACTATAATAAAATAGAATGTATTAAGGAATGATAAAACCTTGTAGGTGTTATTTGTAGACTGCTTCATGAACTTGGAGTTCCTCCAACGGGGACTCCGAAAGGGCTTCATGGAAGTGCTTCAGCCGCTGCCCATTGACAATGACGTTTTTCATGGTTTCTTCCTTTTGAACATGTACAACACCAAATTTAGAGACGTTAGTAATATTTTATGGGCCAAACCAGCAAGAATGAATCATAAATAGATGCAACTTCATCCTTTCATTGTAAAGGATTACCTTCTTCCCAATATGGAATAGGAGATGAAGGATGAAAAAGTCTTGGGTAGAATTTATTCGCTCCTTATAAATTATGGAGTTCTCATATGCATCTTTATGCATATCCTCTAGCTCCTGAATCTATAACTTTTTTTGAACACCTACACTAGAAAGATTAAAATTTCATTTTTTGATGGCCCAGTAGGCCTAGTAATCAATATCAATAGGGAGGTGAAAACACTTTCCAAACACTAGGAGATACGGTGATATTCCAATGTGGGTTTTGAAAGCATTATGGTAAGCCCATAAGGAATCATTGAGTCTAAGAATCCAATATATTTCTTTTAGGTTGAACCGTTTTTTCAAGAATCTATTTTACCTCACTATTTGACACCTCGGCTTGACCATTATTCTAGGGATGATAAGAAGTAGACACTAGATGACCGACCCCATGCCGATGAAAAAGTGATTGCATTTTTTGGTTGTAGAAATGAGAACCACGGTCACTAATGATGAAACTAGGTAATCCAAACCCATAAAAGATCTGAGTTCTCAAAAATTCCACAACAGTTTTGGAATCATCGATCCTTGTGGCTTAGGCCTCTACCAATTTTGACACATAATCGACTTCCATAAGAATGTAAAGGTTTCCAAAGGAAATGTGAAGTGGACCCATAATTTTAATGCCCCAAACATCAAAAATGTCATGAAAGTGAAATTTTTGTTGTGGAATTTCATTTCCTTTAGATACATTTCCCATTCTTTGACAATGAGGAAAAGATTTGAAGAAATTCATGGGCACCCAAAATTTTTTTTGGCCAAAATAGACTAGAGTCCAGGACCCTGTGAGCTATCAGTTGGGGACCAATGTGGCCCCTACAATCAATAGTGTGGTAGAATCTAAGGATAGGCTAAAATTAACTATCTAGAACACAACGCCTAAGGTCCTGATCATTACATATATGATAGAGGTAGGGGTTATCCCAAATGTACCAACAAGACTTATGTTTTAGATGATTGGCTATGTTTTTGTTGAAATCAGTAGGAATGCAAGATTCAACCAAATAATTTACAATTTCAGTATACCATGGAATAGCATCTTGCACTCAGTACAATTACTCATTAGGAAACATATAATTTATAGGAATAATTGGGGGATGAGTCAATGTCCAAGGATTGGGGAATCTTGCTGATATGGTCAGCCACCACATTCGCCACTCCTCTATTAGATCTAATTTATAAATTTAATTTCTGAAGGAGAAGTTTCCAGTGAATGAGACATGGTCTGGATTCCAGTTTCTTAAGGAGATATCGGAGTGCTGCATGTTTTGAGAACACAATGAATTTGGACATTAAAAGATATGTCCTAAATTATTCCAAGGAAAACACAATGGAGAGAATTTTTTTTATTTTTTCTGTTGTTTTATTGGGTAGGGTCCAAAGTACGTGAGGCATAGCCAATGGCATGTGGAGATCTATCGACCCTTAGTGACAGAACTGCCCCAACTACATAGTTAGAGGCATCACACATGAGCTCAAATGGTAAATCCCACTAAGGTGGTTGGATTACCGGGGATGATTTGAGACTCCATTTTAACTTATTAAAATCTACCTCACAATAAAACACCCCCACATGATAAAGGATTAAAAGACTAAATGATATGACTCTTGTCAACAAGGTGAACCTTCCTTTTCGGGAGCCTACCTGATTAGAACTCAATAGTTAAGCGTGCTTGGCCTAGAGTAGTGATCAGGATGGGTGAACTACTGGGATGTTTCCTAGGGTGTGTGTGGGTGAGGGCAAGGCACACTAGAAATGACATGTGTTGGCCTATGGGGACTGTCATTAGTTAGATGACTTGTTCGGGCACATGGGTGAGGAACACACATTAGCGAGAAAATGGTGGTACCTGGCGGGCTAGGACCCAACGACCATGTTAAGTCGGGGTGTTTGTACTATCACCGGGACCCTATTGTCACATTTGCTATCCAAGGTGGTACCTAGACTTAAGTGGGGTGCACTGCCTGGGTTGAGATATAGGGCCCACAATGGGTATGTTTTACTCTAAGGGGGGGGGGTTATTGTATGACCCCAAATGATAAAGGGTTAAATGACTAAATGATATGACTCATTTCTAAAGGGTTCACCATTCTTTTGGGGAGCCTACCTGATTAGAACTTCATAATTAAGCGTGATTGGCCTAAAGTAGTGATCAATATGGGTGACTTTATCAAACCTTTCCCAGGGTGTGTGTGAGTTAGGAAAAAACACACTGGAAAGGACATGTGTTGGCCTATGGGGACTGTTATTAGTCATATGACATGTTCAGCCACATGGGTAGGCCCTAGTGTGGGGATCACATATCTGTGGGCAACTAGTGATACATAGCGGGCTAGGACCCGACGACCATGTTATGGTGGGGTGGTTGTGCTATCATTGGGACCTAGTTGTCACACAAATTATTTATCAAAAATAAATTATTTTTCTTTTTGGAGTTACCGATAGAGTGGTAGTGAAATCTTACTAAAGTCACGAATAAAATTATGGTAAAATTCAACATGACCTAGGATATACCGCACATCTTGTACCATGTTAATGTGGGGTGGAATGATGTAATCGGGACCCAGTTTTCCTACACATTACTTATCAAAAACAAATTCTTTTTCTTTTTGGAGTTATCGGGAGAGTGGGGGTGCAATATTACTAAAGTCACGAATGAAACTATGGTAAAATCTAGCATGACCTAAGAAAGACCACAAATCCTATACATTTTTGGGGAATGGTATGGAAGAAATGAAATCCACTTTTGATTTATCTTCTTGGATACCATCCCTGGGAATGACAAGCCCCAAAACTATACCTTTTTTTCCAATGAAATGTAAATTCTCATATTTTAATAAAACATTCATTTCAATATAGTGACATAGGACTAAACCAAAACAAGTCAAACATTCATCAAAAGAAGAGCCATAAATAGTGAAATTTTCAATGAAAACTTCCATGTAAATATCTAGGAAATATGAAAAAAATACTAACCATCCATCGCTGGAAATTACCTGGAGCATTGCACAGACCAAATGGCATCCTCCTATATTCAAATGTGCCAAAGGGGAAAGTGGAAGTTGTCTATTCCTAATCCTCAGGGGAAATATAGATCTAAATGAATCCAGAATACCCATAAAGGAAACAGTAGTGGGACTTATCCACTAGTCTCTCTAGCATTTGGTCAATGAATAGAAAAGGGAAATGGTCCTTCATGGTGTGTTGGTTTAGTCGACGATAGTCTATGCAGACACGCCAACTATTCTACACATGTGTTGGAATCAATTCATTGTTCTCATTTTTGATTACTGTAAGGCCCTTTTGTTTATGAACTAACTATACGAGACTGGCCCATTGGCAGTCATAGATGTGGTAAATGATTCCAGTAGCCAATAATTTTGTTACTTCCTTTTTCACAACTTCTATGAGGTTTGGGTCCTGTTGATGTTGTGCCTGCCTCACCGTTTTATCATGATCAATTATTAAAATATGATGTGTAAAAATTGATGGGTTAATACCAGGAATGTCAGCTACTGTCCATCCCAATTATTTTTTATACTCCCTCAAAAAGTTCAAGTAGTCACAATTAATGCTCGGGATGGAGTGAACTAGCCATGATGACGGGAAACTTGTTTCTATACTCAAGAAATTAATATTTTAAATCTTAAGGTAGTTTTTTTAGTTCCAATTCAGGTGTATTTTGGATTGATGGGAGTGTGTGTGAAAGTTATAGGTCACTGATCTCATATAACTGCTCAATGGTATCATTCTCAGATGAGGAATGAGCTTTTACAAGCTTAGCAGTATCATCGATGGTCATTAGATCCTCAATGTTCAAGAAATTTTCAATTTATAAACCTGTATGACACTTTTCTAGACCACTACAACAATCAATGTATGAATCTTTACCCATAATTTCAATCAATGAAGAAAACTCAAAAATGGGGTCGCGGGAATGAAAAGTTGTTTTTTTCCGGGGAATGGTGTACATCATTTGAATTAACATAGAGAGATGAATGTTCATCTCAGGGGTGCTTCATGGCATTAAGGATGTTGAAATAGACTATATCACCTCCAAATTTCATAGATAATGTACCATTATGGATATTAATTATGGATTTGGTGGATTTCAGTAATGGTCTCCCCATATATAATTGGGGAATGCCCATTCATCCTATGGCCTTCTATTTTTAGAACCTAAAAATCTGTAGGAAAAATTAAATTTATCATTCTCACAAGAACATCCTCTAACACGCAAGAGGGGTGTATAGTACTCTGATTTTCTAGTTGAACGACTATTCCAGTGGTATTTAGTTCACCAACTTTTAAAGTATAGTAAATTGAGTGAGGCATCACAATAATAGAGGTTCCTACATCAATCATAGCGTTATAAAAACAATACTCCCCTATGGTCCACAAAATTGATAAGGTTCCATGATCATTAAATTTTGTAGGCAGTGATGATTCTATTAATGATGATATATTCCTCCCTAAGATCACCTTTTTATCTCTACGAAGTCATCTTCTGTGTGTACACATCTCTTTTAGAAACTTGGCGTATCGTGGAATTTTATTCACGACATCAATAAAGGGAATGTTAACCTGCACTTTTTTGAATGTTTCCAATATTTCCTAATCATGTTCATTTTCCTTTTGTTTTTGAGATTGGGTGGACCATTTGTGGAAATAGAAGAGGAATGTTTGGGATAAAAGACTCATCAACATACACACTCATTCCTTTAGAAGGGCTTCTCTCAAGACATGTTTTTCAATATTTGTAACATTTACAACAGTTGGGGTGGTGGTTTCCTTAGGAGTGGATGAATCTAATGGATAATTCATTTGGTTTTTAAGTTGTTTCCCACTATTAATGGTGATGGGACTATCTTTTATCTTATCCCTAGGGTTAACTAATGGTTGAAATGGTAGTTTACCAGACTCGTGGCATTGAATTTCCCCCACCGAGTTAGCTAGTTGGACTAATTGGGTTTTGAGGTCATGTATGGTAGCATGGGTAGTTTGATATAAATACATATTGTTAGAAGCCATTTTTTCATTATATATTCTAGGCTAGCATCGGGTTTGTGAGGGGCTGGTTAGAAAGTCCTTTAGGGTGGTTGTGGATTTCTGGGTGGTGGTGGTGGATGACTACTCTGACCTTGTTGGTTCCATGGTTGTTGAGGTTGGTTTGAATACCCCCCTTTACTATAGGATTGGTTGTCTATACACCCCAGATTGGATGGATAGTATGGTTCTTTCCTAAATGGTTGGTTATAGGGGTAGCCTAGAAAGATTGCATCACAACTCTCAGATGTTTCTCTCAATTGGGGGCATTGGTTAGAATAATGGGTGTTAGAAGTGTAGATTCCAGAATGTATGGGAGGAGGAGATTGATATTTCCCTTGGGAAAGAGAATGTTTTTGAAGAATGGTGATTACCTATTAAAGCTTTCTATCCACCTTCTTATCGAATTCGGTACATTGCACCTCATGGACACCTCGAATGGGTACACTGAACCTTATACCAAATTGTTGAGTGTTTTTTGCCTTGTCCTCAATCAAGGTTATTGTATCAATTGGGTTCTTATCCACTAGTGCACCACCTTTAGTAGCATCAATCATATAATGAACAATTGGAATTATACCTTCCTAAAAATATTGTATTAGAAGTTGATTGCTTATTTGGTGTCGTAGACAACAAGAACATTAACTTTTAATTATTTCCAAATATTCATGAATTTTTTCCACTAGATATTGTCTTATCCCACAAATTTCTTTCTTTCTTGTTGCAGTTTGAGAGGCTCGGAAATATTTTTCGAGGAGATGGTGTTTCATATCTGCCCAGCCTCTTATTAGTGAATTAACATAGTACTACCAATAATTCATAGTGTCTTCTACAGAAAATTGAAATTATCTAAGCTTTACTTTTTCTTACTCCATATTAGTAGGTTTTAATATTGAATAGGCACTATGAAATTATTTTATTTTCTTGTGAGGATCCTCTCTAGGAAGTCCATGTAATCTTGGTAATATATGAATTAATCAGATTTTAGTTAAAAATTAGGTGCCTCGACTTGTAATTGAATATATTTGGGCTAAATATCAACATTAGGTGAGGTTAGTTCTTTTGGGGTTCTATTGTTTTCAGCCATGTTATTCACATTAATATCAGTTTTAATGTGGGTTCTCTAAGAAGAATAAGGAGGATCAAGATAAGTCTTGATATTTTGTGTGCCCTCCATCAAAGTTTCCTCGGGTGTATCTCAGGGTCGCTGATATAGGATCATCTACAGTTCAGGTTCTAAAGGTTGTAAGTATCCCAGATTAGAAATAATCATACACAAAAACTACACAAAAAATTAGAATACTAAAAAATGTAAGGTTAGAAGATAAAACAAACAAACATTCACAAAATATACCAAAAACATTATCAAAAACACAAACTAAAACAAAAGCACTCCGCAGAAATGGTTCCAAAATTTGATCACACTGTCATGACACGTCAAATTGATTATGATTTTAAGATTTATTTTTAGTCTAGGGAAGACCCTAGGTTGTCTCTCAAGGAGAATTCATGGGTATAGAGTGTGTGTTTTAATAAGAAGTAATAAAAGAGGGGTTTTTTAAACAGCTTAAAGAAAACAAATTGATTTAAAGAGTTTAATAGTTGATAAATAAAAGTTTTGTTTTAGAATTATGATATAATGAGATCATTCCTAGTTCACTACACATCTTTTCGAGTTAATCATTCTAAAAAATACACATGGTTTAATGTAATCCACTGCTTGAGGGGTTTCCAGATCTCAACTTCCCTATTTCCTCTTAAATGATTCACAAATAACCACCCCTTGACACAAAAATAGTGTTGTCATGGATTGGGAATAAATAATATAGAATAAAGGCAACTAAATAATAATGAAATCTTATGTATGTTTAAGATAAATAGGACTCAATTCTTTTCTAATCGGAACAACCCAAGATTCCCACTTGAAATGTCAACCCAATTAGTGTTGAAGTAAAAAGTATTTCACTTTATTTTAACAAAAGAAATGAAATAAGAGGAGAATCATGCCAAGATAAGAAATAAGTGAAATATTTAGCACACAAATTAAACAAAAATAGTAGAATAACTACTGCTGGATCTCCCTCCCAAGTGTGTGTAGCTCCCCTGAAATGATTATCCACCATTTAGATCGACATCGAGAGGAGGAGGAAGCTCAGGTGGAACATCGGCTTCATCCTTGATCCTCCTATGAGGATAGGGGACTCCAGAACTCCTTGTATGATGAGAGGAATCTTTTGGGTCTGCAAAATTCCATAGATTTTCCTCCTGGACAAAATTGAAAATGAGGAGCCCAATCTTCCATTTTATAGGCAGTGGAAGGTTGTTCTGGGCACACAGATTGTGTAAAACCACTTGAACCATGGTTTTCGACCACATTACAGTCTAATCTCTCTTTGTAAAAAACTAGAAACATGTTTCCCTACCTCTTGAATATCTCCACCGAATTTTTGGAACTATTTTGATAACAACAACATGAGATATTGATAAAATACAGAACACCGAATTTGACATTGTGCAGATTTTATTATTTGGATAGATCCAATAGTATGGGCATTGTAGAGCCTGAATGGGGCTTCATTTTCTTCTTATGAATGTATACCCTTAAAAATTGGACCATCACACAAAATTTAATCCCATTAGGATTCACGGTATAGTAAGAATATATGGTTAAGTGCACTTTTGTGCATGGATCATGCACAGTTTGCCCATTTTTCTTAGACAACCACATGGGCCCTCCAAATCACCTCCAACTTCAATGAAATTATCAAAACAAGTATCATTTCATTTTTTAAAAGTAATAAATACAAAAAAATTAATCAAACATGAATTGTAAATTTTTATTATTTTTATAATTTTGAATACAAAACTTGTTTAGCACAGTCGTGTAAGGGTAAAAAAGAAACAGTGAATCGTAGTGCGATCAATGCCTCCACAAAGACCAAAATTTTGGATGTTTATGTGTCATTATGATAGTGATTAGTTGGGTTATGAGTCCTCATATAGAATACCATATCACAAGTTGTTTCCTCTGGGCAGTTAGGTAGTAGTGATACCACCTTTAAAGAGTTATATAGTCCCATCAAAAAAGGATGGAGATTTATATAGTATAAGCACACTACATGAGTTCAAATGACAAAGAAATTTGATGATTTATAGTGAGATAGATCCTTAGGTAGTAGTGTATTTTCTTGAGTTGACAATTGGAATGACTAGTCTTGTTCAAAGCTAAACGAATCATATGTTTATTCTTATGGATATTCATCTTAATGGGGTAGAATTGTACGAGTGAAGGCTGATGAAACAGACCCATGATGAGATAAGACTCTCATGATCAATCATTTATTAGCTATTTCAAGATGAGTAATACCCTTCATGATTTCCCCATGTCTGTACATATGATCATCTTAAACAGCATTAAGGTGATATGAATGTTTTTTTCTTCATCATGAGGATCTCTAAGCTCACACGGTACTACCATGATATGTTGCAAGATGGTTTCTTATGGGATCATAAGTTTCACAAGGGACTTAATTGGGACATTATTTCTATATAGTCTTCGTGTTCCATACTACTTATGACAAAGTGATAGAGAAGGTGTTATTTTCAGGGATTTTCTGAGAAGAGGTACACTGGGTGGATGGTGTCAGCAATGGACGTCATGTGGCTGAGTTATCTACAACATATTTTTGCAATCCTACATAGAGTAATAAACAAAAAAGGTATACTCATTCACAAACTCAAATTTTTGTATCTATATTAAAGGGATTCTGTAGAGGATCCTATTATCTAGTTAATTACAATGTTATACATGTGATAAGTGAGGTGGAATGGATCATAAAATTCCTACCCAACATGCTTAGGAGGGATGTAAAATAGTGGATTTACCACTATAGTAGATTTTTCAACATTAACAGGGACAACCCAGTAATGGTCAGGTTAGCTCATGGGGAAGAAGTGTAGGAAGATGAACAGTTAAAGCTATTGAGGGAGGAGATTTTGGTTGTTGGTTTTATGAGATACTCCCACTTTGACCCATAGTTGAACCAATCTATGATTAGGGAGATAGTTGTTGATGTCACGTGTCGTTGAAGGATATGAAGGGGTATGACCTGGCTTCTCATTTGATGATTCAATGTATAATATATGTTTTTCTTCTCTTCCTCCAGTACTAGTAGACATAGGTGTGATTTATTAATTTGGTCCCCTATCCCCCATGAGAGAGCTAGAGATTCTCATTAAGAGCTTTATCCCAATATCTAAGGCTATAGCTTCCTATATAGGGGACTCTTATATATCACATGTCATTTTGTAGTGAGAGATAGTGCTCTGTGGGGAGAGTTTCTTTTGTGAATCTTCTTCATTATTAGGAAACCATATGACATTTTATGGGGCATGTAATGGTTTTCTACAGTTTATTCTTAAATGGAAAATTATTTTATGTGAGTTATATTATTTCTGACATATGGTATAATATTATCTTGTGTAGGTGAGACAGATCCCATGACTGACCGATTGGTCAATTTTGGTAGGAAGATGTAACTAATAACCCAATAGTTGGTAGGTTTATCCCTTTGAATAATGGTCTCTCCAGGAACATTAAATACATCCATTGAGGTGGACTTCATGGAATTCTTCCCTAATTATATTCTGGGACTACCATCGTGGTGGAAGATATAAAACTACATTATCCTTCACCTTAAGATGCACCAATGGCTTCTGCAATATATCAAATGGTCCCTACCAAGCTGTAGGATCTGAGGTTATAGTTATAGGACCTTCAAGAGAATGGTTTTATTAGTACCATTGTGTCCCCATTGGGAGGTTCAATTTTTTTAATGAAAAATGTGAATTGTATTTTGAGGTTTTCTAAGAATTATCATCACCTAAATCATGTAATGATAAAGAAAAAATATCACTAACCAAGAATTGATGACTTATTGGGCTAATTGAGAGGCGTGAGTTGGTTCTCCACGATCAATATCAAGACCAGTTTCCACCATTTGAGGGTTCATAAAGATGATATTATGAGGATAGAATTCGATTGTCAATAAGGACACTAAGTTCCTGATGATTTATTTTGGAGTAACAAATTATGTCATAGTGTTTATAAATATAATGAACTATAACTTCCAATTATATTGGGAAAGATTTTTTTTCTTTAATGATGAAATTATATTATATTATTTTTTAGAGGATAATGAATATCATTTGACGTTATAATTAGACATAGTCCAATAGAACATTCTTTATTGTAAGCTCTTTGAGTTCCAGTTTTATATCCATGAGGTTCACATTCTTGGTCATGTAATCTCTAGTCATGGGTTAGATATGGACCTAGTTAATATTGATGTGGTTATTTCATAAGATCCACTCATGCGTATGATAGAGGTTTTATGTTTTATTATCTTGGGAGGGTACTACATGAGTTTTGTGGAAGGATTATTTAGGATTACATCCACTTTGACTTCCTGGATTAGTAGAATGTATCCATTCACTTGGATTTATTAGTGTTAGGGGTAATTCAAGGATCTGAGGTGGAGGTGGACCAATGATTCTATATTGAGACCAATAGAGGAGGGTGTTGAGTATGTGGTGTTTTGGGATACCATTAATGTTGGGATTAGTCGTATGTTGATGAATAAGTAGGTAGTGATTGGGTATGGGTCAGGGAAGTTGAGAACCCATGAGAAGAATAATTTGACTTCTATCCTAGAGTTATCAGGGGAAATATTCACTCTAAATATGTGAAGACACTTTCTTACAAGAGATCATTTTGATGTTTACACAGAACACTAGAGGCACATTTAAATATAAACTTAGAGAGATCTTAACCTATGTATGGTACATTTATAACTTTTCCTATAGAACTATGAAATAGATATAGTATCTACTTTTAGGAAGGGAAATGTAGTGAGAGATTCCTTGAGTAAGAAGTTTTTCTATTATTTGGTAAAGGAGGATTCTAAGAAGTGGGATTTGTTGAAGCAGACCCTGATGGGGGAGTGGGGTTCAATTTTTATTTTTTAAATGGTGGTAACTCATATTCTTTATCAGATTGTGGTAGCGGATCATTTGGGTGACATCGGCTATGAGTGTCTACATCATCTAGTATCCTCAAAAAATGGACCAAATAGATTTTCTAATGGATGGGTATAACTTCATTATTTTCAAGGATGAATAGTTTCTCTTGTCATATTGTGTGGGATGTGTTGATGGGTCTTCACTCATCCCACTTTTCTATATATAATAGTGCTAAAAAGATGTACATGAACCTTTATAAGTAATTTCGGTGGTTTGTAATGAGGTGGAGTATCACCTAGTTTTTCTCTCGATGTCTCAAAATTCTGTAGGTAAAGGATAGGCATCATGATCTTGTATGTTTTAAACATAGTGTAAATGGTATGGTGTAACTATAAAATATATGATGGGTATTTCGTAGATAGATAGTGGACACAATGTTTTCTATGTGATTAGTAATTGACTAAACAATGTTACAATCCTCCTTTCTATTTTAGAGAAGATTCTGGTTGACAGTTTTGAGTAGTTTTATGTGTGTGAGATCATATAACTCTAAGGGGTACCTTTTAGGATTTTATTTTTCAATAATATTCATTTTACATTGATGTTATGGAGATGATTTATTGAGGCTATTGGGACCATTTAAAAATGAGTAGTGCATTCCACACTAATATGTGTAGGTAGATTGAGAAGACCATCCCATTGTAAGAGGATATATTAAGATCCTTTTTTTGGTATTTTATGCAAAGAAATGAATATCACATTCTATTGGTATAAATGTCTTATAATAACTTTCATCACTCTAGTATAGGTATCCCACATTTTTAGGTCATGTATGGGAGTCCCTAAAATTCACCCATATACTAGAATGAAGATGGTGAGATTCTTTTATTGGGCCTAAGATGCTGATGGAATCAATAGATCCGTTTTATGTGATATATGAGCATACGAGGAATGGCCAATGAATATAGAAATATTATGTAGATCGAGGAAATATAAATTTGATGATTCAATATAGAGACCATGTTTTTGTAAGTGTCTTACCGTGATTAGGATTATAGATATTTGGTTATAAAAACATGTTATCCCCAATATTAATCAGACCATTCAAGATATCATTGTTGGTTGGTGATGTTTCTTATCTATTTCCCTTGTTCCCACAATAAGACTGGGTACATGATGTCTTCAACGCACTGCAGATGAGGAGAAATGTGCCTGATCCAATACACATTACTGGCTAAGGTGAACTAGAATTATAAGATAGACCCACCATTATAGAGTACCCATTGGAGATCAATGATCGGAATGAGAGGATCATGTGTCGGTGGACCATTCCATTGGTTTGTGTACTTCGGAAGCACTGAAGTGTGAAAGACAGGTCCTAGAAGTATGAGAGAATGATGAGATCTCATTACCACCAATGTTTTTTAGTCATGTTCTATTTGGGACAAAAATAATAGAAGTATGGGAGAATTTCACTACACAACATTTTTTTCATTAGTATTTTGAATACTTCAATGTATATATATAGGGATTTTCATGAAATTCAACATGTTTTTTTTTGTCTTAGGACCCTGTAATTAATAAATTAAAATTTTAAATATATTTTAAATCACATGAACAATTGTTTTTGGTATAAATGGTTTTCCCATTATTTCCAACCATCGGTGAGAAATTGGATAACATGGTTGATTCTGGAATGTGGAGATTACTCTAAGTCAATCCTAATATTGGTTAGTGTTAGGAGTTCCTTGGTAGGTGGGCATTTTTTAGTGCACCTAGAAAAATAAATACATATTTTGTTTGTTTTTATTAGACGAACCAAGGACGAGTACTCCATTATAAATATAAAGAAATAAATTTTATAATGGAAATTTCGTTTATGATTGAATTAAATGTGATATTATGTAATGTGGTTATGGAAAACAGATGTACTTATTTGGTTATATACTATTAAATTTAATAAACCATTAAGAAACATAAACATTCATAATATATAAATTTATCATTGATCAAATGAATAGTAAATATTAAAGGTTTTGATAAATCCAATTGACATATATGAATGAAGTAATTACCTAATCCTCTAGGATCAAAACCTATAAAAATCATTTATTAAAGCTTCAAAGTGATACAACATATATGGTAAGTGCCCCTAATAAATCCCAACATGAGATTCAACAACTAGATCAAGAGAAAACCCATTTTTCGGATATGTTCAGCTCATCACAATCAAGGAATAAACAAGGTTTGTCAAACCACCATATGAAAATATCCTCATTTATCACCTTCCCCTTAAACCATTCCCTGTTGTAACAAAAGGTTATGTATCTTGAATATAATAGTATGGATAATTATTTTTAATTTCCAATAAAAACAATTACTATAATTATTTCTTATTTTTTTACATTATAAATGATTAAATAATGAGTTTGATTAAAATCATATTCTAATATGAAAAAACCCCAATTAGGCATTTTTTGTAATATGAAATATCAATTAAGACATTACTTTAAATGAATCAATGAATTTGTGAGATAAATTATATTTTAATAAAATATTCATATTATTTAATATATATTAAATATAATTTATAGTGTAATTTTTATGATATGATAATGTAATTTTTAAAAGGGTTAGAAAACTATTATAGTAAAAATACATTATTTTTATCAAAAAGTATTTTTATTTAAAATTGTAATGTATTATATTTTTGGAATTACTTTTTATTAAATAATTATTATTATTTTAATCGCCACATTGAAATTATCTAACATTTATCCATTAGTAATTTAATGTGATAGAAGATTTTTTGTGTAAAAATTAAATTCTATATAAATATATTGTTAGTATTATGATATATAGATGTCCAAAAAGTGATGTAATATGTTCCATAAATGGAATCTAAGAACAAATGTATGTTTAATCTTTAAAATAATTCTATTTTTACTTTATATGATTAATTTTACAAACCATCTTTGAATCCTCTAAATCCTATATTATATTTAATGGTTTTAAAACCAATTGTTTATAAACATGACTCATTTACACATCACAAAGGTTGTTATATTAATGTGATCAGTTAATGGAATTATTAAATAATTAAAACTACTCCTCTTTGGAAGAAATTATTGGATGTAACCATGGTATGGTTTGTGGTTTTTATTACACTAGATTATCGAGTCTGAACCCCATGTTTGGAAAAGAATAATGAACTCTCCTCTCTTTTCCAATATAAACCCACAATGTATCACATTTATCTTCTCTAAGAAGATATATAATAACTATCCTATTCTAATTCCTCTATAAATTACTCACATGGTTCCCCCAGTCTCTTACTATGATTCCCTTAATATTTTTCAAAACCCCTCTTAAGGTAGGGGATCCTCTCTAACTCTTATTTATTCAAGAACCTCTATGTTTTCGATTTTTTATTTCCATGTGTTCATGTTGGTGTGTTTTATGAAACACCCATATTACGAAACTTATGATTTAAAAGTTATTATTTACCCCTTATACACACATTAATCAATCCCATGATTCATTATTTACCCATGTTATACTACAGAAAATGTCCTGTGACTTTTCTATACAATACTTTATATTTTGTATACCATCCCCATTTCAACTCAATAGTACACACCAAGAAATTAATATATTTAATTTATTTTTTGAATTCAATTTACTTATTCCATACATTCTAATATCAGGATAAAATTTTATGAAATATGATCCTATGTTAAATGATCTATGTGGCACACATATGCATGTGCATGATATAAAAGCAACTGTTTTTCGTAGAAATATATGGCACTCAAATGAATTGGGTAATGTTTTAGTCTCATGAGACAAAATATATGGGATTAAGGAGTTAACCTATTACATTATGGGATTTTTTCCACCATTTTATGATTTCTTTTAGGTTATCCTTTACCTATGTTTATTATTTCATGTTTAATGTTGTTTCCACGTTGCCTTGTTTCCCTTATGCTATCATGTTGTACCATGCCACATTATTCCCGATTTTTATATTCACCACTTTTATGTTCCATACAATTTATTATTGACTAACATGTAATAATTTAATCAGGTTATTATTTTCATTCTCTCTTACATGTCTTTATATCTCACCCCTTTCTTATTTAGGTCCCCAGGATATCCCATGATGTTTTAAAATTATTGATGTTTAGAAGAATATTAAGGGGGTTTAAAATAATGTTGTTTTATACATATATTATTTCGATAAGCAATGTACCTAATAACCCAATTATACTAGGATTATCAATCTCTTGGGTTCAACTAAATGTTCTTTTATATAATAAATAATGAAATAAAATGTATTAAAACAAGGGTTTCCATTTTTTTATCAAAGGAAATTCTAGTAATTTTGGGATTAAGATTGGATAACTCTAGTGAAATACTTATTGATAAGAATGAACATCAGAAAACATCCCTAAATTTTTCTATAATATATAGTAAGTATTTTCCAAGAAAATATATCATTGTACTGATAATACAAGTGGATGTGGCTCTGAGACTGAGGTACCCATGGGTAGTGACCCTGATAAGGGCGCATTGCACGACACTCTATCGTCGCCTTGTTCCTGAAAACATGACGAGTTGCAATATGGGTTTGAATCTCCTTGGGGGTATCCGTAGATAAATTCACAACCAAATTACAAATAATTATTTTGGTAATAAAACATCCTATATTTTTTTATATTAGAAAATGGATCATGGATAACATATATTGAAACCAAGAAATTAATAGGTTAAAAAATCTATATTATTTATGATTTTTTGATTTAATGTTCATAAAGTCCAATTTAATTTTTTAATAATTTATAAAAATTAAAATCCATAATTTTATTATCATTTTAGTCAATGGCATGAAATAGGAACAACCAATTCAACAACCAACGTGAGGGTTAATATGATGATTTCGCAAATGAGATTCCCAAACTGATGGGAGCAAGAATCATGAACTTCATGATTATAATTTCTCAAGTGAATCAAATTTTGAATAAAATCTAAAATAAAGGGGAACAAAAAAGTATCACTATGAAATATAAATTTTCAATTAATGCATTTATACAACTACAACCTCTAACATTTAGTGGTTATTTCAATCCCTTAATTGAATAATAATATATTCTCACCATTAAAAATATATTCTCTATCCTTAAAAGATCTGAGAAAGAGAATATCATGTGGTTTATTTATCATATGGAAGAAGAAGCTAATCAATTGTACATGTTGATCAATAATAAGAAGCATGAAGAGGATATTGAATCTATAGAGTGGAAGGTGATATAGAAAAAAATATATTAATAAATTTTTTCCTTACACTATTTTACTGGAAATGGAGAAGTACGTCCTTAGAGTAAAAAAATGGATGATGAATCTATTAGGTAATACTTGGAAAGATAAAAAAGACTTTCACAATACACCATTTTGAATCTTTATTAACCCTAACTTTAAAGTTATCTACTTCATTGGAAGGATAAAAACAATTATATGAAGATACATATCCATTAGGAACATCAAATTTTATGAGGAAATTTCATGTTCTTCCATCAATGTTAAAATATTGATTTTTTAATCTCAAGGGTCTCATGGGGATAAGAAGTGGAATGTGGAGTTTAATAATTGTGGTGTGATGGAGAAGTATAACAGTGGGAAAAAAATTAGCATCCCACTAGTGAAATGTGTAGAAAAAAGAGCACTATAAATTGACTCAAGGGGATGGGGAAATTCTTGATTCTATGTAAAAGGTCATCATTGAAGGCATTCCTATTTTGACGAAATACACTGTTGTGTTACCGAAATAATTTCCTAGAATTCCTCGTAGATAATATATTGATTTTTAATCAATATTATTCATTTGTATTTTCCAATATCCATGAATCCATAAAGAATAGTTATTGTTGAACTTGAGGAACTAATGAAACAACTATCAAGGAATCTAGATAAATGGATTCTATGTCCAAGTTATTAACCATGTGTTGAACTATTCCCCTTCATCAAGAAGTAGGACGGTCTAATGCACCTCCACATTAATTATTTTGAGATCAAAAATATAATTATTTTGAATAAGTATCCACATCCATGGATTGATTACTTATTCAATCAACTATACAGATCCCAACATTTCTTAAAGATAGATCCTCATTCCTTGATATTTTCAAGTAAATGTGAATAAGAAGGATATACCGACAACTATGATTAATAAAAGGTACAAGAAATAAAATTTCATAATGATGCTTATTGGACTCACCAATGATATAGAAATATTCATTGATTTTATGAATATACTACTAATGTACTTCCTTAACAAATTTATGGTAGTCTTTATTGATGATATTCTTGTCTACTCCCAAAGAAACGAGGAACAAGAGGATAATTGTAATAATATAATGAGGAACTTGTGTAAAGAAAATATATATGCAATCTATAGTACATGTCAGTAATATATAGAGTATGTGTCATTCTTGCGTCATCCCATCACCAGTAAAGGTATATCTATGGACCATTCAAAAACAAAGGCAATTGAAGGATGGTCAGGACCAACATATATGAAAAATATACATTGTTTTGATGGATTGGTTAGCTACTATCATCGATTTGGGTGGATCTTATCTTTATTTATAATTTCACTGATTATGATACCTTTCAAAGGCTTCAGGTTTTTTTGGAATGATGAATGTGAGGAATGTTTTAAAGATATAAAGAAGTGTCTAATAATTTTACATGTTCCCACATTACCAAATATTGGATATGTATTTTTTGATATATAGTGATGGATCCAATAAAATTAGGTTGTGTACTCATGAAAAATAAAAAGGTGATTACCTATTCTATAGACTAACTAATGATCCATGAGTTGAAAAACCAAACTCATGATCTAGAATTAAACATAATGATATTTTTGTTAAACTTTTTGTGACATTATCTTTATGGGAATAAGTGTTATATATATATATATATATAAGGACCATAACATCCTCTAGAATATATTCACTCAAAAATATGTTAATATGGACTAATGTTTGTGGTTAGATCTGCTCAAGGATTCTAATTTTTCAACCCCTTACTACCTAAGAAAAGAAAACAACATGGAAGAATCTATGTGTATAAAAGATCCTACAATTCTATCCCTAATGAGGATTATAAGGGATTAAATCTTCTTGGACTTTCAAGGTAGGATATAAGAATAATAAAAGGATATTCATCATACCTTTCTCAAATAATTTCTCAACCTTTTATTCTTAATATAATCAAGGAACCACATAAAGATGATGAGTCTCTACAGAATGTGGTAGCTAATACTACAGAGTTCACCTTTACTGAACATGATGTTATAAGGTTTGGAACCCAAATATGAATCCCATCAAAACCTGAACTGAGGACGGAACTTATATTTGATTCCCATATCCTATCATTCTCTATTTTTCTAAGAATATATAAGATGTATTTATATTTTAATAAAAAATTTAGATGGATAACATGATGGTAGAATTGTGGATTTTGTATCTTGGTGCTTGCTACTCAATAAATACAATGATTAATGATCATATTATAAGGTTATAATGATACCATTGACCACACCATTATGGAAATGCGAAGAAATAACCATGGATTTTGTAGTTGAACTCCCCAAGACATCAAAAGGTAATAATTCCATATTGATGGTAGATAATTTCCTTAATAAATAATTATATTTAAATATTATCAAGGATGATTTCTTTCTTGGCCATCTATCTATGGTATACCTAAGGGGTTTTTAAGACTACATGGAGTGCCACTATCCATTGTATCCAATTGAGATCTTGGGGTTACCACATGGTTTTGTAGAATAATTAAGTATTCATTGAATAATTAATTTATCTTTATCACTACTCCTCATAATATGACCAATGAATTGTTTTAAAAGACCAGGCAAACTCTTTTGAATTTTTTGAGATCAGGTTCAATGGATTTCCAAGGATTTTGGGTTCAACACATTTCCCAAGTGGAGTTCTGAAATAACAAAATTTTACATTATATCATTCCAATGGATTTTTATAAGGATATATATGGGAAAAGGTGTATAAATCATAAAATGCTGGTAGGAATTTGTAGAGAAGTATCTTATGGTTCTTTATCTTCTCCAATAGATGATAGAAATGGTTCAATCAATTCCATGTCATATGATCCATCCAATGGCCCGAAGGCCTTCACTTTTTTATTTATTTTTATAATACACCTTTCAAGGGTTGAGGTGGAACCCTACAAGGCACGTAGGAATAAGTATTACATGGCCCGTAGGACTTAGATAAATTTATTTTCACATAGGCTTCAAACATTATATACAACCCAGACTAACTACATGGAAATTATCCTCCCTAGCATCTTCATCGTGAAATCATCTCTCCACCTTTGTATGGTTGTTCGGCTAGTCATTCTCATGCATGCACAAGCTTGTCCCAATGGCAGGTGCCATACCCTCTCATTCTTGAAATCTATTTAGCTTCTACTATGGTGAAATATCCTTTCTCATCCTCCATGTAGAACTTGTTCTGCGTAGGTCGTCTAGTTTGCATCTGCACTTAAGGTGGCCTGAAGGCCATGAGGTGGCCTGAAGGCCTTAATGACTCGAAGGCATGGGTGGCCCGAAGGCCTTAAAGAACTCAGGGACCAAATCAGTGGCCTGAAGTCCCAAACGGGGGCATATTCCTAGCTACTAGAGTGCCAAACAGTACCTGCTACAACACTGCACAGTTCCCGCTACATTCCCTGCTACAGTACTACTACAGCACTGCTACAGTACTGCTACAACACTGCACAATTCCTGGATTTCATGATAAAGTGTTTATTCATATATCTCTATGGAAGATAACCATGAGTATTGAAAAGAATAAAAATAAGATTTTTATATAGATCATCCCCTTAGAGAACCTTGATCACATTGAAGTTGTGACATGTCGAATGGATCACTGACACATCCGATCTGAAGTAAATTATGTGTTACATATATCCCTCTTAAGAAATTACATACCAAACCCCTCACATATAATAAATCCAGAAGTGGTACCACTGGATAATGATCATTCATATGAAGAGAATCTAGTGAAGATTATATAATTTAGATAAAAAATTCTACGGAAAAAGACAAATCACCTGATCAAAGTGTTGTTGTGATGGCAAAAACTTGGGGAAGTAACATGGGAACATAAAGTGGTGATGAAACAGAAGAAATCTCATCTATTTTTATATATTATATTAAAATTTTGATGTTTCAATTTTTTAATGGGTTAGAATTTGACAACTCAAACTTTTATAAATGAAAATCCCTTGGTGATTGAATTAAATTCCCAATTAAGTAATGTGGTTATAGAAAACTCATGGAATTTTTTGGTTAAATCTTATCAGATTTAAAATACCATTAACAATAATGACCATTGATAATATAACTGTTTGAAAGTGATCATATTATTTGTATATATTAAGGATTATGGTAAATATAATTAACACAAATGAAAGAATTGATTTCCTTGATTAGTAGGATTATACCCTATAAAACCCATTTATTAAAGCATCCAAGGGAGTTAAAATGTTGGAAACTTTCCCTTGGTCGATACTGAGATAATTCCAAATAAAAAATCATGAGAAAACCTATTTACAGGAGTAGTTCAATGTCGTTAAGATCCTGATCTAAACCATATTTATTGAACCACCACATAAAAATCATTTTGCTGCACACCATACCCTTTAATCAATTATTTGGGTAACAAAGCATTATGTATGTTTACCATACTAGTAAGAATGTGTATATTTTCCTTCTAATAAATTAATTATTATATTTATTCCTTATTTTTTTTACTTTATAAATATTAATTAATGAGTTTCACAATAATTATATTTTCATACGATAAGACTCGAATTGTATATTTAGGGTAATATGTAATTTCAATTAAGAATATCCTTTTGGTGAAGTAATGAATTATTAAAATAAATTTTTTTATTAAAATTTTATTATTAAATAATATATATTAAATTTTAATTATAATATATTCTTTATGAAGTGAAAATGAAAATTTTATAAGCATTCGAAAACAATTATTTCAAAAACCCAGTATTATTCAATAAATTGAAATTCTAATTTAAAATATTAATTTACTATATTTATATAAATATTATTTTTAAATAAATATTATTTATGGAATCTAATAATCAAAATTTTTTTACAGATAAATTTTCATAATTTTTTGAGATAGTTGAATGTTTGAGTAAAAATTAAATATTATATAAATATAGTGTATATTATGAAATCATAATGACCTAAAGGTTATGTAATATGTTCTTTAGTATCCAAGAAAAAAAATAATTTTCACTTTAAAACAATTTGAGTTAATTTATTTAATTAAATTTCTAACCTCTTTATGAATCCTCCAAAACATATATTTTATTTTATGGTTTTAAAATCAATTATTTGTAAACATGGCTCACTTTGACATCACCAACGAGAAAATTTTACTATTCATGGTTCATGGAATTATAAAATAATTAACACCAATCCAATTTGGTGGAAACCATGGGAAATAACCTTTGGAATTTCTTGGATTTGGTTAATTTATTTTATAGAGTCCCAAATCTATGTTTGGAAGATAATAAATAATTCCTCTCTTTATTCCTATATAAACTCACCCAATATCCCATTTATATTCACTAAAAACATTTTATCATGACTAAAATCCACCCTTTACCCTCTATATTCCTCCCTAGGTGCCCAAATATCTCAATAAGTTCATCCCCATATTTTGTAAACACCCTCTCACGGTAAGTGATCCCCTCATTCTCATCTTTATTAAAGCACATTTTTATACTATGCATTTTGTTTTCCATTGGTTCATATTTGGGTATGTTATCAATCAACACTCTTAATGATCATATTATTTCAAAGTGATGAGATACCCCTTTAACTCTCACTAATCCCTCCCAGGATTCATTATGTACTCTCGTTATACTACAGAAATTTTCCTATGACATTTTCATTCAAAACCTTTGTATTGTCAATACCATCACAATTTAAAATCAAGGGTTACCACATAGACATACATAGAGTGAATTTATTTGGGAATACCATGTGTTTTTTCCAAATGAATGGGATTAAAGTTTATCAAATATTATCTCACGTTGAGTGATAAATGTGACACTCAAATTCATTTACATGAAATAAATGCAACAGGTGCGTCCAAAATTATATAGAGCTACAAAGTATTGGGTAATGTTTTAGTATCATGAGAAATAATGTGTGGGATTAAGGGTTAAAAATAGTAAATTATGGTACCTTTCCACCATGATAGGATGTCATTATAGTTACCCATGACCAATGATTAGGATTTCATGTTTGATGTTCTTCTTGCATTCTTCTTTGTTGCCTTTATGTTATCTTGTTGTATCATGAATAATTTTTCAAGATTATGATTCCCATTATGTCCCATTGTAATAACTATTTAATTACTTGTAATAATTTCATAATTTTAGTTTTTTTATTAACTTTCTAGGATATATATATCACAAATTTCTTTTTTATGACCTGAGGTTAGCCCGTTCAGTTTTAAAAGATATGGGATTCTAAAAGCATGTTAAAGAAGTTTTTAAAAATGTTATAATATCCATGTATCATATTGATTTGATGTGTACCTAATATCCTAAATACACTAGTGTTATCAATCACTAAGGATGTAATAAATTTTATTTTATGTAATAAATCAAGAAATAAAAATTATTATTGAAAACGACTATCATAATAAATACCCAGTGGTGGAATATATCTAGGGTTAACTATATAACCTGAGTAGGATTTCAGATTAATCTTCTAGAAATAGTATCTATAACCACGAATCAATACCCATGGTTTATAGAAACTAAGGGTAAGTATATGTTTCCCAAATCAATTACCACAATTTGAAAAATAAGTTTTAATTACCTGAGATATACCAATGGTTTTTCTAATGCTATGGCTATAGCTCATTCAAAAATTAGGCTACCCTGTAGATCTTTATACACTCCTCATTAAAATCCATAAAACCCAACCCTCATATGAGCCTCTATGTCCCCCTCCAATCATCATTGAATATTTCACCCATCTTCAAGGTTTTCTTTCTAAATTTATGGAATTGTTTTATTATAATATTTAAGAGGTAAGATTTTATTCCCTCCCATTCTTTCATATCCCCACACCTGGGTGATAGATGGTTTTATTCAATAACTTTCTCCCCTTATTCAAGTATTTTTATATTCTAGTATTATTCAATGTCATATTCGTGAGTTTTGAATACATATTCTCTTCTGTAGGCTATTTTTTCATCTTTATCTTTGAATGTTATTATACTAGGGAATTTAGTCATCACTTCTATCATACTGTTATAAAATTTATAGTCTAATAGAGATTAAATATGGTCTTTTAAATTCTTGAATGTACTATTTTAATTATTATTTATTTATTTATTTTCAAAACTATCATAGGGGTTTTTATGAATTTATCTTAAATTTTAGATTCTTTTGGGGGAATATTTTTGGAATTTAGTAATTTTTATTTTTGAAAATCATATTTAAGTTAACTACCAGGTTAATGTTTGTTTTTATTATCTTAGTGTTATTGGATTTAATTATTGAAATTTAATATTTTATATCATGAAACTTGGTTAAACTATTAATTGTATTGTTTTAACCCAAAATGAAATAATTTTAGGATGATGTACATGATTATAATATTAAAATTATATATGGAATATTGCATTATATATTAATGTCTATTCTTGAGGAATTCACTATTTTATTTATAGTACATTGTAATCATATTTCTTATAATACAATATTATTATTTAGACATGATTGAAGAATAATTGATTATTTCAAATAATTAAATATTTATTTTTTAAATTTTAAATAATTTTAAAATATTTGTTAGGTACAACAATATATAGTTAAATTTGGAAAATATCATGAAATTATTATGTACGTTATAATAAAAATATTTTTAGATCATATTCATTTAATTAACCATCATCTACATTTATAATGTTTTTAATAATAATTTAGTTCCTTATTTAATCTTTAATGGTATGAACCTTAATTTCCCATTTTTTATTAACTATTGAGTACAACATAGTTATTTGTAAAAAATTATTACGTAGTTCATTTACCATTTTTTGAGTACTTGGCCATTTGTTTATACTATAAATTAATGGACTAAAAAACCCATTTAAGCACACTTTACCTCAATTAATAGGTTTTATCAATGGTTATGTAATGAACAAGTTTTATAAAGTGGGATAGAGTGGATTAATTATTTACTCATGGTGGATCTTCCCCAAATTAAATACTTCTTATGTTGAAATTGAACATAATTTTAATAATATTTTATTTATATTACAATAATTTAGGTGATATAAACCTTAAAAAACTCATTTCTAGACTACATTTTATCTTCAATTATGTTATCAAAAGGTAATGCATCTATGAATAAGAAATAAGAATTTTTCACATATTATTCCTTAGTTATTATTTATTCAAATAGATTCACCATATTTTCATTTTCTATGAGTATGAATTGTTTTTTTAGGATATGATTTTTTCTTATTTTAGGATGGATAGTAGTATTCTAAAATGGTTATTAGGATCATGAAATATATTAAATTTGGTTTCGTATTAGAGGTCTTTAATTTCCTTTACAAAGTAATTTTATTTTCTCACTGAATTTCCTTATCATGTAATTATGGTTTACATTTTCATTGGAACATTATTTTTTTCACATTAATAGAAAGAATAAAAGTTGGATGTATCATACCAATTGGATTTCAAATGATTTCTAAAATAATTTTTAAATTTTTCATATTTTTCATTTTAAACCTCCTCAAATAGAGGTTGTATATAGTTTCCATGTTATAATTCTTTTGGAATACCATGGTTATTCCATGAATATGCGACCTACCATATAAGAAAATATTTTTATTTCAAACTAACATTTATATTCGAAATCACAATAGAGAGATGAGACAAAATTTTATTGTTCATGAATAGAAATTAATAATTGGTATTGATAATTTGATATTTGACCAGTCTCTAATTTTGTATCATCATAAGAAAGATAGTATTCCAATGAAAGAAGGAAATAAATATCAATACACATTAGTAAAATATTGAATATGATGATGTTTATTGAGTGAAAAAATTAATTGATGATTCCCTAACTATTGTATATGATAAATACAATAAAATGAAAAATATTGAATTTTTACTGTTTTTACATCATGAAAACCCATTTATGGAATTTCTAATTCTGCATTTGATTATATTCTAAAATTTTTGAAGTAAATTCTTCCTAATGGTGTAGATATTACCTCAAATCATTATAGGTCATGATGTTTTTTTAAGCAACTCATATTTTATACTGAAACAATTCATGATTTTTAAATTGGATGTAGTTTATTTTGGTCAGAAAAAACTACCCATAATGACTGTAAAGAATTTGGTACATCATAGTGGAAGGAAAATGCATATGGAATACCATCTTGTGTTATTTATAAATTTGTTGGCATTTTCATTGATTTCTAAGAATCAAAATATATTCATATAATATGTGATGGTATGATTCTGGGAGAATTAAAGGAAATGATATGTTAGTTCATCATATAGGTGGAATAACATGGTGTTCATTTGATAAAAGGAATCCTCATTTTTTAGCTGAGGTATGGATTTTCAAGTTGGATATATCCTATGATATTTCTAAACTATTTGGTCAGATGCTTACTTCTCACAACACAAGGTCGTTTTTATTCAATTTTATTATCTTCCTCTATGGATGTGTATGGAAAACATTTCACATTTTGAGTATACTAAAATATAGACCTTCTAATAAAGGTAATGATATATATGTGTACTTTTAACCTTTAAATAAAGTGTTTAAGTAGCGTTGGGATATGGGTGTGTTCACATTAGATATTTCATCAAAAAAAATATTGTAGATGCATGCTGCCCTTATAAGGAATATAAATGATTCCCTACTTATTCAATGATGTCTAGTTGGAGAAAAACGGGAAAACTATCAAGTTCCATTTATATAAAGAATACAGAATCGAGAAGGCATAAATATCATCATATTTTCAGTTTCGTGGGGCGTCAATGATTCTTTCTAATGGATCGTTGATATAGGATGTATCACTACAGATTTTATAATACTATTGAAACTTAACAACCACCTAAATGAATGTTAGGAACTGATGTGATTAATTAATTGAATATATTTTAGTTTTTCATTAGGAAAAGTTCAGATGAAATCTAAAAAGAGAAAGAATGTTGACACTGAAGCCACTTACAATTGAAAAAGTTATTTATATTTTTTGATTTTCCATATTTGTCTACCATTTTGTTATTACATTTTTATGGACATAACTCTCATTCAGAAAAATATATGTGAGATGTTTCTTTCAGTTATTTTAAATATCAGGTTGAATACCAATAATGACTTTAGATCTTGATGTGACTTTTTTGGATGGGGTATTCGACCAGAACTCCATCCTATGTGTATTGGTGAAAATAAAGGGAAGGTTCCTTATGCTTCTCATATGATTAAACCATTAGAGAAACATCAATTTTTGGAAATATTGGAGAAGATCAATGTTCTGAATGGATTCTAGTAACATATCTAAACATCTCAAAAAAATGGATTTGAAACTAAAATCCCAAAAAATACATGATAATCATATATTTCTTCTTGAATTGATTACAATAGTAATTTTTCATTTCTTATCTAATAATGTAATGTTGATAGTGATTTTATTGATGTTATTTTATTGGCCATTGTTATAAAAGGTTATCCAAGTATTTATTGATAAAAATGCATCAAGAGGTGCCATTATTTTTCTTTGAGTTGAAAAAATAAATATCCGATCATTTTAACTTACATATTTCATTTATCAGTTCATCTTCCAAATGAAAAACCTCTTAGGGGACCCAATTAATCTTGATGGATGTATGCCAGTAAAATATTTTAACAATGAAATATTATTTTTAGAAAAAGAATCATCCAGTAGTCACCATTATGATAGGTTATATGACTAAAGAATGTATGTATTCTTTTAAATGTATTTTTAAACTCTAATAACAAAACATAACTGGATAAAGGGAAATGAATATGAGTAGTATGTGAATATTGATCCTTCATTTCCATCTATTTTCAAGACATGATGAATTCATTAGATATATACATTGGCTACATTTACTCTTCAACAACAAGACATGGAACATTATATATTCTTATTTAACTGAGGTTTTTTCGATGACTATATCTTGTAATTAATTGGTATTTTTATTTATTATCTCATACTATGTTATTTTACATATAACCTATACATTAATTATCATTTTATGTATAGAACATAAACAAATTATTTTTAGAGTTCATTGGTCTTTTCCATTGATTAGAAAAGAGGTTTTCATTGAAAAGAGTTTCCTTCTTGGTGGAAATCAAATGTATGAACATTACTTTAAATAAAATAATATATATATATATATATATATATATTACTCGTATATATTTCAGGTATTTAGTTTAACTTTTTACTGTATTTCTCTATAATTAAGAGTATAGGGGTTCGGTCCCAATTGTATGGTTCGTCAATGAAAATCCATAATAATCAATGGGTGTAAATTTATTAAAAATGATCAAGAGGTAAATATGATAACACAACATGATGGTGTTATGTTAACTTCTATAGTGGAATGTTATTATACTGTATCAGATAATAGGCATTGATAGGAAAATTCACCTTATTATGAACTTGTTTAGAAAATATAGGTATTGGAATACTACTCTTATGGTCGAAAAACAGTGATAAAATGAAAGTTGTTTGATTAAATGATGTAACATGGTACATTTATTGATTATTATGGATTCAATTTTATTGAAATGACTCAATTTCTGATTACTGAGGAACTATAAATTTTGGAATCATTACAAGAAAACATTTTTATGTGAAAAATAATATGAGAACTGATTACGGTGTCATTAATGAAGTAATACCAATACGTATTTTTCATTATGGTGGGGATGAAATTGAAACAATTAATTCACCCATGGGTGTAGAGAAAAATATTTCATTTTATGACTCAAATTTTCCCATTATGATAGATTATTTTGAAACTGAAGTAGTGGTGGATAATATATAGTTGAAACCATATATATTTTCATTGTTCATTAAATTTACATAGACATTGGTTTCTCAGGATAGTATATGTGTAATTACATTAATTTAGCTTCATTTTGGAATGATAGGTTTATTTTCATATTGTTCATTTTCCTTATATTTAATTATATTTATTTCAAATTAGAAAACCGGGTTAAAATGGGTTTTTAGAAAATGTATATCTTGGTTTTAAAATATTGTTCCTAAAACATGCTTTTACCATGATTATGACTTATTTTACTCAGATGATGTATGCAGGATTTTAAAAAACATTATCATTGAAATTATTTTGCATTATTATATATATTATGAAAAATACTGAAGAAGTTCAAAGGAAGTGATTATTTATCACTGATCTACATATGTGCGGGCATGGGTTGCCTCCTCTGGTTCCCCTAGTTAGTATAATAATTGCAATATTTTTCTTCTACATTAAATATAATTTCATGTTCTTATTCTTTATCAAAAAATTTAAGGACATTCAGTTCAACCATAGTTGACTCCTAGCTAGCTTACTAGACTAGGTCTATGTAAGGGTCCTCCAAGAGCAATATAGAGTACCCACCATACCCATTCCCACCCTGACACACTAGTAGACACCCCATCTACCACACCATTCCATCCTCTGCTTGAGACTCCATGTATTTTTCAACCCATGCCCTAATAATCCTCTCATTTGGCCTCTCCATCCCAAACCATGTCTATGTCACCTCCAGGGATATTCCCACTTCTACTATATCCACTACCACAAAACTGGGCAACACAGGAACCTTCCTTTATCAGTGCTAACAGAAAAGCGCTGATAAAGGGGTAGGACTTTATCAGTTCTTTTCTTAGTGCTGATAAAGGTTACATTTATCAACACTTTTCTTAGCGCTGATAACATTTATTGTATACATTAAATAAAAAACACATGTAATAACTAAATAAATATATATATAATGAAATAATTATAAGATTAATAATAAATATATTTATTAGATTTATAATATTTATTAGATTTATTATTTCATTATATTTATTAGATTTATTAATTAATTATATTTAATATATATATTTATTATATTTTTTTATATTTAAATTATTTGTTTTATTTATAAATATATAATACTTTTTAATATATATGTATAACTAAAATTATTGAATATATATGTGTTTTCCAATGAATTGGGGTCAATGAATATATCATTCATATATGTTATGTGATCATATATGTGTATGAATAATGTTTATATATAGATTATAATTACATATCATGTTGATGTGTTATTGATTTATAATTCATCATGTTACCCATATAATATATATGTTCTAAAAAATGTACACTTATAATTATAATTACATTATATTTAAAAAATAAATATATATTTTATTATATTTTAAAACATATATATATATATATCTTTCAAATAATTTTATAAGTATAAATGAAGATATATTTATTTAGAGTTATAATTATTAATAAATATATATATATATATATATCATAAATATCATTTTAAATAAATATATAATAAGATAAAAAAATTATTAAATTTATACATTTATCAGTTCTTTTATTAGCACTGATAAAGTCTGGATTTATGAGCACTATAAAAGTGCTGATAAAGTGGGTCTTTATTAGTGATAAAATGAAAAGCGCTGATAAAGACATACTTTATCAGTGCAAAAAAAAGCACTGATAAAGTTATACCTTTATCAGCTTTAAAAATCCATGATAAAGGGGGTCTTTATCAGCACTTTTCATTTTAGCACTAATAAAGAACCCTTTATCAGCGCTTTTTACTTGAACTGATAAAGGTCTCCATGGGATTTATAAGTGCCACCGAGTCCTCCTCCTCCTCCCCGTACCCTGTCAAGCTTTTGCGGAAGCCCTACCATGCACCTCTGCCACTGCCTCCTGTCTCTCATGGAATCCTTCTCCTCCTCCTCTATCATGTTCGCCGCCTCATTCTCCTCCTCTGGAGCCTACTTCTACTCCTCATCCTCTTGGCGCAGCACCTCCTCCCCACACCCTGTCAATCACGGAAACCCTACCCTGCGCTTCCGCCGCTGCCTCCTCCCAGCCACTACCTCCTTCTCCTCCTCCCCTACTACGATCACCGCCTCATTCTCCCCCTCCGACGCCTACTTCTCCTCCTCCTCCACTTGTTGCGCCTCCTCCTCCTCCTCCTCCTCCACTGCAGCTCCACCTCCTCCTCCTCCTCGGCCACATCTCCTCCTCCTCCTCCTCCTTCACTGTGGCTCCTCCTACTCCTCCTCCTCTGCCATGAATCCTCCTCCTCCTCCGCCTCCACTGCGACCTCCTCATCCTTCTACTCCACCTCTGCCTCCTCCTCCTCTTCCTCCTCCTCCTCCACCTACTCTGCTTCCTTCGCTTCCTCCACTACCTCTGAGCTACCTCCACTGCCACTGGTGCCTCTCCACTGCCTCCGCACTGCCTCTGCTGCCTCTATTGCCTCCGCTGTCAACGTCTCCTCCTCCTCCGTCACCGGGTCCTCCTCCTTAAGGTGAGTAAAATTGAATTTTCATGAATTAATTATGTTTACTTTTATTGTCAATATTGATATTAATTATGATTTGGCATGATTCTTGTGTGTGATGCTTGTGTGTGTGACACATGTATATGTGGTTGGTTACTGGTTTGATCTTGATTAGATCTCCCCACTATATCATTGTGATAGAAACCTGAATAGAGAGAGTATTTTTTGTGAAAGGATGTTACACTAGATTAGGATTTCACTCCATCTTGTGGCCCTTAGTATAGATCTGTTTCTGATTTTGGATACTACCCCATAGTTAGGCCAGGTGGGGTTTGAACCATCCGTGTTGGTGAATTCATGTCATCGGGTGAGGCATGACAACAAGATGATACATATGTTTACTATGTTCTATATTGTACACTATATTGTACACTATTCTCTTTGGGTTCGAAAAAAATGAACCTTAACAGGGATTCTACCAATTCCTTCCAACTACCCACTCTCTCTGGGTTTGGTTATATACCAATTTAAATATCACATCCTTTCTTATAACATAACAGTTCCACCAACCTCTAACATTGGGTGTGATTCACATATCATCTAATTCCACAACAAAGTATTTGTTCCTCTCTCACTTACGGTGGTTCTCACCATCTCATCACATAAAAAACAATTTGAGGAGGGAATCTCTATAGACAACCTCTCACAAAACTACTCCAATCCAGTACTAAGTGATCCTTATTTCTATATCTCACATCATATTATCATACAAAAAATGATCTAAGAATGGAATCACAATATCCAACCACTATCACAAGTCAAAATTCACCATCAATAGGTGGATCCCATGGAAGTCACACACCAATCCCCTTTGACCAATGCCTTCTCACTCAAAGTAGGGTCCTAACAACACCTTATCACTTAAATAAAGGCCATCCATCTTGTCTCGTGCCACAAAACATATAAATAGTAATCTAAGTAGGGTATCTAGATAGACAACTTATCGTACTAGCTAAAACACATCATCAATATGTGGGCCCCATGGATGATCATACTTTAACTCGGTGAAAGTCATATGAAGTCCCAATCTCTAAGTCGGTCAGACCATAAATGGTAAAAGTCACAATCCATTTAGCCTTGTATATTAATCTCCTAAAAAAATCTTGTTTATACATGAAAATTACTCCCAACCTATCAACATTCTACTTCTGCCTATAATAGAATCTACAGGGTTCTAAAAACCTATCCCATCTCTACTCATTGATACCAACACACACCCATTTATACATGGTAATGTCACAACCCACATTCTATACTTGATCTAGGCCTCGATAGTCTAGTCTATATCATCTTCTAATTCGTACATTAAAACTCATTAAATCTAAATAATCACCACCCTAAGAAACTCACACTAAGAGCCTTGGATACCCTATGCTAAGTCAACCAGACTATTTCCATGACCCTCACTTAGGTACCATGTCATATCTCCCCTTAGAGATCTCTTAATCCAATTATAAGGAGGAAATACACTATGTCACACATCACCAGTACCTATATGTAATATCCTACTCATCACACACACCATGACTCTTATATATCCTTAAGAGAATGTTCCCCATCACACATGATATACAAAACTACATTATCCATCTTCTTTAGGCCTAAGACTCTAATACCTACTCAAATATCCTTAGAAAACCTAACTAGGCTATAAAAATCTCATACCATACCCTATCCTCTCATAAACACAACTAGAAACCTCACCTCTATAGAGACATAATCTCTGGATGATCACAAAAATCACAAATATTCAATAGAACCCTCTCTCAATCTATTGGTGGATCAAAAACACCCTATTTATTTACCTAGGTTGATCTGGATTTCTATCCCTTTCACTGGAAAACATATACTCATGCATGAATGCACAATCATGCTTAAATGGGAACATATTTTTGTATTATGGGGTCCACATAGCTCAAAAATTAGATTAACCACCTCACAAAGATCAACACATCCTCGGCCAAGACTATACATGCCTTATCTAATCTTGAACCAATGATTGAGATCCAATATCAAGGCACAATTCCCAAATAATTAAATATAGAAACTTATAATTAATTATTCGCCTTAAAATAATTTGGAATAATCTTTTAAAAACTCACTAGTAAACACAACACCACCTAAACCACACAAAACATGGTGTGTTCATCATACGAGGATAACCTCCAGCTAATACAAAAAAAATCTACAACATCTTAATTGATTTGAAGATGATATTGTGAAATCATCACACAAATCCTAGATAAAATCATCCCAAATCATAGTGAAATAAAGCATAATAGTAATAGAGGAAGTGTGAGGGAATAACTCACTAACTCACTATAAAATACTCCCAAGAACCACCCCTCATCAATTGGGATCGAAGGGAGGAAGAGTATAGTAGAATCCCAATAACCACCCAAGATTTTCTATTAATGAGCACTCCCCCACCATTTTTGAAGTATCTAGTTTTTTATCTAAATTATACACATATTCCTTCTCCCCTAACCTATATACCCATCCGTTGGATTTTAAATAGGATGAATATAAATAAAGACTGGATGAATGTCAATCGGTTGACAAAAGATTATGAAGAAGGTGTGAAAGAGCTTATCAAGTTTGAAAAAGATCATGCATATGACTCTTATCAAAATATTTTGTCCATGTTAACGCTGTTGTTATTCAAAAAATATTAGTCCAAAGGAGTTGGAAGAACACTTGATCTGTCAGGGAATAAATTGAAGTTATACATGTTAGAATAAACATGAGGAAACAATGAATATTGGTAGTGGAAGGGATAACACTGTGTTTTATGGATCATCTGATATTATTACAAGTATGAACAATGAAGATGACCATATAGAGGATGTGATTACAGATGTGAATGATAATGAAGATCGTATTGAGTAAATGGAAAGGACCGTCAAAGATGAACTTCGTGATTTCCCAAAATTGTTTGAGAAGTTAAAAAGTTGTGCAAAGACGCCATTGTAGGTTGGTTGCACTAAATATAAAGCACTGTCAGCCATAATAAAGCTATATAATTTGAATGTAGACAATGGGTGGAGTGACGCCCGTTTTACAAAACTACTTGCTCTCCTGGATGACATTCTCCCAGAAGATAATGAGATCCTGAGCCAAACATATGATGCCAAATGAATGCTACGCTCGATGGGTATGATATCTGAAAGAATACAATCTTGCCCGAATGACTATATACTCTTTTTCAAGGACCAAAAATCACTTAAATAATTCCCAGAGTGTGGTTATTCTCGATATAAGAAAGATGAATCCAATACTACTATTGTTTTATGGTACTTTCCAATCATTCGAAGGATTAGGCGGCTATATGCAAGTGAGGAGACTGCAGGACAATTGACATGGCATGCAGATACAAGAATTAAAGATGGGATACTACGTCACCCAACAGACTCTCCTTAGTGGAAGAGAATTGACCATGATTATCCTGAATTTGGAAATGAGTCGAGAAACCTTCGTCTTACATTATCTACAGATGGAGTGAATCCTTTTGGTTTTCAAAGAAACAGTCACAGTACGTGGCTGGTTATGTTGGAAAGTTATAACTTACCACCATGGTTATGCATAAAACGAAAATACATCATGTTATCTATGCTTATATCAGGACCAAAACTACCGGGTAATGATATTGATGTTTATTTAGCTCCATTTATTGAAGAATTGAAATTATTGTTGGATTCAGGTGTTACATTTTATGATGCTTAGAAAAAGAAAGATTTCACTTTGAGAGCCATGTTGTATGAGACGATAAATGACTTCCCTGCTTATGGAAATTTTTCAGGATATAGCATTAAAGGAACTCAAGGGTTTCCCGTTTACAAACAATGTACACAATCAATTAGGTTGAAATATTCATTTAAAACCGTGTTTCTCGGACATCGCAGATTTCTACCCCAACGACATAAGTACCAATCATGGATGACATCATTCGATGGAAGTTCAGAAGAACATAGATCACCCTCTCCACTAACAGGCGTTCAATTGTTTGAGAAAGTTAAAAATGTGGACACTACTTTTGGTAAACCGGCTTCGAAAAACCTTACAAAATCGGTTGGAAAAAAAGATCAGTTTTTTTTAATTACCATACTGGAATTGTCTGTATGTCAGACATTTTCATGATGTTATCCATGTAGATTAAAATGTATTTGACAGTGTCATTGGTACGTTTCTAAATACACCTGGCAAAGAAAAAAATGGAATTAATGCTAGGTTGGACATGGTTGAGATGAGAATACAAGAAGAGTTGGCACCAGTGAAGGGTGAAAACGAACATTTCTTCCTCCTACTGCTTACACTCTTTCTAGGCAGGAGAGATATCATTTTTGTAACTTCTTGAATGATGTAAAGGTTCTAGAGGGGTATTCGTCAAATATCAGGAACCTTGTGTCAATGAGTGATTTGATGTTAAAAGGTCTGAAATCACATGACTGCCAGGTTTTGATGTAAGGTCTCATTATTATTGCTTTACATTGAATTTTTTCCATGAATTTCTGCCACACATTAATGAAACTGTGTTTCTTCTTCAAATCTATATGTAGAAAATTTATAGACCCGACGAAATTTCCAACTATGGAAAGAGAAATTGCTGTCATATTATGTGAATTAGAAATGTTCTTCCCGACTTCATTTTTTGATATGAGGGTTCATTTGATGGACTAATGGGTGAGAGAGATTCATCTATGTGGTCTTATACATTACATATGGATGTACCACATTGAACGGTATATAAAGATTTTGAAAGGGTATGTCAAAAATTGAAGTCAGCCAGAGGGTTGTATTGCGGAGTGATATATTGTTGAGGAAGTTGTTGAATTCTATATTGAATACCTATCTGCTGTGGAAAGCATTGGCCTACCAAAATCTCGTCACACTGGGCAGCTTGAGGGTGAAGTAATTTCTGGAAGATAGGTTGTCACAATCAATATTACAGATCAAGAGCAGGACTACCTTTATGTTTTGCATAAAAATTCAGACGTTGACCCATATGTTGAAACCCGCAAAGAAATTCTTAGGCATTTGAATCCATCTATGGATGAAAAATTGATATCAGATACACATAATAGACAGTTTATAGGATGGTTTCGGGACCATATTTTAATGAAGTCAGATGAAAATCCAAAGTCAATTTTAGACCGACTTAGATGGCTAGCTGGAGAACCAAGTGTGTATGTATTATCATAAAATACTTATGTAGTTAATGGTTATAAATTTTATACTAATGAACTTGATGAAGACAGTACCATGCAGAATAGTGGGGTTACACTTATGGCTGAAGCGATTCATGTTTCCGGTGCTAAGGACAGAAATCCAATTTAAGCGAATATATCATACTTTGTCTTCATCAAACAAATATGGAAGTTGGATTATACGTAATTCCAAGTTCCAATTTTTCAATGCAAGTGGGATGATAATAGGAGTTCTGTTAAAATAGATGAATTGGGATTTGTGAAAGTTTATTTCAATAAGGAAGGGGAGAAATATGAACCATTTATAATGGCATCACAAGAAGTGCAAGTATTTTATGTTCCAGATCCCACAAACTGAAACTGGTCAATTGTTCTGTTATCAACCAAAACAAATTAAGGGTCAGATGAAAATTCAATATAGGATGACCCTTTCATTGGGACTTCGCAATCATTTCTTAGTGGTCCCAATGTAGACGACGTTTTGTATGTCAGAGGAGACCACAATGAAGGGATATGGATAGTTGATAGAGGGGTCAAATCCCTTAGGCCTTTAACAAAAAGAGAGTTCAATAATCACGTTATTTTTTATTGTAATGTAGATTGTGTTACATTATGTTATTATCTATTCACTGCTACTTTTATGTGATCTAAATTAAATGTTAAACCACTTCTACAGTTAATGACTTCTGCACCTGCTGATGCACCTAATCCCAAGACACAACAGGTTTCTCAACCTGTTGCAGCTGGTCCCACTACTGAGCTACAACAGGTCTCTCAACCTATTGCAGCTAGTCCCACTGCTGAGGTACAAAAGGGGTCTCAACCTGTTGTTTCTGGTCCCACTACTGAGGTACAAAATGTTTCTCAACCTGTTGTTGCTTGTCTCAGTGTCGTTGCTAGCGCTTCGGAGGAACATTATGATAGTGTAGAAACCGAGGAAATGGTATGCAATGAAACCCTGACAGCACAAAAAAACAGGTGTGCCGTAGTTTGACAGTGTTAGCCAAAATTCTTAAGGAAAAAGAAAAAGGCATCAAATAATATGTGGAATGGAATAAGCGAGGCTAGCATGTAAACCCCAAAAAAGCTATGTTTAGTAGCAAAATTGGAATCATCACTCAGCAACATGTTCTGATTGATATAGTGTCGTGGAACCATGTTGTCAATGGGCTGAAAAAGTAATGTTGGAAGAGATTATTTTAACATTATGATATGTTTTATTTAATTTAATAAAAAGTAATAAAATAAAATACTGAAATATTGAATAACTCTATATCATCTCTTGTAGTGTACATTCATAGTAGATGTCTCGCCTAAAGAATGTGTATTAAGACTGGCATGAAGGGTTTATAGAGGACTTTTCACCATTTTAACGAAATTTCATCTGAAAGATGCTAAAGGGAAAATTAAGCCTCACCCACGTCCTCTTTATGCACACTTGATATCTCATGGAGCGTGGGATACGTTTTGAAACCATCATGCAGAGCAGACTTTTCAAGTACATTGTGTTTGGTAACATGTTTTTTAATGTTGCTTGTATTCATCATGTTGACTGACAGTTTTTTATTTATGAAACAGCAACTGAGTGCTGAAAATAGAGAATGGGAAGCAAAACCAGCTTACCCCTACTATAAAGAAAGGCTGGGGTATACTTCAATAGAAAAACAATGGGTATGTATTTTAAAAGTACTATAATACTTTTATGTGACAGAAAACAACATTGTAACCATGTTTCTCTGTTTATATATAGATTGATGAATCAAAATCCCAATCCACTTCCATCCCATGCCATGTCCTGTGGAAGGAGGTTCGTGTTAATAAAGAGGGGAAACTGGTAGATGAAAACACAAAAAAAGTGTAGGAAACATGTGTAAGTATGACATAATATAAATTTGTTTTTATTTAAATCACTATTACATAACGATTATTAATTATTTTTCCATATTTCTTATTTGACATAGTCACAAGAATCAACAATACCTGCACCAGATGTAGACATACTTTCAGCGTCCTTGAAACAGCCAGAACAGTTTGGCCGCGTCAGAGGTGTGGGTTTGGGGGTGACACCACAGACATATTTTCAGAAAAAAAACAAGAGCAGGAATAAACTAAAGAAATGTAAATGATGAGAGATAGACTAGCGGAACTTGAAGAAAAATTCCAATGTCAGGGAAAGTTTCTAGAAACATTGATAGGGGAGAGGCAAAGAGATGAAACAAATCAATAACAACCCCCCCCCCCCAGCAGCTTTGAGGTGAGCCATTCCCCTCAAAGACCTGACTTTACCGAGGAAATCAGTGTTCTAATATTGGTTTTTGTGTAATTTGAATCACATAGACACATATACCTTTCTTTTAATGATATTATGCAGGGTGAAAATGACTATGATTTATATCTGTAAACTCCCACCCATCGCCTCGTAGCGAGGGCTACAGTGTTCAATATGCAGAATGACAAGTTTGACTCCAGACCACTTCCAACCTGTCATGTCAAAGTGTCGATTAACGTAGCTCATCAGTTGAGCACCGAGCTACCTATTTCAAATGACAATGATTACATTCATATAGTGGAAAACTCTATTGTAACATTCATTTCATGGCCGTCAAATCGTGTAAAAAACATGTCGACCATGAGGTATTCATTTCCAATTCATTTTTCAAGAAGAACCTTTAACATTTAATTAGAAAAGGGATGAACCAATGAATTTTATTACATAAGGACAAATAGAAGGAGCTAAAATCAAATAATAGCTCAAAAGTATCAACCAACAGGCCAAAACGATCTACTGAGGGCACCTTTACCACGCCCGTTCTATATCCACATTTAATATGATTGCAAGCTCATGTGGATATGAAAATGAAAGGTGGAAGTAATCACACAATTGTTTATGAAAAAGATATGTATGGAGAGGAAACTTTAGATTTTTTTAGTGTTGACGCTGTATTTGAAATCATCATATACGAATAGCAAGTTGCATTAGTTATACATGTATGCATGAGGTATGTTTTCATGATTTGATTTAACAGAAGTTGATATACTATGATAATAAGGGATAAATACATTTCATATTTTTCATAGGCGTATATAGGAAAAAATTTGAAGGGATTTTCCCGTGAATAAAAATTTGTACTCATTATTCCTCACACCATGTCTACACAACAAAAAGAAGTGGATTCTGATTTTTAGGCTGAATTAATGTCAAACCTGCTCAGAACGTTTCAATGAAAACTTACGACTGACAGGGTCTTTTTAATACCAACGTTGTAGGGGTAAAACTCTAAATTTTAATCATATCAATTATATTTTCATTTCTATCATTACATATTCCTTTTTTATTTTTGGGTAGCATTGGATGCTCATTGCAGTCAATTTGGATACTCCATAGATTTATTTTTTGGATTCACTGCATGGATATACAACAAACCAACCACACATGATGGAAATTTTCAATTTTTAATACACTCGATCCAATATTTTAGAACTAAATATCTAGTTATATCATTTATATTATCTTTTAATGGGGATTATATTATGATAGTGCGGTTTAATAATATCTTCTAAAGGCTGGAATGAATCCAGGGCCTAAAGACAAAAAGGCGCACAAGATCTACAAATGGAAAAGTATCAGGGTATATATAATTAAATTTCACTACCCAAATACATATCAAAACAGATTAATTATTTTTCTCTATGTTTCTGTAGTGTCCAAAACAAACAAACAGAAAGGACTACGGTTATTATGTTTGTAAATTTATGAAAGAGATCATATTTCATGAACAAACTAGCATCCCTGAAGAGGTAGTTTTGAAAATAATTTCTGGTTCATTTAAAATATATATTAATCCTTTGTGTATTTATATTTGTTTAGTATTACTATGACTATCACAAAAACTCTTATTCACAAGATGATATAGATGTGTTTAGAAACGAATGGGCAGTATACCTGATGGAAGAATGTAAATAAATAAGACAATGAAGGTGAATTCCTACTACTTAAGTTATATTTTTGTGATCATTGATATCTCCCTTGTTTACACTTATTGAGAATCTATAATCACCCTTTCTTATTTTTCATATCCATAGATTATGAAAAAAGGTTTTAGAAATGATTTAAGTTTCTAGTAAATAATAACATAATCAGAGACTCTTATGAACTACTGACATACAACAAACCAAGAAAAAGTCTTCATATGTTTTGATACTTTAAGAAAATGCTCCATGAGTCATTTTTGACGTGTACTAGTCAATCTCACATCAATCCGACACACGGTGTGACCGGTATGGCTAAATGTGTTTGTTATCTGTTTCAATTTGACATTAACTTTAGAAAACAACACTAGTGGCATATAGAAATCCAAGAAAACACATTCGGATTGTTTTAGTAATTTTTTACAATGATACATGAGTCATTTGTGATGTGTACGAATAAGTCGAACCTCAATCCGACGAACGGTGTGACCGGTATTGCTAAAAGTGTCTGATATGAGTTTGAAATTGACATTAAATTTAGAAAACAACACAAGTGACATACATAAAACTAAGAAAATGCAGTCTGATTGTTTTGATACTTTAGTACAGCAATCCATGAGTCATTTTTGACATTTAGGAATCAACTGCACCTCAATCTAACACACGGTGTTACCAGTATGGTTAAAAGTGTCTGATATCAGTTTGAAATTGACAATAACTTTAGAAAACAACACAAGTGACATATGGAAAACCATGTAAACTCGTTCAGATTGTTTTTATACTTTAGGAAAACGATCCATGAGTCATTTATGACGTGTATGAATCAATTGCACTTAAATCTGATACACGGTGTGACCAATATGGCTAAAAGTGTCTAATATCAGTTTAAAATTGACATTAAATTTAGAAAACAACACAAGTGATATACGGAAAACTGAGAAAACACATTCGGATTGTTTTGATACTTTAGGAAAACGATCCATGAGTCATTTATGATGTGTAAGAATCAACCGATCCTCAATCCGATCCATGGTGTGAGAAGTATGGCTAAAAGTTTCTAATATCAGTTTGAAACTGACATAACTTTAGAATACAACACAAGTGACATATCGAAAACTGAGCAAACACATTAGGATTGTTTTGATACTTTAGGAAAATTATCCATGAGTAATTTTTGACGTGTATGAATCAACCTCACCTCAATCCGATGCACAGTGTGACCGGTATGGCTAAAAGTGCCTGATATTAGTTTAAAATTGACCTTAAATTTAGAAAACAACACAAGTGACATACGACAAACAAAGAAAACACATTAGGATTGTTTTGATACATTATTACAATGATACATGAGTCATTTTTGATGTGTACGAATCAACCGCACCCCAATCCGACGTACGGTGTGACCGATATGGCTATAAGTGTCTGATATCAGTTTCAAGTTGACGTAAAATTTAGAAAACAACACTACTGACATACGAAATACTGAGCAAACGCATTCAGATTGTTTTGATACATTAGGAGAACGATCCATGATTCGTTTTTGAGGTTTAAGAATCAACTGCACCTCGATACGATGCACAGTGTGATAGTTATGACTGAAAGTGTCTTATATCAGTTTCAAATAGACATTAACTTTAGAAAACAACACAAGTGACATATGGAAAACTGAGAAAACATGTTCGGATTGTTTTTCTACTTTGGGATAACAATCCATGAGTCATTTTTGAGGAGTATGAATCAACCTCACCTCAATCTGACGCACGGTGTGACCGGCATGGCTAAATGTGTCTGATATAAGTTTGAAATTAACATTAACATTAGAAAACAACAGAAGTGAAATATGGAAAACTGAGCAAACGCATTCAGATTGTTTTGATAATTTATGACAATGTTCCATGATTCATTTTTGACATGTAAAAATCCACCGGACCTCAATCTAACGCACGGTGTGACCGGTATGACTAAAAGTGCCTGATATCAATTTCAAATTGACATTAACATTAGAAAACAACAAAAGTAACATACGGAATACCGAGAAAACGTGTTCAGATTGTTTTGATATATTTTTAAAACAATAAATGAGTAATTTTTAGCGTGTATGAATCAACTGCACCCCAATATGATGCACGGTGTGACCGGTATGGCTAGAAGTGTCTGATATCAGTTTGAAATTGAAATTATCTTTAGAAAACAACACAAGTGACATAGGACAAACTGAGCAAACACGTTTGGATTTTTTTGTTACTTTAGGACAATTATACATGAGTCATTTGTGACATTTAAGAATCAACTACACCTCAATCCGATGAATGTTGTAATCGGTATGGATAAAAAATTCTGATATCAGTTTGAAATTGAAATTAACTTTAGAAAACAACACATGTGACATATGGAATACTGAGAAAACGTATTCAGGTTGTTTTTATACATTAGGACAGTGATCCATGAGTCATTTTTGACATGAATGAATTAACCAAACCTCAATCTGACGTACGGTGTGACCGGTATGGGTAAATGTGTCTGATATCAGTTTGAAATTGACATTAACTTTAGAAAACAACACAACTGACATTTGGAAAACCAAGAAAACGTGTGCATATTGTTTTGATACTTTAGGATAATGATACATGAGTCATTTTTGATGTGTAAGAATCAACCTAACCTCAATATAATGCACGGTGTGACCGGTATGGATAAAAGTGTCTGATATCAGTTTCAAATTGACATTAACTTTAGAAAACAACACAAGTGACATACGGAAAACTGAGAAAACGCATTCGGATTGTTTTAATACATCAATAAAATGATCCATGAGTCATTTTTGACGTGTTTGAATCAATTGTACCTCAATCTGACATACGGTGTGACCAGTATGGCTAAAAGTTCCTGATATCAGTTTCAAATTGACATAAAAATTAGAAAACAACACAACTGACCTATGGAATACCGAGAAAACACGTTCGGATTTTTTTGATACATTAGGAAAGAAATATATGAGTCATTTTTTACATGTACGAATCGACCGCACCCCAATATAATGCACGATGTGACTGTTATGGCTAAAAGTTTCTGATATCAGTTTCAAATTGACATAAACATTAGAAAACAACACTACTGACATACATAATACTAATAAAACACATTCGGGTTGTTTTGATACTTTAGGAAAATGATCCATGAGTCATTTGTGATGTGTAACAATCAACTTCACCTCAATCTGATGCACGGTTTGACCGGTATGGCTAAAAGTTTCTGATATAAATTTCAATTTGACATAAACATTAGAAAACAACACAAGTGACATATGGAAAACTGATAAAACACATTCATATTGTTTTGATACTTTAGGAAAATGATCCATGAGTCATTTGTGAGGTTTAATAATTGACCTTACCTCAATATGACACATGGTGTGACCGGTATGGCTAAAAGTGCATGACATCAGTTTGAAATTGACATTAACTCTATAAAACAACACAAGTGACATTTGGAAAACCGAGAAAACATGATATAATCATTTTGATACTTTAGGAAAATGATCCAGGAGTCATTTTTGACGTGTATGAATCCACTGCACCTCAATTCAACACACGATTTGATCAGTATGGATAAAAGTGTCTGATATTAGTTTCAAATTGACATTAACTTTAGAAAACAACACAAGTGACATATGGAATAATGAGAAAACACGTTCTGATGGTTTTGATACTTTAGGACAACAATAAATGATTAATTTTTGATGCGTACGAATCAACCGCACCTCAATATGATGCACGATGTGACCAGTATGGATAAAAGTGTCTGATATCAGTTTCAAATTGACATTAACTTTAGAAAACAAAACAACTGACATATGTAAAACCAAGAAAATTCATTTGGATTATTTTGATACATTAGGACAATGATCCGTGAGTAATTTGTGACATGTACGAATCAACCTCACCTTAATCCACTGCACAGTGTGACTGGTAAATCTTTTCACTAGATAAAGAATCAGTATTTATTAAATGAGATAAATCATCCAAAACATATTGATTTTACATTATTCCTTCTCATTGTTATCAGAATGAAAACATTGTCAGTTTATCATTTCCATATTTTAGTTTCAAATATCCATATTAATGTATTATTTCATATTAATGTTTTAATTTATTTCATTACTGTGTTACCAACATAATATTTGTTTTCTTATATAGGTGATTTTTTTCCCTGAGTTCGGATGCTTTGTTCGGCAACAAATATCGTGGATGACAATTTTTGAGAGAGGATCACAAATATAAAAGGATGAAACATTAATGTTTATAACTATTGTTGGATAATTGTAATTGTAACCATGTAAAATATTGTTTGAAATGTATATTGCAGTGTGTTTTTTTGTATTTTTGATGTTATGTAAATGTATATAGCATTTTTTGTCAAAATATTGTGCATGCTTTGTCGTCTTTCCATTTTTTGTTCGTGTGAAGGTGCTATTTTTTATAGTTGTGCAGGTGCGCTGGTGATGGTTGTGCAAGTGTAGGGGAAGTTGCCTTTATCAGTGCTTTTTTGAGTGCTGATAAAGGACTCCTTTAATAGTGATAAAAGAGTGCTGGTAAAGGGCCCTATTATCATCGCTCAAGATAGCGCTGATAAAGGAACCCCTTTATCAGTTCTAGAAAAGCACTGTTTCTGTCAGTGTAGATAAAGGGGGGTCCCCTTTATCAGCTCTCTGAAAATCACTGTTAAAGGTCACCTTTATCAGCGCTAAAAATGTGCTAATAATGGGGGTCCTTTATCAGGGCTTTTCGGAGCACTGATAAAGGGGACCCCCTATTTATGCCAGCATTAACAACGCCTTTCTAGCACTGTTAATGTCGGTTTTTAGCAGAGATAAAAGGCCAAGTTGTAGTAGTGATCCATACCCTTGGATGTGTCCCCAACCCAATGATCCATATCCTAACATGTCTATGTCCTCTATATTTCCTACTATCCATCTAGGATCTAATGATTTAGTTCTTTCATCTTCTACTATAGTGCAAGAAGACCACCTAGAGCATACATTGTAACATTCACATCCTTTATAGGCTACTGATTCAGGATTGACTACAGATCCATCAGAGCCTAATGAGCAGTATGCATGAGGTTTGTTTTGTTATATGTGCATCAAATTATATCACATCATTTTTTCCTATTTTAGTGTTTCTTAATTATTAATTTTTTCCCTTTGATTTTATTCAGCGTGATCTTCTAGTATGTGACATGGGAACACCCATATGGGTGAAGATTGTAATCATCATACACACCTAGTGGTGGATTCCAATGAAGACAAACATATGATATGTTAAAGTCCCTTGTAGTGTAGAAGTTTCATGGGAACCTTATCCGTGTATAATGATATCATTACAGTGAAACCAATCTCATGGAGATATATTGTTAATGACATAAATGAGAATACAAGAGAAGAGATATGGGTAAAACAATTTTTTGAATATATATCTATATTATTATTGTATTTATATGAATTAACATGTTCGTTGTAGAATCATTATAAAATTCATGACGGTGAAACTGCTATGGTTGAAAGGTTTATGTATATTGTGGAGTTATGGAGATCATATAAGTATGAGCTATAAATTGGATGGAAGAGAAGAGTTGGTTCTCATTTATAGGGTGTACCAATATTCCCAAACTATTCAATTACTCAATATCAAGAAATGATATCATATTTAAAGAGTGATGAGTTTATGTTAATTTTAGTCTTCATTGGTTTACAAAGAAAATTTAATTCTTATTACTTGTATTGAATTTTTGATTTTATCATGCATCGTGAATAAAACAAAAGAACAAAAATTCAATAATGGGTTTTCCCAGTATGGGGAACACTACAATTCCCAGGCATGTGAAGTTTCCAGTACCATAATATGAATAAAAAAATATCTAGATTTATATGTTTAAATGTTTAGATTTACATAATGAAATTTATGTTTTATTATAACTAATCCCTTTAATATAAAGCTATAAATACCCCCCTTAAAATGGACTAAAGACCTGATGACCTAATAGACTGATGGAAATTTCAACAATTAGAATAATGGATAAATATCCAAATTGTGTAATGGCAAATTAGCCTAATGGACAATTAGCATAATGTCTTAATATAGTAATGGACTAATGACCAATTTGGATGATGGACTAATTGGTAATTAGGTTAATTGCTTAATGTCCTAAATGCCAATTAGCCTAATGGACTAACAACCAAATTCATAAAATGTTAAATGGCCTCGTGGCCTAACAATCAATTGGCCAAATTCCCAAATGAAAAATTTCAAAATTGGTCTAATGTCATAATGTCCTTTTGTAATAATGGATTAATTACCTAATTTCCAATTGTAATAATAGTCAATAGGACAATGGGCCAAATGGCATAATTAAAAATTAGTCTAATAGACTAGTGACCAATTGTCCTAATGGGCGTAGGAAAATTAAAAAATTATAATAATGACATAAAGTCCTAATTACTAAATATCCAACTGGAAAAATTGTACTAACAGAATATTGGATAAACGGATAAATGTACTAATAAAAAATTGGGCTCATGGACTAATGGCTAATTGGACTAGTAGATAATTGGGATAATGTCTTAATGGCCAATTGGTCAATTGGTCTAATTGTCCTACTTTCCAAATTGCCTAATGAAAAATTGGCCTAATTAGAATAAATGACCTAAATTAGCCTCAATTCGCCTGAATTGGCATAACATTGCCTAAATTGACCTAACTTGAGAAAATATATGGCTTAATTTTCCTAAATTGATCGAAATGGATGAAAAGGAGTAATTAGACTAATTAGGCTAACTTGAAAAAATAATCTAATTTTCCTAAATGGACTAAATGTAATTATTGGAAAAAATTGGACTAAATAGCCTAAGTGGCTTAAATTGGTAAAATAAATGAAAAAATTGGCCTAATTTCCCTTAATGGCATAGTTGGCATAAACGACCAAAATGGCCTACATTTACAAATTATGATATATATCCTAAATTGACTAAGTAGATTAAATGACCAATATGGACTAAATGAAAAAACTGCCCTAATTGAAATAATCAGTCTGATTGAATAATTTTCCCAATTAGCTTATATGGCCTCATTAGCCTCATTTCCCAAAATGGCCTAATTTTCCTTAATGAAAAAAGGCCAATTGGCTAATTTCTTGAAAAAAAACATAAAAAATTAATCTAATGACAAAATAATCAAAATTAGAAAATGATATAATAAAAAAATAATGTAACACATTTAGAATTGAATTGAAATGAAAATAAAATTGGAATCCATTTCATATCCATGCTCATCATGCTAATTATTATGTATTTTTTATGTTATTCTGCTGGTGTAAAATTTATAATTAAACTTATATTTAGATACTTCTTCATTTTATGAATTTATTCAATAGATATAAAATTAACTCATTCTAGATTTAAGAAATTCATATTATTCAATAATATAGTATTATAATAATCAATTTCATTTTTTTCAAGAAGAATTCTAAATATAAGGATGTTTTCCTTGAGCCAAATCATTTTGTTCAGGTAGGAAAAAAATGGATGGAATTGCAGTAAATTCATTGAAATGTGAAAATATTTTATGTATTTTATTGGTATTTCAAATATTTATACATAAATCATAATTAAATATCATGATGATATTTTCAATAGTGTGCCTTAGAGTCCCTTGATGAGAACAAAGATGAAAATTTTAGACTAAATGGTCATTTCACTCAAGTATTAGGTGAGGTGGGTCGTGGGGGAGTCTGATGTTTTCCTGAGGAAAACATCATCCCCACTAGGTATTATCCCTCATTGATCTCCTCTCAAAACTTTCAGACCAGTGAGGAGAAATATTTTCTTGAGAAGCATCAGAGGCCAAAAAAGATAGTTTTATAGGAGAATGAACGATATGAACTGATCCTCAAACACTTCTTAAAATTTATATTAGTTATATGTCCATAACTTTAATTATATGATGTTACAACACCTAATTCATGTGTTTTATAAATGTTCTATTTATATGATGTGATGAGTGATGCCAATAAAGGGTCATAGTGGTGGTAGAGTTGATGGTGGCAGCGGTGACGGTAGTGATGATGACGATGGTGGTGATGGTGATGGTGATAGGATAGTTCTCTAGATGATGTTTTTTATTATTAGGATATTCTTAATTGTGATGAGGATGAGTATGAGAATGTTGGTAATTGGGGAGATATTGATCCACTCAATTTTTGACTTAGTTGTAAAGAGACACGTGGATGTTGTTGAATGACTTGAATTGATTGGTTGTATGGATTTATATGTAAGTTATATTATTTTTAATGTTTTGAAAATTATTACAAAATGTTAGTTGAATGTTAAATATATAATATGTGTATTGCATTGATTGTTTATTTTTTTATTTTTTTTATTGGTTAAGGAAGGGTAGGAAGGGATGCTACTCCAAATTGTGTACATGTAACTATATCAACGCCCCATTAAACCTTGGGTATACATTTTTTGTTGGGAAAAGCTATACCCAAGGTTATAAAAATGGTGGGTCAAGATATATACCCCTAGTTTAACCAAAACCATGGGTATGATTAAATCTCCCAAGTGATACCAACAGTTTCTGTAGAAACTGTGGGTTTAGATCCATACTGATATCACCATCATCAACGGTTCATAAAACCATGTGTATTTCATATACCCATTGTTTTAAAGGATATAATGATGGTTTATAATTGTTGTTATAGGTTATGTTTCCAATAGTGGGAGGTGTATCATTCTCCATTGGTGTTGGAAAACCTAAGAATACATATTTATGAATATATTGAGGAAAACCATGATATTGATGGAAAATGAATAAGATCTTATTCTACATTTCTAGTGGATTAATTATTCGCCAAATATTGATCCCTAACCAATATAGGGATAATTATTTGTATTCCCCACCCCATTGATTATAAATTTAATGATTGGATTTTATATTCTTTGTATAATTTATATTATTTTCATCTTCCTATTTTTTTTGTGTTCGATAAGATAATTGTTGTTATATTGTTTTACATGGGTTTCAGACTCATTTTGTTTATATGTTTTTCTTTCATTTGTCATTATCGCATTGTCCAATGATGGTCTTACCTTGTTTATTTTATTTTCCCACATTATTCTTCACTTAATTTGTCATTGCACTAAAATTTAAACAATTAGACATTCCCAAGACATATTAAACCTTGATCAAACACTCCTATGTGTCGAAGTTGTGTCCATAATGTTCTAATCCTAGTTATTGGATGAATTTTCATGGATTTGTGTGATGCGGGTGATGGATAAAGATAGTGGGACTCTAGAATTGCAGAGTATACATGATTGGATCCCTCTTAAGTTATTATATTCATGATTTTTGACAACCATGGGATTTGAATTGATATACAAAGGTGATTTACTTATTTTCTAGTCGATTTAGGTGGTCAAACGGGATTAATTGGTGGTGGAGAAGGATGATCTAGTATCCACATGAAGGATCTCTGTTTCTATAAATTTCTCTACTACCCACCATGTACCCCTGAAGAAAACAAACCATTTGTTCTTGGATTACATGATTACAAGGGTTTTGGCATAGCTAAGAATAACTTGCCTTATTTTCAGTTCAACAAACTACGTGACCCTAGTCAGGTATCTATGTCGGGTTCCAAATGTACACGCCCATGGAATTTGTGTGTTCAAACACACCATGTCACCTTGAAGGCTCACCATGTAGTTGTACCTAGCTGGAAGATCCATGTTTCATGTGTACACATGAATGACCCCACATAGATGTACATATCGTGTTCCCATGTGTACATGTTTTATAGAACAACGTGGAATCTAAATCCATGACCTTGTGAGAACAAGCCCATGCAATGAGGCTAGGTCACTCTTTGGGTGACCCCATGTACACGTCGTTTACTTCTCCCAGAAACATATACCTTTCAAATATCGTACTTCTGAACATATATTTTTACCCACGAGTAGCCTATCGGGAATATAATTCCATAGATCATTTGATGGTGGAAACTATTTTTTCATCATAGATATGATGATAGGTGTTACAAGTGAGATGCTTCCCTTAGAGATGTTTGGACAATGGTAGTGATGGATTCAACTTACTGGGGGTCGATCCTCCCATATTAAACCTAGGAATGGGTCTCTCATACTCTTTAAAGAGGTTTATTTGGTACTTATCCATACTATAGTAGGGAATGGGTCCTCTATTAATTGATTGTTATTCCCACTTATTTTTGTTTTAGCAGAAATCTGGTCCTCTGCTGGAGATTTAGCTCCCGTGACTGTGGAGTAGAATTGTGAGGTGAAAACCCATCCACAAATATTATTTCAAGGTTGAACATGATTTATGGAATCCAATATGTAACTTTAGAGAAAAATGAAGAATCATTTCACTAATATAATCTATTATGAAGGGGATACCATTTCCCTATTTCATGGGTTTCAATGTATATATGTTTGTTTTATTTCCCTCTTATTATGGGTAGGTTTGTCTTTAGTTTTATCTTCATTTATATCCCTTATTCTTTCTTGGGTGTCCTATTGGATATGTATATACTAACCCATACATGGTATTTTACAATATTATTAATGTCTTATATATAAGAAAGAAAATTTAGTGGGGACCTTTGTCCACCAGGTTACAGCGGATCATAGAAATACATGGGTTTATTGACTACATTTAGTGGCAAGACTTAGAGATCATGATCCATGGACTCTTTTGTTTTTCTTCTTTTTCAAACTTGTTTTTGGGTTGGAACTTCATTTCTATTTGGAAATTTATTTGACCAATTTACACATATATTTATATTTTAATACTTTAATTTAATACTTATAGGTTATTTCATGCATTGTGTTTCTATAGATGTTGCAAATTGTTACTATTCCTCTTCATCTTTTAATGGAAAAGGTTGTGTGTGTGCATAAATTTGTATTAAGATAAGGCATGTCATTTTTTGTATATCTTCATTGAACTTGTCTCCAACCCCTAAAATATTTCTGGTGGCTTTGGGGTGTCACACTCAACAAGCCTCCTACTAGGATAACCCCAATATAGTGGTTTATGACACAAGATCCCATCTATTTCAGAAGAATGACCTAACTTTTCATAAGAAGTTAAATATCACACACCATTTCATTAAAATTTAAATACTTCTCTGTGTAATATACCATCTCAATGGAAGCACTTTCATAAACCAATTCATAAAGCCAATTCATTAAAAAAATGTTTAAAAAAAATCATCTTTTGAACTAAATTTTTTTCACTCAAAATGTTTTTCGTTATTTAGTTTATAAATAAAAAAACTTTTTCTGGTCCAATAAAAATGGTTTTTCAAAAACAAAATATCTCAACTAAAAAACATGATATCCCAATGTACAAAACCATGAACACATTTCAAATCAATCGACTAATAAATTTATCCCATTCCATAAAAATTGATGTCTAAATCCACCTAAAGGATAACACACCGATGATATAACTCATTTGAATCAATCAATGAGACATGGGGAAAACAATAATTCAAGATGAAAATTTTTATTGTGTGATATTTGGTCTCACGAGCTAGCAAAATGTGTTCCAACATGGAAATAGGAAATTTTCCTGGTTGTATATCCATGTCACAGGTACACCACAATGTTTACCAGATCATGTATACCAACTATGTAACCATGATTTGTTTACCATTTTGACATATGAAAATTAAAATTACTTTCTAAATCACCAATGCACTCAATAGGGTCAAAATTATCAAATTTACACTTAAATATTTTATCAAAACATGAAAATATAAACTTTGGACCAAGACTCAAGCCCGATACACCCATGGAAACACATGATTCAGTGTGATGAAGAGATGGTTAGGCCCATACCCACACCCTCCACCCAAGTATGGATGATAATACTAGTCTCCAAAAAACCCAAAAACAACCCATACAAAAAATAGTTTTCCTCTGAAACTATTTTTTAATGAAATTACTTGGGACGTCTATCTAAGAGACTCCTATGCCGGCAAACCAAATAAAAGGGGAACGTCCTTCTTCCCATAGGGTTGATCACTAGATTCAAGGGTATCATCATATCCATCGGGGATATATTCACCCTAATGAAACCAAATATAACCATCCAACATGGACTAATAATAAATATATGAAGGTAAATTTTAAAATACATTTCAACTAATAAACATTTAATACATGGATAGAACGTCACAAAAGAAGCTAAAAGAAAAGAAAATAAAAGACAAAAGAGGATAAAACAAAACTAAATCCTACTGGTTCCATGAAACTAAAGGACTAATCACCTTCTTCATGTGACACTCAAGTCACCACCCTGATCCCAATAACTATACACATTTAAAAAAAGATAGAATGCGATCATTCAAAAATTATAGGATCATAAGAAACCAATATAATACTTTATGACTACATACCCAAAAATGTGAGTATCTAGGATGTGAGAAAAAGCTAGTAGGATACCACCATGACTCTGATGTATTCCTTCTATAAAATAAACCAATACTGTTAGTTTGAAAATAATGTAAACACATATTTTTTTCAATTTCCATTACCTGATATATTAATACAAATAAGGAGTATGTAATTTATCAAAGAATGGATTTTATAAAACATAAAAAATTGTTTTTTTTTTCAAAAAACATTTCATTATCCAAACAAATCATTTACCATTAAAACATCACACTTTTAAAAAAACACATTTTTTAAACATTTCAAAAGTATTTTAACTAAGAAAATCACATTGAAAACAATTTAACCCTTTTCCCTTTAAAATATTCTACACACTAAACTCAATGGTAATCAAGGAAACAAGGGAAATCTATAAAAAATACAAAAATAAAAGGTCACAGATAATGAAAATAAATGGATGGAAGAAAACTAGTCAATATAAATAATAATCAATAAGATGATCAACACACCAAGAAATACCATCCAAAAATATTCATCTCACATGATACTAAATAACATAATGCAATGAAATATGATACATAACATGATGAAACACCATATAAACTAACTGGATAGCACATCACACTAAATGGTCAACCAACTACCAACAAGTTAATGGTCACACATTAATCACCCAAATCACACTTTCCTAGTCTCATTGGTGAAACCCCGTATTCCAAGTATTATATACAAATAAGGGCCACCAGTAAGTGCATAATCTTTACTAGCATAGAGAACTCTCACTATATCCCTTTTGTTTACCTTGGTCTCCCCATTGAATAACTAAAGGAGGTGGGCCCAAAATAAAAAATATATAATCACATGAAAATAACAAATATCTAATCCCTAACACCACAATCATGTCTTTCAAACCTCACATACTTCCTTTGTAAGTAGCTCCATCCCATAATCACATAATGAATCACATCACAAACATCCATTAACTGGATAACATAAACATCATCAACACATAATGGGGCTCAACAAGGGAACAATCAACATCACTATATAATGTTACAACCAGGCCTTAACCTATCACATATAGCATATAAATTTGGAAATACATTTCTAAAATAATTTACAGTCCAAGTATAATTTCCATTGGAAGTCACAATCACCAACAATTAAAATAAAACAACCTAAGGGAAAATTAATTTCACATTATAAAACAACACTTAACTTTAAAATATAGAAACCCTGTAAACCCAAAAGGGAAATCCAGATTGAAAAATAAATTTGGATTAAAATAATCTGAAAATATTACCCTCTTAATAAAATTCATATTTGAGATTGTTTTAAAAAATATAGAATTCATATAACACCATTTAAAATCATGTTTCATAGAACTATGAAATTCACCCATTTGTTTCATGAAAAAACCCACCAATGCATAGAAAACCACAAATAAGTGTAAACTAAATATCTAATACATAATAACATTAATTAAAAAAACGTCAAATTCATGAGGAATTTGTGGAAATATTAAATAAAAGGAAATTAAATGGAAACTTTTACATCATGTGGTGAGATAATGTATCCTTCAGAAAAAACACCGGATTAGGTATTTATGGAAGACTCACAAAATATAGGAGGAAAACTCTCAATTTTAGAGTAGGCCTAGGTTTTTGAATTCTCCAAGCATGGCCACTAGGGTTTGATGAGAAGATTAAATGTAGAGAAGACCATGTAAAAGTAAAATTAAACCCTGACCACTTGAATTGGGTGAAGAATAACCAAGAAACCACATTGAAATCACCCTGAATGAGATTAGGAGACGGAGGAAACCCTACGGGAGGAAACATTGTCAGGAGAGAAGAAATTGGGTGTATTATAGTGGAATCCCAAACTAAATAATGGATGAAGTGATAAAAATAATAAAAATTGGGATGCTTGAATGGTTTTGACACATGGTTTACCAAACCGTTTGTAGACCATACATCTACCACTTCCTCATATCCATTAGGATATAGATTTTTCTCGAATGGTTACCTTTACCATGATTAAATCATGCACTCCCCTATATCCACCACTATATAGGGTCAGTTGTTTCTACTAAATGGGTTTTAAATCATACTCTTAATCATGCACCCTCAAAAAATTCTTAAAAACAAATCACTTCATCATGAAACACTGTCACCCCATGGGGTAAAACACATGATTATTATCGACAAATTGAAACCATATAGTATCACACTACTCATGTTGTGGTTTAAATAATTTTAATCCTAACAATACAGTATAGATGATGTATGTATAACCATATTTTCTATTAATAAATATCACATCTAACTTGATGAATATTAAATATATAACCTTATGATATCTAGAATAATCATATAGGTAAATTTTCTATGAAAACATTGGTAAATAACTAAATGATTCACAAGATATCTACATCATCTCCCACAAATGTTTTCATAACTATCACCCTTCTTAGACATATCAAACTTGAATCATTTCATCATGTCTTCTGGAAAGGTTACACATGAATTATTGATCTATGATGCTCAAAAAGGTAATCATGGGAGATATCAATGACCATTTAAATGTAACATTAGAATAAGGGTTTGAGTACATGACTTTGAAATTTTTGAACCGTGCATGCATACCATATATCAAAATTATGATTCATTGGATAATGTTTGACTGTTTATAAGACATGAATCAAAAAAAAATTATAAGTCATGAGCCATGAGAGAATAACATTGGAATAATAAATATGTTTTAAAAACATAAATAAGAATGGAAAATCATTTTCATAGTCATGTATAACTTCTAAGACTATCATAGTGGATTGGGTTCACTCTTTATTCCCTCATATATTTATTCAAGGTTCACTCCCAATACAATCCTTGTAGATTTTGTACCGTACTGAACTGGGTTCACTCAAAATTCCAATCCTTATTATCACATGAGATATACATATATTTCTAATAAATTATAGGAATATATAGTGTTGGGTCCCCCCATCAAGTAATCGTAAATCATTTATGTGTGTTCCATAATATCATATAAAATTTATCATAAATCATTACCATTGGAGAGGAAACATGTTTTACAAAAATTTCAATAATTCATCATTGCATATCCCTTGGAAAATAAATGGTTTTAAAAAACATTTCATCATCAAAATAATAAAACATAAAGATAAATAATAAGGATTGTATCCCTAGAACATATATACAGCAAAGCATAAGTAATATCAAAGGATTTTATATTAAAATCTGAGTTAAATATATAATATGAAATTTTCATATTGATTAATATTTGTGAATTAATAATTAAATTTACTCTAATGGGGATTCTATATTCGATGGCATACCCGACACGCAATAATGGGTTTCTCTGAAATCTCATGTTGCATATGTGGCTGAGTCATACTGAAAAATAATAATATAATATTATTTTAAATGGTAGTTTATGCCCAGTCGTTGTATTGGAGATAATTAATATAACTAAAGAAAATATGAGTATACATATTTGTTAAATGTATTTAGATTTAACTAATAAAATTTAGTGGTTTAAAATGAGAATGAATCCATTATTAAGCATAATTACTCTAATATTCTTAAAAGGTTGTTTTTTCTGCCTTTTGAAGGAAAAAACCTTTTAAATCGAGTTTTTGTAACATTTATATTTTACATTTAACTAAAATAAACTTTTTCTTTATAATAAGGACATAAAAATTTAATTTGGATGAAAGTTCGATATTTTTCTGAGAAAGTTCATTTTTAATGAATAGTGAAAAATACTGCATTTTAAGTCAAAACTAACTTTTCATTTGATTTATTAAAATGGTTATATTATCTTTTTAACTGAAATTAAAGTGTAATTGGATTTTATTTTTAACATTTATTCCAATGTTGGTCATTGGATGTAATTTCACTATGATATTGGACATAAACACAAGTCAATCTTTTTGTAGTTTTTACTTCTTAAAATCATGCTTCCTCGTGTTGACAAAGGAAAATAATTTTAAATTAATTAATGAAACTTATATGTTTTTAATTTGGTAAAATATACATCATTTTTAAATTTGGAATAACAAAATTTGATTTAGGTGAATTTTTGGTATTTTTCCGAAAACGTTCAATTTTTGATGAATAGTGAAAAACACTATATAGTAGTTAAAACCCGACTTTTTCATTTAACTGAAATTTCCCACCTCCTTTTAATTCAATTTCAAAAATCTGACATACATGGTTGTCATCAGTAAGTAAAATTTGGTTTAGTAGGATGGTATTTTTTTTGGTGAATAGTAACTTTTGATTTTTATTTACAATGGTTAAAGGTAAATAGGGTAAATCAAGGTAAGAATAATATTATCATAATATAAAATTAACTTAACACCTGTCCTAACCTTAATGTATGAGTCATGGCTGACCAATATAGTCCCGAGGTAGAACGTTATTCCCTTATAATCTACTTGGGTATGATAATTATGTTAATAAATTTTTATTTAATGTAAAAATAAAAATATCATAAACATATATTGTTTTGATAAAACAATTTTAACATAGTGTTATAAAATTTGTATCTTTGACTATAAATAATCATTAAAATTTTAAAAATATTTCCTAAATCATGGTATTTTATTTTTAATTTTTAGACATCAAATAAATAAATTTATTTTTGACACAATGATTATGTAATGTTTACCTCATTAATGAATGTTTTAAATAAATGAGATTATAAATAATAAAATAAATTTATTATAAAACAATTTATTAAATCCAAGAATTTTATGGATGATTAAGACTTTATATATTTTAATTAATGATTTTTTTTTCGAATTTATCATGTTTTCATGGATTTTTAAAAATTCATGATATGAATAGTACAAAATTTGACATAAATGAGTTTTTAAATCAATTAATATTTTATTAAATTCTAAAATAGTCATTAAAATCTGAGATTCATCCAAATGACTTTGATAAGTTTTAAAATGTTATTAATGAACTACTTTTTTTATTGGAATTTTATCGTAACAATATAAACCATATTGTATGAATATACAAAAAAGACATGGTAAATGTTAAATAAGTTAACAAAGGGTTAAATTAAAACGATAAGGATTAAAAAATATTCCAAAGCTATCCAATTATTATTGGATGATTTTATTTAAACTTATATTCATATTATCTTATAATTTAGTGATATTTTTACATTTGTAAATAGACAATTATTTTATAATAAAATAATACATTCAAACAATTCTATAGAGCCCCTCCTCCCTATTATAAAAGGTCATTAGCTCTAACCCATTACTCAAACCTCTCAAGCCCCTTGGATCATCCAAAATATACCCAAATAATCTCCCAAAATCTCTATCTTTATCTTAGAAGCCTTACATTATAAAGAGGGCACTTCAAGAAATCTTTTTGGTTCAAACTAAAGGGAGTTACCCGATTTAAAGGTAACATCTTCCCACAAGTTCTCTTCTTATATTTTAATACATCACTCTCTATTATATTGTTATTCATTATTTACATAATATCACAAGTATAATAAATATACTAGGTTGTTTTTATGAGATGTATTGAAACTAAAATTACACACATCTCCATCTAATGTATCTATAACATACTGTTTCTGTAGACGGAAAACTACTGCCTCACGAAACAATGATTGTTCAATTATCTCCTACTGCCTCTCATGGTGGCCATTATGATGGAACTATATTTATATGTGATATATATTATATTTATGTAGTATCTATTATTCTATATTTTTCATTTATAGCATTCATTTATGGTTTCCATAATGGGTAAATATGATAATTGCGTTTCAGGAAGTGCAGACTACCACCCCGTCAAAGTGATATGGCTCAATCTTGGAATATGTGGAATGTATAAAGTATATAGATAATGAAATTATATATTATATTATACTAGAATTATAATATACCTATGTATAATTAATTTTTCGTTCAATAAAATACAAAATAGAAATGAATGTAGAATTCATGCATATGTGTGGCGTACCGTCTCCATGAGCGGTGCATTTCAATTTATATCCAAATGTTATATATTATTATAAATACACATATTCATATATATATTTACTGGATATATACGATATATTTGGTATCTAAATAATTAATATCATTCTGGAGATAGACCAAATGGACAACATGTAATTATTAGAAGTTATTTTTTGACTCAAGTACCAAATATTGACCAAAAGATTGTTATTAACTTAAATTATTATATAATGTTTATAAAGTGGTAATAAGTGATATTAAAAGAATAATAAATTTGAAAAACATTCTATATAAAGTATAAATTAACTTTAATTAATTATTTAGGATATTAAAGAATGAACGAGTCACGTCAGACCCAAGGTAAACGGAATTCGTATCAATCATTAAAGCATATTTTGATTTCTACATGACATTTTTTTATACGGTGTATAATCCCCTTTGACATTTAATTTCATTCAAAGGGAATATTTTTCTACGTAGCATTTTACTAAATGATAAAGTGAATGTTTTTTTATCATACGTGGTGACAACGACCTTTTCTCCACCTCAAGTAGTATTTGATATTTAGATTCCTTAACAAGTCATAATTATTTTAAAAGAAAAATAAATACCATATACTCATTTTATGTATTTTGGTACAATTTTTTTTAAAATGGATTGATTATATCAATATATTTATATGATATATTGTGATTGCAATGTGTACATGTTATCTTTCCCTTTTTATTGTGTTATGTGTTATGATTATTTTGTGGTTCTTGGGAATTGTTTACATATATGGATGGTTCTGTGATAATCCTATGGTGGGTGAGCCTGAAATATATCTCTAATGCATTGGGTAACATGACAGAGGTAAACATTAATGTTCGTCCTAAGATATTTATGGAATATACTATGATGGGTATTCCAAACATAACTCCCTACAAAGCTGTGAAAGCTAAAATATATGTTTGATATGGATGCCATAAGTTATCTTTATGATTTATGATTTCTATGTGTTATTAATAAATCTTATGGTTTTAGGAGGTATATTAAAGAGCTTATGTTTTTTATGTATTTATATACTAATGTTTTATTTCATTACATTATAACCCTTATTGTGTTTTTTATTCTCATCCCATGTTTTTAAAATGTTTTTCACAGGGTGTAAGGCAGGGTAAGAGAATGGAAGAATTAAACAATATTTATATTAGGAAAATAATTATTGTTTTTTTAATGAGTTTTTATTTTATGAAAAAATGGATACTCAGTAGAAGTGTTTAATATTTAATATTTGTGATGTAATGTAATGTTTATGGCCAAATTCTCTAAAACTCTAAACCTGAAAATATCTTCAATGTGAATTATTCCCATAATTCGAGATTATGAAATGTTTTTGGTCAGGGCCTTATAGTTGGTATCAGAGGAAGATTTAGAAAACATTGGGAGTTAGGGTATTGTTAAATTAATATCCATAAATTAATTTATGATATGATTGAAATGATATAGCATTTATAAATTACCATGTGTCTTCACCAAATATATTTTTATATTTGGAATGGTTTTCTGTAGAGGAAACGTGGAGGCTATGCTGGGATAGAATCAAGAGGAAAACAACCTTCCAAATATGCATCCTGATATGTTCAAAATTAGAATTGAACAGTTTGATGTAGTGATGGAATAATTGACTCAGACAATAAATTTTGGTGTTATCCATGCATGAGATCTTCCAGATCAACCATTGAGGAACATGTTAGTATTGGTGCATTTTATGAGGCAGCGTCCCCCATCATTCAGAGGATCATCTGACCCTGCGCTAGCTGAAGGGTGGATTAAATCAATGGAAAATATTTTTGAGGTCATGGGGTGTTCAGAACATCAAAAATTCAATCTATCTGTTTAATTTTTTGAAGGTGAAGATGATCAGTGGTGGTTGATGGTGAATAATAACAGAGATAGTGGGGATATTGATGATCTTGATTAGGATGAATTCAATGGAATGTTTCTTGAAAGATATTTTCCTAATGTGGTTCCTCTTAGAATGGAAAAACAATTCCTAGAATTGAGGCAGGAGGATGACTTAGTGGCTGCTTATAAAGAAAAATTCACTCAACTGGGAAGGTATACTCAAAATTTCATACTAGATATTGATAGTAAAATCAATAATTTTTACACAAGATTAAAGCCAAAGTATCGAAGGTCTTCATATTCTTATAGGTTAAAAATTTATGAAAAACTTTTTTAATATGTAGAGAAGGTGGAAATGGAGTTTTTAGATGATAAAGTGATCATTAAAAAACAACAGAATAAGAGGTCAGGTGGCTGATGAGAGGGAATAACTCTTCAAAAAAGTACAATGGTAGGAAACATAAGTTTAATGTTTATGAATTTTATGGTAAAAAGAAAATTGGGGAATGTCTTTTGAATTCTAGTAAGTGTTACTAATATAGTAAAATGAGACATAAGGCTCGTAATTGCACCAAAAAAGATTAGGGTAATGGTGTGACAAAATATGATTTACAGTATGCAAAATGTTTTATGTACGATTGAATGGGTCATCATGAAAATGAGTTTCTGACGAAGAACTCAAATGATGGGAAGTGGCAAGACTTCAAGAAGAATGGGGTGGTGAAATATTTTACAACTTCTTCACCAAATTGTAGTCCATCAAATGAAGTAGTATTAGGTATAATGATTGTTTATTCAGAATATGCCAATGTGTTGTTTGATTTAGGGTCTACAAATTCTTTCATCTCTAAGAAATTTTCTAGTAAATTGGAAATTCCATCTCAATATATGAATCCTGAACATATGGTAATGATTCCAGGGGAAATGTTGAGACAAAAATAAATTATAAGAGCCTTCCTATACTTCTATTTGGAATGAATCTACCAACAATCCTTATTGTTTTTTCTTCTAGTAGAGTTTGATGTTATCATGATTATGGATTAGCTTTCTGTTTATCATGCTAAGATTGATTGTAGAGATATAGAGGTATAATTGTAGAAATAATTTCAATTCTTGTACAAGAATGAACCTTAACCTTTGATAACATATTCGTATGCTAAGAAACTAGTGAAAGATGGAAATTGATGTTACCTTGAACATATTGTTTAAAACAAAGGAACTATTCATATTGATGATGTGCTAGTAGTAAATGAGTACCATATTGTTTTTTCTAATAAGTTGCCTAGTATTATACCAGACTGGGAAGTTAAATTTATTTTTGATTTAGTTCCTAATGCAAAGCCAATTTCAAAATCTCCTTATTAAATGGATCAAATTTTACTTTTAGAGTTAAAGAAACAATTGCAGGATTCGTTAGATAAAGGTTTTGATTTACCTAAAACATAACCATGGGGTGCTCCAATATTTTTTGTTAAAAAGAAAGATGGTTCAATGAGGCTCTTCATTTATTATATAGCCTTGAATAATATCACTGTTAAGAACAAGTATCAATTGCCTCATATCGATGATTTTTTTTATCAGCTCTTGGGATCTTAGTATTTTTGGAAGATTGACTTGAGGTTGGGGTATCATTAGTTAAAATTAAAGGAAGCAGTCATTCGGAAGACCGCATTTCATACTATATATGGCCATTATGAGCTTGTATTTATTCCTTTTGGTTTAATCAATGCACCTAATTTATTCATGGATATTATTAATAGAATTTTTCATGAGTTCTTGGAAAAGATTGTGGTTGTGTATATTAATGAAATTATGGTTTATTCCAAAAGTAAATGGGAACATGAAAGTCATTTATGGGTTGTCTTGAAAACCATAAAAGAAAATAAACTGTATGGGAAATTCATAAAGTGTGAGATTTGGTTACCACAAATTTATTTTCATCGTCACATTGTTTCTAAGGATGGCATAACTATCGATCCTGCTTAAACAAAAGTTGTTGATGAATGGAAAAGACCTAAAAATATCATAGAGATTCTTAGTTTTCCTATATTAGCGGGTTATTACTAGAGGTTTGTTGAAAATGTTTCATGGTTATCTAGCCCAATAACTAAGTTAACTCGAAAAGGTGTTATGATTATCTAGACCAAAGAATGTGTTGATTTTTTTTAGGAATTGAAATGAAGATTGTTGAATTCTCCGATATTGGAATTACCTTTAAGAAATGGTGATTTATTTATCTACAGTGATGCTTTGTTGAAGGGACTTGGTTGTATACAAATGAAGAATGATCAGGTAATTTCTTATGCTTTATGTCAGCTAAAAACCCATGAGTTAAATTTACCTACACATGATTTGGAATTAGCTATTTTTTTGCTTAAAAAAATTAGAGGCATATTCTGTATGGAGTGAAATGTGAAATATATACTGACCACAAAATTTTGAAGTATATATTCACTCAAAAATAATTGAACATGAGACATAGGAGATGGTTCGAATTAATCATGGAGTATGATTTCAAGATTCATTACCATCTAGGAAAGGCAAATAATATGGAAGGTTCTTTGAGTAAAAAAAATAATGCTAAATTATCCATGATATTGGAATGAGATCCTTTAGTTTTTTATTTGATAAATTTTTTCATAGAAGATGTTGGAGTAGAAAATTCTTCTATTTTGTTTCAGCTTTTAGTACAATCGTCCCAAGTACAGACAATAAAGCAAGCACAAAAAGATGACAGTGAGTTGTAGAAAAAGGTAGAATTGGTTTAGAGGGGTATGTTACCTGAGTTTAATATAGATAGAGATAGTATATTGAGATTTGGGAAGAGATTATGTGTTCCTTTTTATTCATAGTTATATAAAGAGTTGTTATGTGAATCTTATAGCTCTCCATTTTCAGTTCATCCTGGAAGTACTAAGATGTAAAGAGATCATCGGGAGTACTACTGATGGGATGGATGAAAGGAGATATTTCTGACTTTACCATGAAGTATTCGACATGTTAATTGGTTAAAGTAGAGTTGATGTTACCAAAAGGGATGCATGAGACTTTTCCAGTACCAGAGTGGAAATGGAAAAATGTGTCCATGGACATCGTTGTGGGATTACCAAAGACATCTCTATGTAACAACACAATATTGGTTATTTTTATTCGATTGACTAAATATACTCATTTTATTCCTATTTGATATACTCTATCTCTAGATCAAATTTCTCAAATGAATATTAAAGAGATTGTCTAGTTACATGGAGTTCTCATCTCCATTGTATCTAATCGTGATCACATGTTTACTTATAACATTTAGAAAGGAATTCCAAAGTTGTTGGGTGCGGAATTATATTTTAGTACCACTTTTCATCCTCAATCAGATGGGCAGTCAGAAGGAAGTATTTAGACATTGGATGATATGCTATGTGATTTCTCAATAGACTACCAGGGAAGTTGGGACCAATATTTTTCTTTGGTTGAATTTTTATATAATGACAATTTTTATTCCAGTATTTAGATGGCACTATTTGAGGAATTATCACCACTGGAAATAACACCTATACCCACGGTTTAAAACCGTGGGTATATGGTATACCCACGGTTTCAATAACCGTGTGCTGCAGTGTCTTCACAATAGGTCTATACCCACAGTTCTCTTAAAACCATGGGTATAGACCAAGGAAAATTGTTATTACCCACGGTTTAACAAACCGTAGGTATTAATGGATACCCACGATTTTTTAAACCGTAGGTATTGATGTATACCCACAGTTTTCAAACCATGGGTATACTAATTTACAGCACCCCATATTTACCCATAGTTTACTAGACTATGGGTATAGATAGGTTCCACAAGGGAGTAGCTGCACCTCCCACCATTCTAAACCTTCATTCTGCACCTATAATAGCACATATACATGGCATGTCAAACTTGTTGTTCGATAATCCAACCTAATCCCCAACATCTAAACCGCTAAACTAGAAGTGTCAATACATTCTATGGATGGTTAAATACATGATCCTCTCTATATAAAAAATCATCCTTACCTCATACATATGAAAATGAAAGCACAATACCAGAACAAGATGATTTACAAAGTTTTGTGAAAAGCCTACTTTCCATGTTGGTTATACGAGACAACATGGATACTCTAATAATATCTATACTAATTGTTTATACACCATGATAATAAAAATCCATCAAATGGTTATACACCAAATCCTTTATTCAAAAATTGGTTATACACCACAATTTAAAACTCCTTCAGTGAATGGTTATATACCCCATCTAAAAGCCTCCTACAACTGTTTATATACCCCATACACAAGCTCCTTTTTAGAGTTGATCAAGTTTAGAAAAATGGACTTCTTTAAATGGTATTCCTAAACAAGAATGTTGGATCACTATATCTTGTGTCTAACTACTTGGAGATATATTACATCTTTTGAGAAAGGTATACTTGTCTTGAAACTTCCTCTAGATCTAGGATGATTTGGATCTACTCAATTTTCAACATTATGGAACTTCCAAAAAGTGTTTTTTGATGTAATTAATATTCTCATTATGGTTCTTATGTTTACTCAACTTGAACATAAATACATGAATTCTTAATATCCTTATATGAAAACCACTAATCACTTTATCATAAACTATCCAACAATGGCATCCTCAAGATTCCCTTAGACTCACATCAGTAGTATAATGGTACCTGACAATAACCTCCATCAAGAGGAGTCATTCCTTCCAAAAGACGCCAATATATGTGGTCCCGAAACTCAAGATTTATACCTAAATATCTCTAGTCATGAGAAAACGGTCCCAATAAACAATGTAAAACAACGATCTCCTCATAGAAACTACTTGATATCTCCTACAATGATCCATCCAATTGAACATTAAACAACACTAGTTGGCATCCATAAGACATTTCTAAATAATGATCTCACACCCTCCCCCTCCCCCTGCCTAGCCCCTCCCCCTCCATCCCCAATGCTCAGGCCTCCCACTACCCATCCCCCCCACTGCTCAGCACCTCCCCCTCTCTCCCCCCTACCTAGCCCCTCCCCCTCCCTCCCCACTGCCCAGCCCTCCCCCTTCCCAGCCCCCATGCTCAGCCCCTCCCTCTCCTTCCACACCGCCCAGCCCTCCCCCTCCACCCTGCCCAACCCCTCCCCCTCCCTCCCCTCCCCTCCCCCTACCCATCCCCTCCCCCTCCCCCTACCCAACCCCTCCCCCTCCCTCCCCACTACCCAGCCCCTCCCCCTCCCTCCCCCCTGTCTTGCCCCTCCCCCTCCCTCCCTACTGCCTAGCCCTCCCCCAACCTAGCCCTCTAACCTAGCCCCTCCCCCTCCCTCCCCACTACCTATCCCTCCCCCTCCCCCTGCCCAGCCCCTTTCCCTCCCTCCCCACTGCCTAGCTCCTCCACCTCCCCCTCCCCCTCCCCCCTGCACAGCCCCCGCCCCCTACTCAGTTAAGTAAAATGGCATATTTAGAGAAAATTTTGGATAAAAAACACATGAAATAAAATAGACAAACATGTATTGCAATGTCATTCAAAAATTCATATATATACAATGTATCCACCATAAATAGAAAATGTTATCAATATTCAAGACATGCTAGTGTAAAAAGATTAAAAAATCAATAAAATCATAAGGGTGCATACCTCCTGAAAGTACACCGTGATTCATGATTTCTTAATAAAATCCTGAGCCTTTTCAAATAGATGATAGTTCGATGTATCCAAAACATACACAAATCTATAGCTGAATATTAAAATTAAAATGATGGAGTAAAACCTGAATCAGGATTCCACTGAACAGTCTTTTTCTTTTTTGTTTGGAGTCTTCTTAAAATAAAAAAACCAAATCAAAAATTTTGATAAAGGAAAGATGAAAACCACAAACAGCATATGCAACATCTATAAAATTAAATAATTATTTCAAGTACCATTTGATACATAATGTTTTATAAATTGAGTTGTTCATACATATGGATTTTATCTTTAAAAAGTATGAAAAATGTTAAAGTGTTGGAAGGTATGGTTTTCAATATAAATATGGTTAATCCCAATGTTTTATAAAAAATTCATCTAGTTTTTTTCTATATTTTTATAAAATGATAATTAGATAAATAATTGTTTATAAATTGAGTAGGTTATGAAAATTTCATCTAGGATGTATTATAAATTCCCTAAATATGTCTTTTGTTCCCCTCCTTGACTCTAATATAGTTCTTCAACAGTTTTTATTGGAACTTCAATCAGTCTGAATCATTGAGTAGCTAATGGTATGGATAGATTCCCTATGTTATTTATTTCAATTTTCTCTCACTCTCTCGAGGATTTCTTCTAGTTATTCATTGTTTCATGTAATTATTTTCATATTATCATATTTTTATCAATTAAATCCAAAATTCAAGGTGTTTCCTATAAGTTGGAAGTGCCCAAATTTTCATATCTTATATGTGTTACATATATTATGTATTAAATGGGTGAGGTTAGGGTTGTGTATGTCTAACCGAGAACTGAACAACTTGAAGCTTCCATAGCTCATAAGAGATAAATAGGGGTATTATCATGTTTAAAATGGATAGATTGGCCTTATATACACTGGATATTATATGGTGTGGTTTAATGGATTGATGATAATGATATTACATGTTTTAATGTGGTCATTCATGGGATGTGCTAATTGATTCACTTATTTGGGAACATGATGAGTGAAAATCCACATTACTATGGGTGACATTTACAACTAGGATTCTGGATATGAAGGATCATTTGTATGATGCATATTATGTTGACCATTATCAAAGGTGATGAAAAAGGTGTGGAAATAGGCAATTAGTGATGTTTCTCATTGTGATTACTGAGGTCATTGAGTTCATGTGTACAAAGTTCAGGTCCCGTGAATTTGTTTTGACCCCCATTTTTTTGTGGTATCCTCCATATTTAAGAGACATAGGGTAGATGATGAATATATTAATTGATACAAATAAGGATAAAATGTATTAGGCTATGATTGGAGTGTGTGAGACCACTAGATTAGAGTAGGATTCTCACTATATCTATGTTATAGTTTGGGGATGATTAGTCAGTCATGGTAAAGAACATGAGTCACTGTGTGTTGGGTTTTGCTAGGATATTGATCTAATTATTGGTAAAAAAAATTGAATCCTAGGGATCTTGTTATATAATACGTGGATGTGTCATTAGGGAATCATGATTTATGTATAATGGTGATAATTTACGAGTTGGAATGTGATTCAAAGTGAAATAAAATTATATGGATGGTCAAGGGAACTTCTGGTATGATATATTAGGTATGTATCTTCCCACAATAGTATTATACAAGGTAGGTAAAGTCTCACATAGGGATAGTTAAGAAAAACTAGAGAAACCAGTGGGGAATTTGATTGTTTTTTTTTGTTCATATCATACACTTGTATATGTATTTATTCTATCTAGGGATATAGCTTGTGGAAACCAACTTATTTCGTACTCACAAACTACACATACCCACGAGGATACAAATACACTTTATATCTCATGGTATAAGGTAAAAGGCTTTTCATCAAGATCCTAGAGGAAATAAAGTTGTTGATGGTGTTTGATCCGGTTGATATGGTATTAACATTGGGTAGGGTGGTTCTTCAATGTCAGGATAGTGATTTATTTTTGAAATATTAGCTCCTCCCCCATGCCCAGCTTTCCCCTACCCAGCCCCTCCCCATTCCTCATGCCCAGCACCCCCCTTCCCAGCCCCTCCTCCCCCTCCCCCTACCCATCCGCTCCTCCTCTATATTTACTGTATACCAATCAAATATGAGATTCATTAACATCCCAAGGCATACAGTTTTTTTAGGAAAATAAATTACATAGGGAAATTGTTTTAGTTTTTGGTTTCATGACTGAACTGCGTAACAATATAATCATAAATCGATGACCGAAAGGGGAAAGGGGAAATGAGCGTAGGTTACTTGCCTTTCCTTGTAGAAAAATCATAGTCCTGATCACATTAACACTATAATATTGTGCCAAGGTTCGAGGTATTGCCTCAAAAGAAACTGTAGTAGCCTCATAGGGCCCCTGTTTAGAAAGAATCCAAACACAAAAAATATGAATCACTCCAAGAACTACAAATCAATGCATTTACGTTTAATGAAAAAGATCAAAAGAAACTAAACCTTTTCAACACCTTCAATAGATGATCTCTTTTGCTTCAAAGTGGAGGACACAGTCATACTCGCCTGATGAACATACTCTTCATGTTGAGTATATGAAAGAGAGATTAAGTCAATACAGCCCCCTCCCCTCCACTGCACCCCCTCCTAACATTCCCCTCCCAGCCCCCCCCCCCTCCCATCCCTCCACTACACCCCTCCCAACCTTCGCTCCCATCCCACCCTCAAATCCCTCCACTACAACCCCCCTAGCCCTCCACTGCAGCCCCCCAACCATCCTCTGTAGCCCCCATCCCTCCACTACAGCCCCCAACCCTCCACTGCACCCCCTCCCAAACATCCCCTCTCAGCCCCACCCCCCATCCCATCCCTCCACTACAGCCCTCATCCCTCCACTGCAGCACCCGAGTCCTCCCAACCTTCCCCCCCAACCCCCACCCCCCCTCCTAGCCCTACACTGCAGCCCCCCAACCCTCATCTGAACCGACCCCCACCCAACTTTCCCTTTCCTAGCCTGATATAGTCGGAATTAGAATTTTATTGTCTCATCCCCACTTATTCAAACGATCATCTGACCCTATGATAGCTAAAGGGTGTATTAAAGAACTTGAAAAGATTTTCAATGTCATGGGGTGTCCAAAACATCAAACGGTTAGTCTTGTTGTTTTCCATTTTGAAGATGAAGTCGATCAATGGTGGTTGATGGTGAGAAATGTGAGGGATAGTGAGGATATTTATTCTCTTTATTGGGATAAATTAAATGGTAATTTTCCTCAGAAATATTTTCCTAAGGTGGTTAGTCTTAGGATGGAAAAACAATTACTATATTTGAGTTAGAAGGATGACTTGGTGGAATCTTATGATGAAAAATTCACTCGGCTCTCAAGGTTTACTCCAAATTTCATACAATAATTTTATATTAAAATAAATATTTTAACTCAAGATTTAAGATAAAGTATTGAAGTTGTTTATCTTCTTGTGAGTTCAATAGTTATGAAAAACTTGTTTGATGTACGTTGAAGGTGGAAATTGAGTTTTCTGATCATTAGGTGATATTTGACAAAAAAGAAGAATAAGAGGTCGTGGTGGTAGACTGAAAGGGGTGAAATCCTCAAAAAAGTTTGATGGTAAGATACTTATGTTTATAGTATGTGAGAATTTTGGTGAAAATAACGTCGTAGAATGTTTTTTGAATTCTGGTAAGTGACACTGATGTGGTAAAATGGGACATAAGGCTTCTAATTGCACTAAAAAGATCCGGGTAATTGTAAGGAAAAATCTAATTTACAGTCAGTAAAAAAATTTAGTGCAATGAAATGGGTCATTATGAAAATGAGTGTCCGACGAAGAACTCAAATGATGGGAAGCAGCCACACTACAAGTACAAAGGGGAGGTGAAATCCTTTGCAACTACATCAGTAGATGTTGGGCCATCAAATGAAGTAGTATCAGGTACACTATTTGTTTATTAAGATTATGAAAATGTGTTTTTAAATTCAGGGTATACCCATTATTTAATTTCTGAGAAATTTTCTAGTAAATTGGTAATTCTATATCATGATAAAAATCCTGAACTTATGGTAAAAACACTGAGAGGAAATTTTGAGACAAAAAGAAATTATAAGAACCTTGTTTTCCTAATGTGTGGAAAGAATATACCAGAATTCCTTATTATTTTTCCTCAAGTAGAGTTTGATGTTATCTAGGTTATGGATTGGCTTTCTGTTTATCATGATAAGATTGATTTCAGAGTAAAAGAGGTTTATTTTCAAAAATAATTTAAATTTATGTAAAAGAATGAACCTTTAATTTTGATAACATATCACGAAGCAGAGAAACTGGTGAAAGATAGAAATTAAGGTTACCTTGAACATATTAATGGAAATAAAGGCACTATTCATGTTAATGATGTTCCAGTAGTAAATGAGTACCTTGACTTTTTCCCGTATGAGTTTTTTGGTATTATACCTAATCGATAACTCAAATTTATTATTTACTTAGTTCCAGATGCTAAGTAAATTTCAAAACCACTTTATCAAATGGATGAAATTGAACTTTTAGATTTAAATAAACTATTTCAGGAGATGTTAGATTATGGTTCCATTCAACCTAGAACATCACCAGGGGGTTCTCTAGTCTTGTTTGTTAAAAAGAAAGATTGTTCAATTAGACTTCTCATTTATTATTGAGCCTTTAATAATATCACTATTAAGAAAAAGTATTTTTTTTCCTCATATCGATAATTTTTTTGATCAAATCTTGGGAGATCAATATTTTTTGAAGATTTACTTGAGGTCGGGGTAACAACATTTGAATGTAAAAGAAGAGGAAATTCATAAGACTGCATTTTATATTAGATATGGCCATTATGGATTTGTAGTTATGCCTTTTGGATTAACCAATGCACCTGAGGTATTTATGGATCATATTAATTGATTTTTGTGTGGGTTCGTGGATAAGTTTTTGGTCATGTTTGTTGATGACATTTAGTTTTTTTCAAAAGTAAAGAGGAACATGAAAGTCATTTAAGATATTTCTTGAAAACCATAATAAAAAAGAAACTAGAAGTGAAATTAAGAAAGTGTGAGTTTTTGTTGCAAAAAAATTATTTCCTCAGTCACATTGTTTCTAAGGATGGCATAATTGTCAATCCTGCTAAAACAAAAGTTGTTGATGAATGGCCAAGACCAACCAATATCATAGTGATTTATTGTTTTCATGGATTAGTGTGATATTAATGGAGGTTGGAAGAAAATTTTCTATGGTTATATAGCCCACTGACTATGTTAATTCGAAAATGTTGTAAGATTATCTAGACAAAAGAATGTGATGATTATTTTCCAGAATTGAAAATAAGACTGGTGAATGCTCTAGTATTGGCATTACCTTCCCAAAATGGTGATTTTGTTATCTATATTTATGCTTAGTTGAAGGGAATTGGTTGTATTCTAATGTAGAATGATCAGGTAATTTCTTATGCTTCACGTCAGTTGAAAACTCATGAGTTAAATTACCCTACATATGATTGGAATTAGCTAATGTTGTTTTTATTTAAAAATTTGGAGGCATCATTTGTATGGAGTAAAATTCGAAATATATATTGACCAAAAAATTTTGAATTATATATTCAATCAAAAATAATTGAACATGATACATAGGATATTGTTAGAATTAATCATGGATTATAATTGCACGATTCATTTCCTTTAAGGAAAGGAAAATGATGTGGATGATTATTTGAGTAGAAAAAAATAATACTATATTAACCATGCTTTGTTTAGAATATGATACTATGGATTTTGATTTGATGAAATTTTTAATTGAAGTTATTCGTGCAGGAAATTTATCAATTTTTTTTAAGATTCATTACAATCATCCCTTGTAGACAGAATAAATCCAGCACAGAAAGATGATAGTGAGTTAAAAAAAGGTAGAATTTGTTCAGAAGGGTAAGTTACATGAGTTTAATAATGATAGAGACTCAATTTTTATATTTGGGAATAGATTATTTGTGCCTTGTGATTCACAGTTAAACAATGAATTGTTATGTGAAGTTCATAGTTCTCCATTTTATATTTATACTAGCAGTACTAAGATGTACAAGGATCTTCAGAAGTATTATTGGTGGGATTTAATAAAAGGAGATATTGTTTATATTACTATGATATGCTTTACTTGTCAACAGGTTAATTCTGAGTGACAATAACTGAATGGGACGCTTCATCCAATACCAGTACTATGGTGGAAATGAGAAAATGTTTCCATGGACATCACTGTGGGATTACCAAAGACATCTCGAGGTAACAATGAAATATGTGTTATTGTTGTTCTACTGACTAAATCTAATAATTTTCTACCTATTCGATATACTTTGTCTCTAGATGAACTTTATCAATTTTATATTAAAGAGATATTCTGGTTAAATGGAGTTACCCTCTCCATTGTATCTGATCGTGAGCCCATGGATACTTCTAAATTTTGGAAAGGCATTTAGAAGTATTTGGGTACTGAATTAAATATTTGTCCAACTTTTCATCCTCAATCATATGGGATGTCAGAATAATCAATTCATATATTGGAATATATGCTACGTTCTTGTTCAATGGATTATAAGGGAAGTTGGGACCAACATCTTTCATTGATTGAATTTTCTTATAATAACATTTTTCATTCCAGTATTTAGATGGAACCATTTGGGGTAATATATGGAAAAGTGGTGTCAAACTCCATATTTTTTGGATGAAGTAGGTGAAATGAAGTTGAGGTGACCAAAATTGGTATAAGAGATAGAAGAAAAGAATTAGTAGATTCAGAAGCACCTGAGAACATCTAGAGTATAAAGAGAAGTTATGCAGATAATAAGAGGGAGGATATTTCTTTCGAGGTAGTTGATCATGTATTTCTCCATGTATCTCCATAGAAAAGTGTAATGCATTTTGGTAAGAAGGGAAACTTGATTCCAAGGATTATTGGACCCTACAAAATCTGAGGGAAAGTTGGATCAGTTGCCTATAGTGTGGAATTACCTCCATGTTTATCCAATGTACACAATGTTTTTCATATTTCAATGTTAAGAAATTATATGTCGGATCCATATCATGTTTTGAATCTAGAGGTAGTTTAGTTGGAAGAGAATATCTCTTATCATGAATAACCTTCCTAGATTCTTGACCGAAGAGAGAAAGTGTTTGCAGAATAAGGTAATTCATCAGGTAAAGGTATTTTGGAAAAACCAGATGGTTGAAAAGGAAACATGGGAATCTGAAAATACTATGAGGGATAAATTACCACATTTATTCTATAAGTGAATAAAATTGTGAGGAAGAAATTTCTAAAACGGGGGAAGGATGTAACAACCCAGGTAAATAAAGATCATGACATTATCATATTCATTAATATTTCTGAATTAATTATTAATTTTAATTTAAAGGGTATACTATGTTCGATGGCGTAGCCGACCCGTAATAAAGGGTTTCCCAGAAATCTCATGTTGCAAAAAAAGTTAAGTCATACTGAAAAATAATAATATAATATTATTTTAATTGGTATTTAATGCCTAGATTTTGTATTGGTAGGAAAAAACAAAACTTACTACAATATAATTATACATGTTTGTTAAATGTTTTTACATTTTTCTAATAAAATTTAATGGCTTAAAATTAAATTTAATCCAATTTTAAGCATAAATACTCAAATAATATTAAGAGGTAGATTTACCACATTTTGATAGAAGATATATTTTAAATCTAGTTTTTATCACTTTTATATGATCTATTTGACAAAATAAACTTCTCCTTCAGAATAAACACATAAAAATTTACTTTTGAAGAAATTTTGGTATTTTTCTGAGAAAGATCATTTTTTAATGATTAGTGAAATATAGTACATTATTAGTCATAAATTTGTTTTCAACTGATTTATTTTTATGTTTATATTTCATTTTAAAATGGTTTTAAATTTCTATTGTATTATATTTTTACCATTTAATCCAATTTTGGTCATTTGACGTAATTCCACTTTGAAATTTAACTTAAACACATCTCATTCTTTTTATAGTTTTTACTTCTTAAAAACAAGTTTTCTATTTTTCAAAAAAAATTAATTTTTAATTAATTAATAAAACTTCTATATTTTTTGTTTGGTAAAATAGATATCATTTTTGAATTAGGAAAATCAAAATTATCTTTTGGTGAATTTTTGGTAATTTTTCTGAAAACATTCAATTTTTGATGAATAGTTAAAACACTACAAAGTTGTTAAAAATAGAATTTTTATTTTAAATTAAATTTTACCACTTTTGTGAATTTAATTTTAAAATTTTGATATAAATTATTGTAATCAGTAAGTAAAATATTGTTCAATATGATGAAAATATTTTTTGGTGAATATTAACTTTTGATTTTTATTTACCGCAGTTAAAGAAAAATTGGGTAATTCAAGGAAAAAATAATATTATAATAATGTAAAATTTCATTAAAACTTTTCCTTACATTATTTTATGAGCCATGTCTGACCAATAAAATCCTTGGTTAGAACCTTTGGCCTTTGGAAGCCACTTGGGTAAGATAATTACATTAATAACTTTTTATTTAAAGTAAAAATAAAAATATCATAAACAGGTATTGTTTTTCTAAAAAAATTTAATGTGGGGTTATTAAATTTATATATTTGACTATAAATATTCATTATAAATTTAAAAAGATTCCCTAAAAAATTGTATTTTATTTATAATTTTTATACATCAAATAAGTAAATTTATTTATGACACAATGATGATGTAATGATTACATCATTAAAGAATGGTTTAAATAAATGACATTTTAAATATTCAAATAAATTTATTTTGAATATTTTTATACCATGCACGAATTTGATGGATGATTATGACATTTTATCGTTAAATTAATTATGTTATTTTGTATTGATCAAGTCTTTATAGATTTTTAAATAATCATGATATGAATAGTATAAAGTTGATATAATTGTGTTTTTAAATAAATTAATATTTTATTAAATGGTAAAATAGTCCTAAATAATAAGATTTGAAAAAATGACATAGATAAGTTTTAAATTGATTTTAATGAGCCACTTTAGGTTCAATTAGAATTTTATGTTAACTATATTAACCATATAGTATGAATATACTAGAAGACATGGTAAAAGTTAAATAAGTTAACAAAGGGTTAAATAAAAACGATAAGGATTAAAAAATGTCCAAATTCTATACAATTCTTATTGGATGATGTTATTTAGACTTATATAAATCTTATTTTCTAATTTAATGAGTTTTGGACCTTTTGAAACCCAAAATTATTTTATAATAAAATAATTCATTCAAACTTTCCTAAAGAGCCCCTCCTCCCGCTTATAAAAGGCCATCATCTCTAAACCATTACTCACACCTCTCAAGCCCCTAAGTTATTCCAAATTGTACCCAGATAAGCTCCCAACATCCCTATGTTTCTATTAGAATCCTTAAATTAGACATAAGTCACTTCAAGAAAGCCTTTTGGTTCAAACCTATGGGATTTACCCGATTTAAAGGTAACAACTTCCTTCAACTTCTCTTATTTTATTTTACTTCTTCCCTCCCTATTATCTTCATATTCATTTTTTACATAAAAAACCATAATCATCAATATAGTAGGTTTTTTTATGAGAAAAATCCAAACTACACTTAAAAACACCTCCATCTAATGGATTTAGAACTTACTAATTCTGTGGACGGCGAACTACTGCCTCACGAAACGATGATTGTTCAGTTATATCTTACCGCCACTCATGGTGGCCATTATGATGGAACTATATTTATATGTGATATATATTATATATATTTTTCCTATATTTTTAGGTATTTTTCATTTATATCATACCATTATTTTTTCTATAATTGGTAAATACGATATTTTCATTTGAGGAAGTGCAAACTGTCACCCGCTCCAAGTGATATGACTCATTCATGCCATATGTGGAACATAAAAAGTATAGAGTTAATGAAATTCTATATGATATTATATTATTATTATAATATACCTATGTATAATTATGTTTTCATTCCATTAAATATGAAATAGAAATGAATGTATCGTTCATGTGTACGTACGACTTATAGTCTCCATGAACAGTGCATTTCATTTCATATCTCCATGTGTTATGTAATATTATAAATACATACATACATATATATATATATAATGGATATATATGACATATAATTCATTAATATCATTCTGGGGATTATGTAATTTTGACCACATGGAAAACATGTAATTATTAGAAGTTCATTTTTGACTCAAGTACCAAATATCGATAAAACAATCATTATTAACATAAATGATTATAAAATGTTTATTAATTTGAAATAATTGATATAAAAAGAATAATAAACTTGAAAAAGGTTCTAAAAAATGTATAAATTTAATTTATTTCATTATTTAGGATATTAAATAACTAATGATTCAAGTCAGCCACAAGGTAAGGGACTTCGTCTCAATCTCCTTTCATTGAGGCATATTTTTATTTCTACATGACTTTATTTATACGGTGTATAAACACCTTTGAATTTTCATTTCTTTCAAATGAAATATTTTTCAATGTAGAGTTTTACTAAATGATAAATGGAATGTATATTTTTAACATACGTAGTGACAAGGATCATTCTACCACTATGAATATTATTTGATATTTGGCTTCCTTAACAAGCTGTAATGTTTTTAAAAGAAAAATAAATATCATGTACTAATTTTATGTATTTTGGTATTGAAAACGTTTTTAAAAATGTATTGGTAATGTCAATATATTAAAATTATATATTTGGATTTCAATATGGAAATTTTATCTTTCCTTTATGCTTGTTTTATATGTTATGATTATGTTATATTTTTGGGGAATTGATTATGTATATGGGTGGTTAGGTGATAAACCTAGGGTGGGTGAGCCTGATATAGCTCTGCAATTCATTGGGTAACATGATAGAGGAAAATGTTAATGTTTCTCCTAAGAGATTTAGGGAATATACTGTGATGGGTATTCCAAACGTAACTCCCTATGTAGCTGTGAAAACTACAATGTAAGTTTGATTTGGATGCCACAAGTTACCTTTATAAATTATGATATCTATGTGTTATTCATAAATATTATTATTTCGTGAGGTATGTTAATGAGTTTATGTTTTGTAAGTATTGATATACTAATGTTTTCTTTCATTAATTTATAACTCATACAGAGCTTTTTATACTCATCCCATGTTTTTTAAATGTTTTGCATGGGGTGTAAGGCTGTGTAAGAGAAAAGAAGAATTCTAGAAAATTTATATCAAGAAAAAAAATTTGTTATATTTTAATGACTATTTATTTTGTGGAAAATATGGATATTGAGAAGAAGTGTCTAATTTTTAATATTTGAGTTGTAATGTAATAGTTATGGCCTAATTATTTAAATCTATAATCCTAAAAATATCCTTAATGTGAATTATTCACTTAATTCAAGATTATGTAATGTTCAAGGCTGGGGCCGTACATATATCCAAAATTAAAATACCTTTAAAATATATTTTTTAATGTTCCTTAAAGAAAATAGAATTTTCATTTTGCAATAACATTATTAAAATTTAAAAAATTCCAAAATATGGGGGAAATGTTTTCTTTCAAAATAATTCATGAAAATTTTAAAGTATTAATTCATGTACCGGTCATGATGGTTATAAATTTCATTCATCCCTTGTACATAAAAACTATGATTCCATTCACATATTTAATGAAACATAACAAGTACCTCATTTTGGAAATGATAAGAAGATTCCATTTAAATAAATATTGTAAAAATTAAAATTTTATTAAAATTTAATTGTAAAAACCATAGTAAATTTTGAAAATTAATCATAAAAGAATTTTTAGAAAGAATGGACATAGGAAAATGGATTTTCAATAGGTGAGAAAAAGTGAATTCATTTTTCCTTAAAAAATGGTCTCCTAAGTAAATAATGTGTGGAAAATGGAAACAAAATATGAAATATCTATAACTAACCATAGGATAATAAAATTAATAATATTATTGAGAGGTAGATCATGAAATTTCATCATTTTAAACATAATCAAAATAAATTTCTAAAACTAATGAGATTTAAATATAAATCTCATTCCCCAAGTTCCACAACCTTTAAAAGTCATCTAAAATTATATGTATCATATTTAAATTTATTATAAATAAATAGTATAATAACTTTCATACTTATAATATCATATATGATCCATGTATAACATTTAAATAACCATTTATTAGTAATTCATTATTAAAATCATCATTTTTAGGTGTCGACTATTTTGTTTTTTCCAAGAAAATGTGTTCGGTAGTTTTAGTCCCTATACATTGATCATGGTTAAATTATCTCTAGTATTTTAATAATGATATAAATATAAAATATATTCATATTTTATATAGATTAATCAAATAATGGGTGATATATAAAAACAAATTAAACAATTCATGGAGAGGGTAATTTGTACGTACACATGAACTCTCTTTACACTTTTCAATGAATGGAAGAAACAAAGTTAAGTAACAATTAAACTTTATATATTATTTATTATATTATATATATTATATATATTCATTAAATATACAATTTTTCTATCGATTTTAATCATAATGGGAAAAAAATCGCATCTCCTTGTGGATGCGGAAGTCCACATATAGGCACGGGTGACGCTATCATTTCCCAACAGATTGGAAGGTGAGAGGTGACATATGAAAATATAATTACATAAAAATAATTATTTCATAATTACCATGTAAAAATTTTAAATTCATCATAATAAACATATATGAAAGGTAGTGATGTAAAATAAATATTATTTCTACATGGAGGCCAAAATACACACATATGCATGAGTAATACATTCACTTCACATTTCATGGAATAGAGGGTGGATATTGGTGGTAACATAATCATAAAAATATTTAATTATAATTCGAATAATAAAGATACTATTTTTATGAACACTATATATTTAGAGTAGATATAATAATAATAAAATTGAATGAGGTCGGGTATGATGATTACCCTTCCTTTGGATGGCCACCATTAGTTCCATTACTATTGAACCTTAGAATTGAATTTCAAGGAAAAAACCATGTAACTCAAGTATTGAATCTTTATAATATATTCATTTAGGAATTTTTTCTAGAATTCTCAGATTTGTGTGATGAATAGAATTTAGGGGTTTCCTTTTATATGTGGGGGAGCGGACACACATGAAGTTTATTAAATGAATAAAATATAATAAATTCATTTTCAAGAAAAATGATTCTATATAGATAGTGAATTGAAGGTTGGATAGTATGCAATAAAAATATGGAAATCAATAGGAATAATACAAGTTAAATTGTAAAATTTATCCTTATCCCTTGGTTTAACTCCTAGGGAAACCAATTTTAACATTAACCACGATGAATTTTTTTTACTATTTTTAAAATTCATTGTGAAAATATTTATGTGGAATAATTTTAAATATTTAAATTATTATTACAAATATTTAATCTATAATATCAAATCAAATATCCAAATTTTCTAAAAACATATTTTAAAATAAACTCCCAAAATGTAATGAAAAATGGTTTTCAAAATAAAAAATGCTTTCTTATGTATACAATGTTTTTGTTCCAGAAAACACATAAGCATAATTCCAAAGATAGTAATTGTATTAATAATAATATAAATTAGATAATTTTACTTTGGGATGAATTTTAATTAAAAAATGGAACTTTGAATATGATTTAAAATAAAATAAAAGTTTCATTAAAAATCTGTATTTGTTACTATTCATCGAAACAACTATTATTTTCAAAAAAAAACACTAAAATCAAATATAATATATTTTTGACATATTAATTTCAAAATTTAATTTCTATTTTAAAGTTAATTATCTAATTTTTGAAAAATGTAATTATTTTGTTTTCTAAAAAATTAAATAAGAACTATTTCTGAGAAAAAATTATTTTTTAGAGCATATGAAGGCATTGTCTTTAGGAGAATATATTTTATTTCTCTAAAACATTTATGAATATTTTAAAAATGTTGATTTTTATATTCATAAACCAATTTAACTTCTATTTTAAAATGTTATATTTTATTATAGTTGATTTATACTTGGGGTTTCGTGTGTCCCAAGTTATCAAATAAATTAAATTTATTTAAAATATATATATATATCTTAAAATCATGGGGTGATAATTTCTAACCCCATTATAAAGAATTTAAACCTTTAAATTATGTCACTCATATACATGAGAATGATGTTATTATTGTTCAATAATGTTCTTAAGTTCCCATGTATCTTCTTTAAATTTTAGATTCCTCTAGAGAACAATAACCGGGTGTGTAGCCTTATTCCATTGAACATTATCACTCTAATCCAAGATTTATATTGTTTTTCTTCATAGGAATGATAATGATACCAAAATATTACCTCTTATTTCAATATGTTTAGAGGTTCATGTATTTACATTATTAGGATAAATACATCGAACACATCATGAACATCAAAGAGGTTCGATGGAAGCGATAATTGATAATCTACGGTCCCTACTCGATCCATAATGTTTAGGGGTACAATATAAGAATGGATTATTTTTATATTATTTATAAATATAATTACATTATTACACTAATAAACTCACAGTAATACCTTCTCACCAACATTAAATTCACAATTTCACCAATGATTTTTAGTAGAACATTTATATCATCTCTGAGATTCCTTAATTTGGTTTGAAAGGTTATAAATTTCTCAACCATTTACTCAGATATTTAAAGGACCAATATAATTATTTCACTATCTTCATACAATAACATTATATTTATACAATTATTTTAATAGATAGATTCATCATGATGCATTTTAATTCACAGTTTAAAGATATTTTTGTAAGAAAACTTAACTAGAGAAATGTGTTGATTCCAACCACCTTTTAAATCCATAGAAGAAGTCATAAACATATCCTATAGGGTTTCAATGGTTCTATCATAGTAACCATATATCTGAGGATGATTAATAATACTAAAACAATAATATAAATCTAGATATATTTTAAGACATCACCAAAACTTCCTTGTATACCATAGATCCCTGCCTAGAACAATAGAATATATTACTCCATGAAATATTAACACCTCCTTAATATATATTCATCCAATTTGATATTAATGAATTATGAAGTATTTTCAAGGTGATCAAAAACAACCAAAATAGAATTATGGACTTTTTATGTTTTGGGGTGACTAAGGACAAAATCAATGGCGGAGTTTTTCAAATTAAAATATGGTATAGCTAATGGTTATAACATCACCATAAACGTATATATATCAATATTAACATTATGACATATGAATCACTATGATATATAATCTAAGACATCACTTTTCATGTTATCCCACCAAAAAACTCTTTTAGATCTCTATTTATCTTTGTACTTCTAGGATGAATATTGAATGATGGACTATAAGACTTATAAAATATCACCTTCATCAAGATATGTATTAATTAAAAATAAACATGGTTATTGAAACTTATCATTCAATAAAAATAATGGGTGATCTGAGGTACATTTATCACCTTCTTTTGAAGTTTTATATCATTATATTTAACTCTTTAATCATTCATGGATTGATGGGCGAACATATAAATGAGCATGATAATATTTTTTCCCTTTAATAAATATTTCTCGATCCATTATTTTAACATCCTTAAATATTTTATCTATTAGGTTATTAGTAATAAATAAGCTAGAATGATCCTTTCCAATGAAATCATCTGACCCCTTTTTCACTTTCCTAGGGCGGTAATGTATTGATCATTCATCATCTTTAATCAACTCCATACATCTCTTATAGTTCATATTAATATTTTTTGAGTGAATATATACTTCAAAAATTTATGATTAATATATATATCAAAAAATAATCCATAAATATAATTCCTCCATATATTTAATACAAAAATTAACATAGATAAATCCCAATCATTAGTTCAGTAATTTTCCTCTAGAACCTGTAATTTTCATGAGGCTTATGATATCATTATATCATTCTTCCTGAGTATGCATATCAGTCCCTTCCATTACACAACAATATAGATTATAAACCCTTTCCCATTTTAGGGTAGTGTAAGCAAATGAGTTATGAATATCCTTCTCCTTGGTTACTTGAAATATTCATTACATTCATCCATCCAAAGAACTTGGATCCCTTATATGTTATCATCATAAATTTTCCAAAAGGTGTTGATGACAGTCAACCAAACCATGGAAATTATGGATCTCAATCACTATTGTAAGATTATTATAACTTTTAGAAACTTCTTTATTTTATGGATCCACAAATATACCATAACTTGAAATTATATGACAAGAAATTGAACAATTTTATAGACAAAATTCGCACATGGTAAATATTTTTATATAGATCTTGGGGTATTCATTAAAATCAACATATGGACTTCATTATCTTCCTTAATATTTGAAAATATATAAGAATATCATTTATAAAGAATACCACAAACTAATCAATGTAATCTTTAAATCCTCTTTTAATTAAACCCATGAATATTAAAAGGGAATTAGTAAGACCAAATGGAATCACAATAAATTAATAATTTCCATAACATGTATGGAATGATATCATTGGTATATCCTCCTTCATGACCCTTAATTGAAGATATATAGATGGAAGATCAATATTTGAATAGTATTGAGATATTTGTAGTCGATCAGTCAAGTTATCAATATTGGGTAGATAATACTTTTTATTCATAGCGATCTTGTTTACAAACCAATAATAAATGCATATTCAAATTCTACCATATTTGTTCTTAATAAAAATAACATGTTCACACAAATGTGACACACTTTTTTTGAATTAATTCCTTGTTTTGGTTCTCTAGGAGTTTTTTCTTTAATTCCTATAACCTAATCACTGCAATTCTATATGGATCCTTTAAAATAGGTATAGCACTAGCTATATGATCTATTAAAAAAATAAACTTTATGATTTTGTGGAGGACTATTAAAATATTTTATAAATACATCAACACACTCCTTCATAATAAGAATATCATCAATACTCAGTTTCTCTCCAAACATATGAGATAAAAACCTCTTTTGAACATGATTCAAGACCTGTATAATTTATGTGATTTCCATCAGAAATTCATATTTATCATCTTACTAAAAAATGATAAATGTTTGGTTTAGAATTTCAAACATATCATACATTAATTGAAAATTATTGTGTCCATTATAAAAATAAATCCCATCCATTCTTAAGATAATATCAAATTTAACCAGAGGGAGAATAATGAGATATATAGGAAGTGTATTCCCGTAATATTCAATTATAGAAGAATGATAGACTTTAGTTGTTATCATCATACCATTAGTGGTTTTCACTACTAATTAAACATATAATCATTGTGGTGGTATTATGATACCCCTAAAAAACTCTTTGTATATAAAAGATTTGTATGATCTATAATTATATAAGATATCAAACGTTATAGTGTGGATGGTATGTGCACATTTCCCCAGATAGTTATCATAACCCTCACCAGCAATAGTGATTTCATTATATTTCCATTTTATATAGGCTTAAAAGGATTATTTCATTAATCATAATCATTATCCATGAGATTTGATATAGGGTTACAATAATTCCCATACTCTTTCGATTTGAAATACTGGTGTGCTGGTGGGTTTTTATGTCGATCGTTATCTCTATTCGTATTATCAGATAACTTATTTCCATTACTTCAGCATTCAATTTCTTAATGACCTTCCTTTTGAAACATTAAACATTTACCATTTACCATAAGATAATTTCCTCAGTGTTTACATCCAAACTTCAATCAATAAAGAAAGCTAATTTTCTTCTCTCTATGATTTTTACAATTTCCTTTTATTTATATCATTCATTTCATATCAAATCAATGAAATTTATGGGTACCAAAAATCTCTATTTTCACCGTGATAGCACATCTAATGACACATTCATTGTCACTGAATTACCTAACACCCTCTTTAGAGTTGGTTTAAATCCACAAAAAATTGATAAACATTACATTAATTATGGAAGATAATACTAGAATCCTAACATTTAAGTCTTGTAAAATTTTTCTCGTAAGTACTAACAAATTCATCAACCTCATATTTTTCATAAGTAATTTTCTCTCCATATTCAATTAAATAAAACGAGGATTTAGATTATTGAAGATAAATATTCAAAACTTATCACACTCAATGGGGTAAATTTTATCCTATTTCTATCTATTTTTTATATTATTCCCCCATTAATCTTCTTCACCTTCCAAATGATAAATACCTAAAATAAATTTTTCTTGTTCTAAACATTGGATAATGTAAAATATCTTTTCAATGGTACTAATCCATTTCTAAACTACTAGTAAATTATTAAACCCACTAAAATATTCTGCATGATGGTTTATAATGGAAATAATAGGAAACCCTTCCCTCGTTTTTCATTAGGATATTTTTCATTATTAATATCATGATAAAGATTCCAAATAATAGAAATATGATTTATCATTTCAGCTCCCATAACATTTGTTTACTCGGGGAAAAATAATTCCATTGTCTATCACATTAATTATTAATAGGATTTCTTTCGGTTAATTCCATTGTTTAAAACCAAAAATTAAAGTGAGATAAATAATAATCATAGCGGGAATTCACATAATCATAAAAAACCGTTTATAGAACATCTAAATCATGACACATTCTATTCAGTTATTGACACCTTAGGCGTAATCTATTTCATTTGTGATATTAATATTTTTAAATTCTTCATGATGGTTCATAAAAAATATGAATTAACCCTTTCATATCCTTTGAGAGTGTTAAGGAAGGTGCGCAATAAGGGCATACTCACCATTCACTAGAATGATAGTCATGATATACCAAACTAACCATTTTTTGGGTTATTGTCCCTATATTTTTCTATTATAAAACCAAACCCACTTGTAGTATATAGACAGTTGTGTTTTTCAAAAAAACACACTCCCTTCATTAAAAATACATAAAAAATTCTATTATAAATAACATTATCCTAAGGGTTCTCAGTAATTTTTTATCATCCTAGTTTCCAAATTTTATAAAACCTTTCTAGGAACCCAACTATAGTGATTAATACTTTTTATACGTAAATATCACATCTTATTACATGTGTATTCAACCAATAATATTAAAATCCACATAAGAAAGATAGAGTTCTAGTGTATTCAGAAACATAGATATGTGAACAACCTTTTCATAAGATATATATATTATATGCCATTAATTAAATCATATTAATCACCCTTATTATAAATATAAAACAAAAAAACATTCATCTTAACCTTTAGAAAGGAGTCCTAATAAAAGGTAAGAACAAGTGCTTAATAAGGGTAAATAAGGAAGATATCAATGGCCATTTAACCACAATATGAGTATAAGGGTAAGAGAAAATGAGAAAACCATTTGAAAACTATACATTACATATAAAAAATCACAATCTTGATTTTTGGAATAAATCTTGGTTATTCATATGTCAGGAATAATAAATAATCAAATAACATGAGTTATGAGAGCATAATATTGGCATAAGACTCAAGTTTCTGGTATACACATATTCATGGAAAATCATTTCCTTATAAAAGTATAACTTCCAAGAATATCATTGTTGATTTGTCTCACACCACATTCCTTCATATCATTAGTCATGGTTCACTCCCAAGACTATCATAATGAACTATGTCCTTTACTGACTAGGTTCAATTCCCATTATAGTCTTTATTATCTCAAGATATATCTATATTTATCCAATGAATTATGTGGATATATAATTATAATACCACTATAGTTTTAAAGGGGTCAATATATGAATATATGATTCTCATAGAATTATTACGGATTCACTAAATGGGATTTGATATCATTATTAAGAAATTACCTTTATTGAATGTGATGATTTTTTGAACTTACCTTAAAACTTAAAGAGTTTTTAAAAGGAAATTTTATTAAGTGTGGAATGTTTACAAAAAATTGAAGAATACTTAGTGAATAGTTATTTTCATCAGGATTTGAAGGATTTCATGAAAGAATAAATTAATTTCATGAATAAATTAAAAATATCCATGAACATATATAAATATATGTCATTTAATCATGAGTAATATTTTGAATAAGGCCATTTATATTTCTTTGATTTTTGATAACAAGTTTATTTTTCTTAATTAGTAGTGTCCAACAACCTAGCCATTAAAAGGGGCCCTAAAAGCACTTATCAGGTGGTATTAGATGACCTCAATCAAGTATGGTAGTGGTATGATAGGATGTGCATATTTCCCATAGGTAGTTGTGGAGCTTGGTGGACCAGCCACAAAATTCCCATAGGAGCGTGCACGGGTGGGAGTGAATTAGATTCGATAGGTTATCCTGCAAGGATGAGGTACAACCCATGAAACCTTTGGGTTCATAGTTTTATGGATGTTGAGCCTCATTTATATCTCATAAGGTGAGTGGAATGTTGAACATTATATTGTAGATAGAGATAGAGTGAATGTTTGATGTGGGGATCTATAATTCAAGAACATTTATTCTATCATTAATAGATATTAAAATTTCAAGAGCCATCTAATTCAGTAGATCACATCCATTTAATCAGGGTTGATGTATTGTATTACTACTTAAGATTAACCCAATAATACCACTAATTTTTCATGGTTTTTTTTTGTAAAACATTATTACTTGATCCAACTAAATTATTATCCACTTTAATTATCACATCAACATCCTGATATCCTGAAAATTACGGTGTATTCATTTCATAAAACATTCATGAATCATTCTTCCATGAATATTATATCTCAATCCATGTATTCTACATATGTGCCTATGTTTATAGATGAAGAAAAATATTGAAAAATTCATAAGGTGCATCAAATAAAAATTCACATACATATAGTTTCACATCCATGAATATTTATTGAATGATAAATGAATGTAAAACCCATGAAATACATACAGAATTTAATTTCTAGAATAATAATTTCATATTTTATGATGATACAACAAGATGAGATGAAATTTCTATATGTATTTTCAACTCACTATAAGCTCCATCTCTAATCGAGAGACTGATGCCGCATCTTTGCATTTCACCAAGGAATCCTTGAATTTAATATAACCAATTTTTGAGCTACAAAGAATCTATACCATAATATTTCATTTTCAACATAATAAAATATTTATGTTTTTTAGTTATGTAAAATATGATTCAGTATCACTATGGAAGAATAACTATTCTACAAGGGATTGAATGTAGCTCCACAGAATAAAGTATTATACCATAGTATCTATGCATGAATGTAATATGAGAAATGAGGAATCTTAGAGAAAATGGATATTCATATTCAACATGAAATAGTTAATAAATATTGATACACTATAAGGTTTATGTGAATATTTTAATGTGAAATAAGAGAGATTCTAAAAGATAAATATATTCAAAATGATTAACCAATTTTATTGAGAAGTGGATATATCCAAAAATCAAGGTATTTCTAGGGTACATATAAATAGATACTAAATTTGATATTTCTAATAATATTATTCATGAAAATATTATGAATATAAATGAGTGATAATAAGTGAAAAAGAGTTTTTGATAAAACATAATCCTGAGAGAATCTGATAAAACATTTTCTAATGAATTTATGAGCATTTCAATACTAATAAAAAGATATTACATCTATTGAATAATTTGTACACTTGATGATCTATTAATCCATCTACACATGGAGATGGATTTTTAAAAAGAGGGTTAAAGATCAACATGTTCATACTTGAGGTATGTATTTTTTTATATTCTATTATGAAGTGTTATATACAATTCTACATTAATATTGAATAAAATAGAACATATTGTATTCAACGTTTTTTGCCATTTCATTTGACATATGGAGGAATCTTGGTTGGGCGTAATAACGAAAATAGAATGGTGTAGTAAATTCAACCAAAACTTTTAAAAATTAAGTGATTCAGTCTTTATACACTTCTATATACAAGGTGTGGAAATGAATTATATTTTAGTGGATCAAGGACTTTAAAAAAGTTGAAGTGGTATAATTGAAAAGAAAATTTATAATATAGGATTCCACTAATTCAACCCCACCCATCAGTGGAATCTAACCAATCCGTAGACTCTAAAATTTGTATAAGATGAAGGTTCCATTTAATAATACATAATAGCATTTGTGAATTGAGAATTAAAATTCATTCAACAACTGAGTAGTTCCTATATTCAATATCAGTGGTTTTTAACTAATTACTAATGATTCCCATATGAATCTTAGTGATAAGAGGAATATGTATATGGATTTAAAGGAAGAAATTTTTATTTTTATTTTTATATAATAAATAGTGGATTTTAAAATATCAAAATGGATAATGATGAAAATTCATAAAATTATTTCATAAGAATTAATGAGATATGGTGTAATATTAGATGGTGTGGTTAGATTCAAGATAATTACATTATTAAAAAATCATGGGAATGTTTCTTAATTAGATTGATCCAAAAATATCATTATTGTATTATTGAGAATATTTTTATATGGATGAGATACATAACATAATAATTTCATACAAAATTATAAAGTCTTATTCCTTCAAAAATAAATCCAAAGATGAGATGTAAATTGAATCATTGAGGAAAGTAAAATTCAATGAAAAATAATAGGTTGATGAATTATGTGACTCAAACCATAGGTAAGATTAGGAGTAATTAAAAATGATTATTGATGTTCTCGAAAAAAATATTGAATAAGGGAAAATAAAAAGGAAACAATTATTGGGATTTTATAATTGTGATAATATTGTTAATATTTTCAAACACATCGTAGATAAATAGATTGAGTAATTTTAATTAGATGGTGAGATATCCAATAAGATAGAAGAAATAAAAAAGAACAGGTACTCAACCAAAACAAAAAACATTTATGAGCAATAATAAGAAAGTTAATGGATCTAATAATTTGGAAAATGAAGTCACTATCATAACTCATGTTCATAAAGGATTTGATTCATCAGGTAGTGATGATGAAATAGAATAAAGGAAATATATTGAATGGGAAATTGAAGGTAAGTTAGAATATTGTCTCCATAATATTACATAATTAATGAAATAAAATAATAATCTACTCCACAAAAAAATCTACTGCTAAGAATACTAATAAGAAAATAGTTCATGTTGATGATTTAAATGTGTACTTTTTCAAGAAATAATAATCTTATGTTAATGAGATCATGGATCAAAATTTAATTATTTCTGAAAAAATACCATGACATATGATCTTAAAGTAAAGTTTACAACTATAGAAGAATTAATTTTGGAGAAAAAAGATATATTGGTAATAGTTTAGAATGATTTGAATAAGGATAGGGAATGTTTCAATAATTCTATTGATATTATAGAAAAATCTCTTCAATCTGTGGATAATAAAGGAAAACAATTTACCAAATATTTTTGAAAATGGATATATTATTTCTAATAGTTTAGGTAAAACAAAGGAAGTTTTCAAAATGAAGAAATATTTCACACTAATGGAAGTGAATTATGTTCCTAGTAAACGATTTCCTCCTAGTAAAGAAAAGAATTACTCTTTAATAGGACAATAGTAATTAATTATGGGTTAAGCTATAACTAACCTATAAGATCATAATATAGATTTTCAATTTCTTTTTGTAGAAGGTAATTCATTAATATTATACTTTTTTGTATACCATGTCAATATTAGTAATTTAAAAAGTGTGAAGAGGGGGAATTGATGACAAAATGTGACTAAACATTCAAACAAAATGAGAATGTTGTGAGAAAACTATGCATGACTCAAAATATTTCATAATTATACAAAAAGTTAATGAATAATGTATTGGGAAGAAAACCCCTGAATAAAATGAGGACGATTTCTTGGACTATTATTAAAATAATGAAATCAACTCTAATGGTTATTCTAGAATGTAAAATCAACAAATTTTGAGAAAAAACACTTAACTTGAGTGTTTCCTCTAAAAGAAAAATATAGTTCCTCATAATTCCATATTTTAATGTGTTATGAGCTAACACGAATATAAATGAATGAGAAGTGTTTCTCCTCATAGAGTTCATAAATTTCTATGAAAATTAGTTATTGAAACCCTCAATGCGATATTTAATAATATTTTTGGTTTTATAATCACAATCTCATCCTTCGTTATTAATTATATTTATTAAGGGTGAGTACATAGTGGATGAAATAATGAGACAAAAGGATTCTTAAGTAAAAAAATATTCTGAGGTGTTTGTTAGTGTATGTGAAATATTATAGATTTATTTGATAAATATGATTATTTGAAACACCTATCTTGAGATTTCAAAAATTTTGAGCATGATTTCACATGTGAGTATTTTATGGATGGCTTAGACAAACTTGTTAACATCTCTTTTTTATACATATCTTTATATCATGTAGAGTTATAGTTGATTATATAAATTATCATTGATAATAGAATCGTTTTAAATCATCCCTCTCTCAAATTTATTTATTAAGTATTCATAAAAGTAATGATAATACGTTTTTGAGAATATAAATTTGATGAGAAGACACCCCCACTAACCCTTTCTATGTGATTTTGAACTGGGGAATTTGGAGCACTGCATATTGAATTCTACAATTTGAGGAGATGTTGATAAAAAAATACCAAGGTAGAAATTATTGATCTCAATTGTTTTATTTGTTTTTAATGAGTTAATATGTAATGTAATTATTCTTAATTAATTGTTATTGATTAACTTGATGGAATTGGATGAAATTCGTGAACAATTATCATTGTACAAATGTGATAATTGTTTAACTAATATTAAATACTAAATACTTTTGTAAAAGGGATTTTACGAAGTGTACAATGATGAAAATAAGTTGAACAAGGCCATGAAGTTATTTACTTACCCAAGGATTTGAAGGCTACCAGGAAAAAATAAATTAATTGTATAAATGAAGTAAATAGGGTCCTATGATAATAAAAATACGTATAATCTAATCATGAATAATATTCTTACGAATAAATCTGAGTTTCTTTCCATTTGGATAAATCTGTTGGTATCCATTATTAAAATATTTTCCAACAACCTAGACACATAAAGGGACCTTTCATCCTCTTCTTAGGTGTGAAAGGTCAACCTCTTTCCATCTAGGAAGTAGTATGAGAGAACATTCATAGTTCTCATTGGATGTGTAATAGCATGGTGATCCAAATACGTGAGTACCAAAGAGTTCTCCTATTTTAGAGTGCATGTGAGTATGAATGTGGTCATGTTTAGGTGAGGCATGACCTCTTAATACCATAGGTTCATTGTATTATGGGTACCGAACTGTGTTTTTGGCTTAAGAGATGAGTGGAATGTGAAAAAATATATGGAAGAGTAAGATGTATTGAAGGTTCAATGTGGTACTACTAAAAGTGTCTGCAATTTATCTATCATTAAAATATATAGAAACTTCACGAGAGATCTGTTCCAGCCGATAATGGTTGTCTGATCAACACTAAAACATTTTCTTTCTCCCTGATATTAACCTATTATGCCTGATGATTCTATGCATTGGGATTTTTGGAAACTAAATTCATTTGATCAAATTGAATTCATGTAAACCATAATTAATGTCACATTTTCATCCTAATATCCAAGTGCATCTAACTCACTTATTAAATTCCATAATAATGAATCTTTCATTCTTGTGTGACCTACATTTGAGATAAATTTGAATGCATGAAGTTACACATATATGTGTATATATCGGATGAAAAATTCATGGCATATCCATTGAATCCACAAACATATTTCTAATATGAATAATTAATTTATCTTACATGAAGATTTTGCGTGATGAGATGAGAACACCACCTGGATTTTCAACTCACTATAAACTCCATAGTTAATTGTGAAGCTTATTCCAAAGAATGACATTGCACTATAGAAGCCTCAAATTTAATAGAATTAATTTTCGATCTATAGTAATGCTACATTGTAATATCTATGTTTTCCCTACAAGAAAATATTTATGTTTTCTGGTTCTATAAAATAAGAGGGTGATGAATTATGGAATAAGAACTACATTTCAAGTGTTTTTGTGCTGAAATGTGGAATAAAGGTATATTCTAGAGTATCCATTCATGAATTAGTCTCAAGAAATGATGAATTCATGATATCATGGATAATAAAATTTCATATAAAAGATAGAATAATTACTAAATATTTATAAGCTTCAAGTGAGGATTTTTATTGGAAATAAAAATTATTTTAAAAGATAAATAAATACAAAATGAAAAATTTATTTGAATGAGAAGATACTTTTACCAAAAATAATGGAATTTATGGAAATAAATTGAAGAGGTATTTAATGTGATAATTTTGATAATATTATTCAGGATAATATTATGAATATAAATTAGTTTTTGAAGGATAAAAATGGGTGTTGATAAAAAATAATCATTATAGAATTTTATCAAAAAATGTATCAAGATTTTATGAGAGTTTCAAGACCCATAAAAATTCATTGAAGATCATGAACAATGTGTATGCTTAAAAATCATCCAATCCACTTCCATTGGGATAAGGATTATAATCAATAGGTGAAAATATCACTAGGATCATAAATGAAATATTTATTTGTTTGATCTTATTTCTAAAGTTGTTTTAGTTACTTCCAGTGGAAACTAAAAGAATAGAGAGCACAGGGGATTATATGATATATCAATTTCAATAGAGATGGTGAAGGATCCATGTTAGGGGGAATAAACTGCATGGGAAGGACACAACATTTCATTAAGACCATGTAAATATTATGTTATTCTCTCTTTATATTATTCTACATGTGAGGTGGGAATATTAATTATATTTTAGTTTGTTATGAAATATAACAATATTTAAGTTTATAAATTAAAATATAATTTGTAAAATAACATTCCATATAATCACCACCCATCATAATTAGTAGAATATCTCTAGTATATAGACTCTACACCCACCCATAACATGATTATAAACCCTTTAAATGTGTTCCACATTAATATAAAACATTCATCATATATCATAACCCATGGAAAAGAAATGGGTTCTATATAAATTTTAATAATTCATTATAGAAAATATCATTGAAAACAAATAGGCTTCATAAATATTCGAACATCATAATCATAAATTATATTGATAAATAATAAGGATAGTATCCTTGGATAATATCCCTAGTAAATAATTTGTAACATCAAAGGATGTTATCATAAATGAAAATTCAATTAAAATATCACCTATAATATTTCCTTAAGAACGCACACTTGTAATTTTGGAATCAATTATTTAAAATATTAAAATTTCAAAAATATTTAGGAAACACTATCCTTTATAATAAACATGCAAACTTGTATATTAATGTTTAGTGATTATTAATAGAAATTTTGTTCATACTTTGTACATGAAAATAATGATTCTCTTCAAATCATCGGTAAAAAGATAGAAATACCTCATTTGGAAGACAACAATAAAATTTCATATAAAACATTTTATTAAAATTAAAATAGATGTAAAAATTAATTTTAATGAGAATATTATAATATTAAAATTATTCTTGAAAACATTTCTGAAAATCATGGACAATGATGAAAATGGATTCTTGACTAAAGATGATAAAAAAAGTCAGTTTTCTGAAGAAAAAAAATGTTATTTCATTCTCTTGAGTATTAAAATAGAGGAAAGTCAAAGGTAAAAACTTAATCCTGATAAATAAACATATAATAATAATATTATTTAGATTATTGAGATTTATATCATTAAATTTCATCATTATAAACTTGATCATAAACAATCCTTAAAGACAATGAGACTGTATCATAGATCACTTGCCTCAAGTTATAGATGCTATAAAAATATTATAAAATCATATTTGAAAATTTTAAATTAACTATAATCTTATAAAATAATAATTTACATACTCATAATATCATATATAATCCAATGATAACATTTTAATTCCTATTTTTTAATAATTCCTAGTTAAAATAATCATTTTCAGGTGTCACTGTATCGTTTTCCCTAGAAATTTAGATTCACCAGTTTCAGTCCATGTACATTGACCATGGTAAAAATATTTAATGTATTTTAATCATTATATAAATAAAATATTTATTACTTATATAAATATATTTTGATTCATCCATAAATTATTGAGATTGGAAAATGAATTTCACTATTCATAGAGATGGTAAGTCGTAAGTACGCAAGAATTATGATTTCAAATTACAAAGGATGAAATAGAAGAAAGGAAAAAAATTAATTTTTTTGAATAAAAATTATATTATATATATTCATTAAAACAATCCTTATTACCATCCATCTAAATTAAAATCAAAAAATGAATCACATCTCATTGTAGTGGTTGTGTCCACATGTACGCAAGAGCGATGTTATCATTTCTCAATGAATTGGTAGGTGAGAAGTTAGATACTATATTTTAATTAAATAAGTATGAATATTTCAAAAATATATTTTATAAACGTTAAAATCATTATAATAACAATATATTAAAGGTGGGGATGGAAAATTAAGTTTATCTTTATGTGGATGTAATAATCCACACGTACAAACGAGTGATACTTTCATTTTTCATGTGATGGAATAACGTGTGGAGGTAGGTTGTTCCATGATCATAATAAAATTATATTATATTGATTTTAAAGATATTATTATCTTATTAACACTATATAATTGTATGAATTATAAGAATAGATAAATTGAAAGACATCTGGTAAGACAATTACAATTCCATCAGTTGTCCTCCTTTATATCATTTGATAAGGACTCTTGGAATGGTCTTTTAAGTATAATTGAATGTATGATTAATGGATAGGGTATTTTAGAAGATATTTGGTTAGGTTTTTTCAATAGATGAATCAGTGTTGTGTAATGAAGATAAATGGGGAGGTTCCTTTTATTTGTGGGGGAGAGGACACACTTAGAAATATTTATATGGTTTAAATATAATAAATTCATTCTTGAGAAAAATGATTCCAAATGGATAGATATAGAAATTTGGGATAGTATGGGGTAACAATATATCCATAAAATATAATTTATAATATTTTCATTTTCAAAGTATCCTTAGGCTTAGGTTTCCACCCCCCCCCCCTCGGATGAACCCATTTTAACCTAAACTACTGTGAAAATTCATTACTTTTTAACTATTCATTATGACCAAAAATTAATGTGGAATACTTAAGAAAAATTACAAATTGATTTGAAATATTAAATCTGTTTTATAAAATTAATTCTCTAAAATAGTAAGAAATTTATTTTCAAAAAACCCATGAAACATGACAAAAAACTTTCAAGAAAATGATTTCTTTTGTATATTATGTTTTTATACCAAAATATACATAATCATAATTAAATTTTCCACAATTTGATTATTAATATTCTTAATAAACTTATTTTAATTTAAAAATCATTTTCAAAAAATATTATCGTTGTAAATTCTTTAAAATATTATACAGTTCTAAAAAACTAGTATTTTTCATTATTTATAAAAAATGATTATTTTAAAAAAAATATAAAAAAAATATAAGATAATTCCGATATTTTAAATTAATATATATAATTAATTATTTAAAATAAATTATATTTGAGTGGAAAATTAGTAATTATATTTTCTTGTAAAAATAATAATTTTTTTTAGAAAACGTTTTTTAAAGTAGTGACATGGAAGCGCATGGAGGAGGAGGAAAGCCCAAAATTCGGTGATTCATAAATATGTGAGAAGATGATATATGATAAAAATATAAATTCATAATATATGTAAGATATGTAGATTGAAAACCTTAGGTACAATTATATTTTCTCTATTGCGAAAAAGAAAGAAAATTTGACAAAATATCCTCCAACGGATGTTTCCGGTTCGATGAAGAACATCATATAAGTGTTGAAGGATTCATATTTTAATTATTTATCTAATTTTGATACATCTACCCTAATACGTTTGATTAATATGTTCAGAGTATCCCATGCTTTGGTGAACCAAGATTCCATCGAGGAAAGTGTGAGCCTATGAAGGTACTCGATTATTACACATGTCTTGATCCCGTATGATGAAAAATTGTGGAATTTAAATTATCATACCAGAATAATTTTAGATTAATGGGGATCTGATGAATGGAGGATGATAGATATAGGGAGGTTATAATATAATATGTTCATCCCTTATGATGAAATAAAGTAATGGGAAAGGAGCATGGGATAAGTCCCTTGAAAACCTGGATTCTTATGCGTACAAGAATGGGATAGGAATTTTGATCCCAATAATGTCGGGAACACACATAAAAAGGTAGGGATTTTCACACATATTTTGAGCATGTTCTTCTAGAATCCATGTATATTATGGGATATATCTTCTTCTATAGATAATCCCATTTTAATGGATAAGAAAATACATAATCCATAGTTTGCACACTAAGCTAGAATTCTAGTTGAAGTTGACTTATCCACCGCTTGGGTGGAAGAGTTTGTCTTAACAAAAAGAAATGACAGTATGAGACTTGAGATGTAGTACAAGAGGAGTCTAAAATTATTTATTGGGTGAAATTTCATTGGTTATCTACTAGTCAATTATAACAGGGATAAATATTTCACTTGTTCCACGGAAAACGGCATGATGATTCCATATGCTGAACAAGGAAGGGGAATGAAAAGATTATTTCTCCCAATACCCAAATCACTAACAAGAATGGAACCTCTAAGGATATGGAGGAAAATATTGGGAATGAGCTGGTTGTGCATACAATGGAAGATAATCCAAGTGGGAAATATGGATAAAAACCAAATGGGATGCTAATGGATGGTCTAAATGATTTGGAGACAGAAGTAAATGAGCAGAAACTCACTCTGATTCATGATTCCCCAAATGGGAAATATGGAGAAAACCAAATGTAATTCCATTGGATTATCTAAAGAAGAAGTATTCACATGAAGATGAGCATTGAAATTTGGTTTCCCCTAATTCTAATTCTAGAAATACTGGTCAATGTACTATTTTTGTCACAACAGGACATGATGGGGATGAGTGGGATGGTTCACTAAGCAGAACATCCCCATTTTGGATTAACAAGAGTGATGGTAAAAAAATTTAAATGTTATAAATTATTTCAAGAATGATAATGTTAACTCATTTAAAACACGCATATTAGCTAGGAATGTCTATAATGATGGAAAAATTACATGGATGTTGAAAACTATAAGTTGAATGCACCTTTCTTGTAAACACTTTATTCTATTTTTTCTCGGAGGAAAGACATAATTAATATTTAACCTACTATAGTGATAATACTATATCAAATTCACACATCTGAATGGTATTTTCTAGTATAATGATACTGAGTCAACACAATACCATTAACAGACTAAAATCTCTCCAACTATAGAGGATGGTCAAATCAGTTCTGCACCAAATGAATAGGTTTGAACAACTGAAAAAGAAAGGATGGATGAAAATTCAAATGAAAGAAACAAAAAATGAATGGGAAAAATGAAAAATCCACAAGGATGTGGCATGGGATGAAGGTACCCTGGTTATAAGCTAAACTCTTTTAACAATTAAGGTACTCTATTGGAATATTCACATTCTAAGGAACCCCCAAATAGCCAAGGCCCTTAGCCACGACATCATGGCCTAAAAACAGATGTTCTTTGGAATTGAAAATCATAAAATGATTTTTAATAAATGGTGGAATTTCAAATGGACCTCTCTTTTGTATAGTTTTTCCTCCCAAAATATACACAAAATAAACAAGGATAATCTTTGTTTCTTGAATCATGATAAAATTCACATGTCCATAAGAATTGATAAATTACATTGTATCTCTATTTCTCTCTACATTTAGGATTGTGGCCTCTCATTATATTTTTTTAAATCCCTCAACATCATACATTAGATTAATGGAGCTTTATAAATATAATGTTTAAATATATTAAAACATAATCTATAAGTGGAATATTTTGGGTGATTTTAACATTTTCATAAAGTGTGAGAAAAAACCTAGAATGCATTTCAGAAAAGGAGCATCAATAGAATTTTCATCCTACATTGATCAGTGTATCCTTATTGAGGATCCAATTGTAGGTGAGGAATTCACTTGGGCAATATACACTCTAAATTGAAGACAAGTGAGTAAACTAGATTGATGTATTGTCCAAATGGATAATGAGAATTTTGCCACAACATTCTCATGTTGTATCCTAGCCAAAAACCACTCTAATCATAGTCTAATTAGTATTGAACTCTACAGTCACATTTTATGGTCATTTATTCTTCTATTTTTTCTCAATAATAGTTGTCTTGTTACCTCTAGATTTAGGTAAATCATTTTGTAGGCATAGGGGAAAAACTAGTTGGAAGACAACTAAATAAGTTTTCTAAAAAATTTATGAAAATTAAAAGGTTATTAAAATTTTATAGTATGAAATCATTTTCTAACCTTGTTCATGAAATAAATATTTCTAAATAAAATATGGTAGTCTATAAAATCCGAAATCAGCCACAAAATAGTCCAAATAGAGAATAAATACCATCTATATCGAGGCTCGAAGACCTCTTAAATGTCAAAAAAAAGGCTAGACCGAAATTGGGTAAATGATTGATGAATGAAAGCTGGTGATATGATACCAATTTTTTTCATAGGATAAAGAAAGAAAAAGGTAAAAAGGGTATGTATTTGGTCAATAAATATCAATGGGTTCGAACATAATTTTTAAGGTTCAATATCAAATGTAGTGGTGACTTATTTTAGTGAATTGTACCCTAATGATGGTATGGAAAATAAAAATATAATTGTAGTCAATATATCCCCTAATGTTGAGGATCATCAAAATCAACACATCATTAGGACCCCTCTAAATGAAAATTCAAAGAATATCTTTTCTCCCTCAACATAGAAAGTACTAATGGTTCGGATGGATTTAGCAATACGTACTTCATATTTTATTGGGTATCCTTTATTATGATATAAACAGTTAAATATGGTAATTTTTCACTCAGGCCTCTATGCCTTTTTGGATTAATTGAAGATTTATTGATCAAAGACCCAATAAGTGGAGTTAAATTATCATCAATTCTTTTTGGCTAATTACCCATAGGAACACTATTCATAAAATCATTAGTAAGATCATGATGGTCAGAATGGGAAGCATTATTAAATAACATATCATCCTAGAATATATGGGATTTTATCTATTAGAATCATACAAAAGAGCTTATTCACTAATTAGGGGAGTGTTAACTTCATAAAAACAGCATCATTTCAAGGGAGATTTTCCCTCAAAATTGGCATTTATAATGAATTTGACACTATCAAATGGAAATTTTATATTATTTTCCTTAAAAGGCATGGATTCTATCATTACTTTTTCAAATTGATTTATATCATCCTCATCTCATCAAGGACTTAAATCCATATAAATAGATCCCCCAAAGGCAACACTCAGTGCACTAAGTGTAACTAACAAGGGAATCCCCTCTCATAGATCATGTTTTCTATTACTGAAGACTATATGAGTAGGGGTTTTATTGAACACACTCAAATTGGGATATATAAGAAAATAAAATCTAGTATATATAATCTCATCACATATCACTTATTATATGTGGATTAAATCCTTCTCTTTTTGTGACCCTCAAGGAAAATCATCTTTGTAATAAAAAAAGTTTCTCATTAGGAGGATTTAGCTGTAAAATACATTCGATAGAGTAATTACATAATGGATTTTAGAATTTTTATCTATATTGGTAAGAAAAATCAAATTATCATAACTCTTGGGTTGAGTAGGGGATCCTTCTCATTAACTTACCTTGGTTTACATTTATTTGGTTTATGGTTTGAAGCCAATATCTTGGATAAATTTTATCTGGAATCCTTAATCAGCTTACTAAGTGGAAGGGGAAAGTCATGAAACTAGCTAGAAGGGTCTTCCTTATTAACTCAGTCATCACATCCAAATTTTTCTATTCATTATGAATCTACTGATGCACCACATTCAATTGGAATAATCTTCAAATCATGATAATGAATTTCTTATGTAAATGGTTAGTACCAAAAAAGAAGGTGTTAACTATTTCCTAGAAGGATTGAAACAAACCCATTGAAATGGGGGGCCTTATGATAAAGGATGTCAAGACATTAAATTATATTCTTATCAATAAAATCATATGGAATATTTTAACTATTAATGAATCTTTTATTTTTTTATCAAGAATTTTTAAAATGATGTTTCTGAAAGGGTATTTATATTACCTCACTTTATATGTTTGGACATATCTTAAGAAATCCTTCACTTATATATTGCTTCGTTCAAAGTGGATGTTTATTAGAGAGTTAAACCCAAACTGTGGAATAATCCATGGTTGGATAGTCCAATCAACATCTAAATTGTTCTCTCTATTGTGAATATCATAACTACTGTTGATCTACTATCTGACACTAATGATATTTCTAGTATTCTCTCCCCTTAGGATTCTATGAAAATATAGAACAATACATTAATGGATGATGATATGTAGATCTGGATACCAAATAGGAATGGTCATGTTAATTATAGGGAGTACTACCTGTTACAATGTGACACATCCATTATACATCTAACTTGGATTATTTAATTCATTGTATATTTTTTTTAACCATGAAGATTATTACTTATTTGAAGTATATGGAAGAATTAGATACCAACTCACAGTCAACTTAGAAAATATGGGAAACAAATTGTTTCATCATTTCATATATTCATAAAAGATTAGGAGTCTATACAAAACCTAATTTTGGATTTCACATTTTTACATTAACTATGTAAATATGTTGGAATTCTATACAATATTGATCTTTATTGATGCAAGTAGCTATATCAGTTACTGACCTTTATCAACAACTGTAGCCTAAGTGATTGAATTTATAATCTCCTGCTAGCTGCATTAACATCAGACTACAAATCGGTATGTAAAGCAATGAACAAATTCTTATTTGACAATTGGGTTCCATCTATTCGTGCAGGTGTTGTTTTTGTACATCATATACTTCATGATACTTCTATGGTAAAATCATGAAGCATGAATAACATCTTTGGGGATCTAAATACCGTTATGAATTTTGGTATCTTTGGAAATATGAAGAAACCTATGTTTATGAAATTTGTTTGATGTATCCCCCCAATTTCTTAATGTATAAATGTTAATATTGATGGAGCTACTTCTGGAATTTTGGGGCCTTCAGGATGTGTAGGTAAATTCCAAAATTATTCTATATTTGTTGAAAGTTCCCACCATCACTTTATTAGGTAGGGAATTTCACATGTTGCTGAGACTTGGGTCATTATTTATTCAATTATTCATGTTTTCCACCACAACTGGTTGTCACTATGTATTGTATCATACTCTCAACCTAATGTTAACACACTCAAAGAAAGATCAAGGGTTGTCCCATGGAAAATTTTACCTCACTGGACCACATGTATTAGTAATCCTAAGCCTTTCAATTTCTCTATTTCACTTGTTTATAAATAATCAAATCAAATGGAAAATGAATTATTGATGAGAGAAATTGTGGATATGATTACCATGTGGTCATTCCAGGTACTTGCTTACTGTGCATCACTAGTGGATAAGGATATCTGGGGATAGGTACACTTTAAGCTTTGTAAACCCCTTTGCAATGTGTAACAATGTATTGAACTGTTTTATTTATTAATTTTAGGTATGTCTTATTTGGACCATTGTTCTTTTTTTATTTTTTGAACCATATAATGGATTTAATAAAATTATATTTACTTTAATAGAAATATTTGCACATATTTTTAAAATTTGGTTATTCTTATTCATACCACCAAATAAAAAACATGTTTATAATGGTATACTATATTATGTTTAATTTAGACTCAGGGTTTCATGTATCACAAACTAACAATGAAATTAAATTTATTTAAAAATATATTTCATATAATATCAGGTGTTACATAGTAGGAGTTTGTTGAGATGTTCAGACCTGATATTGATTTAGGTTTTCCATCCGTATTAATGTAGGATCCTTTATTAGCTAATTCAATACTCATCTACATGTTGTGGAAATGTCATCCATAAATGGAGGTAGTACACCCTCGTATATCAAGGTGAGATACTCCATAAGAGAAAACATTTACATTGGTCAATAAAAACACATAACTCAATGAGTCAAAACACCCCAATAGAAATCTAGAGTATTATCATGTATGTTGTTGTAGAATTGATAATTCTGAGCCCCAGGCTTATATCATATCATATTTCAGATTCCATTGTGGTTGTATTGGTATTTTTATCCTTTGTGGATTCCTTATAAATACATATTATAGAAAAACTATCAATATCGGGTATTGTAGGTATTACATTATTATATAAATCACTTGTTTTCAATGTGATATGATACTTCATGGGGTTTTTGTATAGATGTTGGTTTTATTCTTTTCCCATGTCTATCTTGATATTAAATCAAATTAGGTCCCTTTAAGATTCCTTCAATTTGTTCTTTGGTCATTGTATTTATCTAGCTTTCTATTTTTTCTTTACATTTGGTTTCCTTGGTATGATGTTGGGTTTGATTATACACGTAATTTTATGGTATTAATACCCACATAAGTTGGATTTACAAAAATATTTCATAGTTGGGAGATAAAATTGGAAGATGTGATGATAATTGATTTTGAAGAGTTATTACTCAGTAACGGGTGATGGCTCATGGTGAAGAAATTTACATATGGAGTCAATTCTATTAGAACCTATAGATATGAATCCTTATTCTATACATAGAGATAGTTATACCTATTTTTTGTTTTTTTATACTTAAATATTTACCCTTTTTCCTTTTCCCAGTGTGAAATTATAGTCTCTGTTAATGTCGCATGCTCACATTATATATAGTTCAACTATTATTTTGTTATCTACTGGAGATATTACCTAATATTATATTTTAGATATGATTGTATATTATAGGTTTTTATAGGAAAATTTCTCTCGTGTATGTTATGACTTCATAGTTCTTATCAGAAACCCATGTCCTATTCGATTTTGGATTGGTGTGGTAAACTCAGATTACCATCGACATAGGTGGGGTCATGGTGGATTAGGTTATGTTAGAATGGTATCAGAGTACTTCTTGTATTATTAATGGATTTTTGAGATCATTTTATGGTGATTTATTTTAATGTAATTATGGTAGTAATGTTAAGGGGGTCTTGAGTTTGGTTATCTGATCAAATAGACAAGTATAAGTGTGGTAGTTTGTTCGTTATTTCTTTAGAACATAAATAACTTTTTAGTATACCCTAAACTCTAATGATTCAATTGATGAGTACAAGTAATTCAATACATGAATATTTCTGGAGAAATTCTAGTTGTTTCTTTTCCTTTGTAAACATTCCTAGAAATAAATTATGTAAACTGAGTGTAATAGAGGATTATACCCATATATAACCATCCCTTTTTCGGATATGGGGCTATTATATTGAGTAATAGTGTTTGAGCCTCTCATAATATAGTGAAGAAGCATTTATTCTAAGATAGGTCACGAGGTATATTTACCCCAAGGATTAATTATTCAATAATTATTCGAAGTGCACATCATCCTTTTATATAATATGGAAGTTCCCATTGAGATTAACAAGACTACACGTAATGTAGATATGTGTTCTATTATGATGGATGATTCTAGGGATTTGGGAGTGAGCATGATATGGAGGATTTTTAATGTTCTATATTTATAATTATTTTCATGTTTGTAATTCTATTTACCAACTAAAATATTTTGTGTTTTATTTACCTTTTATAGTGAGGTAAATTATTGGTTGTATTTTATATAAACCCATAATGATAATATCATAATGAGAATAGGGTTCAATATTTTTCTCACACATTTGGATACAAAAATTATTGATCATTATTAAAAATTGATTCTTATAAGCTAGATAGTATGTCCATGTCCATAAATATAATATTTTAGAATTCAGGTTCTACATTTCCTGCATCCCATGACCATACCTATGACCATATGTAATATTTTTATAGTTGATATTTTCTTATTGTATTAAACCCCAGATCTTAGGAAAATATATTGTTTTCCTATTAAAAACAATATTGATGTCATGATGGTATCTCTATGGTGTGAGAATATTTAAAATTTCATTTTTCCATTTAAAGGGATGTAAAATCTAACAATGATACAGTGTCAATTGTGAGCTGGTGATACAAAAAAAAACTAATAATGGATGATTATTTAGGCTATCTCTATCAACCACCATTAGGTAATACCAATCAGATATATAGTTTTAGTGGTCAAAATATAGATTTTTGCGTGTGTAGGGTGACTCTGAGTAGGTTGTAACTAACATGGTTGGATTTCCTATTCATGTTGTCTTCATAGACACTCATTCTCAAAAATTATTTCATACTCTATTCTCCCCTTATACTATTCTTATATGAGGATTTGATGATTCTAATAGTTCTATAAGTCATACCCTTATATTAATATACTTTTATTGATGGTGGATATCCTTTGTTTAAATTTTCTGAATGTGGGAGTTTTCTCCCTATTTAGGATATGAAATTGTGAGATTTCTGCTAATCATCCTTCAATTAGCATTCGTATCATGTCAGCTATGAAATATATGTTGTTTTGGATACTAATATTTATTATTAAAATTTTCAATTATAGTTGATATAATATCCTATTATTATGATCATTGAGTTTTAGGTTCTTAAATTAGCCTTCATTAGAATATATACTGATGATTTTACTAGTTATCAAATATCATGTCATAGCTCAATGAACTCATTTTTAATTAGAGGACTTATTGGAGTAAGGTTTTCATTGATATATATACAGCCCTCCCATAAAATTGTTCCTAGAGATTGATCATAGTTCTGGTTGTTAAAATTTTGTGGATTTTGATAATGTCATTCTACGTGCAGTGTTTGATATGTCACTTGGAAATCTCAAAAAATATAATTATGATGTTCGATGTAATGAACATTATCCAATGAATATAAGATGCATGGAACGATTTTAGTGGTATCCATTGATACAATACTAAATTGAACAAAAATATATAGTGAAAATATGGGGAATTTCAAGGTTGTTTTTTATCTTCTCTATGAACAATAATTGGATAGAAAACCATTATGTTCCAACATTGGGTTTGATAAAACCTTTTATTAAATATTGATATTTTATATAAGGTTTTAGTGACTCATTTATGAGAATGTTGGGGTTTTAAAACCATAGGTGGTTATATTGGTACAATAGTATGGTAGCCACCCCAATAATCAAGAGTTTCTATGCTTGGTATATGTTGGTAAGGTCTAAGTAGCTAGCATCAGTGGTTAGATTTTGTGTAAGAGGGGGTAATTATTTCACCATTTAAAAATTTCCACACATATCTATGAATGTGAGAGACTATATTTAGAATATTTGAGTCTAGTCTCATGTGTAATTTTGTATTCCTGGATACTTATCGTAACATATTCCCTTAAATATTGGGAGTACACCATCATTATTTTGAATTAAAAAGTAATTTATTTTTAAGACCCATCATGGGTGGTAATTAGTAGTTGAAAAGTAAGGTTTCCTAGTGGGTATCAAAACTTGAGGGTTACTTATTATTAGTGTATGTTATGTGTTCATTTTTCTATATAGTGAAGGATGATAATATATGGGGTTGTTGATAAAATAAATCATGTTTGGAATGTTTTTCTCTACGGTGTGGAGCTGACATAGTAGGGTAATTTGAGCACTTAATAGCATACAAATCAGGTTTTGATACATTGGGTCACCAATAAGATCATTGTTTAATGGATGGTGTCTTCAGATATTTAAAGTTATATCATACTTTATGTAAGCATGGAAACATATATTCGATGTAGTATTAACATTGAATTGTTTCAATGATGGGGTATGTTGAATTCTATTACCACCCATATATGGCATGAATGTTCCTAAAGAAATGGAATTCATATTAATCATGAAGGGTAATTTTTTAATTCTTTATGGATTTTAATTCATTAGGAAATTTTTTATGGAAAATAAGGTTGGAATTAATCCCTAATTTTCCCCAATTTAATTACAATAAAAAATTATAAAATAATATAATAGATTCCCATCCACATATCAGTTTTTATAGAGACCCTTCATGGAGATAATATTCTACCCTCCCACAAAGAAGAACATGTTATTTAATACCTTCGTGGTGGTAGAAAAAATAATGAAAAAGAGCTTGACATGGTTATCAATAATATTCAACTAATCATTAATGTTGGACTTTTTTATTTTCCTCATTTATATTGTTTGATTCAATCCCCATCCTAACATGATTGAATAACATAAATGTTTATGAAAATGAAATAAATAAAATTTTGAAGGTTTTAAAATATGATTATGTACAAATATATTAATGGTAAATTGATCATCAAATATTAAAATTGTTATTGGGTGAATCCAATTATTTGATGAATTTTTAAACCATAAAAAGAATGAGTTTTATAAAGTAAATAGATTATATTAATAAAATATATTATTTTATCCACAAATAAAAGATAGGTTTTTAACTTGATTTTATTTCTCCTCCGAACACTATAGTTAATTTTTTAACTATTTTATATCCAACATGGAATGAAAATGTCGATCTAGCCTCTGTATTTTGAATGTATTTTGTATAATTTTGGATATATTATTTCTATAATATGATTTTTCTACTTAAAAATTGATTAAAATGATAATTAAATTCAATATAAATTATTATTCAATAAAATATTTACTTTTGAATGAAATCATAAGGAAAAAAATCATTGACTATTTAGAAATTTTTACACTACATATCATGTTTATTTCATTGTCTCGTAATCATATGTTTTGATTATCTAAATCGCAAGCCCATACTAGCATGTTTGATTATTGATCTGGCCACTAGTTTCTCAAATAATTTTCTCCTATTATTTATGCTTGATTTTGATTTTTTTTGTGTTTTTGTAAAAGTGGACAACTGTAGAATCAGAGATTTTGGTGTATAGAAGCAATGACGTGACAAATTGGAGCATGGTTTGATGAATGAAAAAATAATGATGACTGGATGATAATTTTGGAAAAGTGACCATGTCAAAGGTGTAACAACCCATGGATTTAAAATATAAATTGAAATTCATGAAAAAAAATTTTAACTAGAGAGTTATAACTATCATTTAAACAAAATTTTATAGCTTCTCTAATTTGAATTTCAAAAAATGATCTGCAATTATGATATGTAAGATATTTGGAGTCTCATGGAAGCAACTTGATTATTTTGGGGAATAGTAAGATACCCTAATGAATATTAATCTAAATAGTAATATGACCTGAATGAATATTAAATTATATTATTATTTTATTTTCTTAAGGCATTAAGATAATGAAATCTTGAATAATTTTTTAAGGTATTAAAAATGGGTTATATATTTAAAATTGTTATTTTTGAATAAATTATGATTTTATTTAAAAATTAAATTATTAGTAATTAGAAATTTAGTTTCAAAAAATGTAGTTTATTTTTTAATTTTACATGTCGAAAAATGATTAGGGTTAATTTTTGGTATTTTTCTGATATTCATGAATTTTTTTGGAATAGTAAAATACTGTAATATACAATATATTCAAATTATTAGTTAAATACACTATTTATGACATTATAAGTGATGTATTCCCACTCGATTCTAACTCACATGATCTATTTACTATTTTTAACAAAATAATGAATATTATTCATAGTCTTGGACAAAACGATTAAAATAATGATTAAAATAATGTAAAATCCCTCCTCTCCCCCACTATAAATACCACCCACATTCCTCTCTTCCTATCACACCTCTAAAGCCTTGATAATTGTCTATGTTATGAAGAATTACATCCCCAAGGGTCTTCCCCATGTCTTAAAGATGTTGGTATCACAAAAAGACCAAAACCAAATGCCTTAAGGTGGATCTCAAGGAGAAGAGATCAAGAGGTAAAAAACCTCTTCCTTTTTCATACATTTTCATTTCAATTCCTTTATTTTATTTTACTATATTTCCTTACATATATAAAGATTTAATGAAATATATATAATCATATATATTCTTTATGTTACCATGGTCATTTTGGAGATTCATCATCTTCTTCCTCTCGTCTCCCAATTTTTCTAAAAAACCCTCAAGATGTGTAGGATTACCAAAATCATGCACAATGTGTTTCCAATTTCCATTAATTCCGTAAAATAGGATCATAAAATCCTATTAATTGTTGATTAATAATTTAAAGTGTATATTTTATCCTATTTCATGTTATGTAATGAACCTCTATACATGAAATTTTATTATCTAATGTAACAAGTTCTTGATTGTTGAGGAACCGCAAAAAAATGATCTAAAAAATTTCTGTAATGTTTTATCAAAAGATTCATCATTGTATGTGATAAATAAATATTTTATGGTATCATTAAATATTCTGGAATCATATTAATACAATTTTATTCTACTTATGGAACTTCCTTTCCATACGGAAGAAAATCAAACACACACCGTCCATGGAAATCATGCAAAGAACGCAACAGAAACAATGGAAGGAACAAAATACTAACAATTAAAGGGTGGAATGATGTTATAAAATGATCATATAAGATGTTATAAAAATGGAAATGTTTCATTAAAATATTAATAACACTCTTTTAACTATTATAAATGAAGTTTAAACAGTTTTTAGGTAAGATGAACCCAAGGTAAGGGAATTCTTATCTCTATTTCCATTCTTTGGGTTAGCCTTCTCCTTCATTATTTATGTGGTTTTAAAATTGTTTTTGTGATGAAATTTTTTTATATTATGATTAATTATGTGTATTTATAGTGTTTATACATATTCCATCAAGTATATTAAGTCACTCTTCAATTATATGATATTTATAAAGGACTTTTATTTTAAAAACCTCTTTTAATATTTTGTTTAAAAAGATTCAAAAGTAATGTTTTTTTTCAATTATTCTGGTTGTATTACTTTGATATAGTTCTTTGGAATTGTTTATGATGATTTTTGGTACATATATCTCCCTCAAATTCATTTGTTTTTTGTTAGTTGGACGTCGGCCATATGGTTACTCCAAGTGTAGCTGCGATGGTTACACAAATTGTAAGGCAGCTGTGAGGGATTCAAATTATATGGTATCCGAGAGGGTTACATGATTATGTAAGTAATTACCCAAGATTTTGTTAAGGTTCTATTTATGTTCTCTATATTCTTTTTAAATCTCATGGAAATCTCAAGTTTCACAATGTATGTTTATATGGGTAAAAAGTATGTGTTTTTTTAAAATGATTTCATATATTACAAGTATTCATGGACTTATGTTTTCTTTCATTCTTCTTATATCCCTTACTATTCATTGTGTGCTCATCCCATGTTTCTAAATTATTTTCATAGGTTATAAGGATGTTTTATAAAAATAAGGAAACCATGTTAAATGTCATAAATATTTTTCAAAGAAAACAAGTTTTATTGGAAAAGTTTTATATTTGGAATAAAATGGACAATATTTTTATGGTATCTTGTGCATATGAATGTCGAATGTAATTTATGTATTATATCCAAATTATATAATAATCGAAACCTGAATATATCCTCAATATTATAGGATATTATTTATTGACTAAAATTCAATATTATGTAATGTAATTAGGTCTGGTCTTTATAGTTGGTATCAGAGGATGGTTTAGAAAACATTAGGGGTTAGGATGATGTTAATAGAATACTATTAATTATTTTTAATTAGTGGTTAATTTTATATGATATAGAATTTAAATCCTTCTTGATTTTTTGACTAAGATATGTTTGTTCAAAATGGTTTTCTGTATAAGAAAGTGGGAAGATGAACAAGATAAGCACTGATAGAACAATATCCTTCCGAATCTACAGCCTAGAATGGTAGAGATTGGAACTGAGCAGTTTGTGATATTAATGGATTAGAAAAAATAGGAAATAGATGGTGGGGGCATCCATGAAAGATAAAAACTAGAGTTACCATAAAGAAACATGACGATATTGGAACATTTAATTATACAACACCCACCCACATTTAATGTATCTTCTGACCCAATAATGGCTGGAGGATAGATTAAGGCCCTTGAAAAGATTTTCGATGTTATGGGTTGTACATATAATCAAAAGTTAATTCTTATTATTTATCTTTCTTATGGAGGAGTTGATCAGTGGTGGTCAATGGTCAAAAATATCAAGGATTGAAAGGATATTAATACCTTAAAGAGGGATGAATTTAAAAGCCTTATCCTTGAAAGATAATTTCTTAAGGTGGTGTGTCTTAGGATGGAAACAAATTCCTTAAATTGTCGAAAAAAAGGAATATTCAGCGGAAATGTATGAAGTGAACTTCACATGACTCGAAAGGTATTCTCTAAATCTTATTCTAGATCTTGATCACAAATTAAACTTCTTTTACTCAATATTAAATCCAAGGTATCAAAGGGAATTGGCCTCCCATGATTTCAAAACTTTTGAGAAACTTGTCTGTTGTGATGAGAGGGTCAAAATGGTGTTTTTTGATTATCTCATGCACTTTGATATTAAAGAGAAGAAAAGGTCCATATGGCATGCGATGGGTTAAAATCAACCAAATAAATCTAATTGAAAAAAATTCCAGTTTCCATTTTGTGAATAGTGTGGAAAATAATTACCATGGGGAATTCCTTACCAAAACTGGGAAGTGTTTTCAATGTGGTAAATTTGGAAATATGGCTCGTGATTGTAATGGAAATAATCTTAAGACTAGTCTTGATAAGAAAACTATATAGTGTTTTAAATTTTTTGAGATGGGTCATTATGAAAATGACTTCCCAAAGTGACATCAAAATGATGCAAAAAAGCCAAACTATAAGTATAAATGTGTTGTGAGATCATTTTCTTCCAAGTCAGTAGACGTTGGGCCATCCAATGAAGTTTTATCAGGTTCCTTGTTTGTTTACTCAGATATTTCTAATGTTTTATTTTACATGGGGACTACACATTCCTTTATTTATGAGTAATTTTCTGGTAAATAATAAATATCAACTCAAAAAATAAGACCAGAACACAGTGTTAAAACAGCATGGGGGAAGATTATAGAAAAGTGGAATTATAAGAGTACTTATATTGTGGTCTGTGGAAAGACTTTACCTTCAAACCTTGTTGTTTTCCCTTAGTATATTTTGATGTCATTCTAGGAATGGATTATCTTTCTATTTATCATGCAAAAATTTACTATAGATATAATGAAGGTTTTTTTCAAAAAGGGTTTCAGTTTGTATAGAAGAACAAACCCATTAAATTGATAACATATTAAGAAGTAGAGAAACTATTGAAATATGGAAATTAATTTTATCTTGCTCATATTTTTATAAACAAGGGAACTATTCAGATTAATAATGTGCTAGTGGTAAATTAAAACCTTGATGTTTTTTTCGGATGAGTTACCTAGTGTTATAACTAATTGAGAAATTCGAATTCGCAATTAACTTATCTCCACATTCTAATATAATTTCAAAAGCCCCATACTGAATGGCTCATATGGAACATATTGAATTGAAAAATTAGTTGTAGGAGTTTATTGATAAAAGGCTTCATTCAGCCTAGGACTTCACCATAGGGTTCTCCTATTTTGTTTGTTAAAAATAACGATGGTTTAGTGAGACATTTCACTAATTATAGAGACTTTAATAACATCACTATTAAGAGTAGGCATTATTTTCATCATATCAATGAATTGTTTGATCAGCTCTGGGGATCTCAGTACCTTTATAATATTGACTTGAGATATGAATACAATCAGGTAAAGGAGAAGGAGGACATCTTCCTGAAAATATATTTTTGTACTTGATATGGGCATTATGAATTAGGTGTTATGCAATTTGGGTTAACTAATACACATGCTATAATCATGGATCTTATGAATAGAATATTTCATGAGTTATTGGATACGTTTGTGGTTTTTTTATTGATGACATTATGGTATTTTATAATAATATAGAGGGGCATGAAAAACATCTAAGGGTTCTTTTCCAAACTATAATGGAAATTAAACTGTATGGAAAATTTAGAAAGTGTGATTTTTTATTGCAATAAATTCTTTTCTTGGGAACAGTGTAAATAAGGATGGAATAATATTTGACCCTTCCAAAATGAAAATGGTTGATTAATGGATAAGACCTAAAAATGTTACAATGTTTTGTACTTTTATTGGATTATCAGGTTATTAGAAATGGTTTGTTAAAAACATTTGACGATTATCTGTCCCGCTAACTTAGTTAACATGAAAAGGGGTTAAATTTATTTGGACAGAAGAATGTGATGTCTTTTAGGAACCAATGAAACAATTAGAAAATGCCCCAGTTTTGGACTTACCTTCTCCATAGAGTGAGTTTGTCAACTATAATGATGCTTTATTGAAAGGACGTGGTTGTGTTTTGATGAAGAATGATTAAGTAATTTCTTATGCTTAAAGAAAACTAAATCCTCATGAATTAAATTATCCCACAAATGATTTGGAATTGAAATATGTGGTTTTTTCAATGAAAATATTGAGGTATCATTTATAAGGTTCCAAATGTTAAATATATACTGACCAAAAATTACAAAATTATATATTCACTAAGAAGAAATTAAACATGGGGAAGAGAAGATTGGTTGAACTAATAAAGTATTACAATTTCACAATCAATTACCATCATGGAAAAGTATGAAAATTTGTGGATTCCTTGATTTGAAAACATCATGCATCATTAACCATGTTATGTTTAAAACATGAACTCTTGATTAATTATTTTGGCATTTTTTTGGCCTAGAAGTTGTTGGTGAATAAAATAAATATGTTTTGTTTCAGGTTTTAGTGTAGTTCGCATTATCATACAGAATTAAGAAAGTGCAGAAGGAAGACCATGAGAAAAAAATAAAGGTAGAATTCATTAAAATGGATAAGTTTTCCAAATTTAACCATGAAAAAGATAGTGCTTTAAGATTTGTTAAAATGTTTTTGTGACTTTTGATTCCCAATTAAAGAAATATTTTTTGGTGTGAAGCTCAGAGTTCTCTATTTATGTTCATCCTGGAGGTAGTAAGATTTACAGAGACCTTCAGGAGTATTGTTGGTGGGAAGGAATAAAAAGAGATAATGTTGATTTAACCATCAAATGTTTGACAAGTCAAAATGTTAAAGTAGAGTAGAAGTTATTGAAGGGTGTTCTTAAGAATTTTCCACTGTCAGAGTGGATATGGGATAATATTTCCATGGACTTCGTGGTGGTATAACCTAAAGTTTCTCATTGTAAGATGTAATTTGGGTTGTTGTTGATCTTCTGACTAAAAATGCACATTTTCTTTCAATTTGAGATACAATGTCTTTGGATCATCTTTTCAACTATAACTCAAAGATATTATCAGGTTACTTGGAGTTCCACTTTCCATTATATCTGAATGGGATCCCCAATTCACTTATAACTTTTGGAAGGGACTTCATAAGTCATTGGTCAGAAAATTAAATTTTATTATAGCTTTTTATCCTCGGTCAGATGGGCAGTCAGAACAAACAGTTCAGAATTTGAAGGATATCCTTTGTGAGAATTCAATGGACTATTAGGGATGTTGGGATCCACATATTTTTTAGTTGAGTTCTTTTATAATAATAGTTTTCATACCAGTATATAGATGGAACCTTTTGAGTAATTGTAAGAGAAGTAGTGTGTAACTCCATATTTTTTGGATGATGTTGGGGAAAGCAAGTTGATGGGACCATAAGTAGTAGAGGAAGTGGCTGAGAAAGTGAATATGGTCTATAAACACATGAGAACAGCTCGGATCAGACATAAACTTTATCCAGAAAATAAGATGAAAGGATTTTCTTTTGAGGTAGGTGATTATGTTTTTCTTAGAATCTAACCATGGAAAAGTGATATGTGTTTTCATAAGAAAGGAATGTTAAGACCACGGTTGATTGGAACTTATGAAATTATGGAGAAAGTTGGACCAGTCACCTACCGAGAAGCTTTTCCTCCATGTTTATCTCAGGTAAAATATTTTTTTCATCTTTTGATGTTGAGAAATAATGTTCTAGATTCATCTCATGTTTTAAGCCCATAAGAAGTTCAATTGGAGGAGAACCTTTCTGACAAAGAGAAATCGGTTCAAATTCCTAATCAAAGGGAACAAGTAAAACGGAGTAAGGTAATCCACCAGGTAAAGGTTTTGTGGAGAAACCATGTTTATGGAGAAGTGACATGGGAATGTGAAAATAATATGAGAGAAAGGTACCCTCACTTTTTTAGTAAGTAAATAAAATTGTGAAGGCACAATTTCCAGATAGTTGGGAAAATGTAACACCCCAATGTTTTAAAAAAAATAAATTTAAATTCATGAAATGTTGTTTTGTGTAGATATATTGTTTCTGACGCTTTCCACTGGGGCACGTGCGCATCCGTCCGTCTGCGGGGGAGGACGCACAACATTGTTTCCCCGCATTCCCGCTTTCCAAAGGTGGGCGGCATTCACTCCTTATTCAGGGGCATCTGCTCCTTGATCGAAACGGGATGATGGGGTGTCAGTTATTCCTTTTGTGGATTCCTCCTCAGATCTCATCACCTAGTCCGGGTCTCCCTCATAGATTTAATACGTTGTTCATGAAACTCTTCCCAGTGCCATGTTTCTATGGACGCCGGTTAATTACACTGCTTCTGTCAGGACATTCCAAAGGGTCCAGTCAGGGAAGCAACCTTCAATTGAGGGAGTAGTCACATCGAGGCATCAGTAGCGTGTCTGGATGATGGGGAACTGGCATGTCTGTCTTTTATCCCTTTTCATAGGGCTTATCGAGGACGTGGAAACCCAAGGCATCCCACAAAGAGCGCGGGGAATTATATACCGTAGACATATATAGGAGGTTTTCCTCAGCATCCTGTGTTTTAACACAGGGTATCTCGCAGGTTTAACGTCTAGCGGAGACGAATCAGCCCGATCAGAGCATTAGCTGGAACGGATCGGATTGAGGAACATCCCTTGAAGGGGTGTCGATACCAGGACCAGCCCATGGGCGGCTACAAAGAGGAGCAGAATGGCATGATCTCGCCAGGATATGGCAGTCCGGGTGAGAATCAGGATGGGTGGTGGATGGATGAATGAAGTGGAGGGGGAGTGAAATGGGACCATCGCGGGGCGATGGTGAAGTTGGGCTTGAGCCTCAAAGAGACCTCCTACATATCCCCATGGCAAGTAATCAAAGTCCTCATAGTCCGGGATTGTGCCGGAGAGCCGACATGAAGGTGGACCTTGGCCTGATGGGTGTCGTATGCAAACCAACGTGAAGGTGGACCTTGGTCCGATGGACATCGTCAGCGAAACGATGAGAATGTAGACCTGGGGGTCCACTGGTGGTGGGCTTGAACCTTGTGAAGGCTTCCTAAGTACCATGCCTTGACATGGATCAAAGTCCTCGTAGTTCAGGTTGGGCCCAACGGCTTATCGCTGGGCCGAAATGCAGTTTAACGTCATGAGGGATGAGGAATGAACCCTGATGTGAATAAACGATGGGCGGTGGGCTTGGACCTCGTGGAGGCTTCCTGCGTACCATGCCTTGACATGGATCAAGGGCCACGTAGTGCATAATGGGTGTGAAGTTTAATGTCATGCGGGATAAGGGAATACAGTTTAACGTCATGCTGGACGAGGGTGGGAATCGATGTGAATAGACGACCAAGTGGTGGGCTTGAACCTCGTAGAGGCTTCCTACGTACCATGCCTTGACATTGATCAAAGTCCTCATAGTTCGGTTAGGGTGGGGGTCAGGGTTGGTGCTCACTCTAAGCCCACGTGAGTCGTGATTGGTGTGAGAAACAAGAGGTTGCAAGGACCTGACGATCACGTCGCGAAGGATGCGTCCGTGAGAGGCGAAGAGGGGCTTACACGTTAGGCGGCCCATGGTGCTAGGACTTACTCCAAGATGGAGGCCTGAAGTGTGGCAAAGCGCGACGAGAGAGGGATTTGGGACCAGTGATGGCAGGTGGCTCGTTCCCTATCATGCCCTCCACGGACCTTGGTAGTGGGGAAGTACAGAGATGCAGGGGTGAAGGCTTCCGCAAGAGGGGATAGGGGCTTACACCAAGGTGGTTTCCCTTCTCCCATGGACATACGCTACTCCAAGAAAGAGGATATCATCCCTTGTGGAGGGGGTGACCCCGTCTCTGTGGAGACGGGTGGTGTAAAAAATGTACGAGCTGGGGGGACCCTGTGTGCAAAGCACGGGGCCGGATCACAGTTTAACATCATGTGTTGAGGACGAGGTGCTTGGCAGTTTAACGTCCTGCAGCTCAGACGAGGTGGGTTTACTCCGCACCCCTAGGACATACATGACTGGTACCCTTCACTCCTTGGGGAAGGGAAGGTATCGTTAAGGTCGTGGTCAAGGGGGGTCATAGAGCGAACCATCGAGGGGTCCATGTTAGCATGGCTATGCGAAGAAGCAATAGTGATTAGTGTGCCTATGCAAAGAACCATTAGGCGAAGCAATTCTACGAGTGGTATTGTCCATGGGACTTTAAAATCACATCGTGAAAACCTAGAGGGTCGCACGGGAAGAGGAATTTCTAAGCAGAAGAGTGTTCTTCGCGAAGTGGAGTTCCTTGGCCTTAGCATGGGGCAGAGGTGTGGGTGGGGGTTGCTTCACGAAGTGGAATAGTATTCGTAGAGCACTGCCTCGCGAAGCAGAGGTGCCTCGTGAAGCAAGGTGCCGCGAGGCAGTGTGCTTCGCGATGTGTAGCAATCCTACCTTAGAATGGGGATCACTAGCACAGGATGGGTGTTTCACAAAGCATAAACACTCCACAATTTCCCGGGTTCCCTTTGGAATAGCCCTCCTTCGCGAATTCCCTTGATCTTCGTGAAGGGAATCCCTCTCGGAATAGGGGATCAAAACGAGACAAAACAAAGGCACCACATGAAGTAGAAGTACCTCGCGGAGCTCATGATTCCCAGGGCAAAGGGTGCTTCACGATTCGGGAGAGGAGAAGCCGAAAGGTCGGATTGTCCGTTCTTTTGGTCTCAGGGGGAACCCAGTATTTATAGGCGAGGGGCGCCGCGAAGCAGAACTCTCACGGCGCGAAGGGGCGGCGGGTGCATCGTGGTGGGCTTGCGAACGTCAGGCCATTCGCAGAGAGGTACCACCTCGAGTGCTTCGCAGCGAGCTCACGAACGTGAGGCCATTCAAGGAGAGGTCATGCCTCCAGTGCTTTGCGGGACCGCGATGCTCGAGGGTGCTTCACGTCGGTGCTTCGCGAAGCAGCATCAGGGTCTTCTTTTTCACTCCTTCCTTTCGTGAAATATTTTGTAGACAACAAATTCCCCCCCTCAGACTAGGATTCATGGAGGGATGCAGGGTCAAAGTCTGAGGGAAACTCGCCAAAATTGTCGGCGGTTCGCGATGCGACTTTGCGAAGAGGGCCCGTGGTGCAGACCGCGACAACATGATCTTGACGCGTCGTGATGTTACGCACGGGCGGGGCACGCCACGAAGCTCTGGGGGTTTCCACCTATAAATAGGGGGCCGACCTCTTTTTTCTTCACGCGACTTTCTTGTCTTTTTGCGCTCTCGATTTCACGAAGCTCCGTGTACTCCGCGCCTGCTCTCCACGAATCGAGATTCGGGGCGAATCATGGGTCTCCAACTCCGCGACCGCGCCAAGAGAACTCCTGTTTTCCAGCCTAGGTCAGACTTCGTGGCTTGGTTTCGCAACCATCCTTCATGAGAGATCTTCGCGAGCCGGCTTCATGACCCAGCTTCGCGATCCTTTCTAAAAAATTCTTTTCTGAGTGTCGGAACCAAAATCGCCCATCGAGAAACTGTGTTGGGGGTGATTGTTGACACCGCCCGAAGGGATGAAATGGCCAACTGTCTGGGCCTTGGAGAGATGGTCTGAAGCCACTCAGACCACATTTCTTTGATAGAGCTGCTATTGGAGGGTTAGAATAATTAACCGCAGTGCAAGAAGCTGCCATTGTATGGCTTCGGGTTGAGGGATGACGTCTTCATCCCTAAGGCGAGTAGGGACGAACAAACTTGTTGGTTTAGGATCACGGCATGTCAGTACTAATGGTTCAGGGTGGCCGATGGTCATGCGTGGGAGGACTTCACACCCGTTACCGCCAATTGTCTCTACAACCATGTGAAAAATATTGACGGGAAGCCACTGCAACCAGAGACATCCCCTCCTCTATACTGTACCATGCTGAAGGCGGTGTTGCAGGATCCGAAGAAGGGGTGGTCCGATGAGTGAGACCTACGCCAGGGCGGCAACATTACTGATGACTGGGCCTGGGCCTACTGGGTAGGTGCCTCATGTGAGGAGTTTGGGGACGAGCTGAGAAGAGTGGGTTTATATGAGGCGGCATGGGCCTCCCAATTCCACATTTACCAACCGAAACAACTGATGCCAGAATTGTTGAGCAGATGGTTTTCTAGGACCAATACTTTTCACCTGCACCACGGGGAGGTGGGCATCAGCCTGTGGGATGTCCACCAAATCTCGGGGGTTCTGATCTTGGGGGCCATGTATGATGATTTCCTCCCTATCATGAGCACATGGGAGGATATGGAGAAAATTTCGCGACTGGCGTCGACGCTGATGGCACTCGTCCCTGGAGAGGACAAGGAGGCAGTGAGGGATGTCCACATTAAAAAGTGGTTCAAGCACTTCCTGAATTTCCCAGAAAATCGAGAGTTCCCTCCAAGGCCTCAAACTTGTCCGAGGGAGGCCCAACGGAGTAAGGAGCACTTGTATTGGTGGGTATTGGAGGACAGCCAATGGAAGACTTGGGGATTCATTGTCAGCACTAAACAACATCCGATACTCAGGATGGCGGCGTTCATTGCGGCTCTCATCTGCGGTTGGATCCTACTGGTGAGGGATACCACCATGGGGGTGCGTCCTAGCTCGTTTATCATGGCATGCATGCTAGGCATTGGGAAGCGGGTCAATCTGAGGATTCCCATGGTCACCAAGCTGTACAGAATGTTGCGGCACATTAGCGGGGGCAAGAAGCCACCAAGGATATGCAGGCCCTTCCACCTTCGGTATTGGTGGGTTTCGGCACACATCAGGGGGATCTATGAATATCTGAACCCTATCTCTCCTCCAAGATCAAACTTCCGCCCCTCCATCCTGAATGCGGTCGGGAGCTTCCCATTCAAACTAACCATGTTGATGGTTCTGAACCGGGTGTGGAGGGCGGATGAGTTTAATTTCCACCCCTTTCCATTGCCGATGGGGATACTCACTGACGACGGGCAGGGAACGTAAGAGAAATAGGCTTACCTCCTGGCCTTTCGAGGTGGAGTTTTGGTGGAACGAGTGGATCGTGAGCTGCTCTGCAAACTGTACACCCCGCATCGGTTTGCGAGGTAGTTCTGGTGCCTCCAGCGGCTGACCCTAAAAGTCTACTGGGAGGTGCGTCATGAGGAGAACCCGTGTGTGATGAGTCAGTTGTGGCTCATGTTCACGCGGGAAGACGGAAAAATGCAAATCACATTGCCTCCATCCACCGCCGCTTTCGGATTGGTGAGGGAGTACGCCATTAGCTAGGAGGCTGCTTACCCGGGGGAGATGCTGAAGCAGCCAACTGTTTGGGTTGGCGACGGTTGGCCTCCTCTATCCCGAGGTTGGCGTCGGAGGGTAGTTAGGGCCTCTCGTGGTGGTGGGGCTGCCGTGGAGGCGAGACATGCACCGCCCGAGGGTGTGGAAGCAGCAGAGGATCCGGTGATTCCAGAAGAACAGGGCCATCCGGAGGGACGACCACCAAGGGGATTTCGTAGGATATCCACTCTGGCTCCGGGGAATCAGCTGCGTCATATCGACATGGCAGAGGATGTCGTCTTCTCTGAGGCCTGGTACATTTGGGATGTCAACCAGAAATTCCTCAGTCCACCTGAGATATGGGCGCACTTGAATCGCCTCGGGATGGAATTACCGGGCATAGGCCAAGTCCGGGCTGGTTTCATGGCTTCTCTAGTAGAGGCCAAACAATACTTGGACGAGCTGGAGGATTACGTTCACTCCAGTGGTGTCCCTCGCCCAATGACAGACCGGGTGAGGGTACTGCTGGATCGAACGGTCCCCCCACAGTTGTTAGCTGCCAATCTGAGGGAGCGCTTCCCCCTGCCAGAAGAATCAGAGGACTCCTCTTGGGAGGATGAAGCTAGAGGAGGGAGCCCATTGGAGGAGGGAGAGGTCAGAGATCAAGGCTCAGATTCCGATGATTTCGCGGAGGCTCTCAAGGTAGCATTCCGAACTTCTTTCCTTATGGTCTTCTCTTGGGCCATTATGGACTTTTCACCGATGTTTGAGACATGCTGGAGGAACTTATACGCATGCATCGTTCTTGCCCCTCGGCGTGTGATGATGCAGGACCTTCAGAACCCATGCCTATGGTTGCGTCTAGTTCCATGTCTGGTGGGACTAGAGCACCCGAGGTGGATCCTCCAGAATCTCCAGACTTTCCAACAGTATACGGAGGGCCTCTCCTTGGGGTCCCGTCAGTATCGGCTCAAGAGCAGCACCAGGTGGTCGATCTCTGTAAGTTTCCTCTACCAGTTTCCTTGTCGTCATATGTAGACTATTCCAACTAATGTTTATGTCCCTCTCTGTCGTACAGTTCTCCGACTGGCATGGGTTGTTGCAGTAAGGCATGTCGGGATGTCTGGTGGCATCCCTCCTCGGGGCATGTCAGTGATGGTGGAAATATCCCCCCCATCTCCCCGAGTATCAACAAACCTCATCACTGGTGGGTCCAGCAGCAGGTTTGTGCCTAAGGTCATTGAGGTAGACTTCGATGAAGAGGATCGACCGGCCGGTCCTAGTCCTGTCGCGCCTGCTTCGGCGCCAGATGTCGCGCCTGCTTCGGCGCCAGATGCAGATCCTACCGAGGACTTTCTGCGAGCGTATCCTGCGTATGATCCTTCCAATCGTGCAGACTGGGACAAAATGGCCTCCGACGAGGATGACAGCAGCATAGTCTGCCGTCGATCATGGAAGCTGATCACACGCTTCATCAAGGACACCCCCCAAGCACTATGGCTGGACGAAATGGACATAATTCCCTCGTGGCTATGCGAACTGTGCGCTGGGGGAGTGGATGCCCAACTTCCTCATGCGCTCGTCCGAGATCTTATGGCTGAGAAGATCCGGGATCATGATCATGGACTCAGTGTGGGCGGGCACCGGAGGAAGGCGACAAACATCGAGAATCTCCAGGAGGCTGAAAGTGAGGTTCAAGAGATGCAGACCCGGGCGGATGAGCACTCAGCCTCTCTTAATGCACAATATGAGCTGATCTCATAGTTGAAGGCCCATCCGGCAGAGGCATAGGAGCATATGAGGCAGGATTCTGGAAAGATGACTTCTATTCAGGCTGGGGTAGAGAGGGCCAGAGCCAAAGCTGACGAACTGTGCCCTGCCGCTGCTGAGGAGGAGCGGGAACTGAGTCAGCGGTAGCAAGTCTTGGACTATACAAGCCGAAGGGTGGTGGAGCTGCAACACTCTTTTGACGGGGTCAACCCGTCCATGCGGGGTGTCAACCCCTGGGTACTGTAACAAACTAAAAACTTTTATTGGTACTCTCGCACTTCAATTTCTTCCTTCTTTGTTTTGAATGTCGCAGCATGCACGATTTACACTGTTTTAATCGGTTCGTTACATCCCTACAATGTTTGCGGGACATTCGGCGATAATTCCCCAAGCTCACATGGGTCATGAACGATGTGAGAAACAGGAGATATTTGCCTCATCGTCCCACCTAACATAGGAGTGGAGAACAAGCTACTGGCATCCGGGGTTTGGACAACCAGTATGGATTTCCGGAAGATGGGAGAGGCCTGGCCGGGGAAGGAGGTTCTCAACACAGCCGAATTACCGTTTATTTAGCGCGCCCTCATACACGAACTGTGCAACGCCAGGGGCACTGAAATCGGTGCGAACAGACGGAAAAGGGAAGCGTGGATTACGATACCCAAGATTCGGAACAATGTTGGGATTGCATGACAATAAAGGACAACTGTTAACCATGGAGGAGAAGCGGTATCCATACTGCATTAGCCCAAAATGAGGACAAAAACGAGGGTTGATCGTTGACCATCTTCGAAACACGAGACCATGTCACAAATGTTGTCGGTCAATCTTTTGGGTTGTTGGCCCAGGACAGTAGGCGGACCCTAGGTCGAGCATCCATACTGTTTGGGGTCCTTCCAAACATGACCAGTCTTCCGGGACGTTGTCCCAGGACGGTAGGTGAGCCGATGTGGCATGAGACCAGGTCGTTAGGGAGTCTCTTCAGACATGAAAGGGGGAGAGGGTTCGAATAAGGGGCATGCAAAGCATGGAATATGGAGTGATGGTTTGTCTGAACAGAATCCAACACTCATGTAATTACACCACCGTGGTGGGAGTACGCCATATGGGAGCATTGGTTTGATCACGGATCATTCCTTCTTTAGGACATGGCCTCTCTGGCGAGGGGGTCTGTCACTTCCCAATGGGATCTTGGGGCATCCTGAACATGTTCAGGGGAAAATTGCAGCTACATAGTTCCCCCCAAGGGGTCAGGCCCGAGGGCCAGAAATGGGGAGGAACAGGATTTTGTGATTCCTGGGGCTGGACCCTAGGTGAAATGCCTGGGTGTCTTTACGTATCCCATGAGGATGGGAATCAAGCCGTACGTAGTTCTGAAAGCGCAGTTTAACGTCCTGCGGGATGATGAGAAGCCCGGCTGTGTTGGTACACATCCTGCCAAAACTACTAAGCCCACGTGATTCGTTCTCGGTGTGGGAAATAAGAAGTAGTGGTGGGAATTTCCCGAAAAATAAAGGGGTAGGTTAGGGAAAAGGGATGCTCGGTGAATACCGGCCTGATGACACTAACACGATCTTGCGACGCACCTAGATGCGTGAAGAGAAAGATGCGAGTATGATGGAATTCCACTTGAACATGAGGAAGTAGAAATGTGTGAATCATGGCGCTCGAGATTCAGATCACGATAATGGTGGCGTGACGATGGAGGATAACTATTGACCATGGCGGAAACCCATCATCCACATCGTGTTAGCCTGAGAATGGGGACAAACAAATGAGGGTCGACCTTTGACCATGTTCGAAACACGGGACCATGTCACAAATGTTGTCAGAGATCCATAGGGACGTTGGCCCGAAATGATTGGAGGGACCTTAGGTCCAGCATCCATGGAGAGCCCTTAAGCCTAGTATCCATGTCATCTGAGGGTCCTTTTCGATGTGGAAGAGGATGAGGATCCAAATAGCGAGCTCACGAAGCTTGGTCACGGGACGAGGGGAATGTCCGTATGAAAATCCCACACTTCGGGCTCTTTGTCAAAACACATCTGATTATGACAATGAGACGTATTAGATAGGGGGTGCAGAGTTCTTTACCATAGGGAGATCTTAGTTTAGGGTCGTAGAATTCGGACCATGGATGGGAGGAAACATTTGAGGCACATGGTGGAGTAACTCAAACACCTGGCGTGAATGGGAATAGGGGGTGTGTACGGTGCGGTGAACAACCTGAATTGAATGATTACATAATCCAATATCACACCGCACGCCCCCCTTGGGAGAGGTTTTAGGTCAATGGACCGAAAGAGAAGCTTAGGCTAGGCCCACGGGGAAGTGTCTAGGCGTTCCTACATATCTCATAAGGATGAGAATCGAGCCTCACATAGTTCTTGAAAGCGACTTAGTTTAAGGTCTTAGATCTTGGACAGTGAATGGTTAAGGGGAGAAAGGGACACATGGAAAGGCGGTTACAAAACCTGACGTGAATGAGGACCTAAGACCTACTTACCATGTGTTCTCTGGGGAAATGCTCGAGTCGAGGGACCGAACATGAAGGTTGGGCTGGGCCTGCGGGGAAGTGCCTAGGCAATCCTACGTATCTCATAAGGATGAGAATCATGCCTCATGTAGTTCTAAAAAGTGGCATGGTAAGGTACCAGTGACAGGGAAAAAAAGGGGAGTGCGGGCATGGCCCTTTCACTAAAAGAAGTGGAATTTGATAAATCTTGTTTGTCCTTTAAGGTGACTGGTTTTCTTTTTTTGAAGCGAAAGGTCTAAGGTGGCAGGTCCTAGTGTCGCCACAAGAATCAAGCCATGATAGGCATTGAAAAATGGCATGGCATGTGACCAATACCCAACATGATGTCCTCTACAACGAGGTCATCACAATGCAGTGCCATTTTTCGTCGTGCGGCCAGGACGATAATATCACAGTTTAGGGTCGAATGAGAGGACCAAGCATGCATTTTAACATCATGCAGCACAGACGTAGCAGAGGCGATGCTAGGCGGGGAATGTTCACACTATCATAAAACACAGTTGATGGAGACATGATCCCACATCACATTGTACGCCACTCAGAGAGGGAGACCTTAGGTCGAGGGTCCTATATAGATGTAAGAGGTGAAACAGGGGGGAGAGACTAGCTCCCTAAATGGGCTGAACCCGAAGACAAGGCGTCTGTGCGGTCCTACGTATCCCATGAGGATGGGAATCAAGATGAACTTAGTTCTAGATGGATCTTAGTTTATGGTCTTAGATCTTGGACCATGAATGGTGAAAAATTCCCGAGTAAGTGCATATGTCATCCCGATCCCTAAGCCCATGTGAGTTAAACTCAGTGTGGGAAACAAGGGGGGTATCCTTATCACAATACTTGGGGTGCCAATCAAAGGGAAGTTAGCAGAGAGCCATGAAGGACACCTTTGACGCGGCTTGTTCCCCCAATGCACAGACGTGCACAGAGGAATAGTACCAAGAATTACGAGACTCTACTTGGACCTGATGAGAATGGAGAAGGATGTGAATCGTGTAACCGACATTTTGGGCTTAATGAGGTTGGTGTGGTGATAGAGGAAAACTGTTAACCATGGCAGAAAAAACAGTCTTCATATCGTGTTAGCCTGAGGTGGGAACAACAAACGATCATCGACGGCTAACCATATTCGCAACGCGGGATTTTATCGATTTGTTGTCTGAAACCCTCAGGGCGTTGGCCCGTAACAGTAGGAGAGCCCTTGGGTGTAGTATCCAGGCCGTTCTTGGAGGTCCCTCCGGGTGTGAAAGATGACGGAAGCCCTGATGGAGTGATACGCAAAGCCTGGAAGGCGGGTGCAGATGTGTCCGAGTAAAGTCTGGCATTCTAGGTAATAAACCGGAGTACCCTTAGGAACATTGGTGAATAGATGAAAATGGTCGACGGAACACCTCGGGAGGGAGAGGTGCATGGTGTGGTCATTACAAGACAAACATGAACGAGGACATAATCCCACATCAGACCACATAATCCCCTCATGGTGGAAGGGTAGGCCAAGGAGCCAAGATGGGATGAAGATTCCCGAGAGATGGGGCTGGACCTGAATCCTAGACATTCAGGTGATCCTACTTATCCCATGAGGATAGGAATCAAGCCACACGTAGTTCTCTAGATGCATTTTAACGTCATGCAGGACGAGGAGGGGAGTAATATACCCCCAAACAAGGGAGGTGCATGGTACGGCGAATAAACCAAAGTGAATGAGGACATAATCCCACACCACACCATACACTCCTATAAGAGAGGACCTGGGCCGGGGGGCTCGAAAATGACAAGGGGCATGATTGTCAGGCATCAGTCAGGAAGGCCTGACCTTCTTGCATTTTAACGTCTTGCAGAATAGACGAGGGCCAGGGGCCCAAGGATGCCAAGGGGACTGAGGCTGGGCCTCGGTCAGGAAGGCATGAGGCTGGGCCTCGGTCAGGATGGCCTGACTAACTTGCAGTTTAATGTTTTGCAGCAAGGACGAGGAAAGAGATAACAGTATCTCATCTGGGGATGTGTATGACATGGTAAGTAACCTAACGTGAAAGATGACATAATCCTACACCACCCCATACATTCCTATAAGAGAATCGGGGTCGTGGGCCCGACCGCTGGCACCACCCGGAGGGAAGTTTGTCACTTCAGGATGGGGAAGAAAGAGTTACTACACTCGATGTTTGGGCCATCTCGGGGTGGACCCGAGGATCCAGGACACTGTTGACCATGTTCTAAACACATCATTCATATGGTGACCTGATATGGGAGAAAAAAATGAGCGTCGACCGTTGACAAAATTCGCAACGCGGGACTTGTATCGGCTTGTTGCTTGTAAACCCTCAGGGGCGTTGGCCTGTATCGGTAGGAGAGCCCTTGGGCGTAGTATCCAGGCCATTCTTGGGGGTCCCTCCGGGTGTGAAAAATGATGGAATCCCAGTCAAGGAGTGGGTGAAGCATAGTTGTATCCATCCACGAAAGAGGCAAACATCTCCAGGGGGTGACGTGCAGCCGAGTCGAGGCTTTCTTGATGTGAGTTCGGGAAAAATTGTGCACCCTGCCATATGTCTTGACCCGAGGGGAAGATTTTGGATTTTGGGCTAGGGAAACGGACAAAATGTCCGGGCATTCCTACGTATCCCATTAATATGGGAATCAAGCCATATACAGTTCTTGAAGACCATGCAGTTTAACGTCATGCGGTAAGGACGAGGGAGGATAGATGAACAAGAGTAGGCACAAAGGGAAACCCTTACAATACTTGTATGAGCAGATCTGAATGAGTGGGGCTAAGAAAGACTACTCCTCGCTACGCAAGGACCCTCCATGGAAACTATTCCCAGGGTGGATAGTGGGAGATAAAAGCTTGGGTATGTGCTCAAGACGAGGCTTCCGAGCATTCCTACATATCCCATTATGATGGGAATCAAGCCGCACGTAGTTCTTGAAATGAAATTTAACGTTGTCCTGGACAAGAATTCTGTTTCAACTGGGTATATGTATGGTATGGTAGGTAACCTGACGTGAATGAGGATATAATCCCAAACCACACCGTACAATCCCATAAGAGAGTCTGAGTCAATGAAGGCCAGGGGGTCCGAGGCTGCGCATGGGGCAGGAAAGCCTGACTGGCTTGCAGTTTAACATCTTGCAGTAAGGACGGGGGTCAGGGGCCGGAGGAGGCCAAGGGTCCTGAGGCTGATCCTCGGTCAGGAAGGCCTGACCTACTTGTAGTTTAACGTCTTGTAGTAAGGACGAGGGGCATGGGTCAGGAAGGCCTGACTAGCTTGCAGTTTAACGTCTTGCAGTAAGGATGGGGGTCGGGGGCCCGAGGAGGCCAAGGTGCCTGAGGCTGAGCCTCAGTCAGGAAGGCCTGACCTACTTGCAGTTTAATGACTTGCAGTAAGGATGAGGGGAGATATTAGTTTAAGGTCATAGAGCTCAGACCATTTTGCAGTTTTATCATCCTACAGGACGGCAATGCAGTTTAAGGTTGTGCAGGACCATACAATTTAATACTGTGTTGGACCTTGAAAAAGGATCAGGCGAAGTACTGCTTGAGGAACCTGGCATTTGTGGGAGGAGTTACGCAGTCACCATTCATGGTCACCATAGAGTACGCCCCATTGGGATAAACCTTATGGATTATATAAGGCCCTTCCCATTTGGGTTCTAGCTTGGTCGGTTTCCTACCGGGGATCATTAGCGCTCGAAGGGCCAGCACTAGGTCACCCTGTAGAAAAGAACATAGGCGAACCTTCTTGTTGAAGTCCCTCGCTATCTTATTCTGATGCCTTTCCATATTGTGCATGGCATGAAGCCGGTTATCGTCCAGTGCTTCTAATTCAGCTAGACGGATTTCGGCCACCTCATCTGGCGCCTGTTGGTCATAGACTGCAGTGAGCAGCGATGGAAGATGGATCTCAATGGGTAGGATGGACTCAACCCCATATACTAGGGAATATGGGGTCACCTGGGTAGAGTTGTGAGTCGTCATCCGATAAGCCCAGAGGGCGTTGGGGAGCTTGTCTGGCCAACATTTCTTGTTCTGACCAACCATCTTCTGCAGAATATTAGAGAGGGTTTTTTTGAATTCCTTGATCTGTCCGTTTGCCTGCACGTGATAGCGGGAGGTATGGTTCGAACAGATGTCGTACTTGGAGTACAATTTCTTCAGCTCAGACGCTCGGAAGATGGTGCTGTTATCGGTGAGGATGGTGTGAGGGACCCCAAACCGGTGGATAACATTGGAGCTCACAAAGTCGACGATGGAACGGGCCTTGACCTCTTTGAGTGGAACTGCCACTGCCCACTTGGAAAATAAATCTGTACCAGTCAAGATGAACCTACACTGGTGAGCTTTTGCTGGTGGATATTGTCCCACTACATCAAGTCCCCATACCGCAAATGGCCAAGAGTACTTGGTGGGGTGGAGAGGCTCTAGCGGCCAATGCAGGAAGTTGGCGTGTACATGGAACGCGTGGCATCTCTTGGCATACCCGATACAATCATGCATCATAGAGGGCCATAAGTACCCCAACCTCCAAATTTGATGGGACAGCTTCGGCCCAGCTTAATGGGAACCACATGAATCGTCATGAACCTCTTGCATAGCTTGAGGGATCTCTACTCCTTGAATGCAATGGAGGAGAACGCCATCAAAGCTCCACTTATAAAGGATCTTTTCAATACTGGGGATGATCTGGAGGGTAAATTGCAGCGCGTGGCGTCGGATTCGCTCGCGCTCGGCCCGGTCGTCTGGGAGGCGACCATTTTGGAGATACTCGACAAAAGGTGCCATCCAGTCGGGAGTGGCTTCAACCACTGTGTCTGACAAACCCGGGACCCCTAACATAGAGGGGACAACGGTGAGATTACTTACCCTCCGGCCATCATTTTCCTCTTGGGTGATGGGGGAAATGACTCTCCGGTGTGCCACATGTATGATCAAATCATCTTTCCTGGGTTCTGTGAGTGACACAGCTAAGACGGAAAAAGCGTCATCTCAAACGTTCTGTGACCAAGTGACCTGGGTGACCTCTGGCCGAGAGGGGAACTGGGCCATTAGGTGGAGGGTACACTCCAGAAATGGCACAATATTCGGCTTCCTAACAACATAATCACCATTGACCTGCTTGATTACCAGCTCGGAATATCCTTTCACATGTAGATGGGGCACGTCGATCTCAAGGGCCAACTCGAGTCTGGTGATGAGAGCCTGGTACTCTGCCTCGTTGTTGGTACAACCTTATAACAATATGAATGAGTATGGTAGGATGGCTTGCGCCGGGGTAATGAAGACGATACCCAGACCCACTCTGTTGCACTTAGGTTCGTTGAGCCTCCTACTGGTGGGGCTCCAGGAGGCACCGTCGAAGTGCATTTTCCATCATGGGATGTCATGATTGACTGAGAGGATCGCCTCATCAGGAAAATCGAGGTTCGAGGACTGATCCACAGAGGTTGGGTCGGAGGCTAAAAAGTCTGCCAATGCCTGTCCCTTAATGGCCTTCTGAGGTAAGAACCTGATATCAAACTGCTGGAGAATCACCACCCACCGCACTAGTCGGCCGGTCAACATGGGGCGGTTCAGGATGTACTTCAGTGGGTCTACCTGAGAGACCAATTGTACCTCATGGTGCTACAGGTAATGCCACAACTTCTGTATGGCAAAGATGAGCGCAAGGCATCTCTTTTCGATAGGGTAGTATCTGACCTCCGTATCGAGAAGCATTCGATTGAGATAGAAGAGAATGTTATCAGTACCCTCATTATTCTTCTGGGAGAGAAGCGCACTGAGGGACCATTCTATGGTGGTCACGTAAAGGACCCGTGGCTTTCCGGAGACGGGTGGCATCAAAACCCGAGGTTGGAGCAGATACTGCTTGATTTCCTCGAAGGTGGTCCGACACTCTTCATCCCATTCCTAAGTGGCGCCTTTCTTCATGAGCTAGGAAAAGGGATTACACTTGCCAGCCAGATTCGCGATGAATCAGCGTATATAGGCTATGTGGCCTTGGAGACCTCGAAGTTCCCGAATATTGCTCAGGGGAGGCATTTCGCTGATAGCCTTGATCTTCTCTGGGTCAATCTCAATGCATTGGTATATAAAAACAAAGCGTAGAAACTTACCAGAGGTGACCCCGAGGGAACACTTCAATGGGTTCATCTTCAGGTTACAGGAATGGAGGAAACTGAACACTTTCTCAAGGTATTTGGGATGGTCCTGGCGCGGACGTGATTTGACCACTAGGTCATCTAGATAGCATTCCACTAGTGTTCCGAGAATCGGCTTGAATATGCGATGCATGGCCCTCTCATAAGTGGAACCCACATTTTTCAAGCCGAAGGGCATAACTTGGTAGAAAAAGGTACCTTGGGGAGCCCTGAAGGCAGTGGACTCCTCGTCCTCGGGGGCCATCCGAATCTGGTTGCACCCGGAATACCCATCCATGAAAGAGAGAGCTTGGAACCCGGCCGTGGTGTAAATCAATAACTCAATCACTGGGAGTGGGAAGTCATCCTTTGGGAAGTGGAGATTAAGGTCGCGAAAGTCGATGCAGACTCTGATCTTCCCATTCTTCTTCCTGACTAGCACAATGTTGTCAAGACACTTGGGGTAATGGAATTTCCAAATGATGTTGTCTTTGATAAGCTTGTCAACTTCGGCCTCAACCATAGCACCATGAGAAGGGTGAATCATCCTGGGAGGCTGCTTAAACCCATGATGGTTTGCCGGGAGGCATAGACGGTGAATGGCTACCTGGAGACTTAGTCCTGGCATCTCGTTGTAACTCCAGGAAAACATGTCACGATGTTGTTTGAGAAAGTCTATGTACCACTATCTCTCCTCGGGGGACATGGCTTCACGGATCAATGTGGGTCTCAGATCTACCTCGCTACCAAGGTTCACCTGTACCAGTTCATCAACCGTGGTAGAGACGCCTTCCTCAAAGGAAGGGGGTGCATCCTCCAGGTCTTCATCTCCACCCGTGGGGGGATTTCCCACAACGGGAGATACTTATGGGCTATTAAAACCTGAGGGGCAGCTGGTGCCGGCTTGGGCATCAGTGGTCATTATATAAAGAGACTCACTCTCTATTGAGACCATATAAAGGAAGGTTGTCGACCCTATCCCATCTGGCTTCAGCATAAAGGGCCACGTTTGATGATATCAAAGCAGTGGTGATGCGTCGGTCGGAGTCGGTTGATTCCATCCCGGCGGAAGAGACACGTATGAAGTACTGCCATTTTCATATGCTTGACATCCCGGTACCGCACAGGGGTAGGAGGCTCTGGGATCACCTGACCCTGTTTGGTGTAGGAGTATGAGGTGATCTCCCACCGTCGCTTGGACATGGGAACATTCCTTCCTTTCATACTTGAAACAACAAAATATTTCCCCATGTTGGAGGGTTGTGGCCTCCAATGGGTGGATCAGGAGGATTTAGGCATCATCCATGCTTGCCCAGGGATCACTTGTGACCGGGGCTGGTTCATCCTCACTTACTAGGATGTGATTATCCTTACTCCTGTAATAATCAGCATCAAGATAGAGGGCCTCACAAGAGGCGAAAGGCATTGCATCCCCTTGGAGCATGCCTACTCAACCCTTGAGGGAGTATTTGAGGCACTAGTGATACAATGAAGGGACTGCTGTGTGCAGATGGAGCCATGGCCTACCCATCAACGCGTTGTAGGCGGTGTCCTGAGAGAGGACCATGAACTCGGTGCTGGCAATTAGGCCACCGAATTGAGTCTTCATGTGGACCTTGACATCTGGGGTTTGCTCAATCCTGTAGTATCCATGGATTCTTAGGTCATAAGGAGTTAAATAATCTTCAGACAGACCCAGCTTTTGCAGTGTCTGAGTTGGAATCAGGTTGATTCTGGAACCCATTTCAACGAGGCATCGACAAACTTTCATACCATTGAAGTGGCTAGGGATGTACAGCAGGTGAATATGCCCCTGTATAGGAGGATCCTCATCTTCACTGGAGAACGAGATAATAGCCTGACATTCGGCGTTCTCAATTGTCTCAGAGTTGAAGGCTTCCGCAGCTGCTACCTCCGTCTCAAACTAGAGGGGGCTCCTTAGGGCCTCGACAAGTGCTTCGCGCATTCCATATCATATGAGAAGGGCCTAGAGGATAGAAATCATTTCTGGAATGCCATCTAGGTGCTTCAGGACATCATATATTCGTGCCAAATGTGAGCCTCTGCTTACAGGAGTTCGTTCTGCAATTGGAGGAATAGCGGGTCCTACCGGTTGAACCAGCGGTTCGATAGTGCTGGGAACATCCTGTTGCCTACTAGTTGAAGCCTAGAGAGTATTCGTCGAACTAAGATCAGACAGTGGAGACTGGCCCTTAGCTGGGAAAGACTGACTGTGATACGAACGAGGTATCTCTTCCTGATCTAGTTGCACAAACGGCAGTGGAGGTAGAGCTGAGGGCATCAGATGGGGTTGCGTGTGCTGAGCTCTGCGCTAAGCCTGCTGTCTGGTCTTAGTAGCGTGCACGACCTGGCTGACAGTGCCTGCTAACATGCCTCGACGACCGGCTTGGTTTCGTTTCCGCTGACGTTGACGTTGGCTGGAAACGTCAAGGGGGTTCACCTGGCGTTCCCCCTCGTCGGGGGTCGTATAGGGATTTACCAGTGCCACGGTGTCAACCGAAGCATACGCCTGGTTGTCGCTCGATGAGTCATCCACTATCGGGCGGAATCTGGGAGGAATCCCCATTTCATGGGGCATAAAGTCGCCAAGAGTGTGGGAAGACGACGACACCGGTGGAGCGCGTTGTTTCTTCTTGCATCATCGTTGCTTGCCCTTTTGGGAAGAGGTCGACTGTGAATGCGATGCAGAGGTACTGGCTAATTCTTCTAAAGGTTTAGGCTACTTCAGGCATGCCTGGATGATACCATGGGCACAGATGACGGTTTTTCAAGCCATCCAGTCATCGTGTCTCTGGGACCCATAGTTGGGAACCTGCTGCCACTCGCCTTCGCTGTCGCTACCGATTTCGGATCCTGGAAAGACACCCGCCACTTGTGTTGGTGTCGGGCCCAACCTGACTATGTTGTTGTTGACCTGGTCTTGAAGCCAGTATTTAAACACAAAGCATTTCTTGAGGGTGTGCCCCAGAATCCTATGATAAGGACAGTAGTTGCGGTGATCGATGAGATTCGCCTCTGCCGGCCTTATGCACATGGGCAGGCGCACAATCCCTTGCTCTAGAGCACTTCAGAGGTAGCCAGGGACCTGATTTTCATTGAATGAATAGGTATGATGCCTTCTTTCCGGATAGGGGGCTCTGGGGGACTGGCCTTGACAAGGGGCCGGAGGGGCCTGCCAAGGAGGCGGCGCCTGATTGTCTCGCCTAGGTGGAGGTGACGCATTGCACGGGGGAACCTGTCGATTCTGAGGCGGTCGCTACTGGGCAGGAGCCTACGCTTGAGGTGGAGGACCTCTACCGGGTTGCATGGATGGTGTCGCTGGCAGTAATTCCAACTGTCTGGGGGATTCTATTTGGGCCACCGCGGCAGGTTCGGCTCTGTCATTCCTCCTAAATGGGATCATAGTGGGCAATGAACGTGCCTGACTAGCCTGTTGCAGAGCCTCCTCAAGGCGCTGAGCCTTATCTGAGAAATCCCAGAACCGTCCAGGGTAGTTCTGGGTAATCAGGGAAGGTACCAGCTCTGTCTTAACGTTCCCTACACACATTGTCTGTAATTTCTCCTAAGTCAGTGTCATATCGAGGGAGTATGTAAATCCCTTCCACCGAGCAATGAAATCTGCGACTCGCTCATCAGGCCTTTGCTTGCACTTGAAGAGGTCTGCAATGCTGGTCTTCCGTGTGGTGGAGCTGAACTGGTATAGGAACTACCAGGGAGATCCTCCCAACTGGTCACCGATCCAATAGGGAGCTGGATGTACCAGACAAATGCGGGACCTTCCAATGACTACACGAAACATTAGAGTTTTGCGGCTTCTTACTGGGCCGGAGTTCCCAGCATGGGGCCAGACTTGGAAGAAAAATAGGCCAAATGCTATGGCGGATCCCATGTCCCGTTGAAGGGTGAGAATGTGGGATTCCCGAAACCCGGGGTGCGGGCATATCATCCACCCACATGAGATACGGCTTGCCATCTAGTGGGACTGCCACCTACCGCGTTTCCAACTCTTCGAGGCGGGCGATGAGTGCCGCTATAAGATCATCTGGGTGGGGGTCCCTATCTTGACGGGGATCCCTAATCACAAGTGCGTTTCCAGGTTCTTCAACATGATAGATGGCTTCGGTGGCTCATGGAGTGACTGGAGGAATGGCATGTGGGGCGACTGGGGGAACCCGAACTGGATTCTTCAGATTGCCCCGTCGTTCAGGAGGGTTCGGCGAGACATATTGTGCCCTCTTGCCGTATGTTCCAGCTTCTTCCCTGTCTGCAGAAGTAGCATGATCAGGGTTGCCCGGAGGCATCTCACCAGGGTAAATTGTTCCTGCCCGTGCTGCCCCGGCTTTGGATTACCATAGTCGGGTCGCCGCTCTACAGCACGCTCGGCCAAGAGTTTGTCAACCAGCCTCTTCTGCTCAGCAAGCTGCTGGCGTAACGTGGCCTTCTCGGGATCTTCATCCATCTTCTGTACAGAGTCGGACGGGTCGGAGTGCTTGATAGTTCCGACGTGCTCCTTACCGTTACTAGCATTTCGACTGAGTACCAGTGACTCGGTGGGTACAAGGAGGCCTAGAATGTTCCTCTGCTGATGTTTAACCCTCACTGATGGGTTCAGCAGTGGTGGTATGCCCTCGGGAGGTAAGTCTCCATCAAGAAATTCAAGCTCGTCTTCCTTGTCCACTACGTCAGCCATGTGGACCGTGACCCCTCTCAAGGGCATGTCCGCATTGTCGCATAACGAATCGGGCTACTGTCGGATAGGGCTGAAGAGGAGAGCGGAATAGTGTCCCCAGCCACGGACATTCACATGGGGGGTAGCTTCCCTGATGACTTTGCGGAGTACTTTGAAACACTGAACACATTTCCGTTGAAGGGTGCTCTGACAGCCGGGTGACTCAGGGTGCTGGGCCACAAGGAGTGCATCCAAACCGATCAGGCGGCATTGCTCGCCGATTTCTTCAAAGTGCTCTTGACTTTTGGGGTACATCACCCACTCGTAACAAAGGCGGAAGTGTGTCACCCATAGGGTTTGGCAAAAGCACCCCACTTCTTCTAGGGTAAGGGACTCTGGTGCATGAAAGTTCGGCACCGCCGTCTACCAGAACTCCTCTGAGAAGTGATCCACTGCGAGAATGCTCCAGAATCTCCTGGGTTTGGATTAGGGGTCTGGCCCTGTATTGCCCACTCGTCAACCGGGGGTGGCTGAGGGACCGGTAGCAGTACCGAGGTGGACCGCTGGGACAGTAAATTTGGCGGAGGAGAATACGGCGAACGAGCTGACTGGCAGCCGAATTCAAGGCCATCCTCTGAAGATTGAGGTGACCTGACCACGATATCATGATACGATGGGCTGATAGCCACAGCCTCAGGAATAGAAGTCACGATCACTGGTGATGGGTTACGTCGTTGCTCTGCCATCGTTGTTCCCCAAAACAGCTCCATGTAATCTCTGGTAGAGGTAGAGGGTGCTTCTGGTGACAATGGTGGTGATTTCATGATCAGGACCTACGTAATTTCCACGATTTCTTCCTCCTGAATGTACCTACCGAGAGAGGTGGGAATCCAGTGGACCTCGCATTCTAGGAGAATGCGGCTGACGCACCTGGTTCCTGCCCCAGTCATTGATGCAGAGGAGCGGGGAGAAGGTTCCATCGCTGAGTCGCATTCCACTTTAGAATCCGAGAAATGGGTAGGTCTGATCTCCACCCGGGCCTCCCCAGGACTCTTCTTGTGGCGTCAACGACCCGCTATTCTACCCCAGGGTGGCTCCTCGGGACAGGGTTCACTCCCAATATGTAGTCTTGGGGCGGCGCTAGCATCGTGGCGGAGAGGGCTCCTACTCGAGGTGGCCGGGGGTGCGAGGGGAACCAGGGAAAATGTCGAAGGGTACATGGGGAGGACCTCCATGGACAGCACCCATGTGGGTGGATCCTCTGTTTGAATCGGCAGGAGCATGGGGAGGACCACCATGGTCGATGCGGGCGGAGCTAGGCTTACCTTCACTCCTCGAGTTGTTGGGGCAAGGAGGACCTTCGCCCCCTGTAGAGAGGACGTAGGGAGGACCCCCACATTGGAGAAGGACCAGATGGATAGTGCCTTCAGATCGGCGGTCCGGGGCAGGATGAGGGACTCCATACCCTCTATAGTGGGCGCGGGAGAGGTTTCCGTGCCGAGCGTCACCACCGCGGGGCGGGTCTTCCTTCAGGACGGGGGTAGCACGAGGCATACCTCCATGATGAGCTTTAGAGCGGGGAAATCACACACTCTGTGGAATGGTGGTATGGAGAGGACCTCCATATAGAGTGACGTTACTGCGGATTGGTTCGTGGAAATCATCGCTCGGGCCTGCGACCCCAAGAGTCAACCTAGCCTGCCCGTGGAGCAGCTGAGGCCTCGATCCCAGTCGGGTAAAGGAGTGGCCCTGCTCAGTGTATGTAGTAACTCCATGATGTACGTCGGCGGTGGCTTCGGCCACAGTAGTTGTTGATGTCGACGTATCTTGGCGATCGTCCTCAGCCCGGGCCTAGCATTGACGTCGGGTCAGACGAGCTGGCGCAGGTGGTGCAGGGGCATAGCCTTCCTGCTCTTCCTACAGAGTCAGACGGCGGGCTTGATGTGGCCGAATGGGAGCCCTTCCCTAGAGCCCTTGGATCGGGACTCTGAGTGGGCCTAGTCGGACATCACCCATCTCATCAGCATAAGGCAAGGAGTCGTCGAGGCGTTCCGAGGACAGGCTCCCGAAACGATTGAACGTTGGGGTGGGGAGTAGGGGCTCCCTGTGCGGCCTGTTAGAGCAGTGTTGACGGCGGGGCCTGGATGCCTCCAGGTCCAAGCGGGCAATATCCCGAGTTGGGATGAACCCTTCCTCCTCGTACTTGCGTACAAGGTTGTTGATCACCCTTCACTGGATGATCTCTAACGGGGAGAGGGGACGTGGGCGCCCCGTATTCACGGATGTAGAGGCAGTCGTGGCGGTAGCAGAGCCATGCTGGGCGGTTGTACTGATATTTCCCATGACCTTTCCTAGGCGAGCAGTCGGTGATCGTGTCTCCATAGCAGCAACCTGGATCCTGGGAAACGAAGAGGTCAACTCATTAGCACTGCGAGGAAAAGGGTTGACAACTAGTGCCTCAGTGTCATTCCATTCTCCACGTCTGTAAGAAGGATCCACTCCAACACGTTGCAGAACAGAATTCCCCACATTCTACTGCCCCGATTTCTGGTGAGTTTCATGCTAGGTCTGCTATTTGCTTGGCGGGACCCGGCGCCCGATATCTGGATCCGGTGACACGTCAATCTACTAGTGTCTCGAAAGCTACTAATCTTCCTATTGAGGAGAAGAATATTCACATCGGGTTCACAATTTCTGTTTCCGATGCTTTCCTCTAGGGTGCCCACGCATCCGTCCATCTGCAGGGGAGGACGTGTGGCATTATTGCCCCGCATTCCCGCATTCCAAAGGCGGGCGGCATTCGCTCCTTATTCAGGGATGTCTTCTCCTTGATCAAAACGGGATGATGGGGGTGTCGGTTCATCCTTATGTGGATTCCTCCTCAGAACTCATCACCTAGTCCAGGTATCCCTCATAGATTTAATACGTTGTTCGTGAAACTATTCCTGGTGCCATGTTTCCATGGACGCCGGTTAATTACACTGCTTCTGTTAAGACATTCCAAAGGGTCTGGTCAGGGAAGCAACCTTCAGTCAGGGGAGTAGTCACGTTGAGGCATCATTAGCATGTCTGGATGCTGGGGAACTGTCATGTCTATCCTTTATCCCTTGTCATAGGGCTTCTAGAGGGTGTGGAAACCCGAAGCATCCCACATCGAGCGCGGGGAATTATATATCATAGACGTATATCTGAGGTTTTCCTCAGCTTCCTCTGTTTTAACACAGGGTATTCCACAGATTTAACGTCCAACAGAGATGAATCAGCCTGATCAGAGAATTAGCTGGAATGGATCGGATTGAGGAACTTCCCTTGAAGGGGGGATGATACCGGGACCAGCCCATCGGCGGCTGTGAAGAGGAGCGGAATTGCATGATACCGCCGGGATATGGCAGTCCGAGTGATAATCAGGATGGGTGGTGGATGGATGAATGAAGTGGAGGGGGAGTGAAATGGTACCATCTCGGGGCGACGGTGAAGTTTGGCTTTAGCTTCGAAGAGACCTCCTACGTATCCTTGTGGCAGGGAATCAAATTCCTCATAGTTTGGGATGGTGTCGGCAAGCCGACATGAAGGTGGGCCTTGGCCCGATGGGTGTCGTCAGCGAACAGACGTGAAGGTGGACCTTGGTCTGATGGACATCATCAGCAAAACGATGTGAATGTAGAATCAGGGGTCCACTGGTGGTGGGTTGAACCTCGTGAAGGCTTCCTACGTACCATGCCTTGACATGGATCAAAGTCCTTGTAGTTCGGGTTGGGCACAACGGCTTATCGCTAGGCTGAAATGCAGTTTAACGTCATACGGGATGAGGAGTGAACCCTGACGTGAATAAACGATGAGAGGTGGGCTTGGACCTCATGGAGGCTTCCTACGTACCATGCCTTGACATGGATCAAAGGCCACGTAGTTCATAATGGGTGTGCAGTTTAATGTCATGCGGGACAAGGGAATACAGTTTAACGTCATGCTGGACGAGGGTGGGACTCGACGTGAATAGACGACCGAGTGGTGGGCTTGAACCTCGTACAGGCTTCCTATGTACCATGTCTTGAAATGGATCAAAGTCCTCGTAGTTCAGTTAGGGTGGGGGTCAGGGTTGGTGCTCACTCTAAGCCCACGTGAGTCATGCTCGGTGTGAGAAACAAGAGGTTGCAGGGACCTGATGATCACGTCGCGAACGATGCATCTGTGAGAGGCGAAGAGGGGCTTATGAGTTAGGTGGCCCATGGTGCTGGGACTTACTCTAGGATGGAGGCCCAATGTGCGGAAAAGCGTGGAGAGAGAGGTATTTGGGACTAATTATGGGAGGTGGCTCGTTCCTTATCACGCCCTCCACTGACCTTCGTAGTGGGGAAGTACAGAGATGCAGGGGTGAAGCCTTCCACAGGAGGGGCTAGGGGCATACACCAAGGTGGTTTCCCTTCTCCCATGGATATACGCTACTCCGAGAAAGAGGATATCATCCCTTGTGGAGGGGATGACCCTGTCTCTGTGGAGATGGGTGGCGTAAAACATTTCCGAGATGGGGGGACCCTGCGAGCGAAGCACGGGGCTGGATCACAGTTTAATGTCATGTGTTTAGGACGAGGTGATTGGCAGTTTAACGTCCTTCAGCTCAGACGAGGTGGGTTTACTCCGCACCCCTAGGACTTACATTACCGGTACCCTTCACTCCTTGGGGAAGGGAAGGTACCATTAAGGTCGTGGTCAAGGGGGGTCGCATAGCGAACCATCAAGGGGTCCACGTTAGCATGGCTATGCAAAGAAGCAATAGTCATTAGTGTTCCTATGCGAAGAATCATTAGTCAAAGCAATGCTACGAGTGGTATTGTCTGTGGGACTTTGAAATCACATTGTGAAAACCTGGAGGGTCACACGGGAAGAGGAATTGCCAAGAAGAAGAGTGTGCTTCGCGAAGTGGAGTGCCTTGGCCTTATAATGGGGCAGAGGTGTGGATGGGGGGTGCCTCGCGAAGTGGAATAGTATTTGCGGAGCACTGCCTCGTGAAGCAGAGGTGCCTCGCGAAGCAAGGTGCCGCGAGGCAGTGTACTTCGCGATGTGTAGCGATCCAGCCTTAGCATGGGGATCACTAGCGCAGGATGTGTGCTTCACGAAGCATAAACGCTCAGTGACTGCCCGGGTTCCCTTGGGAATCCCCCTCCTTCGCGAATGCCCTTGAGCTTCGTGAAGGGAATCCCGCTCTGAAGAGGGGCTCAAAACGAGACAAAGCGAAGGCGCCACGCGAAGTAGAATTACCTCGTGGAGCTCATGATTCTCGGGGCGAAGGGTGCTTCACGATTCAGGAGAGGAGAATCCAAAAGGTCGGATTGTCCGCCCTTTTGGGCTTAGGGGGAACCCAGTATTTATAGGCGAGGGGTGCCGCAAAGAAGAACTCACGCGGCGCGAAGGGGCGGCTGGTGATTCACGGTGGGCTCCCGAACGTTAGGCCATTCGCGGAGAGGTACCACCTCCAGTGCTTCGTGGAGGGCTCGCGAACGTCAGGTCGTTCGCAGAGAGGTCCTGCCTCCAGTGCTTTGCGGGACCGCGATGCTCGGGGGTGCTTCGCGTTGATTCTTCGCGAAGCAGCGTCGAGGTCTTCTTTTTCACTCCTTCCTTTCATTCAATATTTTGGCGCCAACATATATAGAACTATCAATTGAACATAATTTTTGATATTTCTATGATTTGAATTCCAAAAAATAGTCATATACAATTATGATCAGTAAGATATTTTGTGTTTGTTGGAACTAACATGATTTTTCTGGTGAATAGTAACATACCCTTATGAATAGTAATATGACCCTAATGAATATTAAATTGTATTATTATTTTATTTTCTTAAGGATTTAAGATAATGATATCTTGATTTATTTTTCAAGGTATTAAAATTGAAATATAGATTTAAAGATATTATTTTTGGAATAAATTATGACATTATTTACAAAATAAATTTATAAAATTTAGAAAATTATTTTCAGAAAATGGAGTTCATTTATGAATTCTACATGTCCAAAAATGGTTATGGTGATTTTTTTTTTGGATTTTTCTGAAATTATTTATTTTTTGATGAATAGTGAAATATGGAAAAATATAGTATATTCAAATTATCAGTCAAATACAATATTTATGACATCATAGGTGATGTAAGTCCAATTGTTTCAAACTCACGTGATGTCCATACTATTTGTATCATAATAATGAATACAATTCATCGTCTTGGACAAAAATATTAATATAATAATTAAAATAATGTAAAATCCCTCCTCTCCACTATAAATACCATCCTCATTTCCCTCTTCCAATCACACCTCTAAGCCTTGATCATTGTATGTGTTTTGGTAAATTACATACCAATGATCTTACCCATATCCTAGATTATTTGGTCTCACCAAAAGGCCAAAACCAAAGGCCTTAAGGTGGATCTCAAGGAGAAGAGATCAAGAGGTAAGAATCATCTTCCTTTTTCATGTGTTTTCTTTTCAATTACTTTATTTTATTATAATATCATTCCCTCCACATATCCAAGAGTTATGAAATATATATAATCACATATATTCTTTATTTTACCATTTCCATGTAAAAGATTCATCATCTTCCTTTCTCCCCTCTCCATCTTTTTAAAAAAAACACCCCCAGGATGTGCTAATTTACCAAAATCACAGGTGATGTGTTTCCAATTTCTATAACTTACTTCAATAAAGATTATAAAACCATTTTAATGGTGGAATAATAATAATGTTTATGTTTTAACCTGTTTCATGTTCTCTAATGAACTTATATCCATGACATTATACTATTTAATGAAACATGTTCATGATTATCAAGGAACTGCCAAAAATGATATAAACAAACATCAATACTGTTTTATCTAAAGATTCATCACCATATATTATAAAAAAATAATTTTGGGTTTAATTATATATTCTATAATAATATGAATACCATTTTATTCAACTTCTTTAATTTCATTCCCATACGTCTGGAAAAACAAACCCAAACCAGCTATGGAAATCATGTAATGAACGCACCTGAAACAATGGAAGGAACAAAATACTAACAATTAAAGGGGGAAATGATGTTATAAAATGATCATATATGATGTTATAAACATGAAAATGTTTCTTTAAAATAATAATAACACTATTTTAACCATTATATAGGAGTATTAATAAATTTTTATGAAAGACAAACCCGAGGAAAGGGAATTCTCAACCTGGTTTCCATTATTTGGGTTAACCTTCGACATCATTATTTATATGGTATTAAAAATGTTTGTGGGAATAATTTTCTTTTATATTATGATGAATTAAGCTTATTTATAGTTTTTATAAAAATAATATCCTCTATATTATGTCTATCTTTAATTGTATGATATTTATAATATAATTTTATTTTAAAAACCTCTTTTAAATTTTGATTTATGAAATTCAAAAGAAATATTTTTTCCAATTATTCATATTGTATGATTGTGTTCTAGTTCTGGATAATTGTTTTTTATTAGGGGTGGTACCTATATCTCCCTCAAATATATTGGATATGTGTATGTTGAAGGTCATTTGAATGGTTACTCCAAGTGTAATAATTATGGTTACACAAAATGTAAGGTAGTTGTGAGGGTTAACAATTATAAGGTAGTTGAGATGGTTACAAGATTATGAATGTAATTCCACAAGATACATTAATGATTATATTTATGTTCAATATTTTTTTTTGTAAATCTAATGGAAATCTCAGGTTTCACAATGTATGATTATGTGGGTAACAATTATTTCTTTTTTTGAAAATGATTTCATACGTTTCAAGTATTCATGGAATTATGTTGTCAATCCTTATTATATCCCTTTTGAGATTTTTTTTCTCATCCCATGTTTTTAAATGATTTTCACAGGTAATATGGTTGTGTAAGATAAAGAATGAATCCAAGTTAAATGTCATTAAGATATTTCAAAGAAAAATTGTTTATATGAAAAGTTATATATTTTGAAAGAAATGGATACTATTTTGTGGTATCTTATCTATATGAATGTCAAATGTAATGTAAGTATTATTTCCAAATTATCTAAAACTATAAACTTGAAAAGAGCCTAAATATGAAAGTAAGTAAGTTCTTGACTAAAATTCAGGATTATGTTAATTAATAAGGTTGGGTCCATATAATAGGTGAGTGATGATGATTTAAGAGGTGACAAGAATAGATGATGGTGTAGGAAAAAAGAAATATGAAGGAAACAATTATAGTCACTGCCTGAAAAATAGTTTCCATAAAATTCAAAACTACACTCAATTTAATCCCGAATCTCATTCCATGTATATCATCATTCCTACTTTTCACTTCAAATAAATTTCACACATTATTTTAACCCTAAAAACTCACATTGTGACTCATTTATTGAATCATGATGTTTAGATGTATCATTTTTAAAATTAGAAGACATGTTACTCTGGGTCACACATAATTTATCACTAGACGGAGTGTATCAGTATGTACCTTGTGTAAACACCCATCCTACTAAGAAAGGACCACACATATTGTACACCAACTATACATGTTATGTAACCTATTATATATTATAATAGCTAATAGTTCCTTCTATATGTGTAATATTATTTCATATGAATCACACTATGATTATTCCCTAGATACATTATCTAGAAATAGTTATATGGAATTTACTTCATCATATTTCATGTAGACTATGTAAGGATAAATTGATATTACATCAATTTAAATAATATTAGACCACATTATATATACTTAAACTTTACCCAAATAGAGTAATATTTTATGTTTATTTCATAGATTTTGAGCTCTGATATGACATGGCTAGCCTTTCTAAGATCACTACACACATTGTTTCCTACTGGATACACCATGTATTGAGCTAAATATTTTTTTCATGTTTTCTAACATATATAACACTTTTAGGATAAAGGGTAGTCTATTTTGTGTACAATATATCTTAAATCACAATAGTATGATTCCCTCATTCATTGGAGGCTACTCACAATGTGTTCCGAAGAGTCTATGGACATTATCTATGTTGGAGAGAAAAAATGTGGTGGTGAGACATTTAGACATGGAATGAAGTTGGGTACTCCTCCATGTATCAAGGTAGGGTCCTCCATCAGTGAAGTTAGTACTCCAACATTTGTCAAGTATAGGTCCTCCATTAGTGGAGTTATTACTCCCTCTTAAGTTGAGGCACAATCCCACCCATTGGTTGGATACTATTTCAATTGATACAAACAAATACGTCGATGAGGAGAGATCCCTTTGTACAATTAAAAGTGGGGTCATCCATCAGTGTTGTTGGAATTTATGTCAGATTCTCAAATTGTGTACAATTTAGTTGATATTTGTTTATCTACTAGTGATACTATATTATATTGTATATTGGATAATAATTTATGTTGTAGGTAATTATAGGACAATTCCTCCCATGTATGTTATTCCTTATATTAGCTATTCCCCATCTCCTAGATTATGGGAGGTAGGACTATGGTGGCACACTTGGGTTACTGCTGGATCATGTGGCATCCTAGTGGGTTAGGCCTAGTATATCATCTTCAAGTGAATTATAGGTTTCTTCTAGGAAGAAATACTTCTCCTTTATTTTTTATACCTTACAATTTTTCAGATCATGTTCATAGGGTTTCATATCAGTTAGTTTTTCCACAATAGATAGATTAGATTCATGATGTATTTTATGTGTCATAAATTCACTGGTATCATTATGATAACTCCCATTTTATATATTTGCGGAGTAGGATGTTGAGGATACTAATATGTTTATGTAGTAACATATTAATATATAGTATTAATAGAATAAGGTGTTTAATGGGAACATAATTCCTTTGGTTTGTGTCTGGTGGAAGCATGGTGTCTTGGAGGAGTGTGTGTGGGAATGTGTATTACAAAATCATGACTGATATCATGATTTATTATGATTGATTTTTTTTTAAATAAATATTTTGAACTATAATAGTCTGATAATGATATTGATATTATTTAATACTAATTTTATTGAATTAATCTTTTATATTTTGTTGTGATTTTAACTTTTTCTGGTGGGATTCATGTTTGTGAGGTATATCACAAGGTGTTTTCTTTCATATATTTTTTCTCTCCATATGATTTGTTTGAATGTTAATTACTAGAATAATTTTAAATATATCTAATTTAGAGACCTATACCTTATTTGGACATTGAATTTGTGTTTTGGGAAGTTGGAGGTGTTGTATTTGATATAAGAGGTGGTTCCAAGGTGAAAGTATGTGTTTGGAATTTCATGGTCTATAATGGCTATTTTGAAGAAGGATTTTGTCATTTTTTATATCATGGTCTGACTATATCGATAGATTTTTTTCAATTTCTATATTCTTATGAGTTGAGGTTTAAAATAATATTATTGGGAGATGTTTGGTCATAGTGGTATTCTTTAGTGTAGTGTAGGATTTTTGGATAAGTGTGGTCCTTAATGGTTCTAAGTTGAATCCTTGCACGAAACAAGGATGATCAAAAAACTTTTTATTTGATTTTTTTTTATTAAAATATTTTTTTCTAAAAAATAGTATCATTGACACTACAGAAATCATTATGGAAACACTGAGGGATTCATTGTTATCCCACGGTACTTTATGGATCAAGTCTATATATGGGGTCAAAACGACTATTTTCGAATCCATTATTCTATGGTAGTTGTCAACCATATTTGTAAGATATAAAAAATGGCAATGAGATTTTGGGGGATGTTTCATTTAGAATGACTTGAATTTTAAATTTCTTTTACTTACCCCTACAATGTCAGTTGAAATGTATTTAACATACTTTTTTAGCACCTCCTAAATTTTTAATATAAAATTTTCTACCCTCTTTTACCTTAGTTTGATCATTTTTCCTCTCTCAAGCCCATGCAATCATTTGGGACTTCTTAGGTGATCTGTGTTCATTTCATTATATATCTAAGCCACTTTCTTCATGTGGTTGATCCCTTTCAATTCATAATTCCTTTTTTCTTCCCTTTACATCGATCCTCTACCAATTTCTTTATTTTTCTAATATTCGTCTTCTTTTAAATCCATAAAAGGGGTAGTGGTTTAGTTTTTATGATTCATGGTTAGGGACTTTATGGTGGATTGATTTGTATACTATTTTTAAGGGATCCTTTAGTTTTGGGTGGCATTCAATAACCAGCTGTTATTTATTATTGTTTAGTGATTATTGGAGCTCTATTTGAGGAAGGGGATTAGAAAAATCACATATTATATTATGTGTAAATTTGTATATATAAAGGTTAATAATTGGGTAAATAGTTGGAATTAAATTAAAGAATATTCTTATCAAATTATAGGAAAATTAATGGGGGGACTTGATTAAAATTTTATTTATATGAGTTATATACCTTTCATTACATATTTTAGCGTAGATTTATTGATTAGTGATATTATGATATCTTTGTAAATGTTTTAATTACTAATTATTGAAATTATAATGGGTTATGTCAATAAAATATGGCAATAAAAACTAAGATAATGAAATTGGGAATATATTGATTGATATATGCAATATATTATGCATAAACATTCATATAGTTAATAAAGAAAGTGTAAAATGAAATTATTGATGATTTTATCAAATATAATTTATGTTTTTTTCAATGTAATAATTTTATTATTATTTCTTGATATAGTTAATGTGATTCTTGGAATGGTTGGTCACTCTAACTGGGAAATGGATGATGATATTTAGTGGTTATGGCGATGGTGTTCGTGGATAATGTAGTAAATGTGGGATAGTATACTTGATTTTATAAAATAGGTGTAATTTTTGTTGGAAGAACTAGAATTATATGGGTGGTAATCAATGATGTGATATGGAGATTTTGATATGTGATGTTTCATAGTTACCTAAGAGAATATAAAATCAAGGAATTTTTGAAATGATTTGTGAGAATTGGTCTTTATGACATAGGTGGTGTTAAGTTAAAAAATAAATAAATAACAATATGAAATTATTAATGAAAAGAAGAATTGGTTGTTGTGGAAGGATTTGTTTGAATTAATAAATAATTTATTAGGTTGATAAATGTGGAAATTTAATTATTACCATCGAAGTGGATGTTTTCAAATATAATTTTAAAGATTGTATATATATATATATAGAATACTGAATGTAGTGTGGATGCTAAATGTAAAAATTGTATATTATTCAGGGGGAAATAAATATATGAAAAAGTAAATAAATTATAAAAAAAATAAATCGGTTGGTTATTAATTAATGTGAAATTGATATCAGATATAATATTGTATCAACAATATTTATTATGAATTAGTATTGATGTATTATAGTGATGGAGTTTGTTCGTATTGTGGATAATGTCTAATGTGATGCTTATGTGTGGTAATATTGGATGTGGATATAGTGACATGCATTTAGTTGTTGACCTTCGGATGGGTTTTTGTGCTATAATATGTCTATTTTATTTTTCTCTATTTCTTATTTACTAAAACTAGAGTCGGGTAACATGATTGATGCCAATATAAGGGTTTTGAGTGTTTCTAAAATATCTTAGTTTTCTAGGATATATATTGTTGACTACTCTCCCTTACATACTCTCCCTTATAGATATAGTGTGTTCTGTGGTGGATTTTGGTTATATAGTTTTGATATTGGTGTGTAGTGGGGGATTTCATGAAATTAAGATGTTGTAAGATTGACATTCTTCATGACTGTGTAACCCACCTTTATATGACTATTATTTTCATAGATATTTATTAATCTATTTTGTATGGTTATGAAGATTTGGATGTGATTATATAGATATATGGTTCTGTGGTTATGTGTTTATATGTATTATGAGGTGACTGAATCACCCGAACATAAGTTTTTAATGTGTTATGGTGACTACTTCAGGGGGAAAGTTGGTGTGTGGTACCTTATTATATATTTTTTGATATTAGGTTATCGTACATGTGTAATATTTTTGGTAAGTTAACCATAGTGAGGATGGGGGATTATATTACCTGGTATAGGATAAAATCTAGGTTTCTTGTTTATTCATTAAGCCATTTGTTTATTTCATCCAAATTTATATGACGGGTTTTTTGGGAGGATCCTGCATTGTAAAATTTATAGACACAAAAATATATATTTTCCATATTTTTTAAATCCATCAAGAGATAGTTAGATATGAGGACATACATTACTATATCATGATTCAAATTTGGATGGTGTTCATAATCTACTATGATATGAGTGTTTTTATGGTATTTATTTTATATATTTTGTCTTTTGAATAACACTAAATTCATGGTGTGATATAAGAATTATTTTATATTATATTATGTTGATTGGATGTTTTCATCATATGTACCTATGAATTGTGGGGGTAATTCCTCCCATATGTGTGATTTATACACTTGGTTCTTATATCGATCCCATTTCTAATCGGAGGCGGGATTCAAGGGTCAGAGTTTGTTACTCTACCAACCTAGGAGGGGTCTTAGTGATAATTTTTAATGAAATAAATGATTTTTTTAATATTTATGCTCCATAACACCATATAAGTTTTCATAAAATTATGATAATTATTTATCATTATCCAAAACCACTTCCATATAAATCTCCCATAATGGTAGATTATTCCTGTTAAAATTTTTAACTCAATTTTTATGTCCATTTGGACCCAAAGGAAGTCTATAATAATGATTATTTTAGTAAGTTGTATTTTATAATCATAATAAATATTTTTAAACATGAAATATCAAACAATGTTTATTCAAATAAATAAAACAACCAAGGCCTTACCAGGGTCAGAAACATAGTGTCCTATGAAATCCAAATCCCAGCTCTAATAGATATGGTATATTTTATTATCACCAATATGGTGCACAAATAAATGGGTATGCATTTTCTTAATCATCCTACAATGAAAATTCATTTCACCTTTACTATATAACATCATACATAAGGGATATAAAAAAGGAAAACTTAAATTCATGAATATATGAATAAATAATAACAACTATCATGTAGTAATATATAATAAATTTCAATTATAACTTATCAAAAATATGAAAACACCTCAATCTAAATGTTGCTCTCATAAATGAAAAAAATACCACCCCATGAATCGAAATATAAAAACCCCTATAATAAGATACCTATAGTTACTATCAACCCACCAAATTATGAACTATGTAACACACCAAAGTTATTTTTTGGAAATATATTTCTTGTAAATAAATTTAATTTGTTTGATAACTTGTTTATCCTGAAACAAAAAACCAAAAAAAATGATTCAATAGTTATTATATATCAATTGGATTGACAAGTATAAACAAAGGTAACATAATTATTAAATATGTGTATAAGGAAAAATAATTTTTAATTCTTATTCTAATTATTTGATAATGTTTAATTTTTGTAGCTAAAAACGAATAAGATAATTTTATTTTAAAAATGTATTTTTCATTAAATTATCTTTTTATGTGCTATGATATTTTAAACACATAAATACATTATGGTCAAATAGATATTTTATTAAAATTTATTTCTAATATGAATAATATATAAACACCTATTTGATTAGTAAATGATAATGAATATTCTTAAGAATAGTTAACAGTTAAAAGGATATTTATTCTACAGAAATAATTATATATATATATATATCCTTATTTATTTTAAAAATTTATTATCTTTCATTTAAAATATAAATTAGATTAAACATAATCCAAATATATAACCAAAACATCCAAATTTTATTAGAAGGGTCATATTGTTTTTTTATTAATAAACAAATTACTACGATAAATAATTAATAAAGATAATTAATGTTTTAAATGGGTAACACAAAGTGGCTCTGATTTTTTTTAATTTTAAATGACACATATTCCTTAATAAATAATTTTATTGTGTTTAAATTTATACTCACATGTCTCACAAACCATGACTTACCTAAGATTCTTAACATTCATGCCATTTCATTCTTACCCATTACCTAACATTATTTTCCATAGAAAATTAATTATTTTACCCTATAATAAAAAACTCACTTCAAGTCACATGTTTCATTCAATGATCAATTAAAAAAATTCCAATTTTACATTCCCATGATTCCTATTCCATTTTTTTCAAATAATATTCCCAGAATAATCCATAAGTCCTCCATTTTGAATGGATCTTTCAATGGAAGGTTCTAACACTAAACATGAGTACACTATCTAACAATAATTTCTATATATATCACATTAATTCTCATCCATAAATATTCAATGAATATAAAAATATTTAAATAAGTATCATTACTATAACATGGTGTCCCATTATCAAGGAATATACACTGATAGGGGGTTGAATAAGGGTATTGCGGTAAGATCCTTATTTTTTAATCTTATTCTCTTAATATGGGGAACACTTGAATCACTCAATTTCATTATATCTTGAGTGGATAACCCAATAGTTGACACAGATGATTTTACTTGGTTCACCAAAAATTTACTACATCCATGAATAATTCCCAATAATGTGAACATGCACCAATCATAATAGAATCTCACTTATTCAATGTCTTAAAAGTTTAGAGCAGTCTTAGAGACCATCATGGTTCACTAGCACAAATTTTAGGAGATATCACTACTTTACCACGCCTAGTAATTCACTACTCATCATGATTCAATATTCTTATTCAAAAATGTTGATAGAAATATTCACTGTAAATTTTGTTTCTTATTTATCACTATTGGGTCATACTTCTATTGAGATATTAAAACTATTGGATCTCTATATTCTTTTAATTCCCCTTTAAATAATATATCTTGAATATCTCATTGATATTTCTCTTTATTTCTCACTAAATCCTACTCTAAACTAGATCATAATTCTAAAATATACTTAAATTTTTCATTCTCTATGTCACATTAACACATGAAATAAAGGAATTAAAATCTTACCAAAACCCACCAAAAAAATGATTAGTACCACTATAATAAAATCCCTTAATTCTTCAATTTGTATTATCTATATTTTTTGGAATCAGACATAGAAATGACATGTAATGTGAAATTGAAAAAATATCATCGGGTTTTTTGCATCAATGTGCTAATCTCCAATCATGTATCCTTATTATGTAAACATTTTCTTCATAGATATAATTCCTCTAAAATTATTATAGTGAGACTCCCCAAACATCATAGATGGACATCAAGTTTTCCACTCTGGCCCATACAAATAAAATAACTCCTCATGTCTCACAGGTGGATTCCAATAAAACATCCCCTAGGGAAATGGCATTGTTCATTTCAGTTGACCAATTTGTATTCACCATGACCATCAACACGCCTGAAGAGGATTTTTATGTTTCACACATGCATAAAAAGAATTCTACCATGAGGACCACCAGATAATGGTAACTTTGTACATTCACATGTTATTTAGTGTCTTCTCAGTATGACCAATGATATGGGTGTGGCTTCACCTATAATTTTTCCCCATGACCACTCCCATGGACTATGGCATGGTGTTTCTAGTTCTTGATAAACATAAAATAATGGGAAAAAAGTTTTCATGATATTTTTTTACAAACACATTAAAAAATTCCTCAGAGTGGAATTTTTATAATAATATCACCCTTTTGGTTTGTTAGAAACTCCTAATCACATTAAAATACAAAGGCTCCATGAAATAAAAACATATTCAACATTCATAATTCAACATTTGGGTTCATGTACAGTTAATTAAATAATCATCAAATATAATATATGGTGATAAATAATCAATTTGAGAAATAATATTTGGATTAAAATATTTTCTTGAGAACATTCCTTGTATCTAGGATTAGAAACACACCATTCAAACAACCTCTCTCAAATATTCAACATGAAACACATTCTCCCCTTTTCAATAAAACTTTAATAGCTTATTCATGAATATATTCCTCCCCATATATTAATGAAACCAAAGAAATCCCTTCTATGAATTATTTAATGAGAGGGTTTGAAGTAGAACAATGAAATTAAAATTATTATAATAAAATTATCTTGAGAAAAAATAACTTGGATAATTAGGGTCATTGTGTTCGACTTAGGTTTATGGACTTGAATGGATTAAAAGTTCCAAGTGATTATTCTTAACAAACACATTAGGTAATGAATTTATCATTATATCATCAGTTTTCTCTTGAATTGATATATAATCCAATTTCACCATATATTTCCCAAATTTACTCTTTATGAAATAATGTTTAATATTCATTTTTTTCACTTGAATTATTTATGGATTTTTTTTCTAATGTTTATGGAACAAGAGTTGTCTCAAATAATTAGACAAGGAGTTCTAACTTCAATTTTATCATCTTCAAGATGTTATTTCATCCAAATAAATTGAGTGAATGCTTGAGATTCAATAATATACTCAACATTTGAGGTTCTTAATGTTATAATTTCATATATCTTTTGCTAAAAATTATATTTTATAATTTATAAGATTGAATGAACCGCAAAAGGTTGACATTTGATCAAAATATGATTCAACCCAATCTACATCCAAATATGACAATAATTATTTTCATGATTTTCTATAACATAATTACACATTTTTTCAATATTATCCATATAGAGGACTATAATTTTTATTGTATTCATGTTATATTCATTTGTTAAACATTGGAATTATGCAGCCAGGAAGGTGAAAAACACAATGTCTGTTCGAGTAGAAGTTACGTAGAGTAAGCTTTTAATCATTTTCCTATAATGTTTGGAATATACCTATTTTTCTTTCTCCTATTTTTTATAATAATTTTTAGATCTCATATGATGATTAATTTGGTATCGAATTATCCATTATAGACTTTTTCAGCATCTCCTTCATATATTTCATTTGATATACAAATATCTCATCCTTTACTTGATTCACCAATAGGCTGTGGAAAAAATTACAAATCAACAAGAAGGGACATATCAAATTCAAACCTCCTAATATATGGGGATTTATTACATTGGATTTCATTTGAGAATTTATAGATAATATCATCCCCAAATTCAATTACTATTATCCTCTACTCCTTTTTATTCTTGATATAGAGGTTGAGATTAACCACTCCCCTATGAAATTACAACATCCTCAAATATTGGTTCATACTTGACTACAATACCCTTGGTGACTTCTTTATCCCATAAAAGGTATTATTCAAATAATATATATAATTTTAATCATTTTCAATGATAAATACATGTATTTTATTGATTAATACTGTCACGACCCGTCCTCAGGGCCCGTCTTGTGACTACCCCAAGCTCGCCTTCCATTGGCCAGGGGCTGGCGACTAGCACCAAAGGTGTAAATCCTGATAAAAGGGAAGGCAATGCCTTTATAATGTAAAAAAACACCATAGAGTATGAAATTTGTAGTAAACACTAAGTAAACTGAGTATAAAAATAAGTGCTGGATTGTAAATTAGCCAGAATACAAACCCCAACTGAAAGTAAAGTACAACTAAAAATAAAGTACAACAGTAGAAAAGTAAAGTAGAAACACCAAGTCGTCCACTGAAATTCCCACCTGAAGGGTGGGTACAGATAGTCTCCTCAGCTCCTTGGGTCTGGTCGTCCATTCCGTATACGTCCCATCCAATGATCCTCTTCCAGGTAACGTGCAGCTCCAAGAGCCTCCACCTCGATCAGCGCTATCTGTGGTCTGCATCCAACACAACATAGTGCGGGCATAGCCCGTGCAGGGGTGAGTATACGATACTTAGTAGAGACCTCGAGACCCCCGTCGGTCTCCCAGAATCCATGAAGGAAAAAACAAAAAGGAAAGATACAATCACGAGATAACAATCAACCTTACTTAGGTATATGCCTATACATATACCTAAGTCATCAAACCCATTTCGGCTCCAACTCTCGAGCCCAAGTACAACCCAATCCACACGGGAAAAAAACAGCCCAGTCCACTCAAGAAAGCACAAATCAGTCCACATAGGCCAGCAAGTCAATCATACTGAAGGTATTGACTAAAATTCAAGACTCAGCTCACACAGTTATACTACTCATGAAGAGGGGTGTAGATTATTGGATGTAGCCTCTGAATCATCTCCCATGCCAAACCCATGTAGGATCCTAGTACAGAAGTCGTCACTTCCGAACCCATGGAGGATCCAAGTATAATAGTCATCGATGTCGAACCCACAGAGGATCCATGTACAGTCAACATCGCAGCTGAACCAACAAAAGATCCTAGTGTAGAAGTCATCATTGTCAAACCCACGGAGGATCCCAGCATGGTAGTCATTGTCGTCGAACCCATGGAGGATCCTATTATGGTAGACTTCATCGTCAAATACATGGAGGATCCTAATACGGTAGTCATCCTCGTCAAACCCACTAAGGATACTAGTACGGTAGTCGTCCTCATCGAACCCACTGAGGATCCTAGTACGAATGTCATCGTTGTCGCAGTTGCAGCCAGTTCTAGGGTTCCCACACACAACATGCTCGATTCTGGGAGGGTCCGCTCCACGATCCAAGTGGATTGATACATAAATTTACACGAAGTACATAGTTTATGTATCCCAAAGTTCCTTATCATCAATAGTAACTCAACGCGATAAAGGGTGCGTTAATCAGACGCTCGGTCTAAGAGTTATTGGCTTTTTCGTCCTAGGGGTCTGGTTGGTTTTTAAGCTAAACCAACCTGACTATAATCTAGCTGTGTCCAAACCTCAAGTGGAGAAAGCCAAAAGAACTGTCTCACTAAGAGGAATCCAACAACATTGACGGCACATCAATCAAACATCCGGAGCTCGAGTTATAAGAGTTTCCACTCCGAGGGCCTGGTTGGTTTCGTGTTCGAACCAACCCGGCCATAACCAAAGTTCACCGAAACCTTGAGTGTAATATACCAAAACAACCATCTCAATCCAAGGATATCTACTCAACTGACGGTGCATGAATCGGAGGTTTGTATCCCATGTTATGTGTGTTTGAACGGATCTATCTGAAAATAGGGGGTTTGGGCCCGGTCCGACCCGGCCCGATACCCCCTAGGTCAGCCCGAACCGGGTTGACCCAACCTGGGTCCGGGTCCGGCCCATTTGGACGCAGCCCGGCCCGGCGCGGGCCGTCTGGCTCAGCGCTGGCAGAGCGGGGCACAAAGGGGGGCGCCGCCCCTTGCGCTGGCCGGGGGTTTCAACCCCCAGCTTTTTTGGAACAGCCGGCCTTGTACAATTTGTGGGACCTGACGGGTCCCGCCTCCAGGTGGCGCCGACGGCCGGCTCGGCCGGCCGCCCCTTTGAGAAGCCGTCACAGCCTTAGGCCGTGGTTTCTGTCCGACCGGCGCTGCACGACGGTGCCGCGCTCCTCCACCGCGGCTTCCTTTGGTCTCACCGGCGCGGCACGATGGCGTCGCGACCTCCACCACGGACTGCTCCAGTCGCGGTCCCTTTTCGTTCCCGCGTGGTGCAACGGCACTGCACCGCCTTCGCCGCAAGTTCAGCAAGGATCAACAAATTACAGGGGAGGAGGATTGGTTGTGTTTGTGCGGTCTGATCTCCTCCCGTTATGTCGATAACAAGAGGCCAATTTATTTAATGAAAAACGTTAAATTAATCATGAATGTAAAATAACCCCTACCTCGGCACAAGTTGTCGAACAATGATTGTCGCAAAAAATGGCATCACGGGGTGAAGCTCCATATACGTCGACGGAGAACGTCCGTGGAGGGAACGACATCTCCCTTCCTTTGACGCGGAGATAAGATTGAAAGGAGATGTCGATGGGGAGTTTCCACGTCGGTGCCTCCACCTTGTTTATGGCGGAAGAAGATGGCAGAAGAAACCGAGTTGCTGAGTCGATGCTCTCCCTTGGTGAAATAGCGTTCTTCGTTGAAGTGGGGTCGTTCTTCACTGGAGAAGATGAAGTTCTTCCAAGGGAAAAGAGCTCTCCCTCTCTCAATATCCTCACACAACTAGCCAACCTAATAAAATAATTCCTCCCACTTATTTTATTATGTGTTTCATGCCTTTTCAAAAACTCCAATTCAAAAACTAAACCACTTAATTAAATGAGCCTGAGTTGTCAAATTAAAACGGGGTGTTATGTTGGCAAGATTAATGATGGAGAGAGAGATAAGAGTTACTCACATTTAAGGGGGGTTATAGAGCTAAGGAAAGTGAGAAGGTGGGGGCTCATGTCGGCCCCTCCTCTCTTTTATCCTCTCAAGAAAAGCTAGCAACCTAGTGGGTCCCATCCCAACTTCCACACATAGGTTATAACCACATAGAAATGAAATAAAATTGTAACACATATTTTATTTCACTCTTCAATTAAACCACTTTTTTTAAACAACTCCTCCCATGAAAATGCACCTTCAGAAAAGGTCCTCCTAAGAAAAAATCGGCACTGTGGTTTAATTGTTGCCCACATATTTCAATTTCAAGCACCTGTTCAAAAGATAGAAAAACCCGCTCATTCGTTCACTGAACCTACCCGAGCTAAACTTCCGAAAATGATTCCGGGCACATCAGGCCTCAGAATCAGGTGCCGTCAGAAACTGCGTATTCGTAAAATCCAAAAGAATTTAATAAAAAAAATTCCTTGAAATTTATGGGTCTTTACAAATACTTCATCTTTAAGAAGCTCATTAAGTATGGTTTATTTGATTTCTATTTGGTACACTATAAATCCTTAAATCACCCCCATGGAAAATAATAATATTATTATTTCAACCCATACCACTTGTGTGATTGTTTCATCCACATAAATGCCTTTAATTCTTAATACCATTTTCATACTAGTCATTCTCAATTCATTGAAACATTCCCATCTTCAAAAAAAATTATTTTAGAAAAACCATTTAATCTTAATGATTTTTTTATCATGTGGCCTAAAAAAATCATGTATGGTTCTTTTCAATTTGTCTGAGATCCACATGCATAGTTCCTACCCAAATTTCAACCTTGGTAGCTCATTTAAAAAAATTTGTTCCACGTATGATAACAGAGACACATCATATTGTGCCTTCTTTTTTCTTAGTCGAACATGGGATGGTCAACATCCAACCGTGAAAAACCCCACTACCTAGGTTTGCATAATTTTCCTTGAGAGGGAACACGATTTGGGTAAACTATGTGACAACTATGCTCTAGCCCACAAATTTTCCTATTTTCAAAAACTTATCCCAAAACAACCACAAACAAAACCCAACCAATAAATGTTTAATCATGGGTTTTAAGTGAAACTGAAAATATTATCATGGTCTTTTAACCTCCCCACCAAAGAAAATTTTTCTCCCTACAAATCCGATTAAAAAGATTCCATGCCAAAAAGAAGATCCCATTACACTCTCATCTGTGACTCTGTATCCAACATCATGTGATTATTATCACCATTCTTCTATATAAATCAAATGAAAGTTATCATCCACTAATGATGTACCTTGGTTTCAAAATCAACTATCCTGACTGGCCATTCAATCATAGATAACTCAGGTTCAACCTCATGATCCTCCATCTCAGCACATTGGATGGATCAAATAGATACTTTAGAAGATAAGCTACATGGAACATGTTAGGTATTAATTCCATATGTATTGTAAGTGGAAACCAATAAGTGACCTTTACCTCCTCTTCGACAACCACAAAAGGTTCCACAAAATGAGTAGTAGTCTTCCCTTACCTCCCATGCTATTGATGACCCAACCAAGGTGAAACGTTCAAGAATAAAATGTCCCTAAATAATAATTACAATATCCTATAGTGATGATCAGCATAATAATTATACATTTTTTGTGCCTTCAATATTTTCTAAAAAACATTTGAATCATTATTTTCATTTCCTGAACCAAGATTTTTCAAACCATGGAACTTTCACCGATCTCTGACCTACACAATGCAGATATGTAAGGATAGCCATACAAGGCCTCAAAAAATATCCATTTTGATCTAGGAATGTAAACTATTATTTTTTGAAAACTCAAAAAACCTTATATGGTCATCCAAAGACCCACAAAAGACGAGAAAAAACTGCACAAAGCATATCCTAAAGAATATGTATAGCTCATTCTATCTGGCCATCCAACTACTCAAACAAACCTGAGATCCCGGAGCCACTTGATGTCCCCTCCAAAATTGATAACTCATCCATGTATCTCTATTAGAAACTATAGAATAAGAAACTCTTTGAAAATGAACAATCTCATTCACATATGGATTTACTAACTCCCAAATATTGGTTGTATCACGAATGCGTATAAATTGAGTCAATTTTTTAGCCTATAAATGACAACCCATATAACATTATTATATATATAGGAACATGGAAACCCAAAAACAATGTCTATTGAGATCTCATCCCATTTCCAAGTAGGCACTGGAAGTGGTTGATGAAAACCTTATGGTTTATGGTGCTCGGCCTTGACCTGTTGGAATGTATATCAATGAGAGCTAAATTAAAAAATTCCATGTCTTATACCTAGACACAATAATTTGTCTTTCATTTCATAGATAATATTAATGGTTCATGGGTTCATAGGCTACTAGGAATTATGTAAATCCCACATGACATCTTTCCTTACCACTAACGGCATAAGAATGTTATTCTAATAGCATATAACACCCTCTTTAAAGAATAACAACTCAATAACTATCTCCCTGCCATAAAAAGATTTTATAATTCTATGGAACTCATCATCAAGATGATTTTCCTAAAAAAATCATCTTGGGAAGAGAGGATTTCAACTGAACACTGGACAAAGAAACCACAGCCCTTGAACCCTATACTCAAATATGAAAATATGCATAAAGATACTTCAAGTTGCACTCTTTCGGTGATATAATCTTTGCATGGGTTGGATGTTTCAATATCAAATCATGCATAATGGTATTCCATTTCCCTGTGATATATGCGATGTTTAAATCATAAGATTTCATATACTCCACCCAATTCATATGGGGAAGATTTAGATCTTGTTGGGAGAAGATATAACTCAATCTCTTTTGGTCCAAATACATGGTAATCATCTCTTTAAAAAGGATATGCCAACAAATCTTCAGTGCATGAATCACAACTTCACATTCCAGTTCATGGGTTGGGAATTCATAGAATGTGTCCTATGATTATGAGGGATATAAGAAACAACATGATCACTAGGTATAGGAACACAACTCAAACCTGAACTCAGTGCATCAAAAAATACCACATAGCCCCACCTGGCCTCGGGGAGATTCAACATCAGAGTAGCAGTAAAAAAATTTCAACTCAATAATAGCAATCTGACATTTCTCATCCAAAGAATACTTTACCCCCTTCCAAGTTAGTGTGTTCATTTAAGAATCAAACTTTTAGAAGTCATTTTCAGAAAAATTTATAAGTCCCAACAAGACCCAAAAATTTCCAAATCTCAAAAACATTTCTTTGTTGTTCCAAATTTATTATAGCCATTACGTTTTTTGGATCAACAAAAATACCACATTATGACACCACGTTCTCAAAGAAATCCACTTCCCTAATCTAAAAATCACATTTGGGAATATTTTTATTGTGTCAGTGATTTCACCAAAATTCCATAACTTCTCTCATATAATGTACAAGATCCTCCTCATACATAGAGTAAACAAGGATATCATCCACAAAGACCACCATAAAGGCATCAAGATACTCGTGGTAAATATTTTTCATTAAATCCATAAAGACTATAGGTGAATTAATTATACCAAAGGGAATGAAAAGGTACTCATAATGGTAATATCTTCTCTAAAAGGTGTTTTTATGAATTTAATATTATTTTATCCTCAACTCATGGTAGATAGACTAAAGATAAATATTCGAGTGCCACATTTATTATTTTAATTGACTGAAAAGATCATCAATTTCTGGTAACAGATACTTGTTCTTTAATATAACTCTATTGAGTTTTTGATAATTAATAAAAAGGCACAAAGAAACATATTCATTCTAAGAAAGATAACTGGTATTGCCCAAGGAAACACACTCAAGAAAATAACTCATTTCTTTATCAGATCATCCAAATAAGACTCAAAATATTTTATTTTAGTTAGTGTCATGTGGTATGAAGGACTAATAACTACTTGAGTACTAGGTACAAAGAAGATAAATAATTATACCCCCTACCTGTGGAAACCAAATAATTCATAAGGAAGCACTTTGTGAAACATAACAATAACTAGAGGGAGATCACTGATCAAAGATTACCACTCGAGATCAATGTAAAAAAATATCTTTTTCCCATTCTATGTATAAGAAGGTCTAACACTACTCAAACTCATGTCCCATTCTCCTTGAAAGATGTGGAACCCCCCCCCCCACAGGGGTAGTAAGGGAGATCCGTTGAAGTTAAAAAAGTCAATATAGGTTTTATGGGAAATGTGGAAATCCATCTTGTATATGAAGTCAATATATTTAATGATGGGAACCAAAAAGAATCTAGAAAATTCAATATATGATAGAGACAAAACACAAGCAACAGAACGAAGACCCTACGATCTATTCAGATCAATGGCTTTAGTAATATCCACTGTAAAGGATTATATATATATATAATGATTTATAACATTAATAATGTGGGTTGAAATAAATTAATAAGATGAACTAGTGTCAAATAAATCAGTCACTAGTGATGAATCTATTGTAATGGTACCTCTCACAATTGATGGACCTGCATCTTCTTCCTCTAGAGACTCCTCCAATACATAAATAATCTTCATTCCAGATTCATATAAATAGAACCCATTTTTTCATGAAGCATCTGATTCAACCATTTTTTTGGTAGGATATGAATCTCTTGTCCCACTATGTGTATTGGAATAAACATGGAATGTTTTTTGACAGTGTCATGGGAATCCACAAGAACCACATTCCTTGGGTGCCTCATTACAAAACCTCTTAAAATGAATGGTATTTCCACACTGTTAGAAAATTAGAGGACCTCTTTCAGGCAGTACCGAAGGTCTAGAATGACTATAATACCTAGAACCACCACAAAAATCATCACTCTTCCGCATTAAATTAATGGAATCTATAGAACCAATGGGAGAAAAAGGAACTCCTGAAAACCTTATCTTACGAACCAGGTCTATTTTGACCATTAGTGATGTATCTAGAACCTCAGAATAAGAATGTTTCATTGGAAAGAAAACCTAATAATGGATATATGGTCGAAGTCCCAACTCAAACTGTTGATCCTTCATCTAATCAATTGATACTATATCATGTGAAAACTACACAAGATGTACAAAACATTATGTATATTCTTTCATGGTCCTACTAGACAACTCAAGTTTGAAAACCCTATAGCCCTTCCCAGAAACATTGAATCTGGATAAAACTTTTTTTTGAAATTAATTATGATGTATTTCCACTGTAATCCTTTGTTTTTATTCTCTGCGACCATATTTTCCCACTATCTCCTCCTCATTCATTTTAATGTGAACATGTAACACTTCACCTTGATTTATTAATGTGTCCCCAAAAACCCAATCAAATGTTTCATCTTACTCAACCATTACTCATCCTCTTGAGGATCATTTTATACCTTGAATGATATTAGATTATGGTGAATTAACACCCTTGATAATGATTTTGTAGATCATCCCTTTGAGGTTCCATGGATGGATCCTAGATAATAACTGGTGGTTGTACATGTCCCAGAGCCTCGACAGTACAAACAGTCACCTCAACCAGACTCGAGTCCATAATAGGATTCGATCATTGAGGTTTATCAGCAGCTTCCTCTTGAATATGATTCATATGTCTTCTCAGAGTCATGATGCTACCCAACATCAATAGAAAACATGGAAGACTCCAGTTTAACAATTAAATAGATAAATACCAGAAATTAATCACAATAGATATAAAAAACATGATTTGGATTTAAATCTAACCAAATCAAAAGAATGGAAAATACTAGAACTATTCCTAAAGACATATTTCCCAAACCACCCATGTTGACTTAAGGTTTATTGTTTTTATAGATTACCAAGCACTCAATCAAAACTACCTATTAATTCAAGACACGCTTACACAAAGCATACAAACATGAATAAAAAATATTATCCTAGAGATCTGATACGAAATTATCATGAACCAACCTAGGTAACCTAGTGACCCGATAACCAATCCACCCTTGACATGGCTCAAAGGGCATTATTGATCCCCATGGGTAGGAGACTAATAGCTAGAATCATACCAAAAGAATTTGGAATCACTTTTTCCACAAAAAAGTCATGTATGTAATGTAAAACTAATTGGTTTTCAAACAAATGAAACTATCTAGAGAGAAGTGTACTAAAAGTCAAATAGGCATAACTACCTAAAGTACTATAGAAATGTTATAGAATATTTGAAAAATTGTCTATGTCCCAAAAGGCACAACTCACAATTTCCATGGATCAACAGTTAGAACCACCTAATAGTGTTACATTACCCCTACTTGAACCTACAAGGATAGAATATAAATACCCCTGAAGGTACAAGTAAAGTGTGAGCTAAAATCCTTATAGGGTCTCACCTAGGATTCTATTATAATATTCCAAAATTTAATTCACCAAATAAATATATTTCAATTTTCCAATAAAAAAGTTTGTCATTTCAATATCATATTTAAATAATTCATGATTTACATTTATAAAAATGTAATACATTTCAAATGATGAAAATAATTTTAAATAAATACTTCATATTTCAATTGATGTAATATTTATAAAGAATGAATTAAATAAAACATTTTATATAAAATAATTTATCTAAATAAAGAATACATTTAAAACTTTTTATAACCATTCGAATATATATGTATCTTATATATGTATATATAAACGAGTGAGAAACATGGTCATCATCAATGTGGTATGATAGTTACAGGTTATAGTATTCTCTCAAAATCATGTGATAACAACCGCAATGTGTATAAACATCCCTTGTAACTGGTATGAGAGAACTCATCTATGTCTTACTGAGTAATAAGATGTGCCGAAAAGAGTTTTATTAGTGTTTTAAAATGTCAATCTGGTGCTAGGGAATACCCCTCAGAGCATGTATATCCCAAGTAACTCAATAACTACAAAGGAATACATGTGATATTCTACAAATAAATGATGGGAAATTTATTTTAATAAACCATAAAATAAAATTACATCTCATTCTCACATGTTAAATGAGTTTTAATTTTCCTTTAAAAAAAAAACGGGTTTTTAATCAATCATTCCTTTTTCAAAGACTGATCCTGAAGGTTTCTATCAAAACCATTTTATACCATTTTTTCCAAATAAGAGTTAGAAATAAATTCCAAAATTCAATTTCAGAATTCAATTCCCACTATTAAATTAAATTTTTTAATTTAAACAATTTATATAAATTTCACAATTTAAATTCAACCATTCAAATTATTATAATTTTCAACAGTTTCAAAATCACACCCCAATTCAATTTAATTGGGGGTTTTATCAATTTCATAAAAAAAATTAATTTCCCAAAAACCACAATTAAATTAAATTGGGGTTTTAATCAATCAATTGAATGAAATTTCATTAACAATAGTAAATTAATTTAATTTAATAATCTATAAATTTATCTTTATGAAGAATTTGGTATCATGAAGGAACCACCAACCTTGGGATTTCTAGATCTCAAAACTCTAAACCCTAATTGGTATTATCCAATGAAGAGTAAAGAAAAAATGATATGGGAATCAAACATATTTTTGAAATCCAAAATAGTGGTGATTAGATCCTCCAATCGACATGGAGTTCTACAAAATCCAAGAGAGGAAAATAGATAGAGAGGGTGATAGAGAATGAGATAAAGAAACTAAACTAGAGAGGGTCAACCATCATTCTACAGACATAAACAAGCTTCCAAGAGGGATCCAAGGGGAAAATAAATGATCTTGGGATCCTATAAGGAAGATGATTTCATATATGGGTTGTACAAGTCCATCAATAGTCCAAAAAGTGTGGTTTGAAAATTTTAAAACCAAAAACCCGATTATAAAATCTTGCTCCCACAGTTACCCAGGCATGGCTGCATGATTAGACCAAAATATGTTCCCTAGCCATGAAACTCTTTTAATTGGCTACACAGTTTCTTCAAATAGGTTGCATGTTTTTCCAAATTATGCACTAACTGGGCAAAACCTGACAACCAAGGTTTTCACAGTTTTCCTTGAGAGGGTTCACGGTTTGGGAAAATTTTGTGCCAACTGTGCACTAGCCCAGAAAAGTCCAAGATATCCAAAAATAATACTGAACCCCCCCAGATCAATGTAAATTTAAAAGAGGGGATTAAGAATACATGAAAATAATAATAGGATATTATTGTTTTGGGTTTCATCAACACAAAAAATCCATATTCTTGATCAACATATGTCTTGATGAAATACACATAATTTTATTATAGGTATTTCAAATTATCTTCACCTTTTGTTAATAATCTCATATGTGTTTTTGATCATATATAAACTTTGGGATATATCTAGATGCATTAGACATCACCATATTTTCCAAGTATTTTTGGGCTTATGTGGCCATGTCATTTGTGAAAAAATCATATTTTTATCTTCCCCTAAAATCATACACAAATACTCTTCACCAACAAGATAAATATTCGATTTTCCTTATATTTATCTTATAATTACTAAACTATCTACGATTCTATGTATTCATACCTTATTGTTTAAATACAATAAATTCCCTAAGTCGCATAACTAATTAAAACTAAGAATATTATAACCACAGGCTTCAACAAAGAGCACATTTGTTTTCTATAGATCTTTATATACAATTATCACCACCACAATATTTTTTATTTTAATATAAACACTTTTGGGAATGATTCATAACCCTTATAGAATACACCAACTTATAAAGGATGACACCAACTATAAGTCCCCAACCTTAAACCTTACTTAATATTGAATTAAATGAATAATTCACATTGAGGATCTTTTCAGGTTTAGAGTTTTTGAGAATTAGATCATAAAACATGTATTACATTCCACATTTAAGAAAAGTGGTTACATAAAAGATAGTATACATTTTTCCAATCAACGGAAACATATTTAAAATAAAACATGGATTGTTTCTTGAAACTTCCTTGACACTATCATCATATCATGTACCGTTCCCTTGACCTGTGAAAAGCATTTCAAAAACTTGGGATGAGCATAAAAAGCTGAGTAAGGGTTATAAAAATATGGAAAGGAAACATGATTTCATATATACATAAGAATGAAATCATACTTTACCCATAAAACATAGGCACTTTAACATACCTCATCAAACCATGAATAAATCATAGAAATCATAAGACATAAAGGTAACTTGAGGCATTCATAACATTCTTACATAGGGAGTAACCCTCTTGGTTACGTTTGGAATACCCATCACAGTATATTCCCCAAATCTCTTCGGAGAAACCTTAACGTTTCACTTCTTCGCATTACCCAATGCATTGGAGAGCTATATCGGGCCCACCCGCCCTTAGTTTATCATGGAACCACCCATCTTCATAATAATGCCCAAGAACCAAAACATAATCGTATCACATAAAACATGCATAATGGAAACATAAAATTTCCACCTTTCAATCACAAGATATCAATACAACACATTAATATAAAAACATTATGAAATCCATTTTCAATACCAAAATAAAAGAAAAGTAAAATATGGTATTTATTTTTCTTTTAAAAAAAAGTATAGCTTGTAAAGGAAGTCGAAACACAAATAATGGTCACAGCGGCGGAGAAGTCGTTGTCGCCGCATACATACGAAAAAAAACATTCCCTTTTGTCCTTTAGTAAACACTTCGTTTAAAAAATATTCCTTTTTAATAAATGTAAAAGTCAAAGGGGTTTATACACTGTATAAAAGAAGGTTGTGTATAAAACAAAATATGCCTCAATGAAAGGAGATTGAGACGAAGTCTCATACCTTGTATCCGACTTGACTTGATCGTTCTTTAATCTCCTGAATAATAAACTTGAGTTAATTTCTACTTTCTTAAGAACCTTTTTGAATTTCATTATTCCTTTTATATCACTTATTACCATGTCATGAACACTATGTAATTATTTTAGTCAATAACGGTCATTTTAACGTGCATTGGTACTTGAGTCAAAATATGCTCTTTATAATTACAAGTTGTTCATGTATACATTATATCCAGATTTATACTCATAATGTATATATCGTATATATCATATATATATCTAGTATATACATGAATTTATAATATTACACGACGTTTAGAGGTAAGAAATGAAATGCACCGTTCATGGAGACGGTAAGCTGTACGTACGCATGAACGCTACATTCATTTATATTTCGTACTTTATGGAATTAAAACATAATGATACATAATATTATTTTAATTCCAGTATGGTATCATATATAATATCATTAAATATACCCTTTATACATACCACATATGGTATTAATGAATCAAATCACTTTGAGGGGGCGGTAGTCCGCACTTCCTAAAATGAAGATATCGCGTTTACTCATAATGGTAACTATAAAGATAATCCATAAATGAAAAATACAGATGCTTAAGTAAAACATAAACATATTATATATAATATAAAAATATAGTGACATCTTAATGGCCACCTTTGAATGTGATATATGAGTGTTGAACAATCATCGTTTCGTGAGGCAGAAATTCACCATCCACGGAAATAGTATATTCTTTAACCATTAGATGTAGGTGTGTGTAAGTTTAGCTCGAATACTTCTTATAAAAACATCCTAGTATATGGGAGATACAGGTGTTTTTACAAAATAAATGAATAAAAAGAGTTTAGGGGGTTGGAGAAGCAAAATAAAACATAAGAACACAAGAGAAGACACTACCTTTAAATCAGGTAACTCTTTTTGATTTGAGCTCAAATGCTTATTTTGGAAGACTTCAGCCCAAAGTGAGGATTATAGGAGTTAAATAGGGATTAGTATAGACAAAATGGGCAGATTTTTGCCGAGCCAAAGGCTTTGGAAGTGTGGGTAAAGAGGTGGAGGTGGGGGCCTTTTATTAGATGAGAGGAGGGGCACTCTTGGAAAGTAAAGAAATGTTACTTTATTTTAAAATGCGTTTCAGAGTTAAAAGGTCCCACATTGATATAATTCTTGGATAAGGTTATAAGGGTTCGTAATCCACCCATCCAATAGTTTTTGGATATTTTTAGGTCATAGATTTTACATTATCATTTCATTTTATTTAAATCGTTAAATAATGAGGTCATCGCTACATCATCATGGTGTCATAAATAATTTGATTTATTTAATGTATAAAAATTATAAAAAAATACTATGATGTTGGAAATATTTTTAGCTTTCTAATTACTATTTATAGTTAAAAATATGACTTGTATAACCCCATGTAAAAATTGTTTTAGTAAAACAACTCATGTTTGTGTCATTTTTATTTTAACATTAAATAAAAAGATATTAATGTCATTTTCCTACCAAAGGGGCTCCATGGGGTAACCAAGTTGACCGATGGATTGTCTTCGTCGTCCATGACACATCCAATAAGGTTGGGACATGTTTCAAGCTCATCTCATATTATTAAAACGTTATTCTTACCTTAAATTACACTAATTACCTCTAATCGCGATAAAAAACTTAAAAGTTACTATTCACCAAAAAATTATTTTAATCTCATTGAACCACATTTTACTTCTTAATGACAACCATGTATGTCGGATTTTTGAAATTCAAAACACAGAGGTGGTAAAATTTCATTTAAATGAAAAATCAGTTTTTTTAAGTACCACTTAGTGGTTTCACTATTCATCAAAAATTAAAGTTTTTCAGAAAAATACCAAAACTTCACCCTAAGATATATTTGATATTACGAATTCAAAAATTATGTCTATTTTAGAAAATTCAAAACATATAAGTTGCATTAATTAATTTAATAATTAATTCCCGCTGTCAGAGCAAATAGCGTGTTTTTATGAAACAATAAGTATCAAAAGATTGAAACTTGTTTAAGTCCAATTTCAAAGTGAAATTAATTCCAATGACCACTATTGGATTAAATTGTAAAAATATATTCTAATTGAACTTTAAAACCAATTAAAAATATAATCTATTCATATAAATAAATTATATTAAAAAGAGGTTTTGAATTAAAATACAACATTTTTCACTATTCATTAAAAAAAATGAACTTTATCAGAAAAATACCAAAAATTCTCACAAAGTAAATTTTTATGTCCCAATCATAAATAATAAGTTTATTTTGAAAAATAAAGCTTATAAAATTTTCAAAAGATAGATTTAAAATATGGTTTTCCATCGAAAGGCAGTAAAACAATCTTTTTAAAATATTAGTGTATTTCATGCTTAAGATTGGATTTATTCTCATTTTAAGCCTCTAAAACACTATCTAATTCATTAATATACATAGATAAAAATATCTATTATTCATTATTTACTTGGGATGTTATATCCTTCCCACCCTTTAGAAAATTGCGTCCCCACAATTCATTTACTTATCGAATAAGTGAGGGTATTTATCCCTCATTCCATTTTCAGATTCCCATGTTGCCTATTCAATCATGTGGTTTTTCCACAAAACCTTTACCTAATGAATCACCTTATTCCATAACACTTGCTCCCTGTGGTAAAGAATCTAGACAGTTTGTTCCTCATAAGATAGGTTCTCTTCCAGTTGAACTACCTCTGGACTCAAAACATGAGATGGATCTGGCATATACTCTCTCAACATCGAAACATGAAAAACATTGTGTACCTGAGATAAACTCAGAGGTAAAGCAACTCGGTAAGAAACTAATCCAACTCTCTCCAGAATTTCATATGGTCCAATGAATCTTGGACTCAGCTTTCCTTTCTTACCAAATCGCATCACACTTTTCCATGGTGATACTTTGAGAAAAACATGATCACCTACCTCAAAAGAGAGAACCTTCCTCCTATTGTCCGCATAACTCTTCTGCCTGCTCTGAGCTATTCTAATGAGTTTCTGTATTAGCTGAACTTTTTCTACCAACTCTTCTACCAATTCTGGTCCGATCAACTTCCTTTCACCCACTTCATCCCATAAAGCTGGAGTTCGACACCGCTTCCCATATAATGCCTGAAATGGTGCCATCTGTATACTGGAATTAAAACTGTTATTCTAAGAAAATTCAACCAAATAAAGATATTGGTACCAACATCCCTGATAATCCATAGAACAAGCACATAGCATATCCTCTAAAGTATGGATTGTTCATTCTGACTGCCCATCTAATTGAGGATGAAAATCTGTACTAAAATTTAATTCAGTACCCAACGACTTCTGAAGGCCTTTCCAAAAGTTAGAAGTGAACCTGGGATCACGGTCAGATACAATGGAGAGAGCAACTCCATGTAACCTGACTATCTCTTTAAGATACAAATGGGAAAGTTGATCTAGGGAAAATTATCTCGTATAGCAAGGAAATGAGAAGATTTGGTCAAGCGATCAACAATAACCCAGATTTCATTGTTACCTCGAGATGTCTTCGGAAATCCCACAACAAAGTCCATGGATATATTCTCCCATTTCCACTCTGGCATTGGAAAAGGCTAAAGCACCCCTTTCGGTAACTTCCACTCTTCTTTAACTTATTGAAAAGTCAAACACTTCTCAGAAAAATCAGCAATATCTCTTTTCTTTCTGTCCCACCAGTAATACTCTCGAAGATCTCTATACATCTTAGTACTGCCAGGATGAACTAAAAATGGAGAACTATGTTCTTCACATAACAACTCTCTCTTCAACTGTGAATCACAAGGCACACACAATCTCTTCCCAAAACTCAAAACACAATCATTATCAATGTTGAATTCAGGCATCTTACCCTTCTGAACCAGTTCTACCTTTTTCTAAAACTGATTGTCTTACTTATGTGATTTCTTGATTCTGTATGATAAAGATGATATCACTGATACCTAAAAAAAATAGAAGAACATCCTGCACCAACAACTTCTATGCCAAAGTTCATCAAATCAAAAACCATAGGATCTCGTTCCAAACGTAGAATGGTTAATGAAGCATTACTTTTCCGACTAAAAGCATCAACCACTTTATTTGCTTTTCCCGGATGGTAATGAATTGTACAATCATAATTCTTGATTAATTCCATCCATCTCCTCTGTCTCATGTTCAACTCTTTCTGAGTGAATATATACTTTAATCTTTTGTGATCAGTATATATTTCACACTTTACTCTATAAAAATGATTCCTCCAAATTTTTAAAGTGAAAAAACAGAAACTAATTCTAATTCATGTGTAGGGTAATTTACCTAATGAGTTTTCAACTGTCATGAAGCATAAGCAATTACCTGATCATTCTGCATTAGGATGCAACCAAGTCCTTTCAATGAAGCATCACTGTATATTACAAACTCACCATTCCTGGAAGGTAGTGCCAAAACTGGAGCATTCACCAATCTTCTTTTCAGTTCCTGAAAACAATCATCACATTCTTTTGTCCAAATAAACTTAACACCCTTCCAGGTTAGCGTCGTCATTGGACAAGATAACTGTGAAAAATTTCTAACAAACCTTCAGTAATAGCCTTCCAAACCAAGGAAGCTACGAATCTCAGTTACATTTGTGGGTCTTGGCCATTCTTCAACAACCTTTGTTTTTTCAGGATCAATAGTTATTCCATCTTTAGAAACAATATGACCAAGGAAAGAAATTTATTGCAACCAAAACTCACACTTGCTGAATTTCCCATACAATTTCTTTTCTTTCAAGGTTTGAAAAATAACCCTTAAATGTAATTCATTATCTTCCTTAATTTTAGAAAACACCAAAATACCATCAATGAAAACAACCACAAACTTATCCAAGAACTCATTAAAAATTCTATTCATTAAGTCCATGAATATAGCAGGTGCATTGGTTAGCCCAAAATTCATTACTACAAATTTATAATGGCCATATCTTGTATGAAACGTAGTCTTCAGAACATCTGATTCCTTTACCTTCAGCTGATGGTACCCCCATCTTAGGTCAATCTTTGAAAAATACTAAGCTCCCTGGAGCTGATCAAACAAATCATCGATATGAGGCAAAGGATATTTGTTCTTAATAGTGATGTTATTCAAGGATCTATAATCAATTCAAAGTCTCATAGAACCATATTTGTTTTTGAAAACTAAAATAGGAGCACCCCATGGTGGTGTGCTAGGTCGAATGAAACATTTCTCTAATAAATATTGCAATTGATCCTTCAACTCTAAAAGTTCAATTTGAGACATTCGATAAGGGGGTTTTGAAATTGGCTTAGCATCAGGAACTAAGTCAACAGAAAACTCAACTTCTTGATCTGGTATTATTCCAGGCAACTGATCAGGAAAAACATCAGGATACTCATTTACCACTGGCACAACATTAATCTGAACAGTTCCCTTGTTTTCAACAATATGTGCAAGGTAACATTCATTTCTATCTTTTACAAGTTTCTTAGCCTCTTGATATGTTATCAATAGTAAGGGTTCATTATTGTACACAAACTGAAAGTCTTTCTGAAAAGAAACTTCTTTATCTCAACAATCAATCTTTTCATGGTAAATAGAGAGCCAATCCATACCCAAGATAACATCAAACTCTACTAGAGGTAAACCAATAAGGTTCGCAAGTAGGTTCTTTCCATGGATAAGGATATGAAGATTATTATAAATTCTTTTTGCCTTAACATTTCCCCCAGGTGTTTTTACCACAAGTTCAGGAGTCATTTCTTGATATGGTATTCCCATTTTACTAGAAAAGGTTTCAGAGATGAAATAATGTGTAGACCCCGAATCAAACAACACACTGGCATAATCTGAAAAAACAAACAATGTACCTGATACAACTTCATTTGATGGCCCGACATCTGCTGGAGTAGTTTCAAAGGATTTCACCACCCCTTTCTTCTTGTAGTCTAACTGCTTCCCATCACTCAAGCTCTTTTTCAGACACTCGTTTGCATAGTGACCCATCTCATTGCACTTAAAACATTTCACTAACTATAAATAAAATTTAGTCTTACCATCACCCATATATTTTTCAGTGCAATCATGAGCCTTATGTCCCATCTTACCGTATCGGTAGCACTTTACAGAATTCAGAAGACATTCCCCAGCATTCCTTTTCCCACATTTATCACAAACTGGAAACTTAGTTTTCTTACCATCAGACCTTTTTGAATAATTCTTCCCTTTCTCCTTCCACCTAAGTCTCTTCTTCTGCTGGTTGTTATAGAACACTTGATCATCGGAAAAATCCATTTCCACCTTCTTAGCACATCGAACAATCTTTTCATAACTTTTTAACTCATAAGAAGATAAATACCTTTGATATTTTGGCTTTAATCCTGAGTAAAAATGATTGATTTTACTATCAAGGTCTCAGATAAAATTTGGAGCATACCTTGCCAATCGAGTGAACCTTTCTTCATAGCCAGCCACAGAGTCTTCTTCTTTCCTCAATTCCAAGAATTGATTTTCCATCCTAAGTTGAACAGCCTTAGGAAAATACTTATCAAGAAACATACCTTTAAATTCATCCTAGTTGAGAGTATCAATCTCATCAGCGTCCCTGATATTTCTAACCATCGACCACCACTGATCTTCTTCACCCTCCAAACGGTAAATAGAAAGACTAACCTTTTGATTGCCTGAACACCCCATGACATCGAAAATCTTCTCCAGTGCTTTAATACACCCTTCAGATAGCACATGGTCAGATGATCCTCTGAATGATGGGGGATGTTACCTCATGAAATGTTCCACCACTGACATGTTCCCTTGTGGTTGATCTGGCTGATCTCGTGCATGGATACCGCCATCATTTATCGCTTGATTCAACTGCGCCATCACTGTAACAAACTGTTCAGTTCCAATTCCGACCATCTCAGGATGCTGATTCGGAAGGTTATTTCCTTCTGTATGCCTTCCTAGCACTGCATCCCTATTTCCTCTGCGGAAAACCATTCTGAACAAACATGTCTTAGATGAAGCAACATTGTAATCTTAAAATGCTATATCATTTCAATTTGACCATAAAAAAAATATTTTTGGATGATCATTTAATAGAATTCTAACACCTAGAGTTATCTAAATTGACCTCTGATTCCAACTATAAGGCCCCGGCCTTAAACCTTACTTAATATTGAATTAAATGAATAATTCACATTGAGGATATTTTCAGTTTTAGAGTTTTAGAGAATTAGATCATAAAACATGTATTACATTCCACATTTAAGAAAAGTGGTTACATAAAAGATAGTATTCATTTTTCCCATCAAGAGAAACATATTTAAAATAAAACATGGATTATTTCTTGACACTTTCTTGACACTATCATCATATCATGTACCTTTCCCTTAACCTGTGAAAAACATTTCCAAAACTTGGGATGAGCATAAAAATCTCAGTAAGGGTTATAAAAATATGGAAAGGAAACATGAGTTCATATATACATAAGAATGAAATCATACTTTACCCACAAAACATAGGCACTTTAACATACCTCGTCAAATAATGAATAAATCGTAGAAATCATAAGACATAAAGGCAACTTGAGGCATTCATAACATTCTTACATAGGGAGTAACCCTCTTGGTTACGTTTGGAATACCCATCACAGTATATTACCTAAATCTCTTCGGAGAAACCTTAACATTTCACTCCTTCGCGTTACTCAATGCATTGGAGAGCTATATCGGGCACACCCGCCCTTAGTTTATCATGGAACCACCCATCTTCATAATAATTCCCAAGCACCAAAACATAATCGTATCACATAAAACATGCATAAAAGAAAACATAAAATTTCCACCTTTCAATCACAAGATATCAATACAACACATTGATATAAAAACATTATGAAATCCATTTTCAATATAAAAATAAAAAAAAGTAAAACATGGTATTTATTTTTCTTTTTAAAAAAAATTATGGATTGTAGAGGAAGCCGAAACTCAAATAATGGTCACAGTGGCGGAGAAGTCGTTGTCGCCGCATACGTACGACAAAGAAAACATTCCCTTTTTTCGTTTAGTAAACGCTTCGTATAAAAAATTTCCCTTTTGAATAAACTTAAAAGTCAAAGGGGTTTATGCACCTTATAAATGAAGGTTGTGTATAAAACAAAATATGCCTCAGTGAAAGGAGATTGAGACGAAGTCCCATACCTCATATCCGAATTGACTTGATTGATCTTTAATCTCCTGAATAATAAACTTGAGTTAATTTATACTTTCTTAAGAACCTTTTTCATGTTCATTATTCCTTTTATATCACTTATTACCATGTCATGAACACTATGTAATTATTTTAGTCAATAACGGTCGTTTTAACGATCATTGGTACTTGAGTCAAAATATGCTCTTTATAATTACAAGTTGTTCATGTATCAATTATATCCAGAGTTATAATCATGATGTATATATAATATATATCATATATATCTAGTATATACTTGTATTTATAATATTACACAACGTTTAGAGGTAATAAATGAAATGCACCATTCATGGAGACGGTAAGCCGTACATACGCGTGAATGCTACTTTCATTTCTATTTTGTATTTTATGGAATTAAAACATAATGATACATAATTGTATTTTAATTCCAGTATGGTATCATATATAATATCATTAAATATAACCTTTATACATACCACATATGGTATTAACGAATCAATTCACTTTCAGGGGGTAGTAGTCCGCCCATCCTAAAATGATGATATCGCGTTTACTCATAATGGTAACCATAAATATATGCCATAAATGAAAAATACATAATCTTAAGTAAAACATAAAAATATTATATATAATATAAAAATATAGTGACATCTTAATGGGCACCTTTTGAGGTGATATATGAGTGTTGAACAATCATCGTTTCGTGAGGCAGAAATTCGCCATCGACAGAAATATTATGTTTTTTAACCATTAGATGTAGGTAAGTGTAAGTGTAGCTTGAATAATTATTATAACAACATCCTTGTATATGGAATGTACTGGTGTTGTTACAAAAGAAATGAATAAAAAGATTTTAGGGGGTTGGAGAAGTAAAATAAAACATAAGAACACAAGAGAAGATACTACCTTTAAATCGGGTAAATCTTTTTGATTTGAGCTCAAAGGCTTCCTTGTAAAGACTTATACTCAAAGTGAGGATTCTAGGAGTTATAGAGGAATTTGAAGAGACAAAATGGGCAGGGGTTTGCCGATCCAAAGGCTTTGGAAGTGTGGTTAAGGAGGTAGAGGTGGGGGCCTTTTATAAGAGGAGAGGAGGGGCACTCATGGAAAGTAAAGAAATGTTACTTTATTTTAAAATGAGTTTCGGATTTAAAAGGTCCCACATTGATGTAATTCTAGGACAAGGTGATACGGGTTTTAAATACACCCATACAATAGGTTTTGGACTTGTTTAGGTCATTGATTTTACATTATCTTTTCATTTTATTTAAATCGTTAAATAATGAGGTAATCGCTGCATCATCATGGTGTCATAAATAATTTAATTTAGTTAATGTCTAAAAATTATAAAAAACTAATATGATGTAGGATATAGTTTTAGATTTCCAATTAATATTTATAGTCAAAACTCTGACTTATATAACCCCATGTAAAAAAAATTTAGTAAAAAAACTCATGTTTGTGTCATTTTTATTTTAACATTAAATAAAAAGATATTAATGTCATTTTCCTACCAAAGTGGCTCCATGGGGTCCCCAAGTTTACCCATGGATTTTCTTGGTCGTCCATGACACATAAAATAAGGTTAGGACTTGTGTCAAGCTCATCTCATATTATTAAAACATTATTCTTACCTTAAATTACACTAATTACCTCTAATCGCGATTAAAAACAAAAAAGTTACTATTCACCAAAAAATTATTTTAATCCCATTGAACAACATTCTAATTCTTAATGACAACCATGTATGTCAGATTTTTGAAATTCAAAACACAGAGGTGGTAAAATTTCATTTAAACGAGAAATCAGTTTTTTTAAGTACCACTTAGTGGTTTCACTATTCATCAAAAATTGAAGTTTTTCAGAAAAATACCAAAACTTCACCCTAAGCTATATTTGATATTCCAAATTCAAAAATAATTTATATTTTACAAAATTCAAAACATATAAGTTGCATTAATTAATTCCCACTGTCAGAGCAAATAGCATGTTTTTATGAAACAATAAGTATCAAAAGACTGAGACTAGTTTATGTCCAATTTCAAAGTGAAATTAATTATAATGATGAATATTGGATTAAATGGTAAAAATATATTCTAATTGAACTTTAAAACCAATTAAAAATATAATCTAATCATATAAGTAAATTATATTAAAAAGTGGTTTTGAATTAAAATACAACATTTTTCACTATTCCTTAAAAAATGAACTTTATCGGAAAAATACCAAAAAATCACACAAAGTAAATTTTTATGTCCCAATAATAGAGAATAAGTTTATTTTTACAAATAGATCTTATAAAATTGTCAAAAGATAGATTTAAAAGATGGTTTTCCATCAAAAGGTTGTGAAACAATCTTTTAAAAATATTAGTGTATTCCATGGTTATGATTGGATTTATTCTCATTTTAAGCCTCTAAAACACTATCTAATTCATTAATAGACATAGATAAAAATATCTATTAGTCATTACCTACTTGGGATGTTACACCAACAATCCACACACAGTAAACGCCACACCCCATTACCTGAACCTATCAATCTCGATTTGATATCAAAGAATCATTAAAATGAAGATTAATACTATTGGATGCTTTATCCATATATAAATACCATCTCGATGCACATACCTTTGTTCTAGCTTTATTAGTAATAGATCCAATGATCGAGAGGTCTCATTATTTAAAAAACCATCTTTGAATAATTTTTATCCCTTGATGTGGCCATAATTTCTAGTCATGTGAGATTTATATCAAATATCAAAAATCCACAAACCTAATTTTATTTCCAATAAAATTAATATTATATAATTAGCTTTATTTTTCATTCTTTTCATTACCAATAATTTTTATTTCACATCTATATTTTTATGAATAATATGTTTTTCTTCATAATTTAATAATATTTATTCATCTTACAAAAACAAGAATATTTTTTGAACTTTTAAATTGTTAGATGAAGGTTCTAACTATTTTTTCCAACCCTTTTGATATTTACTTGGAACTATCTATATTACTCTTGATTCATAATAGATAGATTTCTTCCCAAAAAAGTCCACATCAAATATAGTATCATTTAAATTCATTAGAAGAAGGTATAAACTCTTCTTTCCTATTTTGTGGATCTTATTCTTGGAGATATATCTTGGTAACAAAATATACATAACTAGTGTGTATTTAATTTTTATAACAGAAACATCTTACTATAAGTATCTTCTTCTCAACATTAACTACTTCAATAGTATCTTGTTAGTCTTTTGAAGATCCTATTTACATAAATTTGTTGACTTTTGAGGTTTAGAACCAAACATTGTTGAATTATTCATGATATCATGCTCTTTAATAGATTTAACTATCCCTTTAAAGCATTTTAATTGTGAAAAAGGAAAATATCTTTTAGTAAATTCCATATAAAACATTATATCCTTGACATGAGAAACATTCTTTGAGCTACTTGGTTCCATACCAGGTGTGAGAAGTCTTTCTTGATCCTCTAACTTACATTTCCATTTCACAACTTCTTCTTCAAGATCTTCACACCATTTATATATATCTTTCATTGATTTAAAAAAACCTACAATGATTCCCCCTTTATCATTACCTTTTATTTTCAACATAATTTCATTCTTCAAACTTCATGAATTTATATATTTGACCCTTTTAATTTTATATTTTAATTCTGAAATTTCTCCCTCCTATTGTTGTATATATAATATAGACTTCTGAAGCATTATTATTCTTGTATGTCTAAATAGACATTGCATCAAGGGATACCTCGAGTTTAACCTGAATACCATCTCTTCCATCAATATCATTTTTGGAATCACTGTTTTTACCATTTGTAATAGATTCTAGGAATTTTCAATGATGTCCTTGAAATCTTGTGGCTCATTAACATCACTTTCATCTATGTTTAAATATTCTTGTGAGAGTTAATTTTTCACTTTTAAAACACTTTACTTTCCTTTCATATTATCTTCGTCATCCTTTTGAAATCTATTAGGGAATTTGGCCGCAAGATCTCTCACTTTTACATAGTGAAATAACCAAGTAGAATTTTACTTTTAATATTTTATTTTTCTATTAGAAGGATAAATGGATGAAAGGAAATTGTATATTCAATATCTTCTTCTTCTTAAACATAATTTTACCTTAGATTCTATAGAGCTTTAAATGAATCTTTATGAGAATTTTCCTTCACCCTTGACACATTATCATAATTTATAATCTCATATACAATGAGAGTGATATGAAAGTTATCCCAATGTATTTGATTTGGATTTTTTCATCTAGAACTGAAACCTTTTCATTAAAATGTAGGGGAATTATTCCAATGATTTTCTTTATAATTATTTTATCTCTTAGATCACCACCAAAACACCAAATTTCTTTGAAAATTACATTTTTATAATAAAAAATGACCTTAACCATATCACATAGACTCCTTCTCAACTACTCATATTTATTTCATAAAACCTATAACTCATCCTCATGATCCATTTACTCTCATTCAGAGAAATTTAGAAAATTATCCCTCATAAAATGAGTGGTTTTACATGATATTAACTTTGTCTAAATAGGATTTTATATATTTTTTCTAACAGAATTAGTTTTCTTTTCTTATACATCAAATTCTCTATTATCAATCTCGGATAAATATTTTTTATCCACTATCATTGAAATAAAATACATGGTATCCAAATAAATTTCACTTCATAATGATATGAAACAGTGTTTCATGTGACTCATCTATAAATGAAAATTATTACCTTCAAAGAAATTAATTAATTTGTTTTTTCCAATTTTTCCCATAATTTAAAGAGAGAGAGAGAGAGAGGGAACATCACCCAAAAAATCATACCTTTGATTCCACTTATTAGTCATGTATATGGAATATACCCTAATATGGGGTAAATAAAGGTATATAAGAATGATCATTTTTTATTTTATTATCCCAAGATATAGAACACATAGATCTATCAATTTTAACTTCTATAGAGTGAATAAATTATTAAATGACAGGTTCGCTCAAACTGGGAAACATCAAAGAGGTTTTAACATAATGTGATTCTTCACTAATCATAATAAAATTTATTTTCATTGACATTTGATATGATAATACATATTTTTACTACACTTTATTTCCTAATTTATAACATAAAGGCATACACAATTAAATACCAAAATATATTTAAATATATTGTCTTTGGAAAGTAGATACATAACATAACAACTTTATACATTGATATAAAAAATTATTGAAAAATTCTTTAATATTCCATAAATTTCCAATGCACTTTTAAAACAGTATGGGATAACTTGGGGACATGTAAAAGAAAAGGGTCAGATATAAATCAAATTAAGTGAATAAACTAACCATAGAATAGGGTAAAGAAATAATTGTGATCCAACATGAATAAAAATGTGAATAATAGGTGACAATAATAATCATGAATAACGAGTCATGACAACATGATCTAAAAAAGGAAACATGGGAATGAAGTGACATTATAAAACATGGAATCATAAGAATATTTTAAGGTTAAATACCAAGAAATCATAAATTTTGTTCATAGGATAACATACCATTCACAGAAAATTTAATCACATTATATAAAAGCATTACCCAATGCATTGGAGGGTTATCTGGATGCACCCATGATTATCATATCAGGTACTTCCATAAGTGTGACACATAGATCATATAACATGTGAACATATATCATTAAATATAATCCCATGATAAATGAGTGTGGACTAAATAAATGTAAGTTACCATTAAAAAATTATATGTACATCTTGGTTAATAACATTGAGTGGATATGGGTATTGGTTTTTACTACCCAATTGTTTAGTATGGAAAACAACAAGATAATTCCAACTGCATAATAGGGATACATATTGGTTCGTGGGAGGGATTGATGAATGTGAAAGGGGTATCCATCAATTTACCTTAAAAAGGATAGTGGTGGGAATATTTAAAATCATATCCCAACATTAGGAATTCGAAATTAAAAGGCACAAAATAAAGATGGTTCTTGAATAAAGGAGAGAAGGAGATGATCCCTTACCTAGATAGGGTGTTTCCAAAAGCATTGAAGAAGCATCATAAGATCATAAAGGAACCCTTGGCGGTCTCTTTATAGGGATGGTCAATGTAAGGATGTGAACCCACATTTTTCAGTGAAGATAAATTTGATCATAGGTTGAATTATATATAAAAATAGGGGAGATCATTAGTATTTCCTAAAAATGGATTTTATACTCTATATAATAAATAATTAAGAAACATCCCATATTCTTTCCCATATTTTATATAAAAATAGTACTTTTTAATCTTCTATAAGTCCACGAACCTAACTCATTAAAATATTACCCTTGGGGTTATGTAATTCAATCATGTTTATAAGGAATTGATATTAAATTCTTAATATATAGTATTTGGTTTAGGGGATTCCAAATGGATTTATAAACTTAATAAAATATCATAATTACACATTATTTTAAAGGGTATAAATAGAATCATTCTTATATACCTTATATTGAATATATTACATAACATTTGGGTTAGTTTGATTCCATATTTCATACAGTAAATTTATACTGTATTTAATTTTAACCCGAAAATTGAACAATCTCAGAAAATTATAAAAAATTATCCACTAGATAATTTCAAAATACTCGATTAAAAAATGATATATATTTTATTTGAATAAATAAATAGTTATGATAATTTATATTCTAAATTTAAAATCATCATTAATCAGAAAATAATAAGTATTTTAACAATAATTTCATTTTGACCATTATGAAATTTATTTTTGACTTGATAAGATTATATTATGACCTATAATTAAATAATATTATTTAAAAATATATATTTTATAAAAACATAATTTATTTTTATAATTCTTTAATTCTTAAAAATGAATATCTTAATTGAAATTTCTTATTACCCAAAAATACAATTCGAGTTTTGTCATATTGAAATCTAACTTATATCGAACTCATTAATTAATCATTGTTAAATATAAAAATTAATGAATACATATAATAATTAATGCAAAAAAAATAATAAAATTAATTTTGTCAGTGTTTAGATACATATCCATTTATTACATAAGTGAATTCCCTGAGGGTAAGGTGTGTAATTGTGAGATTTCTTTATGGTGGTTTGATGAACGTTGTTTGGGTCTTGATCTCAGTGAGCTTGAAATTATTTTATACATAGTTTCACTCATGATTTAGTTGTAAAATATTATATTGGGATTGGACAATGGAAAATCTTAGATATGTGATCTTCTTAAAATGCTCCCAGAAATGAGCTTCATAGGGTTTGTTCCCATGAGTCGATGTCATCAATTATTTAGTCTGTATTGAAGGAAATTATTACAACCATATATATACCACTCGTATTATCACTATATAATGGATATATTATCAATTTCTGTTTTTCTTAAATTTTTTTCAATCAGATAGGATTTATTATTTTAAAATATCCAAATTAGTTCTTTTGTTTTATATAACATCATTACTTAATGATTAATTTATTCATTTAAATAAAACTAAATTCATTTATAAAATATTGGGTTATTAAATTATCCCCCCTACATATATTAAAAAATAAAAATTATTCTTTTTTTAATTAAATAGATGATGGGACTTCTATTTCATCACCTCTTCTGATTCCTAAGTCCCTTATTCAAGATTATGGTTCCAGAACAACACTTAGACCAGGTGACTTGTATTGCTTCTTATAACATTGTATCTATGATTGAAGATCATCACCTGCTACTCCTCATATTAACGATCATTATCTAATGGTTGTAAATCTTGGTTCAGTACATATAAGTGTTTTGGTAATTACTTTCTCAATATGGATACATGCAACACATCATGTACTTTAGATATGTTAGTTTAGAGAGATATTCAATAGGCCATCGCTCTGATGTGATCAAGAATCTCAAATGGGTTTTTGTATCTTCAAATAATCTTTACATTCCTCCCAAAAAAATTTAAATTATTCCATATAAATTTATAAAGGAACACATATCAATGAAATAAAAATTTAGGTTTCAATAATGATGGTCTGTACAGATTTTCTATAAACTATTTTTGGATTTCATATATTATTGAATGGTTTGAACATTCTATATCATATCTTGGATAATATTAGGTCCCATCATCTTCCACTCTCGAAATTCATCCAAGTATGTTATATTTCAAAACCTCTTCCCATACAGAGCCTCAAAATGTTCTATTTTAATTCCTGAATATAACTATTTTTATATTATAACTCCATAAAGGGAATGAGTTAATCTCAATATCCTTGGAAATATATTTAATAAGATCTCATCATATCTTCTAGATTTTAAATGTTCTATTAACACAGAACATCCATCTGAGTGTGATAAGAAGTGTTAGAGCTAAATTCTATTTTCATTGCTTGATTAAGGACTCTCCAAAACCTTAAGGAAAACCTTGGTTCTTGATCAGATACTATAGAGAGTGTCACTTTATGTAGTCTTACCACTTCTGTTATATAGATCTTAAATTTGTCTCAAGGGATAAATATTAATTCAAAAAAATTAGATAAAATACTTTGGTATCTTGTTATACTACCACCCAAATAGTGTTATTTCCTTTAGGTGTCTAAGGGACATATTCAAAAAAAATACATGATTATGCTTTCCCATTTTCATACTAGTTTGGATAGTGGTTACATCATACATTTATATTTTTATCATTTTGACTTTATATTATGGAATACCAAGCATCGAGATAGTAATTCAATAATCTCCCACTTTAGGTTATCCCAAAAAAATTTTTGCTTTAAACCTCTACACATCTTAGTTTTTCCTAGATGAATTGATATGGATGAGCAATGAACATAATCTAGAAGTTCCCTCTTTATTTATGGGTTTTATAGGACACATAAGTGAGTTCTAATCATTGTAACTCAATCTTAAGTAAATCTGAATTAAATAATATTCACTAATGTTTTTTTAACAATATATAATTTTCACACTCCTTGATCCTCTTTGTAATAGATAGTTAATAATATTTTTTATCAAGATAGTTTTATAAAAATTTGTATTAATCCAATTCCCATAATTTTCATGTCGATGAATATTTTATCCCTTGAAATCCTTATCCGAAAGAGATTTTTGGGATAATTTTGACATATTTAATATTCCACTTTGTTTCCTTCACAAGATTTTAAAGTATTGAAAATCATAATCCCTGATTAGCACTAACAACCTTTATTATATAAAATTAATCTTATTTTGTTAGAATATATACTTGACTCTTTCATTGTCCATGTATATATATATATTATATATCACAATTTTCAAAATAGAGATAACTAATAAAAAAATATATAATGAAAAGATCACTATAGCCAATTCTAGATCATCAGAAGGGTTGTTCATCGCATGAATATTTAGTTGGGGATAAGAATTGGCTATCACCTTTTCATTTTTCATGATTATACAACACAATCCCTTTTTGATGTATTACTATAGATCAGAAATCTTTCCCCAATGGAGTGTATTGTGAGCCCATGTGAAAATATTATACCCTTATTTAAGTATTTATAACATTCCTCAAATTAATTTTTCTAGATATACATGAATCCTTTAAATTTTATCTTGAATAGGGGCTTGAAAATCAGGGTAATTTTCTCAAAAAAAGACAATATTGACCAATTAAACCAAGGAAGCTGCAAAGTTTTGTCATTGATGTTGGTCTTAGAATCCATTCAATTGTATACATTTTTAAAGTATCCATTGATACCCCTTTTCTGGTGATTAAGTGACCTAGGAAAGATTCATACTCCAAAAAGAACTCACATTTACTTTAAATTTCATACATCTTTTCATTTTTAAAGTTCCCTATTATTGTATTCAAATACATCTCATTTGACTCTTTTATTTTGAGGTAGATAAGAATATAATCAATAAGAACTACTAAAAATTAATTTACGTAATTTCTAAAGACTCTATTATTCAAGATCATGATGATTACTAAACAATTCTTGAGACCAATGGGAATCTCAATTAACTTTTTGTTCCCAAACATTGTATGAAAAGAATCGCTAGGGATATCCTAATTTTATACCTTTACATTACCATTTCATAACAAACGAAAAATATTAGAGAAATACTAGTCTCCATAAAGATTATTGAAAAAATCATAAATCCATGAATGAGGATACTTTTTATTTATAAGGATATTTTTTACCTCATTATAATCAATGTAGATGTGAATTGAACATCTATATTCTTAATTTAGAGCATTGGTGCACCCAACAGTGAAGCACACGTGCGTATAAGCACTTTATCAAGATTTTACTATAGTTTTTTATTTAGTTCCTTGAGATTAAATATGGTAATTCTATATGAAGTCACGAATATTATAAGAGATCTTGGAATAAGATCAGTTGATAATTCAACATATCTACACGAAGGAATTCCAGGAAATTCTTTTGGAAACACATCATGGTATTCCATCAGAAAGGGTGTGTCTTAAAGGATGATCATTTCATTATCCTATATCATTTTTGTATAAAATGATTTCTTTGATGGATATATTAAATATTCTTTCAAATATTATACTATATAAGATTCATCCTCCTCCATGTACTTTTATTGAATCAGAGATAAATTCATGATTTGAAGGGTGATTTCTTTCTCTCATAAATTTAATTTTGATCTATATAAGGAAATTCGATCCCTTCCAAGAATAGCATTGAATTATACTAAAGGGATTATGATAAGGATCACTATAATGTTCGTCCAATGTATGTGGATTGAGGTGGAGTTATATACTTGGGATGAAATATATCCCCCAATTTCTATTTTCACTAACAACTCTACATCTATTCATTGTAGTGGTGTTTGAATAATTCTACTAAATTTTTAAGATACAAAAGAATGCATAGAAACATAATAAACAATTATCATTACAATTATTAATTGAATTACTATCATATTTATTACCACAATGTTGTTAGCATCCACAAGTATGGTTTTGAATGAATATTATTTCCCTTTATTCTGTGGAGGTTATTAGCATTGATTGTCTCTAAATACCCTTGGGTTATGGTGGTGGTACACATAGTTTCCTTGTTTATTCAAATTAAAATATTAGACAATAGTGTGAGGGTTGAATGAAGAATTACTCTCTTACATCACATTGGTGGGCTTCTTCTATCGACAATCACTATCTAGTTGTTAATCCATTCCACACCTAAAATATTTCCTTGTCCGATTTAGAAAATTTCTAGGGTTCTTCTTCACACACTTTTTAAAAATGATATATTACAATTTCATTCAGTCATTATATTTATCCATCACATAAATAAAATTAAAACTCCACATTTCCCTAATTATCCCCATGAGACCCTTGAGATTCTCTAATATCTATTTCTACTTTGGCAGAACATTGAATAATTTCCTCATAAATCTCAATGTCCCAAATTGTTATTTTTTTCATGGAATCATATTTAGTCTATGAAAAAAGCTATTATCCTTCAATTTAGGGGTAAAGAAAAATCATGTGGTGTGTCACATAGGTCTTTTAAATTTTTTTATTATATTACCAAATAGATTCATCATCCTTTTTCTATAGGCTAAGGATGTCCTTCACTATTTGTAGTTGGTGAGTGTGTGGAAAATATTTTTGGAAAAATATTTTCTAAAATTCATTATACAACATCACTCTAGTAGCCTCCTCAAGCATTGTATTATTGAATAATCTCCACCGTTGAATAGATTTTCTGTTGAAATGATACACAACCAGTACAATCTTATATTTCTTATATCATTTAAGGATATAGATGATCATTTCAGTGGAGTTGATCCATTGTACTACAATTAATGGATGAGAATATCCATTGAAAGTCAAAGGCCTTCCTCCTAATTCATTTTTTTTTCAATACATGAGTCGGTTAAGAAATTATAGTTAATAATATCTTAATTTATTCTCCCATAGTGTTGGGAATATCATTTGGGTTATCATCACATTTCCCCTCACATTGGTTGTTGAAAAAGTTCCTCCTATTTTTTCTCATTAAATGGAGTAAAGGGAAAATTTTGGATGAAAATATTTAAATTGTTAAACACATAAATGGTAAACTATGAATGTTAATTTGATAAATTATACTTTACATTTGTTCCATAACATATGGATCTCTATGCTTCAATCCAGGTTATCCTTGATCAATTTCCTGACATAAATCTTATATTAATATTTTATCCCCTTAATAATGGTTCGTAATGATCTTGTGGGTTTAATAATGAATATCCAACAGAATTTTTATACTAGTTGTGTGAAAAGTCACATTATCATGTTCTAGTTCTCGATCGAGTCTAGCTTAATATAGTGTTTTTGGGGTAGTTACCCCTTGTACATCGGTGCCAAAGTCACATACACTTGTAGTATTCAAACAAAAATGTATTTTCATGAAAAACACTTAATCTATACTTTAATAATATTTTGGGATTTTTATATATGTTTAGACTTATCCTTAAGGATTTAACAATAATTTTATAGTCATAATCCCAAAAATATCTATAACTCCCATTGATACTAAATATAACATCACATATTTTTAATACAAAAAATTTCAATATTTATTACATAAAAGTATAAATCATAGAATCCAAAAACATTGTAATTTCTCATTTATTTAGGAATTATTTACATAACATAAAAACATGATGCATTTATATAATGACATTATTGAAAACATCCTTAACATACCCTAAATTTTAGTTACTCATTTAAAATGTATAGAATAACCTCAGGACACACTTAAAAGAGGGGTCATATATATAGCCCAGAAATGAATAAACAAATAATTGAAATGTGATCCATGAGGCATAACAATGTACTCAAGAGGTGATAATCACATTCATTAACAATGATTCACGATATAACATGATAGAAAAAATGAAACATGTGAATGTGGAAAAAACAAAACACATGGAATCATAAGGATAAGTCTAGTTTAACATTTAGGAAATAATAAAATAGAATGATTTGGATAAAAAACATGTACCTTACATGGAATATCATGATATTAAAACAATATCCAATGAATTGGAATGTTATCTAGGAAAAGCATCATAATCATATCATGTATATGCATAAGCATGCCCCATAAATCATATAATATAGGATCATATTTCACCAAATTTAATCTAATGATAAAGAAGTTTGGATTAAATACATGGAAGTACCCAATCAAATATGAATAAGTGAATTCAGTTGAATACCCATGAGTGGAAATGAGTACATATATTCACGACACAACTATTTTGCATGAAAAATCACAAGACAACTTTGGTAGCATGGTGGGAGTATATATTGGTCCATGAGAGGGCTTAATGAGAGTAAAAGGGGAATATCATCACATAGACATAAAAATTAACTAATACCAATATGCAGAAACTTATACTAATATTAAGAATATGAAATAAAAACGTATAAAATAAATAAGGTTCTTGAATAAAGGGGAGAAGGAGAGGGTCCCTTACCATGAGAGGTTGTTTCCAAAATAAAGGGAAGAATATATTAATATCCCAAGGGAATGTTCATATGGATTTTGAGATGAAATGGATTATAAATTACATGCTTTGAAGATTTTTAATGGAGTGGAATGGGATCTTGGGTTGGTTTATATACAAAAATAGTTGGGAGTTCTTTATTATTTCCTAAACATAGGTTTTGAAAACTATACAATAAAGTAATCAAAACTAAAAACCATAACATGGTTTTTCCAAAGTTTTTTTCCAATAGGTGTTTTTTTATTATTTTATAATTCCATGAACCTAACTCATTAAAATATTACCCTTAGTGATGTGGAAGTAATTCATGTTCATAAGGAGTTGATTTTAAAACCATAATTTATAGTATTGGTTAAGGATGATTCATAAAGGATTTATAAAATTTAAAAAATAACCTTAAAACACATTATCATAATTTTTAATAATATTTTTTTTCATGGATACCTTTTATGGAATATATTACATCACTTCTAGGTCATTATTATATCATAATACATATAATATTTTTTTACAGTATTAAATTTTTACAATAAAATTACATTATTTTATAAAGTTATGAAAAAATTAGAGTTAAATAATCTCAATATGATTAATTCTATGGAAATAAGTGTATAAATAGGATAATTTAAATTTTTAAATAAAAAACATTATTTATTAATAAATACTTGAATTTTTTACTATAACTATTTCCAGACCCTAAAAAAATTATTCTTCAATTCTTAAGATAATATTATCAACATTACATAATAAAGATTATTTAATAATATGATTTTATTAAAAAATCATTAATTTTTAAAATCCATAACTTATTCAAAAGTAATGCCGTAATTGAAATTTCTTATTTCCCAAAAAATCAATTCGAGTTTTGTCATATTGAAATATAATTTTTTAAAAACTCTCTATTTAATCTTTTATACAGAAAAGTAAATTAGGAATAAATATAATCATTATTTTACATAAAATAAAATATAAAAATTCATTTTTTTAGGGATGAGATACATAGTTAATTGAAATATTCACCCTAAATGGTGGTTATTCATCAATAATGATTTGTATAAATTCATGTGTGATATTGAAACTTGAATATCACCCAATTTTCTGAATCATCATTTCCAAAAGAGATATTAATTTTAACTTCACTCTAACTCTATATTTTATGTCACATCTCACCCTAAATTTGATCCTCCTTTTAAAAAAATTTCTGAATGTGCATTCTCTCCCTTCCATCAATGCATGATGTAAACTGTATCAAAACTAATGAAAGGCCTTCCATCAAATGAGCGTTACAACTTCCATAAAAGAATAAAATTTCAAACTATGTATTTTTTATATTTGGGGACTTGAATTCATAAATGTCTTGAATGATATTGTGGAGAAATAAACTTGTTTATTATTCCTCAACAAACTATCCCCCACACTCATAACCATATTTTAACGTCCTTTTTTCATTGACAATATTTTACCAAATAATCCCTTATACTATGACAAAATTGAGGATCTTAGTGCTTCATAGATGGAATCACATTCCCCCTTGCCTTTCTCCACACTCATATTAATATTTATCATCTCTCAAAGATAAAAACCAAGAATATCATGACTAGTGAAATTGAATGGTTCATTTAAGTTGGATGTTTTTCACTCACTGTGGCAATCAACTTACTTGTATGAGATTTGGCTATTTCATGTAGGTACACTAGAATTAAACCACGGTGACTACCACATAATGGTACCCTATTATTTTACCATTTTCTGAATCATATTATCAACATTCCATAGGAAATGGGTGTGGACAGACCAAAAATTGTGTTCCCCTTCACCACGCCCACAGACAATAGTGTGGAGTTTTTTTTTGATTTAGTAATATCAACTAATGGTAAATCATTATCCATGATATTTTTTAATAAAATACAAAAAAAAAATCTAAGATTTTACTTTATATAAAATAAATAATATAATTTTACTAATGGTGAGATCATTATATACCTTCTTCCTTTCTCCTTAAAAAAATGAAAATATTTTCCATCCGTACATACAGACTACCACCTATATGAATGTTATACTCATTTTTTCATCACTTATTTTAATGGATTGTTGAAGTGATTTTATAGTAAATAAATATGATATTTATAACATTATTAATATTCTTAAATGATAAATTATTTTCTATATTTCATTCAATCTATGGTAAATGAAATCATCACCTGTGTTATATGCTGACTACAACCTCCAGGGATGACATGTTATGATTTTTATTATCACCATTTATGAATTGTTATAAAATATAATAGATGAAATAATATGAAATTGAGTATTAATATATTTTATGAACATTTTTGGGATGATTACATAAAAAAACAATCATCATAAAGTAATCCATTAATATTAGTAAGTTACCTGAAACAAGTTCATTTTCTATCCCATTCTCACAAACCATACCAATATTTTCTATCATGTAAAAATATTGATGAATAAATAATTAAAAAAATTATTTAAATATCTTTTATAATATATGATTGATGAAATTTCAATCAAATAATATCATACGATGTCACTACAAAAAAACATACATGATAAAATCTTCCAATAATGAAAGTAAGGGATAAATAACTATTGAATGAATAATAAATAAATATAACCAAGGATTATTAAAGGTTTATGATATGAAAATTTTTCTTCAACAGTTTATTAATATTTTTTTATTAAATGGGTTAATAACATTTCATTAAAGCCTGAAGAAAAGGGTAATGATTTTTTATCAAAATTTCAATTCATTGAGATATTCTTCACATTCACCACTTATTTTAATTTTTGGTTTATATAATTTCCTTGAATATATTTTTAATAAAAATATCCATAAATTCAAGGGAATCCAAAATCTTTTTTTTTCTACAATTCATTCAATTTTAATTTGAATAGTAAAGAATCTGGAAGGGTCATTTTTTCAATCATTTTTAAATCATGATGGTTATCAAAGAACATTAATCTAGGGAAAATGTTTTGAAATTTATCTCTAGGAACCCAAAAAAATTTATAAAATTTTATTAATATTTACTTTTTACATCTCACTTCTCAATTTGATTTCCCCGGGTAAATAGTTTACCCGATGTGATGTTTTTGAGAAACTGACCGCACCTCACATTTATTATGGCCAATATTTCATCAACATGTACATAGTCATTGGATGATTTTTTTGATGTCCTTACCTATTCTTAATCAATTTATTCAGTGAATTTTTTTCCATTTTGAATTTATTTAAAAAAATGAAAATAAAAAATTATTTTATTTTTTCATTTGTTTTTATTAAAAATATCAAATTTATTATTTTCTTTGTAAACGTATTATTCCACCATTATGGTAATTATTATTTAAAAACCCTTCATTCCATGTCATAAAATACTTTTCTTGGTAAATTTATTTCAAAATGGATTTGACAAGAAATGTAATATGACTTCTTATTTTATAAAATTTGTATCCAATATTCTTAAAGGGTTTTTTATCAACATCAACATCTATTGATGTTCTAAATGCAACCAGTTTCCAAATTTCTCGGGATGGTTATGAAATGTTCTGTGAATGATATAAAAAATCCACCCTTTTTCCATGGGTTAATAAAGTAAAGTTGAAATATGAATGTTTTTGTGGAATTTTTAAAAGAATATATGTGGTTTTAATTATTTTATTGGTATCCCTCTAATTAATTGGTAAATATTTATTTCTTATAAGAAAATATTAAATGTAATGAAGTGTAATCAAAAATCCCAATGTCATTATGTCCATTATGTGGCTTGTGGGATCAAAATTATATATCCCTCCAATGAATTTGGTAAATAATTTTATCTCATGAGACGACTTGTTAGATATTTTTTAGTGGATCCAATAAATTATTGGACTCGATCAACTACATGATAATAGTCTTGGAAAATAATCCTCAATAAAGGAATTTATTTTCTATGAATATGTTTTTGATATAATCTTAATTTGAATTTTTTTTTCATATTATTATTACTCGTGATTCATGATATTCTAAAAAGAAATTCCTTGACCATTTATTAATGTTCCATTTTAACATTTTTATTCTTTTCTAAAGTCATGTTCATGTATCTTAACTATTTTCTCATACCCATACGCTTATATTATGCTCACTTTTGGTCACCAATTTTTTTTCTTATGATTTCCCTTATAGATCATCTAATCTCACACATTAATTATGTTTCCATTCGATAATTTATGAATAAATGTATTATGTATAAAAAGTACAAAAGGGTAGTATAAGAGAAAAATGTTTGTGGGAAATGCTGATGATGGTTGTCAAATAAGTTGATTATTTTTCTTGTCCTAAAGAAACTAATATTTTATAGCTCTCAAGGTTTTATTATTGTAATATGTATTAAAATTATGTATCATTTGTTAAATTGATTTTTGGTTTTCCTCATTTTTAATTTGATCTAGTATGTAATTTATTTCTCTTAGCACAATACAAGGGAGGGTGAATAAAGGGAACTTCATTTGGTATCAATGTAGGGTATCAATATTTTTTTGTGATTAGTGAAAAACACCATAGTGAGAACCCTATACATAAGTATAAATTTAAAAAATATCCTAATTTTTTTCAGAATAGATTGTGTAGTTTTCTAACAATATAATACTTACCTGGATATAAATAGGTGAATGTAGGCTCTATAACAGATGCACCTAAGTGTAATGACCATAAAAATGATAGTTGGGTGTTAACTCAATCATCACCTATTAAATAATAAGGAGACATAACTATCACCTTGTTTGAAACTATTGGGGTATATGATTTGGATAATTCACTCTATCATTATGAAAAATAATGGTGGATTTGAACATATTTTGGATTAGAATCTAGAATTTCCAAGGATGATAAGAAGGTATCATAATTTAGGATATTATATGAATGATTTTCATGATCATATAATTAATCACTATTATTTTTGAATCATGATACACATACTATGATTTTTAATGTTATTAAATGGATAAAACTAAGAGGAACTAAGTTAAAAATGTTTATATTGAAAATGATGTTATTTTACTAAAGATAAATCAAATGAGATGATATTCAAGGTCAAAAAACTCTTGAAAATGCATACCCAATATTATCAATCAATGAATAATAATGATAACCATGTTGAGCTATTTAACATTACAAGGAAGTGGAAACTTTTTATTTTTTCCATTAGGTGACCACACCAACCCACCTTGGTGGGTATTTCAAAATAATTATTATGGAGAAATGGATAAATGATGTTCAAAATATATTTTCTAATGTTCAGACCATGAAATTATTGTTTTATATATGTGTCATTTTTAAGTTGAAACTAATTAATGAATTAATCATACTATGAATATGAGGCCCCATTAGGAAATGGACTCCATGAACTAGGGACCATTTAAATACATATATATATATATATATATTAAATTCATATCATTGAAATAGATAGGGAATTCATGGAACTGATGTAAAAGGATGAAGAATCCATTAGTACCTTTGAGAAAAAATTCATTTGAGTTTCAATCTATGATTCTGGTATTATCTAAGGCCCAAAAATAAAAAATTGTCAATTAATTATTTGCATAATACCAATTATTTGAAATCTATTTTCTATTAAATACTTTGACAGATATAACAAAATCATTTGATGTTCCCTCGAGGATGAAATAGAGAGTATAGACACTTAGTATACTCATGGTTTAGGGGAGAAGATGAGAAAATTGTATTTTCATAGGAATAAAAATAATAAAACCCTTGGAGGGATGACATATAATTAGCCTTCATATAGAAAATATGGAAATAAGAATGGAAGAATTTCCCTTAAGGTAATAGGTAAATGCTTTAATTATAGAAAATAATTCCATATATACAATTATTTTTTAAGGGACATGAGGAATCTGATCAACAATGAAAATAAAGGTCAACTAAATGCACCAATCATACTCCAATTATATAATTGGAAGAAGTGTAGAAATTATACAAATTACTGCACTAATAAAAGTTCTGATAATGACAATCGACATCAACAAAATCTGAATTCAAAATACATTAAGAAGTATTATTAAATTTCAACTATTAAAGTGGTTCATGAGAATAATTTGGTCAAATTTTTACTTATCGTCCAGCCTATAACTATAAATTTATTATTTGATTCTGGTTTTACCCAATATTTTTTATCTAAAGAATTTACTAATTGTATCAAATCACCATCTTAATGATGGGATATTTAACTATTAGTGAAAACTATTAATGGTATGATGATTTATTCTCATCTATATTACTACTCTTTGATAGATTTTTGTAGGAATATTCTTCTTACAAATCTTATCATTCTACGGATAGTTTAATTTTATATGATTTTGTGCATGGATGAGATCTCTATATATAAAACAAATATCCATTATGAGTAATGTAAGTAACTTTTGATATTATTAACCAACAAATTATTTTATATAAGTTTAATTAATAATATGAACTTCTAATGTAAATTACATCCATTATATGGGGCATACTACCTATGTATGAGGGTTTTTATCTTAAATGGTCAAGGAGAAACTCAAAATCAAAGATAATCCTATTGTGAGGTAATATGATAGTCCATTTCCTAAATATTTTTATAATATTCCCCCAAATAACAAAGTCATGTTTTCAATAGATTTCATATCTGGTGATACACTGATTTCAATTACTCATTATAGAATTGAACTAATAAAATAAAAATATTTAAAGAAGCAACTCCAATTTAATCTATAAAAGGTATTTATACACCCTAGTGTGTCACAATGGATTGAACATTTTCTTTTTGTTAAAAAGAAATAGGTTTCAATGTGTCTCTATATTTATTATGGAGAACTGTACAAGATCAAATTCAAAAAAAATTATCATATATATTTTTTTAAAGTCTTTTTTTATCAAATTTGTGGAAATAAATACTTCATTAGTATTAACATTTGATCTAGATATCATGAATTGTGCTTCAAAAGTAGGATGTTACAAATATTTACTTTAGTATGGGGTATCAAAACTTTGAATTTATAGTGATACTATTTTTACTTGTCAATTCATCATTATCTTCATAGATCTAAGGAATATAATTATTATCATGCGAGGGCTATTTTAAATACATTGAGGATGGATAAATGATTTTATATATTTATAAAATATAGATTATGTCTATAAGTGTCTCATTATTAGTTCATATGATCACCAATGAGGGTATATCAATGGATCCTTCAATGATGGAGGTTCTTGAAAGATGTCCAAGACCAAACATAGATACTGAAATGTATAGATTCATGGATTTTCAAGATACTAATAACAATTTATGAGAAATTTCTCATTGATAAAAAAAATATAATAACCGAGTTAAAATAGAATGGATAACTATTCCTTCAGATTAATGGATGTAAAGAAAATATCAAGGAGATGTAAAAAAGGATAGTAAGTTCATCTATGATCACACTATCCTATAATGTATAAGGATTTTTGGCATATAGTGATTCTTCAAATAAAGCACTAGGATGTGTCCTTATATATAATGAAACTTTTATATTATATGCCTTGCACCAACTGAATATTCCTAAGAAAATTACCCAACCCATGATTTAGTGCTATTTGTGGTAATCGTTTTTTTAATATAGAGGAATTATCATTATTGTTAATTTTTTTTATTTATATACCAATCAAAAATCTTGGAGTATGTATTCACCAAAAATGAGTTGAATATTCACCAAATGAGATGGTCATAGTTTATTAAATATTGTGACTACAAAATGAATTACCACTATGGGAATGGAAAAAGGGTTGTTAGTGTGCTCATTCAAAAAAATCATTCAAGCATATCCATAATGGGGATGGAAAAAAGGTCCAATTTTTATGGTTTTATAGGGGATAATCCTTAAAATAATAAGGTATGCTGAAAAATACTCTCTTTCTCAAATGAGTGTTCATCCATACAACCATGTGACGGTTAATGTGGCATATAAGGAGGATTTTTAATTGGAAAAGAAAGTAAGTAATGTTCAATACACAAATAAGGACCACGATGAAGTGATAAGATTCATGAACTAGATATGTGTCCCTGAAATACAATAATTAAAGAATGTGATACTGGATGAAATATATATCTCTTTATTCTCTACCAATCCATTAATCCAAAAGATATATAGGTATTATAAAGAGAATTTCTAGTGGACAACATGAAATGTGACATTTCAGAGTATGTATCTCGATGAATGGTATTTTAAAAATCAAATTTTTTATGTTATAATTTTGATTTAAATATTATACCGTTACCCATAATTATATATAAATTGGGGAAAAGAACCATTTATTTTTCATAGGACTCCCGATGACATCAAAAGGATATAAAATTATTTGGGTTAGAGTATACCTCTTTAAAAATTCAATTCATTTCATTTCTATTTGATAATATTTCTTACTTGACCAAACGTCTAACATAAACATTTTAGAAGTGGTAAGGTTTCATGGATTGAATCTCTTAATTATGTTTGATCGATATATGATGTTTTCCTTAAAATATTAGATAAGTCTTCAATAAAAATTGAATATGAAATTGATCTTTAACAGTTTATTTCATCCAAAAATATGTGGTCAATCTTAGAGGCCCATATAAACCCCAAATTATATAGATATATCTTACTCTAGGTATTTCAAATGTGGATAGGATCAAAAAAATTCCTATAGAAAAATTTTATTAAAAAAATAGCTTTAATCAAGTATTTCGATGGATTCTTATGAATGACTTTATTGAATGATGTGAATAAATAGAATATTATGGATGATATAAGTGGACATAGTCTATTAGGACCGAATATAAATGAGTAAATGTTTTAGAAATTTATAGTGATTGAAAAACACATCATAGTAGCTCAGATTTGATAGAAGAGTACTACTGACAATCCTATGTGACATCTTGATTTCACAGATGTAGAAAAGGTATCCCTATAAAATAATCTTAGATTAAAGATATGAGATATGAAAATAGGGGAGAGTATCTCCCAATAAATATCATGCCTTTTTAGATTCTTGATCTTATTTTGGTTGAAGATTATTACTTAGAACCTCCATTGAACCTCTCTTTTGTCCATTATGTGTTCTATGTATCCCTTATGAGATGGAAAATACATGATAATTCACAAATAGTAAACTTATATATTTTACTATTGGAGTAATATAATTCTTATGATAAAAAACAATGAAGATTATTGATGGAAGAGATAGAGTGGTGTGTAACCAATCCACTCACATTGTCAATCTATTTTCGAGAAACCATCAATTTTAGTAACATACTATAACAATTGGGCACCACATGTACCACAGTTTCCCCCAGACTTATATTTACCACTCTTTAGGACCCACCCATATGCATGAATTGGTCATTAGTCTAATTACCATCCACACTGGAAAACACAAGTTCATTTAGTACATCTTTTCCTCACTCACATAAACCCTAGGAAAATTCCTAGGGGGTCTCCCATCCTGATCACTACTCCTGGTTAAAGCTCTTTAACTATGTATTCGTATTAGGTAGGATCCCAAAAATAATGTTACACCTTGTTAACATGGTTGTTAACATTTATCCTTTTAACCCATTAACATTATGGTGTGTTAAATTTGTCTCACAAAACCTTTAGAGAAACATTTCCTCATTGTGGACCCTGCATATCAACCTAGGTAGTGACACCTCACATTCAGGTGGCTTCTCTTTCTAATATCAATATGAAAACAATGCCTTGTGGGCACCAAAATTTCCCTTCAAACACATGTTGTCCCCTTATTAAGGCCAACCCACATGTTCTACTAGGTCATCAAACTAATGACTATACCAATAGGACAACACAAGTTCTTTCATCATGTTTTATCCTCAATCACATACCCCCATGGAATCATCCAAATGAGTTCACCCATACTGATCACTAATTCATGATAAACCACTTTAACTATGGAGTTCAAATTAGGTAGTCTCCTAAAAATAATGGTCCACCTTGTTGACATGGGTAGTAACATTTATCCTTTTATTCCTTTAACATTCATGGGTGTTTCACTAGTTAAATTAGGCATCCCAATAAAGTAACATTCAAATAAATAAGGATAATAAGATGGATCCTAAGAATTACCTATGGGTATCACAAATATACCATCATATAGCATCTGACCCATAAATAGAGATCCAGGAATCACTTCTAGAAAAAAATATTTATAATATGTAACTAAGTGAAATAATTAATAAAAAGAGTGTGGTTGAATGAATGCCTAAACATGTAACTAATTCCAAATATCATCCTGATCACATGTTTATTAGGGGTTCTAAGGTTACAATCACACCTAGATTTTCAGGTTTTGGATTATGTTCCATTTCGATGGGAACCCCATTCCTTTCTCGTGTTTTGGGTGTGATGGGTGTTGGGTTTTTAAGTGTCTTCATTGTCTAATATTTCCCTCATATTTTTCACTTTGTTTTTTTGGAGAAAGTTTCTTGGGGGAGAGTTTGTAATCACTATGGTGTCACTATATTTTGCTTAAATCATTGAAGGGTCATTGGATTGGATTCCTCTAGTGTACGGGATTTTATTTGAGGTTTTTGGACAATTTTATTTTGGTCTTACAGTTTGAGTATGTTTTCCCAAACCACACAACCTAAACCTAGATGTTTCATAATTTTTCTAGTATCCCTCACATGGATTGCGTATTGTTTAAAAAACCGTGCAGAAAAACCATGAATCCATTTGCAGGCTTAATATATTTTAACATAAAAGTCGAATTAAGATTCTTCCACCCCTCAATTTGAGACATAACTATTTTATATTTTAACAGAGGCGCCTCCCCCTTCATTATCCTTCATTTTTGTTCAGTTTTTTGGTGATTTCTCACTAAAGTATAGTGATTCTTCATCAATTCCTTCCCTTTCCTCTTCTCCTCTCATCCCTATTTCTTCTTCTTCAATGATTTCTTGGTTTTCTCTTCTCCCATGGTTATTCTTGACCTAAGGTTCTGTTCTTCTATGATTTTTATGGGAGTTTTTTTTCTTTTTGGTAAGTTCTTCATAGATCTAGGGTTTTGGAACCTGTGGTGGGTGATTGTTGGTGTGCATTTCCTTTCCGCCCGGGATTTGAGGTAGGTCTCCCATACACTCTCTCTTTTTAATTTAATAATAATTAGTTTCTTTATTTTTTCAACATTATTATATAATAAATATCAATTTAAGATCATTGGATTAAATGTAATAGTGTTTAAATGGTGTGTTATGCCTTGTTTTATTAGAAATGAAATTATTATGATAAGTAGCACAAACCAAGTGTTCTATAAAATTCATGGTTGCCTTTTGTTAGTAGATTATGGTATGTAATGTTTTTTATGGCTTTGCTAAAAAATATTAATCATCTGGAATGAATATTTAGGGTTTCTTGAAATTTTTTTAAAAGAGTTTTAAGTTAAATGAATTTTGTATTTGTATTTTGAAATCAGTTTGATAGGTGACGATGAATTGTGTCTTAGTTTTTATTTTAAAAAAAATGGATTTGGTTTTAAATTGAGATGGAAATGTTTGGAGGGAGTTTTAAAAATGGTTTTACATAGTAATGGTGTGATTGATATCTCATTTGAAATATGGGTGGCATTTTGGTTACGAGTTAGTTTTGTGAGAAATGTTTAAGGTCCTTTTTGGACACATTGTGAAAACGATTAAAATTGTTTGTTATAAAACCATTGGTGGATGTTTATCATGACTTTTTGACATGAAATGGTTGGGATATCCTTGTTTTGGAATCCCTAGGTTCCATTATAAGGGTTCCTCGATTGGAACCATTTGTGATCTATTTATTTTAAGGAAAAATAGAAATCCTTGGGGAGTCTTGGGGTGATTCCTGCTAGGGAATATTTTATTTATATATATATATATATTGTGATTGGATGATTCTATAACAGAGATTAGCTCACCCACACCAAATAATGGATTCATGGGAACCTGGAATATTGATAGAATTTTCTAAGAATGATTATTTCCTTGGTATGATATGGTACTAACCAGTGTCCTGTAATAGGTTGATATATTGGGTTTATTACTGTTGGATTTTCCCTCAGCCTATCCAGGTAAATTATGGTCAAGTGTATTGAGGATTTTGATTTCATCATGTGGGGAATGATATCATAGATGGGTTCTTAGGTATTGGTGTCTTCTAGATTATTCATGATCTACTAGCTTGAATCATTTCTATTGTCTTTGAGTATCTTACAGTGTTGATTGAAATTATTGTATGAATATTTACATTACCCTTTTTGTGATATTTCTATTTTTCCTTATTGTGTATTTTTAAAAAAAAGATATGGGTTAGTTTTGATATGGTTTATGAAAATGGTTTTTAAAGAAATAATTTTTATTCTCTTCGTGAAAATTGATAATGTAAACATCACTTTCCCCATTAAAATGAAAATTTCTCACTAATAGAGTGACGTGGGTTTTAGAAATAAATAATGTAAATGATTCATACTATGTTTTTTAGTAAACATGTTAAAAATTATTTTTATATATTTTAGTTCAAACATGAAATTTATTTTGCATTTATTTTAAATAAAGTGGATTGGGAATTGATTATCGGAATAGACTAATAATTTTTAATACTCATGCATATAGTTCATTTCTATTTTTAGTCATTTTGTAGGTTTCATCTTAAGTTTAATTTCCATGAGAAACTTTTGATCATTTTGTTGGAGAGTGACTAGAGGAGTCACATGGAGTTCGTTTGTTTTCAGGTTCGACCGGATGAAGTGTTTTGTTTAGTTGTATTTTTAGTTTATTATATAAATTTTGTTTAGTTTAATTTTATTTAAATATATATCGGGATTTTTGTTTCTTTTATTTGTTTGTTTACTTGTTTATATTAGTGATAAATCATTCCCGTATCTACTTTTGATGATGCCCAACACTAGTTTCCAGCCTGTGGGGATTGGGAACACCCTTCGGGCTATGCCATGGATTGGTTTAGGTGACTGGTTTAGGTTTGACCAAGGTATGTTTGTGAAAAAATGATATCAACAGAGTTCATATCTTAATGGACCTTGATTTTTAGAGAACCATTTTTTATTTGGGGATGTAAAGGTAGATGGATAAGTATTTTTGAGATTTGAGGGGTAGGTGTGGGAAGAGAATTGGAAAACATGCTCGTTCTGATCCTTGGGTGTCCATGGGATGTCCAATTTTATCAGTATCTCTAGTCTTTTGGGATTTTTTTTGATTGGGATATGAAAATGGAGTTGGGATAGTAGTTTATGTGAGCTCTCAGGGCCTAGAAAGCCATCTAGTGATAGGGAACAGTCCTAGAAGAGTATCTGTATAGGTGGTGTGTTTGGCATATTGCTGCCAACCATATTTTCAATTCACCGACCCACACTAGTTCTCTTTTTTGAGTTATTTTGAGTATTCATGGAATTACTAATTTTTTTGAAACCCCATATGTGAGGATTTTGGAATCACGTTTCAATGGGATAGTTGGAATTTTAAATTTGTCAAATGGGTTTTCAAGATTTAACAAAAGAATGGTTTTGGAAAGTTGGTTTTTTTAATCAAATCTCATTGATAAATTGGAAATGACTTAAAAAGATTGAATTTATTTAATCTAAACATATGTTTTTTAGATAATATTTTGGAAGAAAGGAATTATTTTATGGTGATTCTAAAAAAAATTTAGTTAGGATGTGTTGGTATGTTGAAAAATGATCGATTAGATAAATTGGTTTTATAAATCAATTATGAATTCTGGGTGAATTTCTGAAGAGGGTTTTGGTCTTTATGGATTTTAGTTTATGAAAAGAGTCTTTAGTTAATTTTTGAAAATGGGAAATGGATGTTTGAAATAACGTGTTCTTTTAGGAATATTTTTTAAATGTAATAGAATGGGTTTTTTTATTAATAATGGAATGGTTTTTTAGTCAAATGGTTCGTGATGAATTGTAGCTTGTTGAGAAGCTGTAAAATGTTTTGATAAATATGAAAATGGTTTTTGACTTGGTGGTTATTGTACCTTTGGAAGTTACTTGATTTTTGAAATGGGTTGAATGATTTGGATTAGAAAATAGAGATGATTGTTTTAACCTTTGGTGCATTCATGGGATCATACATGCATGGTGGTATATTTGTTTGTAGATGGATGTCTGGTATGGCATGAGTGGATGGGTTCTCAAGGTGGAATAGAAATGTTCATGTGAGTGAGACTCAATGGAACAACATTTGTGAGTGATAAAATCCACCAGGTTTTTTGTTTTTCTAAACTACTTTAAGCTAAAAAATTGTGGTGTTTTGTAAACTTATATTTATATGGTTTTTTTTCTTACGCCTTAAAAGTTTTTTTATTCAGTATGCTTCCTCATGATTGGGAAGTTGTAACACCCCGACCCCTCTAGGATAGATCCAGTGCATTAATTGTGATATCGGCGTGTTTAGAAGGAATGAAAACCCTGAAATAATGATCAGTTTACTAGTCTTGAAGAAACTAGATACATAGATGTTACTCAAATTACATTGGAAAAGTTTACAATATACAGTACATAACGAAACTAAAAACCGCAACCACAAGAACTCAATAAAAAATCTCCTATTTGTCACCTGTTGAAAGTGAACAATGAAAGGGGTGAGCTCAAATTCTCCATAAGGGTTACAAATAGTGGAAGCATGAATCAATAATAACTGAATAGAAAACAATTTGACATAATCAATATGTCATGGTGAATTAATGAAAAACACATGCCATTAATAAACGGAGAAAGGGCATGCATCCATAGATTTTGTCATAGTGAAAACCTCATGGCTAATAATAATAACTGATAATGAATAAAGATAATGCTTATTTATTGGATTTCATGTATCTATCACATGAAACTATAATAACGTAAAAATGGTTTAGTTCTATGGGTAGAAACCCGCCTGATTTTTGGAAACAAACTCGAAGGGTTGGTCGCCAAACTGATTTGTTTCATGAGACCTACCGATGCATCGAGGGGATGTAGCGAGACCCTCCCACAATTTCATGTACAAATAATTCTTTATACATTTATTTAATACAAGATCAATATGCCTTTTCATTATCTATGTAGAGTAGAGTATAGAGATTCATCAATATTTCCTTAACTAAATTAACATTCCAAATAAACACCATATGTAAAATGGTATACGGTTTAGACAAAAATCATATCCATGATATGAGATTATGTATATTTAATATAAATATAATTTAAAATGATAATTGATCTCAAATGGGCAGTAGTTACACCACATAAGGATTATTAGGTGCACCATACAAAGTTATTCACAACCAAATAGAAGTTGAGACAAAGTATCTTACCACAATGTAATCAGTCGAATCATATGACCAGAACATAATGAAAATCAAATGAATCATTGAATAAAATGAATATAAAGATAATAATGTTATTTTTATATCAAATGGAAGTACACTTATATCACATATATGAAATAAGTGGTGAACAATGAAAATCTCACAGAAATGAAAGTGAGAAGAGAAACCCCTTATAAACATTTCAGCATGGTAACGAGTGTTCTTGCAAGGGATTAATGAGAGGTAAAAGGTTATCCCATTGTTTATATGTCATAAGGGATGTATGGGTTAGGTGATAAAACATACGCCATCATTAGGTATTAAAAATAAAAAAGCACAACATAGGGGAGACTCTTGACAAAATGTGAGAGAGGGGATCCTTTACCATATGCTCGAAGGTGTTCTTGATTTCTCTTAGTGACCTGAATAATCAAATTTAGATTCATTAATTAATAATTACATATCATAATCCACATTTAATTGATATTTTATAACCTTATTATGTTTATTAATGGATTTTTATGGGTTTAAGAGATTCAATTTTATTGTTTTCGAAGCATTTTCTTACTTGGTTTCATTATTTGTTTACATGTATTCTTGAATGGAAGTTGGTTTGAAATATGGTTAAACATACAGAATTTGTAATATTAATTATTAGTGACATTAAATATATATAAATTATCTTATAATGATTCTGGTTATATACCATGAGGATGACTCATTTGATGAGTTAAAAATGAACGCTTGAATTTGGCTTGGCATTTTTGTGCTCAATAAACTTGTTTTGTATTATTATTCCATATTATGTACGTGTAAAGATTACAGAACATTAATCAAGATAATATATATATATATAATGACCTGGTTCAACAATAAATATTGTTTCATGACCAGTAATTAAGGAACGATTGAAGAACTAAACTTCGTCGTCCACGAAGGTTATAAATTGGGACCTAATGGATATTCATTTCGTTAATAAAAATAAAATGGAAGAAGTAAGAATATTGATGATGGTTCTTCCATTAATATGATATAAATCTAGTATATAGATGATAATGTATTTATCATGATCATTTGGATAGAGTAGGTTAGGATATAATAACAAATGAAGATAAAATCAAATGAAACTAAAAGAAGAAGAAAGGTGTTTTACCTCTTGAAATGACTTCCTCGAGAACCTCCTTAAGGGAAGGGATTTTGAACTTTTGGAAATACCAAGAGCTTCCTAGTAGAGGTTAGGGACTAGGGAATGGTTTTTGGGAAGATATTTTAGGATATTCATGTCTTAGAAGAGGGAAGAGAAAAGGGACTGCTGAGGGGTTTTTATAGTGGAGGAAAGGGGTAAATTCTGAATATTTAATTCATTATTTTATTATTTCCCTCAAGAAAACCTATAGTGTTGTTTCATGTGACCCCTAATAGTAATAAGTTCATTTGAGTTTGAACTAAGTTGCCTTAAATCACTTATGATGTCATAAATAGTGTATTTAACTGATAATTTGTGTCTACGGTATTTTATCGTATTTCACTATTCATCAAAAATTCTAGAATTTCAGAAAAATCCCAAAAATTAACCCTAACCATTTTTCGACGTGTAGAATTCAAATATAAACTCCATTTTTCAAAATTATTTTTCTAAATATTATTAATTTAAATTTTAAATAAATTCATATTTAATTCGAAAAATAACAATCTTAAAGGTGCTATTAGTTTTATTTCTCATTGAAAAACTAATTAAGATCACATTATCTTATTTCCTTAAGAAAATAAAATAATTTTATTATTTAAAATTTATACTGTTCATATTACTATTCATATTAATATTCACAAGGGTATGTTACTATTCATCAAAAATCAAGTTTGTTCTATCAAACTCCAAATGACTTACTGATCACAACTGTAGATGAACATTTTTTGAAATTCAAACCATATAAGTGGAAAATTTATATTTAATGGCTAGGTTTTGATTATCTTCTAAATAACCTAGTGTTGTTTCAAAGGAACACAGTGATGAATAGAATGTATTTAAGATAACCATACAATAAAATGTTTGCAGTGCTATAGAAGTGATTCCCTTGTTGTTTCATGAGATGGAATCATGTTGGTGTCTTAGTTTTGGAGAAATGTTATGTGTGTTTCTAATGATTTTTTTGATGTTTTTCTATATCTATAGATGGTCCTCTTTTGAAATATTTCCATGTTTATTTTTCATTTTTCAAAATCTGGATCCACTCCTTTGAATAATTCATCATCCAATTTGTTAAGATATGGAACTATTTGGGTTCCATCTATAATTCCTTCCTGTTATGGTGGTTCTCGTAGTTTTGGTAGTAGTTATTGATAGTGTTTATGTGTTTTTATATGTTCATTTTCCATTATACTCTTCATTCAGAGTGACAGAGAATGGTGGTTTGTATCCTTAAGTTTCTATTGGGTAATTTTGTTTTGTTTTTTCAAGTGAGATTCATGGGGTGTTGTGATCCATAGCTCCTGACTATGGTGTAGAAGATGCTTCAAACATCAGGGATTCTACCATAGGCATTGGAGTGATACTTTTCACACAATCAGGAAATCACCAGGGGTGTGGGGAGATCAACTAAGCTCCCACCTCCACCATTGTGTTGAGGCAGTTTCTATGAATCTATTGTGGTTCCCCATCACTCTTAACTTCCTATTAACTCAAAGGGCATGGTGGAACTACCCTTCGCATAGTGTTTATGGTCATTCCTTCTTCGATGTGGGTTTCATGTTAATGTTCCTATGTGAACCACCCCTGAGAACTGGGTGTGGTCCTTGTTTTATCTATTTATAGGTGGATAGTGTATGGTAGTCGTTGTTTGTGGTTTCACTAGTCCAAGAATTGGGACGCTACCATCCTTGCCCCGAGTGGTGGGGGTTTTTGATCTATGCAGAAAGTGTTGGCCCAGTTCTTGTACCATCTGTTTAGGAGTGGGTGATTTAGATTTTTGTGTTTCTTTCCTCTTAGATTTGGTTTGTAGGTTGTTGTGGGAGAGTTTAGTTTGCCCTCTGTGAGAAAGTCCTGATTCTATTTCAAATTTCATTTTAGTTAGGTCGTTCTTACTTGGTACTTAATTGTGGGGAGACCCACTATGGGTCTCGTTGAGTTTTGTTTTAAGAATTATTCAGATGTTAGTTTTTTTCTAATGGGTAGGAGTTTGTCCTCGTCTCCCTCAAAATCATTGGATTTCATGATTTTATTCAGATTGGGTGACCATTGGGATCTTTAGGGGATGTCCCATCAATCTGGTTTTGGGCGTGGTTGTGTATTTAATCATTTTATCATTCTGTTGATTCATGGGAAGTGGTTGTGGGTTGTTTTATTGTTTCAGGAAAGAGGCTTATGTTCCATTTTGGTGGGTGAAATTTCCTTAGATTAAGAGTCTGGATCATGTTGATATAGGGTAATTAGGAATTGATCAATCAGCTGGAATGTGTTATGGATTTCCTAGGACAGAAAGAATTAATGTGGGGGAGAATAGTCACACCCATTTTTTTATGTTTTTGATTATTTTCCCTTTCTATGGGAATCTGGATCTATTCCCGAGTGTTGGGGGTGGCGGGTGTTGGTTTTTGAAGTGTATTATTTTTATAATCTTTCCCTATTTTTCCATTGGTTCTTGTTGGTAGAAAGTTTCATGGTGGATAGTTTGTGACACCTACGGTGCCACTATATTGTGGTTAATTCATTCAAGGATCATTGGGTGGGATTCCCCTAGTGTTTGATGTGTCATTTTAGGGTCTTTGGAAGATTTTTGGGGTTTCACAGTTTGAGAACGGTTTTCCTAAACCATGGAACCTAAACCTGCATGTTGCATAATTTTTCTAGTAGCCCTCACACGGTTTTCAAAATCGTGCTGCAAAACCATGAATCCACTTACAGGTTTAATAAAATTAAACCTAAAAGTCCAATTAAGGTGATTCAACCTACCAAATTGATACATACCTGTTGGATATTGAATATAAGGGCCACCCCCTTTTTTATCTATCATTTTTGATAGTTTTTTGGTGAATTTTCACCAATGTATAGTGATTCTTCATCAATTCATTCTCTTTCATCTTCTCCTATCTTCCCTCTCCCTTTTTCTTCCATTATTTCTCAGTTTTTTCTTCTCCCATAGTAATTCTTGACTTAGGGTTCTATTTTAACATGTTTTTAATGGTATTTTTATTATTTTAGGGCTCTACTTAATAGATCTACGGTTTTGGAACCTAAGATAGGTGATTCCAGGTGTGTGTTTCCTTTCCTCCATGGATTTGAGGTAGGATTCCCATTCACTCGCCCTATGAAATTTAAGAATCATTTTTTAATTCTTTTTTCACATTTATTAGTTAATAAATATCAATTTATGATCCTTGTTTTAAATTCGTAGGTGTCAAAATGGTGTGTCATGCTTTGTTTTATGTTAAATGTAATTGTTATGATAAATAGCACACACCATGTGTTCGATAAAATGCTCGGTAGGCTTTTGTGAGTAGATTATGGTACGTAAAGTGTGGTTTGGAATTTCTAAAAAATATGTAGCATGTGTAATGATGATTTTGGGATTCGTGAAGGAGTATTAATTTAAAATATTTTTTTATTTGACTTTTGAAATCTATTTGATATGTGATAATGAATTGGCTCCCGGTTTGCATTTTCATAGAAAGTGGTTTGATTTTAAAGTGAGATGAAAATTTTTTAAAGGAGTTTTAAAAATTGTTTTACATGGTAATTGTGTTATTGATACCCTGTTTGAAATATGGGTTTCATTTTTGTTAAATGTTAGTTTTTTGATAAATGATTAAGTACCCATTTGGGCACATTGTAAAAATGATGAAATGTATTTGTTATAAAACAATTTTTGGATGTTTAGCATGCCTTGTTGACATGGAATGGTTTAGATGTCCTTGTTTTGGAATCCATAGCTTCTATTATAAGGGTTACTCAGTTGGAACCCTTTATGATCTATTTGCTTAAGGCACATGAGCAATCCTTGGGGAGGATTGGGGTGGGGCCTATTGTGGATTATATATATATATATATATATATCTGTGCGTGTGTGTGTGTTATGATTGGATGATTAGACATAATCGGTTGGCTCACCACCATTAAATACTAGAGACATGGGATCCTATAATATCGACATAATTGACTAAGAATGATTATTGCACTGATATGTTATGGTACTGACCGGTGTCCCTTAATAGGTGGATATACTGGGTTTATTGATATAGGATTTGCTATCGGCCTTCCCTAAAAAAGGATGGATATGCATATTGAGCGTTTTGATTTCATCATGTGTGTCATTCTATAATAGATGGGGTCTCAGGTACTGGTGTCTTCTATATTATTATTAATCTCCTAGGTTCACCCATGAATATCGTCTTTTAGTTTCATTTATTATTGATTGAAATGATTTTATGTATATTTACATTTCCCTTGTTGTGAGATTACAATTGTGCCTTCATGATCATTGTTTTTCTTGGATAGTGATGCGGTGGTTTTAATAAATTTTATGGAAATTATTTTAAAACAAAAGTGAGTTATTCTCTTTGGTAAAATTGAAAATGTAATGGTCAGTTTCCCTATTAAAATTAAAATTTCTCACTAATAGAATGACTTGGGATTTGGAAATTAATAAGAGAAATGAGTTGTACATTTTTTTAGTAAACATTTAGAAAGTTTTATTTTTATGTATTATAGATCAAACCTGAAATTTTTGTTTATTTTATTTTAATGGTAGTGCATTGGGAATAGATTATTGAGCTAGCCTATTGAGTTTTAATAATCAAAACTATAGTTCTTTTCAATTTTTATCTCTTCTGTATGTTTTAGTTTGAGTTTGATCGCCTTGAGCACCTTATGATCATTTTATTGGAGAGTGACATGTGGGGTCACATGGAGTTAGTTGGTTTCCAGGTTCAGTTGGTTGAGTTGTTTGGTTCAGTTGTATTTTTAGTTTCTTGTATAAATATTGTTTAGTTCAATATTATTTAAAGGTATATTAGGATCACTATCTCTTTTTTCTATTATTTTACATGTTTATATTTGGGAATAATAATTCTCTTATATACTTTGATGATTCTTGAAACTAGTTTCCAACCGGTGGGGATCAGGAATTCCCTTCAGGTCATTCCATGGACTGGCTCAGGTGACTGGTTTAGGTTTGTCTCGGGTTGGTTCACAAGAGTGACAATCGAAACCACCTCTACCCAAACACATAACACACTAGCTCTGGTCATTTAACCATAAAATCACCCATAGGGGTACCCAATGTCAATAAACTGGGGAGGTATCCCTTATGAGATCCTCAAAGACAACACAAAAGAAGAGGTATCCCTCGTTGAATACTCCAAGAAAAATTCATGTTCTCCTGTCAACATCAGATGTAACAGGATTTCATGTCCTACAACTTCATGAATTTGATGGTGCAGAGTTGCAAGATACATATGCACTTTCAACCATAGAAGAAATTAGTAGATGGGTTATGACCTATATCACAGACGATGTCTCTCTTTGAATTTCTACATACACAACATAGTCATGATATGCCTAAGGTCTATCACCCTATGACTACAAAAAGAATAAAATGAAATATTGACTTCATCGTCACTTCTTAAGTTGTATACATACTACTAGGTGTCTCAATAGTCTCAATCTCATCCACTAGGGGAAAAGTAAGAATGATAGACCATATGGGTAGTTCATGACACTTGTTGACCATCTATTCAAATTAACCATTTTAATTTTATTCACATGTCCTTGGAATAATTATAAACTGGGGTAACCACTATTAAGGGAGAGACTGTTCATTCACATACTAAAATATACATGAAATAATTCTATTGGGATGTTATGATAGACCACCTACCTCATAATAATTGTTCCATTTATTTTTTAAGGTTTTTTAAAAGCAACCAAGGCTTGTATAATATCATGAAATACATATAGGGTTCCATAACAACACCAAATAACTAGAAGTTAACTAATTATAATTATATTCTAACAAAATAATTAATAATAAAAATTTTAAAAAAAGTAATCATTCTTATGTATTAAATCATAACTCCCAGAACCTTACTATCTTATCTCATCACACTGGAATTGCATCCTAACCCTCATAAAAAACTAGTGGGTGCAATCAACCTTGAATTTGGGAATAATTACTAATAAATATTATCAGAAAATACCCCAATAAAATAAGCTTAATCTTTAAATCTTTTGAAAATCATTGTTTTGACATACCTCAACAAAACTGCATGTGATTATGTGAATACGGAATCCTATGTCACTATCTTATTGGGAAGATCCAAATCCATATCACTGATATCTGATTCCACCATGATCCAATAGAATTGGAAATAAAAAACATAAATTGGGAATATAAAAATTAGAGGAATAATTTTGGAACCAAAATGGAATCCAAAAAACTCAAACACTTACCTCAAATCATCAAAGAACAGCTTCAAAATCCACAAATAATACCCCCTTGATGGGGATTAGATAATGAAATAATATGAGGGGGCTTCCTAGTTCATGATTGTAAGAGGGAGAAATAAAATATTAGTACTACCTATAAAATTTCATAGGGTAAATGGGTAAATTCTAGTATTTAATGGGACATGAATTTTGGATATATGGTTGGCCAAACTATGAACTAACTGTGTGTCGCCCACTGCCTGAGGCACACCCACCTTTAATGGTCATGGAACATAGTTTAAAAGACAATATGACATGTTTTTAATTTATTTAAGTCACCAACATGGATTCTCATGGCCTATCACTTGGTTTTCTAACCATTCCACTTATAAATACTTTGATTCATAGTTATGCCACACATTTTGCATTAATTATGCACCAACTATGCACCCTAGGTTGCATATTTTTAAAACAAAAACATATGTACATGATCCCTTGGGACACTCTTGAAACATTTGAGATCCTTTTTGAGCCTCATTATACATCTAAAAGCATTAATTTGACTAATACTAACCATCATAATCCCATTTTAAACCTCCAACTATAATTCAACCAATCTATTAATTGAAAAATCATATTCCTTGTATAATTATAAATTTTATGGATGTGGGATCTTAAAACATGGATCCCTCCTAGAGTATGGATCATAAGAGGTTTTTGGAGTGGTCGTACTTCCCCTGAGGATAGGATTATTGTGATATACCTAATGATTTACGATGATCACCACAATCTATTCTTGGGATACACATCCTGATTAGGTGGATGAACCTTATTGAATTTCCCTAAGAAATCTATGAAAGGGATGTCGATAAACTAATTTATGGTTGAGAGAGTTATTATCTTGGATAAAAGAGAGTGTTCATTAATGATTTCCTAATTTCAATCCTCCTTATGAATCATCCAATTTTAAATGACTTTATTTTCTAAGGATTTGGACATAGGAATCATATATCGGACTAGATTACACACTGCTTGAGTATAATGACATACATATCTATATGTTTTTTGTAAGATATCTGGATGATACTAGGAACACTAATTTAAATAGTGGATGTAATTATGGGTGATTATAGGGATATGAATTCTATCCCCATGTGGTGACATAGCTTTCTCATATACACTTTGTAATTGGCTATAGTAGGTATGGTTGAATGGGGTCATGGACCCAAGAATCAATAGTTAATTTATTTTTTATATTTTATTTTAGGTATGAATCAACTAGGCTGGGAATATTTGTTGAGCATGAACTTATGATTTTAGGTTATAATTTCACCATTGATGTGTCTTATAGAGATTTTTTCATTATCCCCAATACATGCACCTCCGATTTCATGTAGACCATTTGTTTAATTTTAAAATAAATACATGTGAAATGTGTATAGGGAGACTTCCATAGTTACATGATTGAGCAGTCACTTTTTTAGAGTCTTATTTTTGGAGTGGTGTGGATTGAGGGTCATGGAGATTAGTTATGTGGTTTGACTCTGAGTACTAGAGTACATTTGTATATTTATTTCCATTTTTATTCTATATATGAAATTAGAGAATGGGGTTATTTGTAGTTGTATGTTTAACATAGTTGTTCATTCCTTGACTACATTTCATTTATTAAAACCTTATTTATATTTATTGATTTAACACTCTAATTATATACTAATATATATGATTTTTGGTTATGTTTTCTATTTTATTACTCTAATACAGGGAAATAGTCTCCCCTATGAAACCCTACAATCCCCTCCTGCTTGTCATGAGCCTTGGGCATATGGGGTGGAATTCCTTGGGCCTTGTCGCAAACCAGTTTCATTACCATTCTTGGATTGAACCACATCAAGATGTGAAAAATTGCTATCATTGTAGCTTCTTTCCTATTTTCATACTATTTGGGGCTTGGTAGGTAGGAGTACTATGAATTTTTCGAAACATATGATCAATGTTATACTAGTGAGTTGATAGCACTATTTTCGGTAAGAATTCTATGTTATCATGGACGAGATATTATTGTTATTGGTTATTGATGTTACGGTTGAGTTTAATTTTCTCTTAGTGTGATTCACATGTGATGTTGTGTTTTTGATTTATTATGTATTTCTATATCTTTGATGATTGGAAGGAGTCAAGTGACTTCATTTTGACTCTTAGTCGATAGAGGAAATTGGTTTTTGTTCATGAACCATATTTTGAAGATAGTTTCCTCATGTTATAAGTCTTATAGTGTATGATTTTACTACTGATGGTATGACCTTCAGTTTAATGTATAAAAAACCAAAATGGTGATTTCCCATACAGGTTCTTATTGTCTCTCTAATAAGTTAGACTACCTTACTTACATTCTTCTTGATAATTCCATGTGGATCTATAGTGAGATGTTTGATGGTGGGGATGATGAATCTTCCCTCATGCATGGGAGGTGCAGTGAACCATGTGGTCAAATAGGGAACTTGGTTCCCTTGGATCCCTCATGAAGCATTATTACATAGGTTTATTTATTTAATGTTGCAATTACAACCTATAAGGTTTTTTCCCACATAGCTTAGAGTGAAATTATACTTAACAAAACAATGTTAGTATTTTGGGATAGATTATTTGAGATGACGATGTGTGTGTAAAATTAAACCTTTTAGGTTAATGTCAGATATTAATGCCTTTCCATTATACTCTCTGTGGTTGAATCATTTTCATGTGTGGTTAACTAAATATTCATAACATCCTTCGTGGAGTTTTCCCATCTGTCCTTCTATGATATTTTACATATCTTACCTTCATTTTGGTTATCTATTCAGATCATCCTCGGTGATATAGATAATTACCTAAATGTTTTTTGGTGAACTAGTACCTCAAGGTGGTATTATCATATAAGGATTCTCAGTTAGGATTTTTCTCTCATTTTTCTTTAGTTTTATATCATAAACCTCCCTGGAGCATCCCATTATGGGGACAGTTGGATTGGATCAAGTCCCAGTAGGAAAATTCTTGGAAGGTGATGATGTAAATGTTTAAGAAACAAGAACATTTCCTATATTGTCAATGGGTTACACTTTGATGGGTTTGCAATTAATACATAAAGATAATTCTCATCTATAACATGGAATTAGAAACCTATATAATTAAACCCCTAGTTTCAATATTTGTACCTCTTAGGTTAATGTTATCTTTACCTAACAGTAGTTTTACCATCTAATAGTTCTTTTGAGAGATCTATAAGATAAGGGTTGGACCTGGTGGCCCATATTATGAAATTACTGGTGGGGATAGGTTGTAGACTCTGAGACACATAGTTTTGACTTGAACCCTTGTGATTCGGTGATTGATTGGGTCGAGGGAAACACATAATAAGGGTTTTCCTAGTTTTACAAATGTTTTCATAGCTAGTGAGCTTGTTTTTAAGATCTTGTAGTGATTGATTCATGAGAGTTGGTTGGTTTTTGGTGACATATATTGGATTATTCCTTCAATTATATGGAAGCACCATGTGTATTTGGATTTTGAGGATGAATTCAATTGGAAGGACTACTCATGTTCCATATCTAGTTGAATAATGGAGTATTTTTATCAAATTGGTCTGATTATAGGTAGACTCTTGTGATTGGAGTGGTGGTGGTTAAGCATGTGGATGAGGTTGACATACATTATAATCATGATGTGTAACTGTGATGCTAAAATAACATCATGAGGTGAGCGATAATTGATGAATCATGGTACAATTAGGGTGATATATTTTGATGAGCTATTCCTAGGGATACCCTTGAATATTTAGACTACCATACCATAGATCATGGTAATAATTGCCTTTATAACAAGCCACTCATTAAACCTTGAGTTGGGTTGTATGGTTTTTTTACCCACTGTGTAAGGGTGAGATTAGTTTACATTGGTTGTTCTTGGTTAAAATTTATAATGGAATTTTAGTGAGAGGTAGAGTGTGGGATGATAATTAACCATTTTAAATCTAATGCTTGTGTTCATGGTGACCAAGAGATTTGGGTAACTTAACGGATGTTCTGTGTGGTGGGGGTTTTTATGGAAATATACAGAGCATCACGAGATGATTGACCTAAGGATTGACCATACTATGAATTTTATAGAGATACATTGTATGGGGTTTCTTATAGGTATGTGAATCTGATATTGACATGATTATGGATCAATAAGAATAACACATGTTAAATGGTAGAGTCTTCTAAATAATGACTTGAGGGTGGTGGATTTGTTATGAGTTGAAATATGCTGAGTGGCATGGATTCAAATCACGTGGATTTTTAAAGTGGTATGTATTATGTTTCTGTTGGTTCTCATGATTGATTGGGTTCTATCCATGCTAGTTTTTATTTCTAGAGATGGATAGGGCATGGGAGTTGGTGACTGGGAAATTGTTTTGATAGTGTGATGACAAGTATGATTTTATGGTGGGAAAGATGTGTGTTAGTTAGCAATTTGTAACCCTCATACAAGAAGAATAATTTTAGGAAGAGATAGATCATTGGATAATCATTTTTCATTTATATTTTTTTGTTAGATAGAACTGGGTACTTGTGGATTTCTTCATAAATTCTAGGTATCTGTTCAAATACGAACAATGGTGGAGACTGAGTGTGGGAATCAGACCTGGGATATATTATAATGATATAAGGGTATTAAATCATGAATATAACGTAGTTCATGCTATGGAAAAACAATATAAATTTATAAGGTATTTTTTTACCATGAAATTCTACCATATATAAGTTATGGGATTCAGTATGTGTGCTCAAAATAATATCAATCTTCCTTCTGATAAAGGGATCAGATTCAGGTCTTGGACGTGTCAGCTCCTAATGTTGATATTTTTTTCTAATAGATTTCTAAGAGTGCATAAAAATTCATTATCTCATATTTTTTTATGTTTTTAGGGAGGAAACTATATTCACCACACTATTTGGAGAAGATAAGTTTAGTTCAAGGGTTTACAGAGGCCTATCATGGAAAAGTCTGTGCAACCAGGTTAAGCTTGGTCGAGTGGAATTAGATCATTTGGGATTAGAATCAAGGTCAAAGAGTATATTCTTCATGTTTAATCGAGTTAAATAAGTTGATAAATGTATTGAGAGTGTTTTTTTGAACGTTTTGGGTGTGTTTCATTGGGAAAATATGATTTTCTAGGCCTCGTTGTTCTGAATTGGACGTTAGAAGAAAGAAAATATGGTGGGGAGTTCCATAGTCTGGTTGGTGTGTAAAGATATGATGAAATGATTGTGTATTGGGATAGAAATAATTTATTAGTTTTCATACTCATATTTCAAAAATGGTTATGATAATTATCTCAGGTTTTAGTGCACTAAGCAATGTATGTTAAACTGGCACATGTAAATGTGTTGGAAATTTATAAATGCAGTGTAACTATTAGAGTGTGAATTAATAAATGGATTAGGTTAGGTTTTCCATTTTAATTCCCACCAAGACATGTCAAGAAAAAATTGTATTGATGTGGGGATTTTATAAGATCTTGTTTCAATAAATGTTTTATTTTCAAGAATAATTCTAATTTCTAATTACTGGATGGGTTAAATTATAATCAGAGATTCAGAACGGGACATTGAAGGTTATAATGCCACAATGTGATTTTTTTAGACAAGGAATGAGGCTCAAAAGTTAGCATGGATGTTTTGGGAGAATCATGGGGTGTTTTGTCTATAATTCCCTTATATTTTATAAAAAATACTCTTTAAAAAAATTAAATTTCCTTAATAACCTGTATTACATGAAACACTGAGTTTTAACGACCCTCGGTATACTATTAAAAATGTTATTATATAAAGTGATATCTATCACCTTTCCAATATATTTTGGTGTATATATAGGAAAAAATAAATTTTAAAAAAAATTCACATATGTATAAAATTAATTCATTTATTATAAATTAATTATAAATAAAACTTATAATCACTATAAAGAAAATGGTTTTTTTGAAGAACTCATTTTTTGTGTGAAATTTATTTTTTTATCATAATATAATAAATTAATCACACTTGGTCAATTATGTTAAAGAAATTTATATATTATTTATATTCAATCAAATGTTTTATCACTCAATTAATATTTTTCTAAAAATTGGATAAGAATAAAAAAATCATGCTTAAAAATGTAATTTATAAAAATCAATTTTCATTACATGTTTCATAGTTATTTAGAAATTAATTTCTTCCACATAAAGAAACTGAATTTGATAAAATGTATTCTTTATCTGGTGTAAGAACCCATATCTTCTTTTTAGGTATATTTTTATCTTATCTGGTGCTTTTGAAAAAAATAGGAGTTTTTGAAATATTTTGTAGTACATGCCATGTAATCTTTTTTCACACAAAGCTGTGTGCTGGCTATATAGCAGCTGAGCACATAGCTGTGTGAGGTGACCTGGAGACCGCCTTATGCAGGGGCCGAATAAGGTGAGAACACGTTGTCTACTTCAAAAATACATGTCGTGTACTTTATTTTTTTCATTAAACATACCGAGGTCATGTCTGATGAATAGAACACTTCTATTCTCAACCTAGTTTGTCTGAGAGTGTCTGTACATCGGGGATCTTCTCTGAGCCCATGACCGAGTGTCCATTCTCCAAATCGAACCTCATCGGTTGCGTTGGAATTGCATCAGTGAGTTCTCACTTCTTCTTGAACAGCTTGTTATGATTCCTTCTCTCTTGTGAGATATCATGGGAACATTTTAGACGTTTTTTTAGATATTTAGAATTATAGGGTGATTCAAGGAATGAGTTTCATGTATAAAATTCCCACAACACTGAGGTAGGTGGTTTGTGCCTTTCTGTAGTTATTCTTTAAGTTATATGTTCCAAAGTGCTCAATACCCTTGAATGGGGTATTGTGTGTTTATGGTTTTATCCCTATTGTGTTGTTTTCTAAGACTTGGTTGATTGGTTAGAGGATATTTGTTGTGAATAGGGTTTACATTGATATGCTATAGAGGTTTTGTCCATGTTTTCTAGTTTTGACCGTTTGGTCTAGCTTTTCCTGTTAGGTTGCTGTTTACCTTCCATGCCCGTTATTTTTAGGATAGAGTGATTATTATATGTCTTATTGTTATGTTATATAATAGTTATCCAAGTAGTTCTTAAAGTTTACATATTTCTCTTTTCATTTCTATGTTCGTTTGACTTACATAGGCTCATGAGAACCTGGTGTAGTAGACCATAGGAAGAATGGACGTAAGGGCTTCTCCAGAGTGTCTCTTTGTTGTTACGATGTGAGACCATAGGGGGAATTGACGTAAGTGATTCCTCAGAGTGTCTGTAGATCTTTGATGTGGGCCACTAGGGCAATGAGATGTAATTGCTTCCCCAGAGTGCCTTTTAGTTACTGATACAATAATATAGGGGGAATTGACGGTGAGTGTTTCCTCAAAGAGTCTATACTAAAGCTAAACTAGAGGGGTTAGACTATGAGTACTGCCCTGAGGGTTTCCTTTGTCGTTCATCTAGAACCAGAGGTGTTATGTTGTTTTCCTTCCAAGAGGGTTTCTTGTGTTTTCTAGGTAGGGCCAGAGGTGATAGGCTGTGAGTACATCCTAGAGGGTTGCCTATTTGTGATTATCTTATTACTTTCTATGTGGTATTTGAATTCTTTAAAACATTAGGAATGTTTACTGTTGAGTAATTCCTTGTTTACTTCTTCTTTAGTTAATTGCCTTCCATATATATTTATTGACTATTAGGTACAGATCTATTGGTGGTTGCCTACCGGTATTTAGTCTCACACTCAATTTGGGCCATGCTTTTGGTCCCTAACAGATTATATTTTTGCACGTATAGATAAGGGCATGCACCCTTCTACTTTAGGTACTTGACTACTTGGGAGCTGGAGAGAATGGGACCAATCTAAGGCTTGTGATGCTGAGGATTTGTTTATTATTTTCTTTTGTACTTTGGTTTAGAGCTGTATTTCAGCATTGTGACATGTTTGGATACTTTCTTAGAGATATGTATCATCCATCATTATATATGTACTCCAACTGCTTATTACTTTCAGTCTTCCACTTTTTACTATTGTATTCCATTATTTCTGCTTTTTCTATTGTTATCAGTTTATCTTCCAATATGTTACTCTGCCAATGAGGGAATAGTTTCTCCACTATCACACCCATGCCACTTATTTCTAGTCAGTAGCCTTTGGCGTTATGGGATATGCACTTGAGGCCTTGTGACCAACCAGGTATGGGGTACCTTTGGGCGGCTTCTGGAATCGAGACGTTACAAAGTGATATTAGAGGGTTCTTTTCTTTTGACTTACTGTTTGAATCCTATAGCCTGGTATAGGAAGAAAATAGGTACTTGGTAATAAGTTGTACCTGAAATTATCTAACCTGTTTACATGGAAAATCCAATTTACCTCGTATATTTTGAATTTTTTGGTTTTTCAATTTTACATTTGATTTTATTTCACCATTGGGTGATTCAAATGTTTTGTGTTGTTATCATTCATATTAGTAAGGTTCTATTTCGGCTGCAAACCGATGATATGAGTGTATTCTATCTCATGCATCATATAGGAACTTGCAAGGAATCACATGTCATGCTTTCTTTCCATGCCATTTAGGTTGAATTAGAAATTTCATGTTGTTTTGATATGTTTTGTTCTAGATATGCATGTTGTTCTGATAGATGCCTTGATAAAAATACATATTTTTTGATAGGTTATTGGTCTGTGTAAGGTTTTGTTTGAAGGAACACCAAAATTTGGTTCTTGTGGAGTTATGGTCCCTCGTGGATTGGAATTTGGTGGATCATTAATATGTTATTCTTGTATATGACATTTATAAGATGTTGAGCTTTGATTCACAGGGAGTATGGGCCCTCGCAGATCAGAATTTGGCACTTAAATGACCGTTTTTTTGTTTTTATGGGCTTCGGAGTAGTTTCTTAGGCTTACTGTCCAAAAACCCAGAATAAATGCCATGTAGTGATGAATACACACCATGTGTTCTTCTATTTAGGAAGAAAATGTTTTTCTTAAGTACATGTTGTGTACTGTATGTACACACCGCGTAGTCTCTAACCGTGTCACTGGATGTCTATGTAGAGACATGAGGTTGGGAAATCCTTGGGGGAACACGTCGTGTACCATCTGTACACACCATGTTGTGTATACCATGTTTCCACCCGTGTGACTAATGACACGGATGGATAAAAACTTATGTTATTCATGTTGTGTTAGTCTTGAACACTCCATGTAGTGAGTGAAACCCTTGAATCCAGTAGTGTAACGAACAACACGGGTTGGTGAAATCCTTTGGCACATGCCATCTCCATCTGTAACACACTGTGTAGTGTGAGCCGTGTAACCAGTTGTGTAACTAAGAACATGGGTTGGTGAATTTTGTCTAGTACACAACGTGTCTGGAACTGACACGCCATGTAGTCTCATTCTAGGAGAAACGTGTGGCATAACCATGTATAATAACTTGGGTATGTAAAAAGGATTCAAGTAAACTCTATGTGTTAGGACAACACGCCGTGTATTGGGTGTTACATGACCAGTTTTGGAAGAATTACATTCCCATGTGAATGGATTAAGGGAAAATGTCGTGTAGTTAAATATACATGTCATGTACCAAAGTTTTGAGAAACTTAAAAGTTTTCTATCTCATGTTCCCTCTTTACGCTCCTTGTTTCCATTCCTTATTAATCTTGATTTAACGTGTGCACTTGACGTTGAAAATTCATTCCCCCAAAACATTCTCAGGTTGTATGCCAGTTAAAGGGAAAAGATCATACACTGGACATGGTTGATCAAGAACGTCCAGCAGATCCTCCAGTTGTGCCAGTCCTGGCACCAGCCGTCATTCCAGACACAGGTGCTAATGCACTATTCCGAGAGGGATTTTGATGTTCTTCTAGAACTTTTGAGGTGTACTACATACCGCCCCTTCTATGGAAGAGTTGACTTGGGACTTTCAGCAGTATCATCCTCCCACATTCACTAGGGATGGAGGACCTAGGGATTTGTAGTCATAGTTAGAATCCATGCATTCCATCTTCGAGCATCTCGAGACGCCTCTGGAGAGGAGGGTCATGCTCGCTACGCACATGCTTCGAGACTCCCCCAAGAGACAGTGGGATGTGATCTCATAGGCGGGATGCCAGTAGGTTATGTCTCGGGGTGAGTTATATCATTCCTTCTACTATTACATAGATCCAGAAACCTTGAGGGATGATCGAGCCTGAGAATTTATGAGTTTGGAGCAAGGTACTCTTTCCGTTATGGAGTATTCTTCTCACTTCACTGAGTTTCACCACTTCACGCATATTCTAGGAGGTGATGAGTTATTCCTAGCAATAATGTTTGAGAATGGTCTGAGGCACGACATCTAATCACAGTTAAACATCTTCAGGTTGACTTTCATCATTTCTATAGTCAACCAGGCGCTAATCACGGAGCACAATTTGAGGTATTCTGGAGTTGTGATATAGGGAGGTTCATCATTTTGAGTTAGTATCCCTCCTTCTAACAGCAGGAAGTGTCGTAGGTGGTCCTTGCTTGGTGATCCAAGGAGGCGAGACACTTCTTCTGATAGTCAGGTGGTGTGCAACCAGTGCGGGAATAGCGGGCATGCAAGGCCACATTACCCGAGAGACCCAGTGGAGTGTCGATCGTGTGGCAAGATGGGTCATCTTTAGCATTTCTTTCAGATCTTCTCACTAGAAGTTAGCAACATGGGTTCTTTTATGACTCCTCGTACAAGGGAAATGCCACTAGTTTCTCATCAGTCTGAGAACTAGAGTTCTTCTAGCCATTCAGGCTGAGTTGGAGGTCACAACTATGGTGGTCAGTCACCATAATTTCATCGACAATAGGGTGGATCGGGTCAGAGTGGTCAGGCAGGGTCACAGGGACACAGTGCATGTCAGACTTTTGTAGTGGAGTAGACCTACCATGGGAAAGATCCCATACCCTCTACAGTTCAAGGTACGATCCTAGTTTCCACAGTTATAGCTTCTGCTTTTTTTTGATATGGGGGCTTCCCATAGCTTTATATCTGCTACTGTTTTGGATAGCCTTAACCTCGGAATCTTCTATTATACTAATAACTTGACACTAGACACTCCGTTGGGGACTAGAATGGCTAGTGTATGTCAGTAAAAGGATTTCCCTCTAGAGTTTTGTGGGTGTCACTTCTTATGGGACCTATATGTCCTAGAGATTACAGGTTATAATGTAATTCTTGGAATGGACTTGTTAGTTCCCTTCCAGGCAGTTGTCTTCTTTTATCATCATAGGGTGAGTTTGACATCATCAAAAGGATGGTGGTTTCTTTATAAGGGTGAATGGGATGTCCATGCGAGCAGAGTGGGACCCGAGCATCATGGGATAGGAGGAGTTACAACCCAGATTGCTAGTCTATTTGGATGACTAGGGGACTTCACAGTTATACTTTCCTCCAGTGGTGGATTGTTTCATGGTTGTCTTTCTAGAGTACTTTTAAGGTTTTCCTTCGAAAGAAGATGTATTCTTTTCTATCGAGGATGTTCTAGGTGTGGCACTGGTGTCCATTCCTCAATATAGGATGGGTACACCAGAGTTATAGGAGATCAAGAAGTAGTTGGAGGTGTTTCAAAAAAAGGGTTTTATCTAACCCAGTACTTCTCCTTTGGGTTTTCTTTTCCTATTTTCAAAGATGGAAAACGGTACCCTCAGAATTTGTGTGGATTATCAGAAGTTGAACCAGTCAACGGTCAAGAATTGATATCCCTTTTCGAGGATTGATGAACTCATTGATAAACATTGAGGATCACATATGTTCTCGAAGATTGAATTGAGATCCGGTTATCAAAATTTGCACATTAGACAATATGATATACCTCTTACACCCTTCTAAAGAAGGTATGGTCTATACGAGTACGTGGTTATGCCGTACGGTCTCACAAATGCACCTACACTTTTCATGGAACTGATGTACTGAGTGTTCCATCTATACTTGGATTCCTTCGTGGTGGTCTTCATGGATGATATCTTGGTTTTCTCTCACACTCGACACAACCATGCCACACATCTTGAGATAATTTTGAGTACATTGAGAGAACATCATTTATATTCTAAGCTCCCAAAATGCCACTTTTGGATGGACCAATTCACTTCTTGGGTCATGTTATCTCAGAGGCAGGAGTATCGGTAGACCCAAAGAAAGTGAGAGAAGTAGTTTCTTGGGAGAATCCAAAAAATGTCTTTGAGTTACGAAGAATTAAAGGGTTGGATGGCTGCTACATATGTTTTATACAGTACTTTCATGCTTAGCAGTACCACTGACGGGCCTGACTAAGAGGGGTGTGAAGTACTTCTGGTTAGATTCTAGTGAGTCAGCTTTTCAATAGCTAAAATGGAGGTTGACTTCAGCACCAATACCAGTATTGACAAAGACAGGAAAAAGCTACACTATTTACTATGATGCTTCAGGTATCGGGTTAGAATAAGTTCTTATACTGGGAGAAGGGGTTGCTGTGTAAGGGTATTGGCACTTGAGGCCACATGAGAGGAACTACCCAACACACGATCTTGATCTGGCTTCAGTAGTTCTTTCTTTATGTTGTTTGATAAACTACCTGTTGGAATAGCATTTTGTGGTTTTCACTGACCACAAAAGTCTGATGTATATCTTCACTCAGCGTGAACTGAATTAGAAACAGTGAAGGTGGGTTGAGTACCTTCAGTCCTTTGACTTTAAACTTGCCTACACTCCTGGGAAAGGCAATGTTGTGTCTAATGCGCTAAGTAGTAGGACTCTAATACTGGTAGTTTAGTAGGACATAAGTGAGTGGAATCTTATGGATATGTTCTCTGAGATACATTTGGATGGGTACGACAGACATGAGAATACATTTATTTCATCCGTAGCTATTACCTCCACTCTTCTTGATCGAGTGCGAATGAGGCAGCTATCTGATTCAGAAGGTCTGGTCCTACAGGAATGTGTGTCAGAAAAGGACCCTATTCTTGGATGGACAGTAGGTGAGGATGAGATATTGCATTTCCATGGGCACATCTAGGTTCCAAATGACATACACGAGGAGCTGATGTAGGACATTCATTCCTTAGATTGGGTAGTTCATCCTAGTGTCACGAATATGTATCATGATCTACACTATCCATTTTGGTGGTTAGGTATGAAGAGATATATTGATGTGTTAGTCATGAGATGTTCCACCTATCAGCAGTTGAAGGCGGAGCATCAACACCAGTAGGGATTTTGCTGTAGTTACCCATTCCTGAGTGGAAATGTAATGATGTTGCGATGGACTTCATGATGGGTTTACTGAGGTTGCCTCGATGGAATGATGCAGTATGGGTTGTCATTGAAAGACTCATGAAGGTTTCTCACTTCTTGCTGATCAAGGAAACATTTAGTGTTGACAATATTGGGATGTTGTACTTCCAAGAGATTGTGAATTTACATGGAGTTCCACACTCCATTTTTTCAGACAGAGACACTCGTTTTACTTCTTGGGTCTGTCAGGGTCTTTAGAAGGATTTGGGTACATTGGTACTTTTGAGTACTGCTTACCATCCCCAGACAGATGGCTAGTCCAAGCGTACAATTCAAGTTATTGAGTACATGCTTCGAGTATGTATACTATATTTTGGAGGTTCTTGGAAGAAGCGCATACCTCTTGTGGATTTTTCCTACAATAATAGTTTTCAAGCAACTATTCAGATGGCACCATATGATGCTTTGTACAGTGGGCCATGCCGATCACCCTTGTACTGGATGGAGGGAGGAGAGGAAACTCTGTTGGGACCTCGACTTGTCCCATAGACTCCAGAACAGATAGAGTTGATTCAGAAGAGGATGGATATTGCACAATCACGATATAAGTCTTATGTTGATTGATGGCGGTGACCTCTGGAGTTCGAGGTCAGAGATCAGGTTTTCCTACATGTCACATCGAGGTTGGGATATAAGAGGACTAGGAGACAAGGTAAGCTTTTTATGAGGTACGTCAGGCCGTTTGAGGTGTTAGAGAGTGTTGGTCCAGTTGCCTATCAGTTTCAGTTACCATAGAGGTACCGGGAAATGCACGATGTCTTCCACATTTCTCATCTTTGACGTCACTTATCAGACCCATCTCATGTTTTTCAATCAGAGGAGGTTGATTTAAAGGTAGACTCCTCATTTTAGGATCATCCTATACATATTTTTGATCGAAGTATGAAGGTTCTCCATGAACAATATATTCCTATGGTACGACTGTTATGGTAGCACGGGAGATTACAAGATGAAACTTTGGAGAGGGAGACTGATGTATGATCATTGTGGCTAGAGCTGTTTGAATTTTATTCTTCTACACCGCCTTGCTAGGGAAATTCCGAGACGAATTTCTTTAATGGGGGAAGTTTGTAATAACCCGGATCTTCTTTTCAAGTATGTTTTTATATTTTCTTCTATTTTTTAGAAAAAGAGGTGTTTTTGGAAATTTTTGAAGTACACACCGTGTACTTATATGTACACGCCGTGTAATCTTATTCCACACATAGTCGTGTGCTGGATGTGTAATGGCCGAGCACACAGTTGTGTGTGGTGACCTAGAGACTACCTTATGCGGGGGATGAATAAGGCGAGTACACACCGCGTACTTTATTTTTTTCATTAAATAGACCGGGGTCATTTTTGATGGACAAAACACGTCTCTTCTCGACCTAGTTAGTCAGAGAGCATCCGCATGGCCCAGATCTTCATTGTTCCCCCAATCAAGCATTTTTTTCTCCTAATCGAACTCTGTCGGTTGTGTTGTAAACACATCGGTGACTTCTCCCTTCCTCATGAACACCTTCTTATTCTTCCTTCTATCTCGTGAGATATCATGGGTTGAACATTTTAGAGTTTTTTATAGATACTCGGAATTATAGTGTAATTCAAGGATTTAGGTTCATGTATAATGATCCTACGACACCGAGGTAGGTGGTTTGTTCCATTCTGTAGTTTGTCTTTGAGTTATATGTGAAAAAGTGCCCAATACCCTTGAACGAGGTATTGTGTGTTTATGGTTTTAGACCTATTTTGTTTCCTGATATACCTTGGTTGATTGGATAGAGGTTATTTATTATTAATAGGGTTTATTTTTCCATGCAATTGAGGTTTTCCCCCTGTTTTCATGTTTTGACGTTTTGGTCTAGCTTTGCCTATTAGGCTACCATTTAAATTCCATGCCTAGTATTATTAGGATGGAGCGATTATTATATGTCTGGTTGTTATGCTATAAATATGTTATACAAGTAGTTCTTGAGGTTTACTTGGGTCTCTTTACATTGTTATGCTTGTTTGACTTACACAAGGCTGTGACAACCTGGTGTAGTAGACCATATGGAGAAGGGACATAAGGGATTCTCCAGAGTGTTTGTTGTTACAATGCGAGAACACAAGGGGAATTGATGTAAGTGCTTCCTTAGAGTTTTTATAGTACCTCGACGTGAGCCTCATGGGGAATGAGATGTAATTGCTTCCCCAGAGGGCATTTTAGTGATTGATACGAGACTATATGGGGAATTAACGGTGAGTGCTTCCTCGGAGAGTCTATACTAAAGATGAAATAGAGTGGTTAGACTGTGAGAACATCCAAGAGGGTTTTCTATGTTGTTTTCCTATAACCAGAGGGGTTAGGTTGTGTGCTCTTCCCATAGGTTTTCAAGTGTTTTCTAGGTAGGACTAGAGGGGATAATCTTTGAGTACTTTCCAGAGGGTTACCTATTTGTGATTATCTGCTTACTTGATATGTGGTATTTGAATGCTTTGGAATTGTAGAAATGTTTACTATTGTGTACTTCCTTTTTTACTGCTTCTTTTTTTTATTTCCTACCATATATATTAACTAAAATTTAGGAACAAATCTCTTGGTGGTTTCCTACTGCAATTTAGTCTCACACTTTGTTTCGGGCTTGCTTTTGGGCCCAAACAGATTATATTTTTCCGGTATAGATAAGGCAAGTGCCCTTCTACTTCAGGTACTTGACTGGTTGGGAGCTGGAGAGCATGGGACCAAGCTGAGGCTTGCGATGTTGGGGATTTGTTTACTGTTTTCTTTCGTACTTGGGTTTAGTACTTCATTTCTGCATTCTGGCGTGTTTGGATAATTTTCCTAGACATATGTATCATGCATCATTATATATGTTCTCCAGCTACATATTATATTTAGTCTTCTCTTATTTACTATTATATTCCATTATTACTGCATTTTCTATTGTTATTAGTTTCTCTTCTGTTGTGTTACTCAGCTAATGAGGTCATATTTTCCCCCACTATCACACACAAGGCCCTCACTGCTAGTCGGCAGATTATGGCGTTAGGGGATATGCACTTGAATCCATGTGACCAACTGGGTAAGGGTTGCCTCTAGGAAGCTTCTGGAACCAGGATGTAACATTTGGAATCGTTATGTTCAAATTTTGTAAATAGTTTCCTTTTATTTTTTGTACAAATTGAATAGTAACGGTGGTAAAATTTATCACCTCAATAAAGGATAAATCGGGTTTATCTATATTAAAAATAAAATATAATTCAATAATAATTCAACATAATGATTATTTAATTATATTAATTCAACCCTTATAATCATAGGCTCTAAATTGAGAAGTTTAACAGACAATTTTCCATGGAAAGAGTTTATAGATTAATTAAATCAAAGAAAGTTGCAAAATATCACTATCTTAGCTGAAAATGTCCACTATTTGTTCATGTTGAGAAAAACAAATTATGGATGAACATTTATAGTAATTTTGTTCATAATGAAATTATCTTCATTTGTTAATTAATTTATAATTTTTAGGTATTATAAATTTACCTTAAATTCCTACCCAACACCAAAATTGTATTTACTCATTTAATGAAAAAATAAAATACATGATATTGAAATATTAAAACTGTTATACTATGAGAATGTTAGTGTTACTAAAATTTTATTGGTGAATATGACATTATTTTTTTGTAAAAATATTATATTGAAGTTATTTTATTATTTATGTCTTTGAAGTCAAACGAAATAAATAGTTTCAAAATTTAAAATAATGATATTTTATCAAAATAAATTTTATAAAATTATTTAAAAATAATGATAATATTTAAATAAGACAATATGTATATAATATGTTCTAAATTTCAAAACTATTCTATTTATGGTCCTACTTTTACCTTAAATGTAAAATTTATAAACTTTAATATTGAAAATTTGTTGTTGTAGTTAAAATTAAAATTGGTAATCTAAGGGTTAATCACAATGATTAGGTTTAAAATGAAACAAAATGTTTCTTAATTATATTGGTTGATGGAATAAAAACCTTATTCTATCTTATCTTCTAATAACTATCCATTTTTATGTATATAGATTTATAATGATGTTATTATAATATAATCTTTTGAGAAATTCCAAAATTTCCCCTCACATCAATTGTAAAAGGGAACCTCCTCCTTCACTTTTTTACACCACATTGAGCCGTATATCTCGATCACACCCTACAAAAATCCCTTCCAAACTTCCCTATGCACATTCTAGAGGTATGGGTCTTCCATAAAGACAAACTATAGGGTCCTTAAGATTAAATCTAAAGAAGTTACTTCAAAGAAGAACCATGATTATAAATATGTATATAATGGATATATGTGATATTTATACCAATATTAAAATTATGGAGATGATTGATACATGATTTAAATAATTTTAAAAATCTATCAAACCAAAACATTCATGAAAAACAAATAAGATATCACTTATAATAGTGATTTTAATAAACTAGTCTTAACAAACAAGTGATAAAAGGTTTAAAGTAAATCATATGTGGTATTATATATATGGTTATGGTTCAATAATATATATATATAATATATATTTATTTTATATGAGGTTATAATGCACCTGAAGGAATTTGAATCAAATGTAGTGGATTTTAGTCTAACTTTTATTTGTGTGGAACACATTCCATAAGCACCAATTGTTCTTGAATGTGGTGTATGTGATACACATAAATTTATATTATGATGCATCTTGTAAATAGTATTGGGATTTAAATTCCCAAATAAGTTTCTTTCTTTCATGATAATTATTATTCAAATGCATCCAATGTGGTAAGGTTTTTTTGTTACAATCTCATTATTTAACGGGGTTTGTGATTATGTTTCCCATACTATAATATTATGATCTGCCTCCTATAAAACTCATAAATTTTTTAACCATTTGTTATTTGTTGATAAATATATTTTTTTTATTTCATTCTTATCAACTTAGATTCTAAAAAGACCAAAAATATATTTTTAAGGAAACCCATAATTATTTCCCTCTTCAGTCAAAAAACCTTTTTCTTCCATAACTATGTTCTATAAAAATGTTTTAAAGAATTTTTTAAGATTATAATATGATTTTTAAAATTCTTTTCTACAATTTTTAACCATTTAAAAAATGGTTTTTAAGGAATATTGTTTTTGTTTTCCGAACAAGGAACAATTTTACTTTTTTCAAAAAAAATGTGAAAGGAATGTTTTCATTTAACATATACAGCATGATTGGAGTTTCCGATAGTCATGGAAACTAAATGTTTTTAATATGACTTAAAATATTTCCAAGATTATTTTCAATGAAATTTTTTTCCATAATATTTTTGTAAATGTTTTTTTTAATTTATATTCCAAATAAAAATATTATTTTCTTCAATAAATATATAGGTTATATTTTGTTGTAATATTCTTATATGATAATAACTAGTCATGTTAATTATGATTTAATGTGGATCTAATTCCATTGATGATATTATTACTATTTTGGGATGGTTATTATTTATTTTGATGAGATTTTTATGGAACCCATTTATTTCCCATGGGTTATGCTATAGTGAATCAATGAAATGTGCATGAAACTTGTTTTTTTTCATATGTTATGGTATGATGATATTATGAATATTTTATGATATTATAGAAAATATATGTATGGTTTCATTATGTTAAGTTGGATATGTACTATACAAGTATGTTGGTTAGGTAATAAACAAGTATGATGGTAATGTTACAAAAAAGAATGGTGGTTGCATAATAACCAAGGATGGTAGCTATGTTATAATCAAGTAAATTGGCCATGTTATAACCAAGGATGGGTGGGGCCTATATCTCTCTCTAATGAATTGGGAAAAGATTGGTATCTCGTTATATAAATAGGACTGAAATGGGGATTGAACCCAAATCAGTAAGTTACTTTTTCCATTACGATATTCTGGGGAGTGAACCTTGAACACTATGATAGTTTGAGGAGTAATCCCAATCCACTATGACAGTCTTGTAAATGAGTTTTAACAACTAAGGAATGTTTTTTCATTTCTTATGTGTATTCCACAATTCTATGTCTTATGATAATTTTATACCCCCATGGATCATGTTCTTTGATTCCATTTTTATTCTTGCCTTATGAACTTCCATAATTTATGCCATGACTTAAGATAATGATCTATGATATTAATTGTATGATTTTGAAATGTTATACCCATGTTATCATACCCTTATATTCTTTTTATGATTATGTGATCATTGATATCTCCATTATTTTCCCTTACCCAGCATCTATGCTCTCCCTTTGTTATGTTAACATTCACAAGGTTGTGAATAAATGTACTATGTAGGATATTTATAAGAAGGGTTATAGTTATGAAGAACTTATTGGGAGAGGATGTAGAACTTTTATGAACAAGTTGTTTTTGATTCCAAGATTCCAAAGGCATTATAACTATTTGATTCTAGAGTGGATATTTATGTTATATACTGTATATTCATCTATTAATATATAATATCATTATATGAAATTTATGGGTTGATATTTTTGGTTTTAGAGAATGGTATAGTTAACCATAGGAATCAATGATGAGATAAGTTTACTAAGAATCCTAGGAATAAGTCTTAATTAGAGTATAGAATTTTAATTTTTTTATTGTTCATGAATGTTCTATGTTAAAACTATAGTTTCATAAAATGATGTGTCGTGATTTGAAAATCATTTAAATTATTTTTCATGATTATGTAGTTTCCCAGTATGATTATTTTTTATCAAAATTTACATTTTGATTTTAGTTAAATGATGACACCAAATGGATTCTTGATAATAATGAATTGTTTTTGTCAATGTAATGATTGTGCTCATGAGAAAAAAATTTAAATATAAAATTGAATGACAAACCTTATGGTTATGCCTAATTATCTATGTCATTATATGATTAACAATTTCAACGTTGGTGAGGTTCCTAACACTCATAATAAAAGAACTATGGAGCTTCATAAAGACCATGGAGGAAAGAATATTCATCTTCTAACATGTTCATAATGTGGGAAGAATCACTCAAATTAAAGTCCTAGAGGAACAATAAGTTGTTTTAGGAGTGGAAAATAAGGACACATTGCATGTAATTTATCGGTAAAATATAAATATTATTTAATGAAATGGATGAGAATAATGTTCTCTATAAAAAATCCTAGACTATAGAATGTTTTAAATTTGGAATGTATGGACATTTTTTAAATATAATTTTAAATGGGGAGGCTCAAGAAGATAATTTTCAAGGTTGTTCATGTAATGGTTTTAATAATGATGGTGAAGGCACTAAGTGTGATATATGAAGGGTATGTTCTTTTTTAATAGTATTATATATTATAAATTGTGGTTGATAAATCTTAAAACATGATTCATATTTCATATTATTGTAAATTTGTATTGAGGAAAGAGATAATGAATTCTAGTTAATGGTTTAAGAAGGAATTGGGATGATTGAAATTTGTATGTATTAGGATTCCAGAATTATGTTGTATAAGTGTTATACTATTGATATTTTATTCATGACAATCATGAATCATCTAAGTATTGTTACACAATAGTTTTTAAAAATATTTGAAAACATATTTTTAACGGTACTAATAACAAAGATAATTCATTTAGTGGTAAGGTGATATTTTTCTAGAACATGTGATTATGGGATAAGATAAATCATAAAATGTGTCTGATGTTGAGTTAATAATTTTTTTTGGACATAGGTATTATTTACATTGATAGAATTGGTTAACTAGAATCTAGTTTGTGATTTGATATAATATGATGTAGGACATCATTAATGAAGTTTAAATTATTTATTTAAATAAAATATTTGATAGTTGTGACCATATTTATTGAATACGAATTTTGTTAATTTCACTAAGGGGAAGATGGATAATAGCGGCGGGTTATTTGTGACGGGACTTATTCCCATCGCAAATACCTTACGGAATGTGTTATTTGCGACAAGAATAGTTTCCCGTCGCAACTAACCCGGTATTTGCGACAGGTTTCTTTTACCCATTGCAAATGGTTTGGCGCGAAATGCGCGCCAAACCGCGGGAAATTTATTTGCGACGAGGTTAGAGCCCCGTCGCAAATAACCGGCAGCGGTTAAAGAGTATTTGCGATGGGGTTCTTTTAACCGCCGCAAATGGTCTGGCGTGAAGTTTATTTGCGACGGGGTTAGAGCCCCATCGCAAATAACCGACAACGTTTAAAGAGTATTTGCGACGGGACTACAGTCCCCTCGCAAATCTTCCGGCGGCAGGGGTTACTTGCAATGGGTCCTGTCACAAATAAATGTTTCAATGCCACCCATCATTAAATGCGGTCGGGGTTATTTGCGACAGGACCCGTCGCAAATATCGTTATTTGCGACGGGAATCCTGTCGCAAATAAGCCCGTCGTAATTAATCTAACCTATAAATACTGCCAACCGTTACAGTTTTTTTCCCTCTGAACTTCTTACGGCGATCAGTTGTAAATTTTTTTCCAATTTCGAGGAGTCAGTTGGTGGTGTTCTACAACTACAGCATCTCGACATTGACATCAAGTTTAAGGTTTTTATCTGAATTTTAATTTAATATTTATTTTATTTATTTTATTTATTTTAAATTTTTATAATTTTTTTTTCTGATTCCTAATTAGAAATAATTATGAATAACTATTAATAATTAAAAGTAATTAGAGACAATTAAAAACTAATTAATTTAAAATAGTTAGCTGTAATTACAATTAATTAGCAGTAATTTTCAAAAATTAAAATTAATTTGAATTAATTAATAATAATTATAAATAATTAACATTAATTAGTAATAATTAATAATAACTAACAATAATTATCAATAATTAACAATAATTACCAATAATTAGTAATAATTAGTAATAATTATCAATATTTACTAATATTTACCAATAATTGTCAATAATTGTCAATATTTTTCAATAATTACCAATATTTACCAATATTTACCAATAATTGCCAATAATTGTCAATATTTACCAATAATTGTCAATATTTACCAATAATTAGGAATAATTACCAATAATTAGGAATAATTACCAATAATTAGGAATAATTACCAATAATTAGGAATAATTACCAATAATTAGGAATAATTACCAATAATTAGGAATAATTATCAATAATTAGGAATAATTACCAATAAATAGGAATAATTACCAATAATTAGGAATATTTACCAATAATTAGGAATAATTACCAATAATTAGGAATAATTAGCAATAATTAACAATAATTAGAAATAATTAACAATAATTACCAATAATTATCAATACTTGCCAATAATTAACAATACATACCAATAATTGCCAATAGTTGTCAATATTTACCAATACTTCCAAATATTTGTCAATATTTACCAATAATTAGGAATAATTACCAATAAATAGGAATAATTTCCAATAATTTCCAATAACTAGGAATAATTACCTATAATTAGGAATAATTACCAATAATTAGGAATAATTACCAATAATTAGGAATAATTACCAATAATTAATAATAATTACCAATAATTAACAATAATTACCAATAATTAACAATAATTACCAATAATTAACAATAATTACCAATAATTAACAATAATTACCAATAATTACCAATAATTACCAATAATTAGGAATAATTACCAATAATTAGGAATAATTACCAATAATTAGGAATAATTACCATTAATTAGGAATAATTACCAATAATTAGGAATAATTGTCAATAATTAGGAATAATTACCAGTAATTAGGAATAATTACCAATAATTAGGAATAATTACCAATAATTAGGAATAATTACCAATAATTAGGAATAATTACCAATAATTAGGAATAATTACCAATAATTAGGAATAATTACCAATAATTAATAATAATTAACAATAATTAGGAATAATTACCAATAATTATGAATAATTACCAATAATTAGGAATAATTACCAATAATTAGTAATAATTACCAATAATTAGTAATAATTACCAATAATTACCAATAATTACAAATAATTACCAATATTTACCAATATTTACCAATAATTAGGAATAATTTCCAATATTTAGGAATAGTTATCAATAATTAAGAATAATAACATTATTACATTATTAGTATATTTTATTATTAATATTAAAATAATATAATTTTCTATATTATATACAATTCTCCTTTCATCTGTGTGTTTTCTGTCTCCACATGTAATATTTGCATTCTTTTTCAAAATTATCAACCTACTCACCAATGGAGAGGTGATAGTGAATGCAAATATTACATGTGGAGACAGAATGTTAAACACACAAATGAAAGGAGAATTGTATATAATATAGAAAATTATATTATTTTAATATTAATAATAAAATATAATAATAATGTAATAATGTTATTATTATATAATTAATATTTATGAAAAAAATATTAGTATTATTAAAATAATAAAAAATTTATATAATATTAAAATTATCAATATTTGTAACAGGTTTTTCTTTATTCTTAACATGTCCAATTATTAAAGGGTCAATTTTTAGGTCTATCCCAATAAAAAGTTTGTGTTAGTCGTGTCTGATGTAAACTATATAATTATCCTTGCTTGAGTGTTTTTTCTAACAAATTATTCAAAACCTGTAATGCTTTAATATTTTATAGAAAAATATGGAACAACGAGGTCGTCAACAGTCATTATTATATGACCGCATATGGATAAATCAACGTAGAAATCCAAATGGTTCTGGTTTAAATCTAGTATATATAGAGGGTGTAGAGACTTTTTTATCATTTTCGGCATCAAATCCAGAATGTGTTTCAGAAGGCACAATAAAATTCCCTTATAATAAATGTGCATTAAGAACGTTTGACACGTTTGAAAAAGTGGGGGAACATCTCTTGCATTTTGGTTTTCAACCAGATTATGTTTTTTGGTATCAACACGGTGAATGCAGTTCCAGAGTAGGTGATACCAACTTTATTCTGGATCCATCCCGGTTTCAATATTTAGTACATGATGTTGCAGGTTCATCTGTTCAACATACAGGAGCTCCGGCTGATATAACTTCAAATCCTGAGTTGGCACCGTCTGAATTTTATGAGTTGTTGAGGTTTGTTGAGGATGCATTATATCCTAGCTGCAAGATGAGAAAATTAGAAGCAGTTGCAAAATTTATGGCTATCAAATCAGATAACAAAATTTCAAACACCTGTTTTGACCAAATATTTTCTTTTCTTAAAACACGGTTACCCAAATGAAATTTTTTTCCTATAAATTACTATGAGAGTAAGAGGCTGGTTCAAAATTTGGGACTTACTTGTCAGAAGATTCATTCATGTTCAAATGAATGCATTTTATATTCTAGGGAAAATGAGTCGTTGGATACTTGTCCCAGATGTGGGTAACCGAGATATAAAGAAGGGCAACATGGGAAGTCTGGTTTGATTCCTGTAAAATAGTTGAGATATTTTCCTCTTACATCCAGACTACATCATTTATTCATGTCTAACAATACAGCGACAATGATGTCATGGCATAAAGAGAATATTTCAACCGATAAAAGCTTGAATCATCCAGCCGATGGTGATTCATGGAAACATTTTGATAGAGTGCATCCATCCTTTTCTTTAGAAGCTAGAAATGTTCGACTGGGCCTTTCCACTGATGGTTTCTATCCATTCGGATCTTATGGTAGTCAGTATTCATGTTGGACTGTTTTTTTAACTCCATACAATTTACCTCCATGGATGTTGATGAAGGATCCATATATCTTTTTGACTTTACTAATTCCAGGACATCTAAAGAATAATATTGATGTTTATTTGAAACCATTGATTGATTAATTAAGTTTATTGTGGAGTACTGCTGTCAGTACATATGATGTTGCTATGAAACAAAATTTCATACTGAGAGCAGCATTGATGTGGACAATTAGTGACTTCCCGGCTTATGGGATGTTATCTGGCTGGAGTACACATGGTCAAAAATCATGCCCTTACTGTATGGGATAGAACAAAGAATTTATGCTCATTCATGGAAAGAAACCTTGTTATTTTGAATGTCATCACATATTTCTTCTAGCTGATCATCCTTTTCGCAGAAACAGATCTCATTTCAGAAAAGGAACAGTTGAAAGGGATGGACCTCCAAAAATGCTATCAGGTTCAGAGTTAAAATCAGTTGTATTTTCATTACCTCCCATCACATTTGGTCCAAAAATAAACCAACAGAAAATTTCTGGTTTTGGGAAAGAATACAATTGGATTAAATGTAGCATATTTTGGGATTTTCCATATTGGTCTGATTTGTTGCTCCGCCACATGTTGGTTGTCATGCATATTGAGAAGAACAGTTTTGATAATTTGTTTCATACAGTTTTGGATATGCCAGGAAAGAGAAAAGACAATGTAAATACACATTTAGATCTTGCCCAAATTTGCAGGCGTCCAGAACTGGAACTGTTTGAGAATGTCAGAACAGAAAAGTTACTGAAACCAACAACAGCTTATACACTTTCTAAAGGAAACTATTTATTATTTTGTCAGTGGATTACAGATTTGAGACTTCTAGATGGTTGTGCTTCCAATTTAGGTAGATGTGTAAAGAATGGTCATATTACTGGATTAAAAAGTCATGATTGTCATGTTATAATGGAAACACTTCTACCCATTGGATTAAGAGGTCTGTCGAATTCTGTGATTTGGGATTCTATAACAGACATGTAATATTTCTTTCGGGACATTTGTGTGGCTACAGCAGATTATGATTCTCTATGAAAACTTGAAGAAGATGTTGTGGTAATTATATGTAAACTGGAAAAAATATTTCCGCCATCTTTCTTCGACTCAATGGAACATTTGATTTTACATTTTCCATATGAAGCCAAATGTGGAGGTCTAGTATAGTTTCGATGGATGTACCCATTAAAAATATGCATGAAAAAATTGAAAAGAAAAGTACGTTACAAAGCATCTGTTGAAGGATCTATTGCAGAAGCTTATTTTCAAGAGGAAATATCTTTTTTCTGCTCCCATTATTTTGAATCTGAGTATCCTTTAAAACACAACCGAATGGAACGAAACAAGAGGAATATTGATGAAATCGACAATCAATTATCTGTTTTAAACCAGCCAGACGTTGGTTTTGGTGGAGTTCATGAACGCTGGCTTTCAGATGATGAACATCACAGATCTCATACATATGTTCTGCTCAACTGTGAAGAGATGACATCAGTTTTACTGTAAGTTTTTATATCACTTATTATATCATTTATGTTACAGTAAATAACTTTGTTTTTTATAGGTTATATGATAATCATATCAAGAAACAAATTCCACATATTACAATAGCTTCTCTCGAAGAACGCCGAAAGAAAAATTTCTCTCATCAGTTTCAAAAACTGGTAACATAAATTCTTTATCGTTTAGAAACTCATTCAATGTATAGTTTACTATATTGATAATTATTTCAAAAAAATTTAGGTGTCTCGACATGCTGATTAAATTGAAAAACGGTTGTGTATATTGAGTAACCCACCTTCCAAACTTGTTAAAACTTATAATTCATATGTGGTGAGTCGATTTCAATTTCATACACATGAATATGGGGAATCAAAAAAAACAATGAACAGTGTAGTTATCTTCAGAGGATCTCATTATCAAGAAAATGAAGTTGACTTTTATGGCATGCTTGATGAAATCATTGAACTCTGTTATCTTGGACGACATTACATAACCATGTTCAAATGTCGGTGGTTGGATACAGAGATAGGTGTGTGTGTTCATCCAACTCATGGAATCATCGATATTAAATTTAAAAGTGTTCTCGCAGTAAATGAACCATTCTTATTGGATCAACAGTCACATACAGTTTATTACAAAAAGTACTGTGCTACGTCAAAAGACTTGATTGATTAGTGGAGTATAATAAAAATCAAAATTCGAGACAATCAGTTTAGTCAAAGTGAATGTGCTTTCACTAATGTGCAAGGAATTGATGTTTTTCAAGAGAGTACTCAAATTCAATATTTTTTACAAAGATACATGAGTATCGATGACGACACCCCACATTTAAGAGTTGGTGATGACGATGATGTTAATGATGTCACATATGAATTTGAAATGGTAAGAGCCGAAGCAACTGGAACTCGAATGGATATTGATGATGTTGAGGAGGAACATGAAGATGACATTGACATATATGAAGATGATGATGTAGATGAACACTGATAGAATTCCATGGTAGTTAAATATAATCATAACTAATATATATGTATATATAATAGTAATTATCAATTATTTGCTAACAAAATTAACATTTTCTGTTTCAGATGGACGACGACGCATTTCGTGAGTTGGCAGATGCTGACCTGTCTTTCAATGAAGATGAGTTGCTGACAGATGACCCACAGCCTGCAGGTGCTTCAGGGAGTACGCGGAGGTGCCGCGGTCTTGCATGATTGATGATTCTCGACCCCGCCCCGAGCGACATCCACGTCTTGGGTTTGATCCACACACACGGAGGTGTGATAACCTGTGTGATAACCTGTGGATTTGACTAAAATTTCATTAATCTATTCAAATAATAAATGTTTATTATTTTTAAGGTTTTCCGCATATAGTAGTCAGACAGGGCAGCGCTATTTTGTGCAATTATTTCTCTCAGCCTTGGACCACATGGGAGAAGATTCACATTGATGTGCAGTAGGCCATGTTCGGCCATTGGTTGGTACGTATGTAAATAAATAATTTTTATTTTGAAAATTATTTCATTTCTAACTTGATATTTTGATTTATTTGTAGGGTTTATGGTATCCGATCGAGGATACCATGCGTGGCGCCATCCATGATGCATGGGAGGTGGACATGCATGATCGCTTTCGTCAGTTTTTGCACAACATGAGGAGAGCGGCCATGAAGAAAGTAGGAGTATCCCTTTTTTATGACTCCTGTAGAGCGCACCGACCATAGTACATTTCATCCCACGTATGGGATAGATTATGTGCACACTGGTTGAGTGATGCCTTTCAGAGGAGATCATTGGTGGGGAGGCAGAATCGGGGGAGACAGGTGGTGACTCATCGAGCTGGGAGTCGTACTTTCAGTACTCATAGACAGCATCTGGTACGTACATTATTTATAAATATTTTATATAACTGTAAATATTAACAGTTTATTTTTTATTCTTATAGGCTGTCGAGCACCCCGATATTATGTAGTACGACGTATATTAGAGGATGTATAGTGATACTTCTACTGGGGAGCTCAGAGGTGATCGTTAGCGTCACATCGTGGTCAGTATTATTTGTTTTCAAGTTTAAAAATTAACTTCATATAATATATTCACAATTTTAATTTTAAATTGCAACTACAGGAGTCATATGAGGCCGCAACGTCACAGACCCAGCCTGAGAGTCAGGACGAGTCATCAGATCAGACCAGTGGCCGTCATTTTGATGAGGTGGCATGGATGCAGGCCAACCAGTATGCCTTCGAGAAGGGATGAGTAGTTGGTATCATCTCTCGACTGACTCCCGGAGATTATTATGGCGGTGCTGCGATGTCGGTGTCTAAATCGAGGGGAGCTCATGCATCTTCTTCTGCTACACAGTATGAGGATAAGTTGTGATCTTAGACTGCACTGATAGTGAGTCTCCGACAGGAGCAGGAGGAGATGCGTCAGCAGCAGCAGCAGCATGAGGTGGAGCGTCGACGCCAGCAGCAGCTGTATGAGGAGAAGATGAGTCGGTGGCAGCAGCAGCAGCAGGAGCAGATGGAGTACATGCACCGACTCACTCATGTTGTAGGGATGGAGTTTCCTCTACCAGTAGCTGCAGATCACCCCTTCCCCCTCCCCCCTCCCCCCCTCCTTCAGATTAGAGTTTGTTTTTATGTTATAAAGTTTGTTAAATCAAAATATGAATTTTTTTCTATTCGTAGTTTCTGTCTCATTATAAAATATAAATAATATTATATTTTGAAATAACAATATTAATATGAATAATAATATTATTTATATTTTATAATATTAAATTTTATATATATATTAAAATTTTATAATATTATAATTTAATTATATTTTTTTGTAATATTTGAATTATTTTAATATTTGAATGTATTATAATTTTATTATTATTATATTAATTAAAATAAATTATTAATATTTATTTTATTTATTAATTATAATTCTAATATTATTATATTAATTAAAATCATTTATTAATATTTTATTATTTTTTTTTTGAATTATAATTCTATTATTATTATATTAATTAAAATAATTTATTAATAATTTATTATTTTTATTTTTGAATTATAATTCTATTATTATATTAATTAAAATCATTTATTAATATTTTTTTATTTTTTTATTTTTGAATTATAATTGGATTATTATTATATTAATTAAAATAATTTATTACTATATTATTTTATTTTTTATTTTTTATATTATATGCGACAGGTACTATGCCCGTCGCAAATAGTTTTATTTTTATATTAATTAAAATAATTTAGTAATATTTTTTTTATTTGTTTAAAAAAAATATTTGCAACGTGTCCGTTGCAAATACTATTTGCGACGGCCCCATCGAAAATATTCCTTTTAAAAAAAAATTTTAGATATAACGACTAATATTTGCGATGGGAATATTTCCTGTCACAAATAATACTTTTAGCGACAGGCCTGACGCAAATAATTGTTGTTGCGACGCCGTTTTCCGCAATGGGCTATTTGCGACAGAACCCCGTCGCAAAAGCACATTAGCGACGGGATCCCGACGCAAATTCCCCATCGCAAATGTCCTTATTTCAAGTAGTGTTTTGAAGAAATTTTTGTTTTCATATGAGGTTAACTTAAATTTAATGAATACCATCTTAGGTTTATATGATTAAGGTAGATCATATGTTGAAAGGCATAAACACCCCATTTTTAATATTTGTAATAATGAAATTTGCATACTCAATTGAGGTTTAAACACCCTTTAGGGTTGATATATGATTTTATGATAAGTTAATTATCGATTATAGAATAGTGGTATATAGATAATCTTAATGGTTGAAATTTTATTCTTTAACAATGTGATATTTTTAGATATATTTATATTCAAGGTAAGGATTTCCACTCAGGTCAGTTTCTAAATTTTCTTTAATATATTTTAGTAAAGTTCACAATGTTACAAATTATATAGTAATGTTTCATGGTGATTAATAATATTTGGGTGATGTTTCATTGGGTTGACGTGTACATAACCTTTTGGTTTAAAATATAATTTAATATAAAATATTATTTGACAAGAATGAAATTCAATATTTGTTAAGATTTAATATAAAGGTTATGATATAAACTTTGATAATAAAATTTCTATTAATGTTGATGTTATTTCTTTGGAATCCTACCTTTTTTATTACAAAACATTTCATTACATTTTACAAATAAAGGATCTTTCAAAGTTTAATTCCAAGGAAATAAGGTATGGAATACAAGAAAACATAAAACATTATTCTAGTACACTTTATGATATTCATAATTGGTTCATCCTAATTACATTTACTACATCTCATTATCTGGGGGCATTCATTAAAGGAATGGGTGCGTATAAGGCCATGTAAGGGAAAGATGGGGAAACAGTTTACATGTGATCTAGATAAATATCAATAAGAACTTGAGGTATATAATAAATGAATGGGAATTAGGAATTTAATAAGAATAATAACATGATTCATAACATGTAAATGTGGTATAAAAATATAATTGATACATTTATAAACATATCACTAAATTTTTTCACCGACATGTTGTAAAATATACAAAAGTTATTCACCAACATATCGTAAAACATGTCATCTGTTGATATTAAATTTATTTTCCCAATGAAATTGATCTCTATTTGGTATAACCATTTATATTTATTAATTAATTTGATCCAAATATATCAGAATAAAATATTTCATAAATAACACATGGAGAATAAAATAAATGGATTTCGTATAAAAGTATTTTCATTTTAAAAAAATAATGATTCAAGTTATGATATTTATGTATTATTAACCAATGAAAAAAGGAAGGAAAGTTTCATATATTTTTATTCCATGAATAAATATATCATTTTAAAATATAGGTTAATGCCCCAGAAAATAAAGAGGATTGGGTATTCACAAAATAAAATAGGATAATTTCTTGAGAAAAAATACAGAAAGACTGAGAAACATCAGCAGTTAAACGGGTTTGAAACATAAGTTTATAAAACATTAAAAAGAGAGTGGAAAAGGATAAACCATTAAAAAAAATATTATTAATACATAAAATAGATATAATAAAATGGGTATAAAAACATATTTTTGAAATTTCAAAGATATACCATATAAAAAGTGAACTTGAAAGGAAAAGTGAAGATGAGATTTCCCTTACCATGAAGAGTGACTACTAAAACATGAGGATCAGGACATTGGGGACTTGGGGAACCCTTGAGATGACTCATTTGGAGTTACAACTATCAAAAATTCTTGTATGGTGAATTTTATGTGAAAATAAATTGTTAAATAGGTGGGTAGTTATAGTAAAGGAGGAGGGTTTGATTGTCAATTTCCGAGGACACATAGGTAGTGGTAAATGAAAAACCATGTTCTTTCCCATAGTATTTTCCCATGGAAATGGAAAATTGGGACACCTATTATGATATTTTAATCTAAAAGAGTCGATCAAAATTTAATATTACTTATTACATCATTATGATGTCATTAAACATACAGAAAAAATCAAACTGTATTTTTACTATTCATGAAAAAATAAAGTATTTTAGAAAATTCTCATAAATTAACCCTAACATAATTATTCTGTTATGATTTTAAAAATGATATTTATTTTATCATAATAATTATATAAATATGATAATTTAAATTTTAAATATAAAAATCATTAATTATTAAAAATAATAGCTCGTAGAAAGTGCATAGTTAAATTTCTGACAGTTGAAAAAATGAAATTATTTTATCATTTATATTTAAATAAGAGTGTTATAATCATACTATTTCATTGAAATAATCATTTTTAATTATAAAATTGTTTATTATTATAATTATATATTTTCTCAAAAGAAAAGTTTTGCTCAAACAATAAATTTATCAAATTTATTTTATTTTTAAAAAAAAAATTATCTAAACGAAATTGAGGGAATAATAGTTTTAATTATAACATTTAATATTACTATAAGTAACTAGGTTATCTACACATAACACATTATAACATTATTGTATGAAATTATATTAATGCGTGCGATGTTGATAGAATCTTGGGGCTACTTGGATAACATCACATGAGTGGTAAATTCTTCTAACATGAACTTTTCTTATAGGAGATTTTGTTAAAGAATAACATGTTGAATCTCAGTTAGGTCTTGGTCAAGAGATAATCCAAATGATTCTACCGCTTTTCAAAATTATAACAAATGGGCTTCATATGGAATGACTCTACTAGTTGAGGCCATCATTTCTCCTTTTCATTTTAATTTTAAATTATCATTTCTAATGATAACTATAATTACATTGTTAAAATTATTATTATTATATCATTTACCATGGTCATATTAACCAAAAATCATAACTGACCAGCATTAATATAACAGTCAATACTCAATTTCCACATTTCAAGTTATACTCACTTCATTATTAATTTAATATAGTTCTATTGATTATAAAATTATATAAAAAAAATTCATGGATATAATAAATCATTCAAAAATTCTATGCCATTACATTCTCCCCCCCCAAATAAATTTTTTCCATAAAATTTCAACTTGTTACCATTATTGTGAAATGGTGTGGATACTTATGTCTCACTGTCTCCTTTGGTTCCCATGTCACTTATTCATATTTATGGTTCATCCACAACACTTTGACGAGGTCATTAGTCTTTTTGAGTATAACCTTATCTATATTATACAAGATCTCCACCAACTACCTCTCATAAGAGAGGTCATGTTCGAATTGTATCATCTTAGGACTCAATATATGTTAATAGTTAGTTATGTATCTTTTTCTAGAGGGATACATGGAATAAATCTCAAACTAAAGCTATATTTGGAGTAAGTTAAAGCTATTAGGCCATATCTCTGATGTGATCAATGATTTAGTCAGGGAAAACATACATAGGGATAAGATTCCCTTTATTCCCAAACTACATAACTCTCTTACATTATGAAATTTGTAGGAATACTTTGTTGCCAATATCATACTCCAAATCCCATCGATGGTTGTTAGCATTGATTTTCTACTGACTTTGAGTAGCCTTTATGTTTTTTTGGTTGGCATGAACCTTTTCTGTCATGCCATGCACAAGATCAGGCCCAAGAAACATTCTATCACCAACTTCATCCCAACATGTAGTATTTTTTCATTTCTCACCATATAAGGCATTATAGGGTTCCATTTGAATATTATAATGGAATCATTTGTTGTATGAGAAATCAAATAATGGAAGATGTTGATCTGTCCCACCTTTAAATTCCAATTATCATGTTCTCAGTATTTTCTCAAGTGTATGAATAGTCCATTCAGATTGGCTATCACTTTGGGGGTGATAGGCCATACTGAAATTCAATTCATCATTCATATCATGTTGAAAACTTCTTCAGAATTATGATGTGAACCATATATCATGATCCAAAATGATATAGTGATACCCCATATAGACTCACCACTTACTTAACATATATATTATAAATTTGGTCAAGAGATAAATATTCCAAAATAGATATAAAATGGGAAGTCTTGGTGAGATAGTCCACTATAACCCATATCGAATTAGTTCATTTGGTTGTTCTGAGGAAACCAGTGACAATGTCCATAGTGATATTTTCCCATATCCATGTTCATATGGGTAGGGGTTCAAATACAGCTTTCGAAAGTTATCTCTTTAACTTTACTTGTTGACACACCATGCACCTTGTAGTGTAGTCGATAATCTACCATTTCATGTTATCATATCAATAATAATCATGAAGGTCCCTATACATTTTCATGCTTCCATGATGTGTAGAGAATGTAGATCTATGAGATTCATCAATAAAATTCTAATTTATTCATGGAATAGATAGAAAACATAGACAATTATGAAATTTCAATACAAATTCTTGATAAATATTGAACTTAGGAAATTTCCCATTATTCACATCCTCTACCATCTTCTTTAAAAAATGATCTTATCTTTAAAATTTATTGATCTTATATAGTAATGATGGTTGAGAAATACTTTGGGATACATTTTATGATGTCTCTTCCCTCACAATTACCATGTCCTATTTTACTAGACCATTGATCAATATATCTCCTTGAATCCCCATTATTTCCAATACAATAGGGTCTATCCTTCTTAAAGCTTCAGTGACATTTATTTCTCCTCCAGGGTTATAATGAATTGATCCATATTAGTATTTATGATTTTCCATCCATATCCATTATCACATGTTCAATTCCTTTTAAATGAAAATATACTTCATACTTTTATTTTATATGTATATATCACATTTCTCCCCATAAATATAGTTCCTCCATATCTTTAGAGAGAAAACAACTGAAACAATATCCAGAACATGCATATGATAATTCTTCTAATGAGTCAATAACTATGGAGATTCATGAGTAATCACCATATCATTTTTCATGAGGACTCACCCAATCCCTTTTAGAGATTCATTGCTAAAAATAATGAATACTTTTACAATAGTGGGAAGAGTTAACATGGGTGTAGTAACTAATATCTTCTTTATCTCTTGGAAACATTTTTTACACTCCTTTGTCAAAAATAACACTACCCATTTTTGGGATAACAGGGTTAGGGGATTAGAAATACCTGAAAACTATTTCTCAAACCTCCTATAATATCCTACAAAACTGGGGAAACTACAAATCTATGTTACTATTTTATGATGAGGCCACTCCTCTACAACCATTATCTTGGCTGGGTCAACTTGCATTCCATCATTAGTTATAATTTTCCCCAAGAAAACATATTGGTTTAACCAGAATTCAGAGTTTTAATACATTCCAAATACACTCTCCTTCCTCAGATTATCCAATATAACCATTAGATAATCCTGATGATCCTCACAAATTTTAGAATATATCATAATATAATATATAAAAACATCCAAAAACCTACAAATGTGGTATTTAAAGACTCTATTAATCAAATAATTAAATATAATATGTGAATTGGTCATGTCAAATTTCATAACAACAAAATCATAATTTCCATATCTTAATTGGAATGATGTATTTTTAATATCTTATTTCATCACCCTTAATTGATGATAACTTTATCTATGGTCAATCTTGGAGAATAGTTATGCCCCCTGAAGCTAATCAAATATATCATCAATCCTTGGAAGAGGGTATTTTTTTCTTCATTTTCATCATATTATGTTCCCTATAATCAATGCAGAGCACATCAATCCATAATTATTCTTCACGATGAGAATAGGTGCTCCCCATGGATACACACATGGTTAGATAAACTCTTTATCTAAATGATCTTGGATTTATTTCCATAATTCCCCTTTCTTGCCTTTTTCCATTTTGTATAGGGACTTTAATATTAGATAGGATCCCAGCATGAGTTCAATGAATAACTCTTCCTATCTTTCTGGTGCGGGTCTAGGTAAATTCTCAAGAAATATATGAATGTATTCCTAAATTATAGGGACATTTTCTATATATACTTTATAATGGTTCATAAAAATATTTTGATCAACAAATCATATCCTTTAGGAATATCAAATCATGTGTGTAGTGAGGCCCATTTTCATGTACCAGGTTATGTCGATTCAGTCCCAACACACCTTTTTTGACTTGTTTCCACTAGGTACATCTATTCCAGAACCACATATTCTTTTTTAGATCTAGATAGGGATTTAATTGCTCAGAAATTTCTTAATTAATACTTTACAAAAATATCAGGATGTTTTCCAATATTTAATATTTCTCTATTGTTCTTACAATGATTTTGAATCCTAATTTAAACAAATATTTAATCCATCCTTTGATAACAACTATGACAACCCCTCTTTTTATAACATACCATTTCCTTACATTGTACAAACAGAGGATCTTTTAATGTTTAGTTTCTTGGAAATAAGGTACATAATACACAAAAACATAAAAAATTATTCCAAACCCCTTTATAGGATTATTAATAGGTCCATCCTATGTATATTTTGTACATCTCATATCCATGGGACATACATCTGAGGAAAGGGTGAGCATAAGGCCCAGTAGTGGAAGCAAGTGAAATTGTTTACATGTGATCTAGAGAAATATAAATAAGAACTTTGGGAATATAAAAAAGGAATGGGAAATAAGAAAATAATAATATTATAAACATTAATATGTGGAAACAACCTTTAAATGAGGCATTCGTAGACATATAACTATTGTTTATCATTGTGGTTTCGTAAAGGTTATTCACTAAGGTCTCATAAAACTTATCATCTCTTGAGAATAAATTTCATTACCCAATGAATTGTAGCTCTATTAGGGAAAATACACCATATGTATAGATTAATTTGATACCCATATGTAATAATAAACATTTCATAAAAACTCCATGGAGAATAAAAGAAATATGTTTCATATAAAAATCATGGGGTTTTTTAAGTAATTATTTGAAGACAATATCTTTATGTCATTATTAACCCAAGAAACATGAATTCGGGTTTAATTTATTTTAATAACATATTAAATTATTTCCTTTTCCCATTTATTTAATAACCCTAAAAAATAAAGAGGTTTGGGTATTCAAAAAATAAAATCAGTGAATTTCATAAGAAAAAGAGATAAATTTGGAGAAGAAAATTCAGCAGCATAACGGGTATGAAACTTGGATTTAAAAAACATTAAAAAATGGGTGGAATGTTTCTAACATTCATAAAATACACTTAATATAGTAAATATACAGAATAAAATTAATATATGAACATTTTTAAAAAAAATTGAATACATACCACCCAAAAAGGGAACTTGAAAGGAAAAAAGAGAAGTTGAGATTTCCCTTACCATGATGAGTGACTCGCAAAACATGAGATTCAAGAACTTGGGGGAATGATGAACCTTAGGAGGAATCTTTGGTAGGATAAAATATCTTATATTTATAAGGTAATAATTTTAATTAAAAGGAAATTGAGAAATGGGTTGGTATTTATAGCAAAATTGGAGGATTAGTTTATTAATTTCATTGGACACCTAGGTAGTGGTAAATGAAAAAACGTGGTCTTACCCATGTTATTGGAAAAACAGGAAACCTATTATGATATTTTAATAAATAATATTCTTCCATCATGTTATTTTACTTAATACATAATTATTAATTCATTAAACATACCGAAAAACTCAAATTGTATTTTTACTATTAATAAAAAATAAAGTATTTTAGAAAATTCTTATAAATTCACCCTTAACTAATTTAGACAAATTTATTTCATAAATGGTATTTATTTTATCATAGTAGTTATCTAAATATGTTAATTTTAACTTTTAAATATAAAAATACTTATTTTTAGAAAATAATAGTGAATAAAAAACATAGTGAAATTTTAGATACTTAAAAAAATGAAATTATTTTATTGTTTATATTTAAATAAGAGTGTATTACTAATATAATTTAATGAATATATATTATTAATAATATCTTAGTTTATTATAATAATCATAACTTTTCTAAAAATTAAAATTTCTAATCAAAAATCAATTTATCAAATTTGTCCTATTCTTATAAACAAACGATTCTCAAAATGGAATTGATGGAAAGAAAATTTAATTTACCCAAAGGAATTACATTTTATGTTAATAATTCATAGACACATAAGACATTATAACACCCACATATGACATAAGGGTAAGGTGAGTGATGGTGATGTATTCATGGGGTGGCCTAAATATCATCACCTTAGTGGTAATTTCTACAGACTTGAACTTCTCATGTCTGTGATTTCATTGAAGATTAACATGCTGAATATCAGCTTAGGCTTGGTAAAGAGCTAAGCTTGGTGACTCTACTTCCTTCCTAAGACACAAAAAAAGTCCATCGTTTGGCATGAATCTACTAGTTGAGGCCATCATTTTTTTTATTTTTGTATTAATTGTACATTATCATTTCTACTAATAACAATAATTATAGAATTAAAATTATTATTATAGTAATGTTTCCAATAGTTGTATTATCCAACAACCATAATTGACTAATTGTCCTATAATGGTAAAAATTAAATAGTCACATTTCAAATTATACTCACTTTATTATTAGTTTGATATTGTTTTATTGAGTACAAAATAATATATCATAAAATTTTCAAGAAAAAATATATAATTAAAAAACTCGGGGTCATTACAATTGTGGTAATTAAGGTTTTATATATTAATGTTTTATTTATTAATGTGGTTTTTTATTAATTCTATTAATTATCTTATTATAACCATTTTTTCTTGGTAAATTCCTAAAGATAGGAGCAATATCATGATATACTTTTTTCTTCTATTAGAAGTTTATTTTTGTTCTTCAACCATTAAAAATCATCATTTTGAGCAATAGAATAGATTATAGTGGAAATTGATTAACGAATTGAATTATAATTTTAAAGTAAGTATATTTTAATTTGTTCTTTATCTTGATGATAATTTAATTCTTCAAAACTAGTTAATGGAACTTAAGACAAAAAAAAGTTTCCACAACTTTCAATTATGTTTAATTGATTATCTTTTAACCACTTTATGATTCGTGGTTTTTTAATAGTTAACTTTCTCCTGAAAATATTATCTTTCACTCTCTATTAGTCGTTGGGTTTTAATTTTGTATTTCATCTCTATATTTTCACATCCTAGTGATTCTAAACTATTTTGAAACCTAGTTTTGTGGTGACCTTTGCACATAATTTTACCTCTTTTTATGGGGATGCTTCGTTAACTGTGTTGATGTTATGGTTTTTCAGTGATAGATTTATCAAATATAAAACCTTCTATTGTTGTACACAGGTTCAAATTATGAGAATAATATTTCTTAAAGTGGGTTGAATGTGACACCATGATATTTTATAAAATATTTCTATTTAAATAATTTAATATCTTTAATAGCTTGTGCATCATGAAACACTGTGTTTAAATGAATGATGACATACTATTAAAATATTATAATATATAGTGGTAGCTATCCACTAACTATTTGATTCATGGACATTAATATAACTTAGTAAATTATTAAATAAAATTAAATATGAATAAAATTAATTCATTAGTGATCAATTTTATATAAATTAAAATAAAAATTGTTTCAAAGAAAATGAAATATTTTTCAAAAAAAACATTTGTGCACACAGTGTATTATTAGCATAATTAATTAAATTAATAAATTTCAATGAATAATTTTAATTAAATACATATATATTATATATTCAATCAATTTTTTTTATATTCATATAATATTCCTATAAACATGGGATAATAATTAACCATGTTTTATTTTAAAAAATCTATTTTCCTAAAAAGAAATTCTCCTCACATGATTCTCACTTATTTTAAAATTATTTTCAACCACTTATAGAAATTGGATTTGATAAAATGGATTCAATATTTTTAATCAATACGTAAGAATTTTTTAAATAGTATTTTTTTAATTTTGTTCAAAATGAATAGTAATTGTGGTAAGATCTACTAACACATTAAATAGTAAATCAGATTAATCTATGTTAAAAATAAATGATAAGGACATAATAATTCAAAATATTTATTATCTGATAAATTAAATTTTACCCTTATAACATACTCAAAAAACTTAGTTTTTTCATGGAATTTTCTCCCAGAAAATGACTTATATGTTATTTAATTCAATGAAAGTTTACAAAATGTCACCCTCATTGTTTTAAATATACATTATGTGTTAACATCAAGACAAAAATAATTTATTAATGAATATTAAAAGTTATTTTTTCCATAATAAAATTATCTTTATGATGGTAATTTATTTATAATTATTGGGTACTATATAATTAATTTTAATTCTTAAATAATACCAAAACAGTATTTAATCAATTAATGGAAAAATATAATAAATGTTATTAAAATATTAAAAATGATATATTTTGAGTAATTTATAGTGTTAAAACAACTTTATAGGTTAATATGACATGTTATTGTTGTATTAAAATATTATATTTGAATTAAAACCTATTATTTTTGTATATTTTGTCAAATTAATTGAATAGAGTCAAAAGAGACAATAATGATATTTTATCAAAAAAAAATTATTTTAAAATAAATAATATTGAAATAATAAAGTTGGATATCATATGAAAAAAACTATAACTATTCCATTTATGGGCCAATTTTAACCTTATATGGAAAAATTTCAACTCTTTAATATTGAAAAAAATGATGCCGCTGTTAAAATTAAAATTTGTTAACTAAGGGTTAATCAAAATGATACGGTTTAAAATGAAACTAAAACATTTATAAATTATATTGGTCAATGGTATTATAAGCATTACTATATTATCTTCTAATACCTATCCATTAAGATAAATTTTAATTTATAATTAATTAATTGTAATTTAATATTTTGAAAAATAGAAAAAGTGCCCCTCAACTCAATTATAAAATATCACCTCCTCCTACACTTATTTACACCACTCTAATCCTTATATCTCCACAATATCAATCAAAAATTCATTTTAAACATTCCTAGACACATTCAATATGTTATTTTCTTCCAAAAATAAAAACTCTAGGGTTCTTAGGAGGATATCTAAATAAGTTCTTTTAAAGAAGAGGTAATATCCTTGAATAATAACTTTCTTTTATACTTAATATTTAACTCCTCTAAATAGATGGTATTTATACTAAAATAGAAAATTATTTATCAAAAATATTCTGTAATTTTATTATTATTATTATTGTGAAACCACTATCACTCACCCACTTTCCAAAAAAATGGAAGTGAATGCATCACTCGTGCATATGCATGACTTACCGACTCCACGTAGTGGTACTTTTAATTTTTCATCAGCTTATTTTATGGACGAGTATCTTGATGGGTTTAATTATTATATATAATATATATTAAAAAATTATACTTATTTAAGGATTATATAATGTATATCATCTTACCATCCAATCCATTTTGAAATGATACCATCGTTCATGTGTACGTGTAGACTACCACCTCCACAATGAAATTTGATTTCTGTTTTCATTTATATTATACATGGATGGTAATTATGGGGAAATAGATTAATATATATGATATTTATGATATAATAATGATCATTTAATGTTTAATTAATTTTTATCTTACTTTTTTTATATCTGTTGAAAAATTAAAACAGCGTCCATTCGTATGTATGACCTGCCATCTCCATGAATGTTGTAGTTCATTTTTATATCTCTAACATTTTTGGAGGAATATAAATATTTATATGGTGAATATTTTTTATATTTATACCATTATTAAAAAAATTTATATGATGTGACCATGATCAAAATAAAAGGACCAATACTACCGAACCTAAACAAACCAAAAAAACAAAGAAGATTTCACCCAAAATGGTGATTTAAATAAAGTGTCATCAAACGTGTCAAAAAATAATATATGTAAATAATATATGGTATGATATATATAATTATGTTTTCGTAATATTTTTATAATAAATATAATGTTATTATACAGGTGTTTCTAATGCGTATGACAGAAGTCAGAACTAAGGTAAGGGGTTTTTGTCTCACTTTTATTTATGTGGGATACTTGCCTTATACATTGCTTATTATTTGATGATATGTATGTAATAAAAATTAATTTATCTAATGATCATTATTTTTAATATTATGTGGATTTATGTTTCCATATATGCTTCTTTCCATCATGAAAATTAATACTCAAATGTCACTAATGCAATAATATTTTTAAGTTACAATCTCATTGTTTATTGAGATTGTTTATGACTATGTTTTCGATGATAAAATACTATGATATTACTCTCAGGATAATCCGGAATTTTATTATAATTTTATTAATTCTTGATAATACAATTTTACTTTTAATTTATATCTTCTTACGTAATCAATATATATATATATAATCAAGTAAAATTAACATTATTTCTCTCTTCGATTAAAAAAAAAATATTTCATATCCATGTTCTCTAAAAAATATTTAAAGAATAATTTTACAATTATAATATTATTTATTAAAGTCATTATTACCCATGTTTGAATTTATTAAAAAAATTAAAATGAATCTTCTTCTCATTTTCCGAATTAGGTACTTTTATACTTTTTAGTATAAATGTGAAAGGAATGTTTTCTTTTAACGTATAGGGAATGGATGGAATTTCATAAAATCATGAAAAATAGATGTTTTTAAGTTTACTTTATATATTTACAAGATATTTTTGATGAAAATTTATTCCTCAATTTTTAAGAAATATATTTATTCCAAAAGTTATTTTAAAAATGGAAACATTATTTTCCCCAAGAAACATTTGCATGATATTTTAATAGAATTTTCATATTGGATAAAAACCCATGATGTTAATGATGATTTGTTGCTGATATGATACATTAATACCATTCTTACTATTTCATGGGATGTTTATTATTTATGTTGACGACATTTTTTAAATCCCCATTTATTTTCTATGGGTTATTCTATAATGAATTTAAAAAGTGCTCATGAAACAAATTTTTTTGTACGGGTTATGATGTGATGATATGATCAATGTTTTCTGATCTTGGGGAACATATATTTCTGGTTTTAATTATTTGATTATGTTTATGTTATAACAATGTATGGTGATTATGGAATAACTAAGAATGGTGGTTATTTTATAACTAAGGGTCATTGTTACATTATAACTAAGGATGGTGGTTATGTTACAACCATGGATGGTTGTCATCTATAACCGTGTATATGTGTTACCTATGTATCCCTTGAATGATTTGGGTATTTATTAATATATCATTATATAAATAGTAATGTAATGGGGAGTGAAGCTAGTTCAGTAATGTAATATTTCTACTATAGTCTTGGGTGTGAACCTTGACTACTATGACAGTTTGGGGAGTGGACCCAATCCTCTATGATAGTCTAGAAAATGAGATTTGACTACTAAATAAATGATTTTATATTCTTATCAGTATGTTACTGTTTCATTTCTTATCCCAATGATATTTTCTCAAGGATCATGTTCTTTCATTACTTAATGAATCATGTCTTATGAACATTCAAAATTTATACCATGACACAACATTATGATCCATGATTTTTTGTGTGTGGTTATATAATTTTATACTCAAGTTATCATACTCTTATGTTCACTTTAATATTATGTATCATTAATATCTCCTTTTTTACCATTACTGATCATTTTATCGGACCCTTTATTATGTTTATATTCTCTCAGTTTTAAATAAATTTACTAAGCATGATATGTCTAAGAAGGGTTCTAGGTATGAAGCACATAGTAGAGAAGATGTAGATATTTTATGAACCAGTTGATTATGTGTCTGTTTTTTCCAAATTTACTAGATCTATATGATTATGGTTTAGATAGTTATGTTATATAAGGAAAGTATATATATTCTTATTTCATATCTATGTATAAATGTACTGGTTTCTTATGGGTACAGAGTTGACATGTTAGAAATGTGTCGCCTCATATACATGCTTTGAACATAGTTAGTTCTCACCATGTGTACTAAAAATGCGTCCTAGTTTTTATTAGAATATGGGATGGTAAACCATATAGTGGGCCAATGTAAACCATGCTGGTGCTGTCAAAAAATTTCATACATGTCATAAAATTGAAACGTGGCCTTTTTAAATTGTGTGTTGTGACCACACAAGTTGGTTATACCTTTGATGGTGGTGGTTATACAATTATTGTATGGTTTGGACAATCATACGGACCTACCATGATTCCCATTAAAATAGGAGAATTTTCCCTTTTCTCCCATGAGGGATTCAAAATAGGTAGCCCCAATTTTCTTCATCCATCTTCCATGTGAGACCCATGCATCCCCTTCTCTCCAGTGCTTATTCAAGCCCCTTCGAGGGGGTTACCTTGGATTATTTTGAGTCTATTACTTTACGATTTATGGTAAGTCCTTTACTGTATTTAAATATTTTTTCTTATAACCTTATTCCATTAATTTATAGTTTACTAGTTAGGTTTTTGATTTCCAGTTCCACCAGAGCATGGTGAAATCAAATACTGGTGATGGGGATTTTACTCTACCAAGGAAGTGGGTGACATTGGAAGCCATATTCACTTCACTACGTGTATTTTTGTTGAGGTATTTCAATATAGTTATTTTTAAAATAATTAAATATTAAATTAAGTTTCATGGTTTTATGTTAAAAAAATCATTTATTAGGGATTATTCTTGATTCAAGGTAAAAAATGTTCTATAGGTTGTTAGTAATATTTAGTTCGTGGTTTTAGTGAAACATGATCAGCCTATGTGGTTTTGGGTGTTATGTCATTGTAAATGAAATTGTTTAAATTTCTATAGCATGATAAGTTTAATTAATTCAATATTATTTAATTATAATTAATTAACTTTCGGTGACTTTCTCGGATAAGACCAGGAAAACCTCAATGAATAATAGATGATCCTTGGAAGCTGCACTAATGCCATAAAAAAAGTGAAAAGATTATTTTGATGTTTGTGGTTTTTCATACCAGGTATATGGTATTTATGAATTTCCAGTATAATATATGAATATCATGTCTCACAAATGAGTATGATTCTCCTATTTAAAGTAATTTAAACAAACATTGAATTAAATTGAAATCTTGATATAAAATGGATGGAATACATGGGTCATGAACAAACCATGTGTGTTAAAAATATACCTTGGCCTCTAGTGGATGAGATCGAGACCCATGGGCCCCCAAGTAGTCCTAAGACCACTTAAGAGCACAGGATAATCCTATTGTGGCATGTCAACCCTTGTGCATATATAGGGTGAAAGACCTCAAGCGGACCGAGACTATGTCAGCTGTGTAAACCATCCAAGAGAGACCTTGGAAAAAATAAGGTTCATAACTAATCTCATCACTATTATCATGGTGGAAAGACCCTACGTTTCTAGAAATGTCATGCCACACTATTCATGATGTTTTAGGATGTGATGTCCTAGTATATTGGGTTTTGACTAGAGAATATGACTCTATCTCAGAGGATTCCAAGATGGATACCTTTTCTAATTTATGGAACTCTAGCATACTACAAGGTCTTTCTCTTCAATTCATTGACCTCTTGGACCCCAATGGTTAACTAACCCTGATCTGGTCTGTTATGGTTTTTGGTGGAGGTAGTATAGGTTTTCACCATAAAACCTATACAAAACATGTGATACCTGCAGGGTTATGGAAGTTGTGGTGGGTTTAAGAGTCAAAGGAACTTCACTCAAATATTAATTATTTCACTCAGTTGCAATTGATGTAGTTGTGATTGCCAAAAATGCTTCCGGATGCTCAACCTATGGGCTTGATGTGATGTGATGGTATTTTCTGGAAGCCCAATGATACTTCTTGGGATCTATCTTAAAAGGCATATTTGTTTGAATTTTACTTTATTAGGATTCCTAGTGTCATTGGGATCCCTCCCTATACCAGGATCACAAATGTGGTTGTCAGGTGGAAACACATCCCCAGACCACTAAATATTTGTAACATCTCCAAGGATTGATGATGACCTCCTTGATCAATTCCTAGGATAATAATCAGCATCAGGTGGATAAACCTTGTTGAATTCCCCAAATACATGTTGGAATCGATTATTGAAACATTTTTTAAAGGATGTAAACTTATTATCATTGATCAAGGATATAATTCAATAGGTGTTACCTCAGGGTCATCCCCTTATAAATCATTTCTCTTCTAATGTCATGATTTTCTATGGACCATGACCATGGATTTGGACATAAGTCTGGATTAATCATGGATTTAGTGGTATGAAATACAACTCTAGACCTTGTTTATAGGATATCCAAGTGATACTTGGTATCCAACTTTATATAGTATAGGTGAGTACATGTGATACCAGGGCTAGGGCTTGTATCCCACTGTGGTGACGCCGCTTACTCAGAGACACTTTAGTCCTAGCAGAATCATGTATGTTTGATCATGGTCGCATACCCAAATATTGATTGTGAATTTATTATATATATTTTATTCTAATTATAACATAGTGAGATTGTTCATATTTCATGGGAATGAACCAATAACAGTAGGTTATAGGTTCACCATTAAGGTTAGACTAATATGACTTATTTATCTCCCCTTGTAGGTTCACCTCAGAGTGTCTTCAGACCTTATGTGTGATTTTTAGTTGAGAATATGTTCATGATGGATAGGGTGAGGCTTGGTGTTTTGTGATTGAGTAAATCCTATTGTGTGTTTTCTTATGATTGGGCTGGTTAGCTCGATAGTCATAGAGATCAGGTATGTGGTTCGGCTCAGAGTAGTATAGGAGCCTTGTAAATTTATTTCATTTTTTTCTACTATATATATTATCATACTAGTGGGAATCAGTTTTTGTATGTATGACATCGTTGTATGAACCATTACTGAATTTCATTTGTTACATTCTTGATTAAATTTATTTCTTATACACTCTTATTATTTACCTCTATTGATGATGTTTAGTAATTTATACTCATTTACTTTTCTTATATGAGGGAATATGATACCCAATTATAAACCCTAATCCTATTTTTCTAGTAAATAGCTTCTAGAATATGGGGAGGCACACATGAGGCCTTGTTACAAACTGATTCAAGAACTATTCCTATAGTGAGTCTGATCGTGATTTGATATCTACCTGGGAACCTGAGAATGTATTGATGTGGTATGATGTAACACAATTATGTTTTGTGGAAAATATTTCCCATAAATAAATTTGATGGATTTGATAACTTGTTTCACACACAACACCAAACCAAACCAAATAATGATACAATGTTTTCTATATAGATGATTAATTAGATGGTATAAATAAAGATAAAACAATTATTACATATGTGTAGAAATAAAAAAAGGTATTTTTTAATTATAGTTTATTTATGGACTACAATTAGTGTTGCAAAACAAAACTAATAAGATTGGTTCATGCTTATAAATATATTTTAAAAAAAACATACTTTTTTCTATGAGATTTTAAGACATTAAATATGTTGTGTTAAAATATGGATATTAATAAAATATATTTATAATATTAATAATATATTCACACTTGTTTTATTAGTAATTTATAGTGAATAATCCTAAATATTGTTAACACTTAAAAGAAAGTTTTCTACAAAAACGTTTTCAATATATCTCATGATTTATTTTAAAACATGATTTATTTATATTTAGAAACATAATTTGATTAAATGGTTTCCAAATTTAGTATCATAATGTCCAAATTTTGTATAAAGAGTCATAATATATTTCTTGTAATAAAAAAATTAAGATGTTTAATATTTGACCAAGACTATTAGGGGTTAAAATGGGCAACTTATGGTTTCGTAAAATTTTGTTAAGTGCACATAAAAAATGGGCCTTCTTGAATACCTTTTATATGTTGTAACATCATACCCAAATTTCTCACTAATCCATTTCACAAATAAATTACAAAAATGTTACTCCATTTAAATTTTACCCCTCACCAAGCATTCTTTTCCAAAGAAAAGACCCACATATTAACCTATAAAAGGAGCCCACATACACTAACATATATCCAAAATTTCAATCTTATGTTATATTTAATTTTACTCCATTTTAAATTCAATATAGTCCATTAACATGTTTTAATATCTTTATAAATTAATAGTCCCTAATTCCTCTATTTCCAAAGGATCTATCAATAGAATATTCAAACTCTTAAAGTGATTATTAGCCATTCCCTAGCTTAATTTGTTTTATATTTATCATCCACAATGCATAGAATTTTTTAATACCCCATTAAAATTATAACCAATATTATAATTTTTATACTTATTTTTATTATATAGATGGTATTGTAATTATATACCATCCTCCCTTCTCCATTGAAAAAATGAGAACGTCATCCGTTATTACATGTGGTCTAACACCTCCATGACATATGTACTCTATTTTTTATAAAATTCATTCATGGATTGTTAAAAATGATATTTAGTGAATAAATATTATATTTATAACAATTTTGAGATTCTAAATGGATAATATATTGACTATGTTTCATTTTTTCAATGGAAAATGAAAATATCGCTTGTGTTACATGCAGACTGCCATCTCCATGGATGACATGTTTTGTTTTTCATCACTACCAATCATGGATGACGATGAAATATATTATATGAATATATATTATATTAATTATTATCTTCTTTCATGAGTATGGTTATTAAGGGATTAAATAATAATTAACGATCATGATAAGGTAATCTGTTAATATCGTTAAGTTTCTTAAAATAAGTCCATCATGTAGCTCATTATCTCAAATCATTCCCATAGTATACATAATGAAAACATTTCAATGCACAAATAAAAATAAAATAATAATTTTAATATCATTTTTAAATTAGGAATGATGAACATGGAAGCAGACAATAGGATTCTACGCCACTATTAAAAAACAAGTGTAAAACAGTCATCTGATAATTAAAAAATGTTATAACTTACTAATGAATTTATAGAAAATTAAAATAAACAAGGAGTTTTAATGGTTATATATGTTAATAAGGCTTTAAAATATTTCATTAAGATGGTTTCGGTTATTATATATTAATTTAATTATATTTCATGAATATTGGGAAAAAAGGTAACAGTTTCCACATCTCAATTTCACTTCTTTGAGATATGTGTCATATTCATTGATTATTTTATTTTTTGGTGAATATAGTTACCATGGATGTATTTTTAATATAATATAATTCATTTAAATGTATTTAAAAGTCCATATAATTTTCTACGTTTCATGTGTTTTTTATTTTACTATTAATAATGTTCTATGGATTTCCATACAAACTAAATTTCAAAGCAAGATTATTACAAATGAATTTCAATAAAAGGAAAAACTGTGTGAATGTTATCTCTAAGACCCCAAACAATTTATTCTCTACAGGTTATTATTATGATTTTAAGTTTCCCCTTTTATTTCATTCCCTTTGGTAAATACTTTACCTGATGTGATGTTTGGTATATATCTAACCCAAACCTTATTTATGATCAGGAATATTCTTTCTCTATATCTACATTCATTAGATGATTTTATGTATGTCATTATCTATGCTTAAATTATTAGTTAAGGTTATTTTATTCCATTTTTTATTTCACTGTAAAAATTTTAGAATAATATTTTAATATTCTCAGCAAGATTCATTTTGTGAAAAGTATCATTTTTTAATGTTTTCGATGTAAACATGTAATTTTTATGTTATTGGAATTATTCATAATGATGAATTATTTTCATATTCTAAAATGTATTTCCATATGATTTTAATTAAAATTACTTCTTAAAAAATAATATTTATTCTTTTTCAAAATGATTTATCTAATAATATTATTAATGTGTTTTTTATTTGGGTCAACATTTTTTGATGATCCTTACAATACTATCCACCCCATTATCTGGATGGTTTATGAATTTGTTTATGAATTATTTCATGAATTCCATCCCATATCAGTGGGTTAAATATGTAAATATTAAATTTAAATGTTTTATGGTCTTGTGGAAAACATATTTGTGGTTTTCATTATATGATGGGTTGTACCAAAACCATATAGCACTCCAATTGATTGGGTAAAGATTAATACCTCATATGATAATATGAAAGGGAATGGTAGTGAACCCAAATCCCAGAGGGACTATTTTCATTATGTCATGGGTGTGCATGGAATAATATATATCTTCAATGAATTAAGAAAATACTTATTTCCTATGAATTCACATGTTAGGTATTAGAGAGTGACACCAATATATTATGGGACTCTATCAACTATGTGATGATGGACTTGCCAGTAATCTTTGATAAAGTAAATTATTTGTGAATCTTGTATTTGTGCTATAATATAATGTCATACAATTTTCACATGTTATGATTACTCATGCATTAAAATATGCTTATATATTTATGCCTTAATTTATTATTGATGATCCATGCTTATTTTGGTATGATTTCCTAATGTTATTTTCATCGACCTTGGCTATAATCTCATACCCACATACTTATCTTATGCTCAATTATGATCATCTATTATTTTTTCATATTTTTACTATAAAAACCCCAACCCTAGTATTCCAGTGTCAATTTTTACATCTTTACATTAGAATATGATCTGAATAATCATATCCCAAGGGACTTAATAGTTTATTAGTCTTAGTAAACTAGATACAAACTTTAATCTCAAATCATACATGAAAACATAAAAATACAACATAGTGAAGGTAAATATTATACATCCTCAAACTCATTCAATTATTTATTATTCAAATACTGTAGATATGAAATAAAATAATGGCTTAACTAAACTAATATATACAAGTTACTTAGAGTGTAATATATGAATATTAAATAAGGAATAGTCAATATAGAAAAGTGGATATATAAAAATTATTATCATTTAATCAGTAATTTGATCAAATAGAATAACATGGTAGGAATAAATGAAGATCAACAAATTCTATATAAATTCTAAAATGAACTTGAAATTTATCCACAGATATCATAACTATTCAAATAATAATTTTGAAATCAATAACTAATCTCATAATGATGTAATAAATTATAATAGACATCATAAACATACCATCATGTAATGATGCCATGATATCTTACATGAATGGGTAAGCCCTTGGCCAAATACCCAGGACTAGTTTCACTTATGAGACCAAATAATTCACTTAGGGGCTATAGTGGTCCTCATGCATCATATACAAAGTCCAATGCGTTGATCATATGATAGGGGAGAATAAAAATTCAAAACAAAATCAACATAAACATTCATTTTGAATAAATACAATAAGAAGTTTTTATATATTCCCAGAAAATTTTTTCATAATCTATCAAAAGAAATAATAAGGATGGTATCATTACAAAAAATTCTCATTGGAGTAAAAATAAATCATTTTATACATTTATGGATAAAAACCCCATAAAATATTATTAAAACATTCTTGAGGAAAATTACTCTTCATATTGAAAATAAATTTTGAAAACTAAAAATATCAAGAATATTGGGAAAAAAATTTCATTCAAAATAATAATGGAAACGTGAAGGTATCCTTCATTTTATTCAGTGTTCGTGATAGTGATAAATTCAATTCACGCTAAGCTTGTTAAAATAAACATTTCATTCACATTTTCAGTAAGAAGTAAAAAGTACCTCATTCGAAAAATAAAAAAAATATTCCTTTTAAATACTTTTTAAAAATTTATAGAATAGGGAAAATTATAGTCAAAACTATAGAGAAATATTAAAATTATTTTTGGTAACATTTTTTTAAAACTTGGATGTGGAATAAAATGTTTCCTGGCTAAACTGGAAATAATGTATGTTTTCTTTAAAAATAGTTTTGTATCTTCTGTGTACTTAAAAGGGGAAAATAAAAGAAAAACATATAATTAAAAAAATAACTATAAAAGAAGAAAATATATTGGGTTTAATATATAAAAATAATATAATTCCCCTAAGAGATACTTAAATCTATAAAATCATGAAAAATGAATAGATTGTGAAATATACCCTTACCACTTTGTTAACTTTTGAATCGTAACCACCATGAAATATATAACTTTGAACGAAACATTATATACAATGAATGTAAATATTATAATGATATAAAATATCAAAGGGGTATTAGTTAGTCCTCATAAAATAAACTAGGTTTATAACATAACATATATCCCAAAGAAGAGAACTTTATACAAATAACCCTAAAAATGATCATAAAATTTAAATGAGAATAAATCATTTTGTATAAAACAATTAAATTAAAATAAATAAATAATATATAAATTTTAAATTATTCAAAGTTCATTACATATATTATATTTTCCTAATATAGATAATGAATTAGAAGTTAACCCAATGAATGGAAATTGTGTTATAAAACACCTTACCAATTGGTAACTTCCAATTCAAATCCCCTTGGTTGAACTAAAATAAATTTTAAATTAAAATACCATTAATTATAATTAATTCAAGATATAATTTTTAAAATGGTTAGTATATGAACCATATAACCTAAACTAGGTTCATGACATTAATGTATTACTCAATGAAAGAAAATTTAGATGAAATCCCTTACCTTGGGTCTGAATCATCATATATGTTATTTATCTTCCTAAATAATAAACCTATGCTAATTATTTAATTTACTAATAAATGTTTTCAAATATATGGTTCCTTTTATTTTATTTATTATCTTTTTATATTTAATTACTTAATCAATTATGTTCCTCTTGGATGTTTTGATGATATTCGATTCATATTTTCAAAATGATTTTGGTATGTCGAATATTATAAAAGGGTTATTATTTAATAATAAAAAGGTTAATAATATTGAAATTATTATAATTCAGATAAAAAAATATAATTTTAAACTCAAACGTGAAATATTATTTTGAAAAATGTTTTAATTTAAAATCATAGAGACAGTAGGTCATTTATACATAAGAGTAACATTTCCAATATTCATTTATCATGATGGAATGACGGTAACTGTTATTTTTTCTTTATAAAATGATAATTATGTCACAAATATCATATTATATATTTAAATATACTTATATATAGCATAAATTTTATGGGGTAATGAAAAATGAATCCCATTACTTCGTGGAGGTGGTAATCCCCTGTACGCACGAGAAACATTATCATCGTAAAATAAATAGAAAGGTAAGAAAATATATCATATATTACTATTACATAATGATAAATATGTATTTAATATAAATATAAATATATATATATATATTAAATCCATCTTCATAAACAATTATGGGAGGTAATTATAGAAAATGGATTATATCGATTCATGAGGCGGTGGTCCGCCATATACACAAATGATGGTTTTGTTTCTCATATGATGGAAGTGGAGAATGATGTAGATCATGAAATTAAAATAATACCATATAATTATATATTATATAATAATGTTATTGTATCTTCGCTGTTTTATAACTTTTTAAGGATGTGTACAAATAGAAATGTTCAATTAATAAAATGTATCTTTTTCGAACAACCTCATTAGGTTTACAAGAAAAGCCTTACTAGGATGGTTTTATCATAAAAACGACATATATGACATGTTAAGAGAACTGATTAATGTATTTTTACACGTAATTTTGTAACCAAAACATTTTTTATTTGTTAATAAAAAATAATATGAGGATCCCATTTATAAGTGATGGGATGGGCATTTTAATAATTTCTTAAAAGATTAATATATAAAAATGTCATTCAATGTCCAAAATATTTAAGATGGACCGAAATTTGAAGATAATGTATTATTGGGTTCATATCCCATCATATAATAAATTTTTTATAGGTTTATGTGGTGTTTTAAACTTTATCGTTCTTTTTAACACCTTAGTTAACCAATTTTAAACTTAATCATGATAAAATCTTTGTCACTCTTGAGGGTAATAATTTTACTTATAAGAAGAAAATTTGAGCTTCAGTGGGTACGGAATGAAATTTTAGACCATTATAATACAATATATCTTATTTCATTATATTTATAATTTCTAAATAATATAATACAATTTTATTTTTTAAAAATATTAATATTGTGATTTTTGAAACTATTCTTTTAATTTGACTTTAGATAAACAAAGATAAATATTTAATTCTAATATACACCTTTATAACATCTCAAATTTTTCATATATATATATATAATTATTTTAACACTATTAATCACTCACATTGTACTACATTTATTATTTTTAAAATCATTTATTTTATTTTTCTATATCTTGAAGAAATACTATGATGACATTATGTATGAATTTAATATTATTATATAATTACTAATAGTTAAAAACTAATTAATATTATGAAAATAATTTAAATATAATAAAAATAAAAAATTATATTTAATAAAAACATTATTTTGTCCCTGTTTGAACACATAAAATATTTTTAAAAGAGAGTGACATTTCATCTTTTTTCGCTTAAAATATTATTTAGGTCTCATTCATGGAAAACTTTTCAACAAAAAATAAATATCAATACCATGATGATAAGGGTAAAAATATATTCATCAAATAATATTAAAGATGAAAAATTGTGGACTTATCACTTAGTTTTAACCAAGGTTATCCTGATTTACCCTTTTATCATGGGGACTAATTTTTACTTTCTTATAATTCATTATATCCAAAAATTAAGAAAAAATTATTAAATCATATTAGTTGTGTTAATTCAATATTTGGAATCTATTTTACCAAATTAAACCTCTAGATTTTTATAAATTCATTTTAAAAGTATCCCTTAATGCGTGGGAGAAAAGTGTTTTCTCCAAACAAATACCATTTTAAGTCTAAAACAATTTTTGTATCAGGAAAATATATAATGTTTATTCCTATATAATTAATTAAATAATTTATAAATAATGTAAAATTATATTAATTTAAAATAAATTTCCGGATATTATGGGGATTTTTCAATGGAAATATATTAAAGTTTTACAAAAATAATTATTTTTCACTATTAACTAAAAACTAAATATTTTCTTAAAAATCCAAAAGTTTTTTTGTAAGTTAATTTTGAAACTATTATTATAAAAATGAAGATTATTTTTTTGTATAAAAACTTCTAAAATTTAAATAAATTAAATTTTTACAAAAAATATATTTTTGAAGCATTTGAAGATTTTACTAAAAAATTAGTATTTATTAACCAATATATTTGATTTATCTAAAATATTTATACATAATTTTCAAAATGTGGTCATTCATATTAAAAACCCCAATTATTAATTCAATTTTATAATGGTCTTGTTTAATTATTTTAATTTTATATCATGATTCTGTTAAACTCTGTGTTGCATATAATACAAGCAATTTACGAAATAAAATTGTTTTAAATCGAAATAAATTATAAAATCTCATGGTGTTACATTCCACCCCATTAAATAAATTTCACCCTTTCAATTCTATTATTTTATTCAAAGGTATAACCTTTATTGAAAACCCACATCATAAATCTTGATACTAAAAATTATTTTAAAAAAGAATGTGGAAAGCATTAAATTTACCTAAAATATCACATATTTGTATCCCTAGGTAAGGAGAACATTGTAAGGAAGGTAAAATATATACATCAATGATAATAATAGCATATAATTACTAATATTGATTGATAGAAAACCTGAAATGAGAAATTTAATTACTAAAAATTTAAAAACAAATGAGGGGTAAAAAGACCATAAATTCCATGAAAATAAAGGTAAGAGGATAACATTTTGTCTCAAGATTCCTCTACAAGAGTCATGGAATTTATTTACCATATATACTAAGAACATAAATAATTATACAAAATTTACTAGTTTAATTTCATCCTTTAAAAAACTTCCACAAGAATCATAGCATTTTTTCTAAGTAATGAACATTCAAGATGCCCAATTTTTCCCGAACCATTAAAATAAACGTCTAACAAATAACATAATCTAAAAAATAATAAAAACAAAATAAACATATATTTAATAAAACACAATTGGTTTGAAAAATGTAATATGTTTCCCAAAATTAATAAACATAAATATTATGAAATAATACATTAATATCCAAAATTAGATAATAAAACCGAAGGTTTAGCCTAAATAATTCTTTAAAAAATTACCCTATATCAGTAATAACAACAAAAACATCTATAATAAAAATGGTTTTAACCTCAAAGAATATTTCATTACCTTAATATTACATGTACAAAATTTTAATATAATTCTTCTCAAATAATCCTTTCAGTAAAACCTAAGGTTATATATACCTCAACCTAATAAAATGTCTCCTAGAATATCAGTAATCACCTAAATATCATACCAATAATAAATATTGAATCATATCTTTTGTTTCAAAAAATAAACATAATATTTATACATAAAAAAAATTATGTAAAAATAATTTCATACTAACTGGTACATTACATGGTCCAATGGTATGCAGTGCACCATTTTTTCCTTTCTGTTGTGGGTTCAAGCCTTAAGACCATTCTAGATGTGACGGGTTGTTACACTACATATGGGTTTTCCTTTTTATAAAAAAACCCTAATATAATTCCAATAATTTACCCAAAATTTTGATGGACATCCTCAAAAATAAAATTAACCATTAGATCTATTTTCAATCTCGGGGTTATGTATATGATAAAACATTGTCCCCAAAATTTTAATAACCCTAAATTACATCATCATAAAAGATCATATAATCCATAAAGGTGTCAATAACTTTAAACTTATTTCCATAAAATATAAAAAATTATACCAAAAATAAACTTTTTATTAAAATATATACTAAACCAAGTGGTTTTATTTACATAATTGTCTTCTAAATATCCTCGATCATGTAAAATTTCTATTACATATAATATCAAAAGGGGTATTTATGACTTTAAACATATGACCAACCTTGTATTAATCCCCCCAAGAAATATTAGGTTTATCCCAAATCATTGTTCCATATCATAGGTTTTAATAGGTTCTATTATCATATTCATTATAATTTTTTATAGATAAAATATGAATTAACCCAAACATATCCTTTGGAGAGTCAAACCTAGTGTGCAGTAGGGGCACACTCGTCATGCACCAGAATTATGTCGAAGATATAATCATATAACTCTTTTTAAGGTAATTTACCTAAGGCAAATATATTTTAAAACCACATCCACTTTTATTATCCACACAAAGATTTGTTTCTAGAAAAACCACAAAATATATATCTTACCAAAATTTTATTATGTAATCCTATAATTATACATATCCTCAATTTCATTCAAAGTGTTATTTTATCTAATATATGTTTTATTAAATCTATTTACCAAGGTTTATACAAAACTAACTCTAATAGAAACAATAAAAATCATCTCTTCAGTAGCCCGATATGAGTGGTTAATTTATTTCATTTTCATAATCACATCCTAAATGACTGAATAGTTTGTTATCCTTCATAAACTAGATATATACTTCAATCTCACATTACATTTGAAAAAATAAAAATTAAATATAGAGAAATTAAATATTTTATATCCTCAAAATCTTTCAAATAATAATTCTTTATGTACTTGGGAATGGAAATTAAATAAGGGATGAGCTCAACTAGCTAATAAGGGTTACACATAGTAGAATATATCAAGACTGTGTAAGCAATAATCAACATTGAAGGGAAGATATATAAAAAATTTCATTTAATTAGTTACATGATCGCAAAAAATAATATGGTTGTAATAAATGGTTATCAAATAATTCCATATAAATAATCAGATTAACATGAAACATATTCCTGGAAATCATAACTATTAAACTAATCACAGAGAAATCAATAACTGATCCAAAAAATATGGGATGCATAATTTCCTAAATCACAAACATACCATGAAGAACTCATTCCAAGATATCATACATAAATTGGAAATTCCTTACGTAAATACCAAAACTAGTTTGTCTCATGTGACCTACTGATGCATTAAGCGATAATATCCAGCCTCAACTATCACTTAATATGTCCAATTCATTCTTCATATGAAAGGGGAGAATAACAATTTAATAAATAATAAACATAATCATTGGTATTTGGAAACTACCATATGAAATATTAATATTTACTCTGTCAAACAGATCATAAGCTATCCAAATAAATTATACGGATGGTATCATTACAAAATTTCCATAGTGGATTAAAAATATATGTTTGTTATCATTGATAAATTGAAGACCCATAAAAAATAATTAAAAACATTCTTCTGGAAAATAATATTTTAACATTGAAAATAAATTTTTAAAACTAAAAATTTCAATAATATAAGGGAAAAAATTATTAGAATAGAATCATGTAAGATTATAGAGGATGAATCAAAGCATGGAACAATCATAGTGGTGGTTAATTTTATTCATGTAGAGTATGTTAAAATAATCATTCACTTCACATTTTCTGTAAAATATCAATATTTACCAAGTTTGGAAAATAAAAAAAAAGATTCTATTACTATTTTAAAAAAAAAGTCTATCATGGGTAAGGATTACTAAAAACTATCATATAATAATATTAAAAACATGCTTGGAAACATTTTCAGAAAACATGGACATAGAAGAAAAGGATCCCCACAAAATAGGAAATAATTTTCATTCAGAAAAATATTTATTTTCATAATTTTGAATACATAAAAGATGAAAGTGAAAAAGAAAAATTTTAATTTTCAAAAATGACAAGATTATAATAAAATATATATGGTTAAAGAAGGAAATATCATATAATTCCACTAGTATAGACATAAAAATAAATAATCCATAATAATGATAGGATTATGAAAAAAAATTCTAATTTAGTAACTCTAGAATCCTAACCCTCATGAAATAAATAGATTAAAATGAAAAATTAAATACAATGAATTTAAATAGATTCCTGATATAATGCCTAAAATTGGTGTTAGATAAACCTCATTAAAGATAATAGGTTTATAATATAACGTATGTCTCAAAGGGGAAAATTTGAGATGAAGAACCCTTACAGTGATAATAAAATTTAGGACAAAATTTATCAATAGAGTGATTATTTGTAACAAATGTTATTACACTTAAAAAAATCAAAATAAAAAATAAATTATTCAATGTGAATTATAGACATTATATTTTCAAAACATGCCCAATAAAGTATAAGTTTAACCAAATGAATGAAAATTTTGTTATGAAACCCCATACCACATAGTAACTTCTATGTAAAATCCCCTTGGATGAATTAAAATGAATGATAAAAAAATACCAAGAATTATGAATGATTCATGATATAATATGTGTATGTTAATGAATATAAACCATATAAAAGATATTATGTGCATAAAATTAAAATATCTCTCAATAAATGGTAATTGAGACATAATCCCTTCCCTCGGGTCAGAATCATTATATATATTCTTTGTCATCCTGATTAATAAAATAATACTAATTAATTAATTTATTAATAACATATTCAAATTTTATTATTCATTTTATTTTATTTTTTACAATTATTTTTTTAAATACATGACTAATTAAATCCACGTCTAATGTTTTTATAGTATTCGGTTCATATGTTGAAAATTACTTTGGTGGGTTGAAAATTGTAAAAGAGGTCATTATTCAATCATATCTAAAATAAAAACAATAGAATAATTATTATTTTTAAAAGTAAATTATACTTTTAAACCTAATAATTAAATATGGTAATGAAAAATGAACTATTTTTCAATCATAGGGATTGTATGTCGTATGTATATAAGAGTATCGTTTATATTTTCGATGATCATGATGGAAAGAAGGTAAGAGTTAACTTATCATTAATTAAAGATAATTTTATCACAAATATATTTTTATTTAATTATATATATATATATATCCATGTGATGTTGTAATGAAAATCGAATCACATTGCTTCATGGAGGAGGTAATCCACACATACAAACAAGAAACATTATAATCTTTCAATAAAAAAATGTTAGGAAAATAATTGATATATTAATTTTACATAATTATATATATTTCATAAATAATATATATATATATACATTAAAAATATTTTCATAAACATCTATGAGAAGTGAATATTGAATAAAATTACATTGGTTCACAAGGTGGTAGTCCATCATACACACGAACGACGGTTGTGTTTCCCATTTGACAGAAGTAGGTATAAATGTAGGTTGTTCCATTTACATAATTACATTTCATTATATATTTGATTATTATTATATTATATCATCATGGTTTAATAATATTTTAAGGGGTTGTAAGAATAAATAAAATAAATACACTTTTTATTGAATGATACCTCTTATTTGGACAAACTCTTTAGGTTTACAAGAAAAGTCTTATTATGAGATATTTGTAATCAAACCAAGGAATCAATGAAATGGTAACGAAGGTAATAAATTTATTTTTTAAGGGATTAGACGAACCAAATTTCTTTTTATGTGTGAATAAAAGATAATAGATGTCACGACCCGCCCTCGGGGTCCGTGCCGTGACTACCCCAAGCCCGCCTTCCATAGGCCAGGGGCTGGCGACTAGCACCAAGGCGTAAATCCCAGCAAATTGGGAAGGCATTGCCTTTGAAAAGTAAACACACACCACAGAGTAAACAAGCGGAAAGTAAACACTAAGCAAGCAGAGTACAACTGAAAGTGCGGAAAAGTAAATGGGCCAGAATACAAACCCAAACTGAAAGTAAAGTACAACTCGAAAGGGAAAAACAGCAACTGAAAAGTAAAGCCGCTACTCCGAGCTGTCCACTGGAAATCCCACCTGAAGGGTGGGTACAGATAGCTCCTCTGCTTCACGGGTCCCGCCGTCTGCTCCGTGCACGTCTCTCCCAGTGGTCCACCTCCGGGTACCGTCCCGCTCTGCAAACCTCAGCTAAGGTCAACGCTGTCCGTCGTCTGCAACCAACACAACGTAGTGCGGGCGAAGCCCGTGCAGGGGTGAGTATAAGCTACTCAGTAGGGACCCCGAGACCCCTAAAGGTCTCTCAAAATCCACAAAGGATAAACCACGAAACAAAGTACAATCACGAAGTAACAACCAACACTGCTTAGGTATATGCCCATACATATACCTAAGTCATCAATTCAAATACGCTCCAACCTCCGAGCCCAAGTATAACTCAGTCCACGCAGGAAAGTATACGTATTCCACAAAGGAAAGTAACAGGATTCAGCTCACACAGGTATACTTCTTCAGGGACGATAAAGATGATCACTGATCCATCTAAGTCGTCGGACCCACGAAGGATCGATAGGTAACTAACCCCCGCAGAAGACCCACACAGGATCGGGCTCACACAGAACCTGTAGGCGCTGGCTCACACAGAACCGCTGAGCGCAAGGACCCACACAGGATCGGGCTCACACAGAACCTGAAGCACTGATCCACGTAGGATCGCTGAGTGCTGTAGTCGTCGTCGTCGAATCCACACAGGATCTCTGTACTGTCGTCGTCGAATCCACACAGGATCTCTGTACTGTCGTCGTCACAGTCACAGTAGCAGTCGTAGCAGTAGAACAGTCGCAGCCAGCACTAGGGTTCCCGCACACAGCAAGCTCGTACGGAGGGTCCGCTCCACGAGCCGAGAGGCTGATACATCAACTGTCACGAAGACCGAAGTTGATGTATCCAAAAGTTCCGTATCGTCAACAGGAACTCAACGCAACAGACGGCGCGTCGATCGGACGCCCGGTCTGAGAGTTATTGGCATTTTTGTCTCCGGGGCCCGGTTGGTTTTTAAGGCAAAACCAACCCGACCGTACTCCACCTGCGTCCAAACCTCGGGCGGAGTATGCCAAAAGATCCGTCTCTCTAAGAGGAACACTACGTGACTGACGGCACGTCAATCGGACGTCCGTAGCTCAAGATATGAGCGTTTCCGCTCCGAAGGCCCGGTTGGTTTCGTGAACGAACCAACCCGGCCGAACTCAAAGTAAACCGAAACCTTGAGTGCGATATACCGAAACGACCGTCTCGATCCAAGGATCGCGTTGCCGCAGACGGTTCGTCATTCGGAGGTCCGAGGCTCAAGTTATGAGCCAAGAACCGAATCTGGTCCGAAACGGGGGGTCCGGGTCCGGGCCGACCCGGCCCGACCCCCCCCCTCTGGACGGCGCGGCGGCCGGCGGCGGCGGACGGCGGCGGCGGACGGCGGCGGCGGCTGGCCGCGTGGCGGCGGCGGCGGCGGGCCGCGTGGCGGCGGCGGCGGGCCGCGTGGCGGCGGCGGCTGGCGGACCGCGTGGCGGCGGCGGCGGGCCGCGGCGGCGGCGGCGGGCCGCGTGGCGGCGGCGGCTGGCGGACCGCGGGGCGGCGGCGGCGGGCCGCGGCGGCGGCGGCGGCGGGCCGCGGCGGCGGCGCTGGGCGCCGCACGTGATTGGCACGCGGGGCATAGCCCCGCGTTTTTCTTCAAGCGGCACGGCTCAAGGCCGTGCCTTTGACAAAAACGGCCCCCGCAAATGGGGGCCGGCTTGATAAAACCGGGGGGCTGTTGCCCCCCCCTCTTTAAATGAACCGCCCCCCTCTTTAAGAGGGGGGTTTGAAGAGCCGGCCGGGGGTTTAAACCCCCGGTTTTTATGATATCCGGCCGGCCCGCTGGCCGGCCGGTTTTTACTAACGGGACCGGGAAATTCCGGTCCCGCCCTTGATTTCCGACGCCGGCGGCACGGCCGCCGGTCTTTCCTTCCGCCGCGGCCCGGAACCGGCCGCGGTCTCCTCGTCTCACCGCGGCCCGGAACCGGCCGCGGTGTTCGTCGTCCGGCGCGGTGCGACGGCACCGCGCCCCTTTCTCCGTGCCAAGAATCCTCCCAACGCGGCGCGACGGCGTCGCGTTCTTGAAATCTCTCCTCGGCGAAGCGCGACGGCGTTGCGGAAAATATCTGAACGTTCATCCGCGTGGTGCGACGGCACCACGTTACTTGTTTCCTCCAGCATGAACAACATGAACGATGGAGGGGGATTCGGCCGTGTTCGTGCGGTCCGGTCCCCCTCACGTTAAAGAAATAAAAACGGAACTTAAATAAAATAAGTCACACGTTAAGTCATGCTAAAATCCACGATTCAAGAAAGGAATAAAAAATAATCAATAAAGATCATCCCCTACTCTGGTTTCAAGAACGAAGATCGTCAACGACCCGCGGAAGACGCGTCGCGGTGGTCGGCGTCACGGAAGAAGGACGTCGATGTCGTGAAGCGAGGATTCGAAGTTCTTTGACGACGATTTCGTCGCGGGAAAAGATGACGCGGAAGAAGACGTCGTCGGTGTCGCGGGTATGGCGTCGCGAAAGACGATTCCCGAGTACGTGGCGTTCTTCGTCGATGTTCGAAGGTTCTTCGCGTTCTTCAAGGAGGAAAAAGAAGTTCTTCAAAGTGTAGAACTCTTCCTCCCTCAAATCTCCACACAACACAGCAACCCCCAAAATAAAATAAGCTACCCTTATTTTATTTTCACTTTGCCCACCTTTCAAAAATTCAAAAGTTGAATTTATTACATTAATTAAAATCTTGAGTTGTCAAGAAATTAAATGGAAAGATAAGTTGGCAAGTTTTAATGTAGGGGAGAGTCACAAATTAAAGAGGGGGTTTAGAGGGGTTAGGGAATTTGAAAAGGTGGGGGGTTCGTGTGGGCCCCACCTCCCTCATAACCACACATGGGAAGTTGGGTGGTTGCGGGCCCCACCAACAACTTCCCATGAGAGAGTCTAACCACCTAGAATAAAATAAAATTCACACACAATTTTATTTTACTTATCTTTTAATCCCCAAAACTAACTTTCAACCCGCAACATACGCAACTCCCGAAAGGGTCTCTTTAAGCGAATATCGGCACTGCGAGTTCATCGGTGCCCTCGGATTTCAATTCCGAGCACCGGATCAAAAGTTAGGAATTCCCGCTCGTTCGTTCACTGAACGTACCCGAGCCAAACTTCGGAAATTAATTCCGGGCACTCCGGGCCTCGGAATCAGGTGCCGTCTGAAACCGCGCTCTTGTAAAATTCTAAAGAAAATTAAGAAAAAATTTCCCTTGAATTTTACGGGTCTTTACATTACTCCCACCTCAGGGCTTTACGTCCCCGTAAAGATACAACAAAACTAGGGAAACAAATGAGGGTACTGAGCACGCATCTGAGCCTCCCGCTCCCAAGTGCTCTCCTGGAGATTCCCGTGCTGCCATCTGATGCGCACAAGAGGAATCGATCGCCCACGTAGGACCCGCTCCTGTCGATCCTCTATCTCCACCGGGACCTCCGTAAAAGTCGCCCCATCGTCAACGTCAAGCTCCCCATGGTCAATGATGTGCGTCGGGTCGTGCACGTATCTTCTCAGCTGGGATACGTGAAAGACGTCGTGCACCCGGTGCAACTGAGGTGGTAGAGCCAGGCGATAAGCCACCTCGCCAATCCTGCTGAGAATCTGAAAAGGTCCGATGAAGCGCGGAGATAACTTGCCGCCTCGGCCAAATCTCCGAATACCACGTCGAGGTGAGACCCGCAAGAAGACGTGGTCGCCATCCTCGAACTCCAGTGGCCTCCGCCTCCTGTCAGCGTATGACTTCTGCCGGCTCTGAGCTGCCCTCATCCGCTCCTGGATGACCTGGACCTTCTCTGTCGTGGCCTGGACCATCTCTGGTCCCACCAGTGCTGACTCCCCGGGGTCTGTCCAGCACAAAGGAGATCTACATGGTCGGCCGTACAATGCCTCGTACGGTGCCATCCCGATAGTGGAGTGGTAGCTGTTGTTGTACGCAAACTCTACCAAGGGTAGGTGGTCCTCCCAGCTACGACCAAAGTCGAGGACACATGCGCGGAGCATGTCCTCGAGTGTCTGAATGGTCCTCTCCGTCTGACCATCCGTCTGAGGGTGAAAAGCTGTGCTAAGACGTAGCTGCGTCCCGAACGCCTCCTGCAACCCCTTCCAAAGCCGGGAAGTAAAGCGGGCATCACGATCGGAAACGATAGATGATGGCACGCCGTGGAGCCGCACAATCTCCTGAACGTAGAGACGTCCCAAGCTCTCTACTGAGCCCTGCTCTCTGATGGGTAAGAAGTGTGCCGACTTGGTGAGTCGGTCAACAATCACCCAGATGGAGTCGTGACCTCTGGAAGTGTGTGGAAGTCCAGTCACGAAGTCCATAGATATGCTGTCCCACTTCCACTCCGGAACCTCCAAGGGCTGTACCAAGCCTGCTGGTACCTGATGCTCTGCCTTCACCTGCTGACAGGTAAGGCATCGAGAAACGAACTCTGCTACAGCCTTCTTCATGCCCGGCCACCAATGCTGTCGTCTGAGGTCCTGGTACATCTTCGCCACTCCAGGATGTACCGCTAAAGGTGAAGTGTGAAACTCCCTCAACACTTCCTCTCGCAAAGCGACTGGTACCATGGTACGTCCTCTGAAAAGGATGTCGTGCTCTGCTCCAAGGGAGAAACCATCAGGTGTCTGTCCCGAGGATATCTGTGCACGCCGTGTCTCACAGTCAGCGTCCCCATGCTGTGCCTCCCTGACTCGCTGCAGTAGTGGAGGAGTGACTGTGAGAGACTGTAGAAAGGCTGCTCCATCTCTATCCACGAAGGATATCTGCAAAGAGGCTAGCTGCTCCGTCGCCTCCTCAAGTAGTTGAATGCCCGTCCTCCTGCTGAGGGCATCAGCTACTACGTTCCCCTTCCCAGGAGTATAGACTATCTCAAAGTCATAGTCCTGGAGGAACTCGAGCCATCGTCGCTGTCTCAGGTTCAGGTCCTTCTGCGAGAAGATATACCTGAGACTCTGATGATCGGAAAAGACCGTAAAGCGCTCGCCCATCAGATAGTGTCGCCATGTCTTCAGAGCGAAGACCACTGCTGCTAACTCTAGGTCATGGGTAGCGTAGTTCTGCTCATGCGGCCTCAACTGACGTGATCCAAAGGCGATCACGGCCCGCTCCTGCATCAGAACACATCCGAGTCCGGTCCCTGATGCATCGCAGTAGACTACGTACCCTACTCCCTCCTCAGGCAACCTCAAGATAGGTGCGCTAGTCAATCTCTGCCTCAGCTCCTCGAAGCTCTGCTGACAACTGTCTGACCACACGAAGGGTTTCCCCTTCTTCGTCAACGCTGTGAGTGATGCCGCAACTCTGGAGAAGTTCGGCACAAATCTCCGATAGTATCCAGCTAGTCCCAAGAAACTCCGAACCTCAGTCACGCTCCTGGGTGGCTCCCATGCTAACACAGCCTCAATCTTCGCGGGATCCACTGCAACTCCCGCCTCAGAGATAACGTGTCCCAAAAAGTGGACCTCACGTATCCAGAACTGGCACTTCGAGAGCTTACCATAAAGCTGGTGCTCTCGGAGTGTGTCAAGAACAACTCGCAAGTGATAGGCGTGCTCCTCCTCTGTCGTAAAGTAAATCAGAATGTCGTCGATGAAGACCACGACAAACCGATCGAGGTATGGCTGAAAGATCCTGTTCATGAGAGCCATGAACACTGCTGGAGCATTGGTTACACCGAAAGGCATAACCAAGAACTCATAGTGGCCATACCGACATCTGAAGGCCGTCTTCTGCACATCCTCGTCTCTGACTCTGAGCTGATGATAGCCTGACCTGAGGTCTATCTTCGAGAACCACCGTGCTCCCTTGAGCTGATCAAAGAGGTCATCAATCCTCGGTAGCGGATACTTGTTCCTCACTGTCACCTGGTTCAGGCGACGATAGTCAACACAAAGTCGCAAGCTTCCGTCCGCCTTCTTGGCGAACAATATCGGGGAAGCCCAGGGTGAAACACTGGGTCGGATGAATCCCTTGCCCTGCAAGTCCTCCAACTGTACCCGTAGCTCTCGAAGCTCGGCGGGGGCCATCCGATATGCTGGAGTGGATATCGGGGCTGTCCTGGGGTACAAGTCAATATAAAAGTCTACCTCTCTGCGAGGAGGTAGCCCTGGAACATCGTCGGGAAAAACGTCCGCATACTGATCCACCACTGCAGGAAAACCAGGACTCCGCACGTCAACTGCTCCAAGGATAAGGCTAGCCAACTGATGAGTGATGGGCTGTCCTCTCCTCCGCGGAAGTCCATCCTGTGCTGCTAAGGCTCCCTTCTCGCCGGTGAAGGTGAACCTGCTCCCGTCGGTGCGTACACATCGCACCTTGCGCCTAAAACAGTCAATCTGTGCATGGACCGTGGACAGCCAATCTATGCCCAAGATGACGTCGTAAGGCCTCGACGCTGCTACAAGAAGATCCCAGCCGAAGCTCTCGCCTCCTAGAGTAAGCTCACACTGCCGGCACCAGTGCGTGATCGTCGAGTCTGCTCCCGTAGGAGTCTCTAGCCGTAAGGATCGAGCCAACGGCTCTGTCGGAATCTCCGAGCTCCGAACAAGGGCAGCGGCTATGAAAGAATGACTCGCTCCTGTGTCTATAAGAACTGCAGCAAGGGTGGAATAGACACAGATAGTACCTCGAATCATCTCGGGTGCGCCGTGGTCGTAGGCCTCTGCTGCCTGGAGCTGTGCCTGTCGCTGCCCGCCAGCTCCCTGTGGTCGGGGTGGACCTCCTGGTGGTGGTGGTGGTAAAGCCTCAAAGCGTCGGCCACCACCAGCTGCTCGTCCAGCTCCTCTGCCTCGTCCGCCTCCTCCCTGCGGACCGCCACGGTCGACCCTCTGCCTCTGCCTCGGTGGTCCATCTACTGACTGCTGCTCCTCGGCACGGCGGGTCGGGCAGTCACGAGCCATGTGGCCCTGTCCGCCGCACGAGTAGCACTGCCTGCCTCTCGGAAGACTGGCTCCGCGCTGTGTGCCCCGCACTGCTGAGCCAGTGCCCTGAGATCGTCTGCCTGAAGGTCTGGTCTGTCTGGACCCCTGAGTCATCCGTCGACTGCCTGCTGCAGATGACTCTGCCACGTGCCGCCCTGCGGTGGGTCGCTGTGCTGGTGTAGACTCAGCAAGGAAGCTCTCGATCAGAAGAGCCCGCTCCAGTACTCCTGTCTGAGTCGGTATGCTGAGGGAGATCAGCGATGCCCTGATCTCGTGTCTCAAACCCTGCTCGAAGGTCCGGGCCCGGAAGAATGGGTCCCGTACCATGTCGGTCGAGTAGCGCGAGAGATCGGTAAATCTCGCCGAGTACTGGGCGACCGTCATGCTGCCCTGCCGCAGCTGTAGAAGCTCCTGGATACGCACCGCTCGAAGGGTGGCCGGGACGAACTCAGAGCGGAAGAGGCTCTCGAAGTCCGTCCAGAGTAGAGATGCCTCATCGTGCACCTGGAGCATCAGGCTCCACCATCGTCCTGCTGCTGCGTGTAGTAGGCTCGCAGCGAGGATCACCATGAGGTCTGCTGGTGTCCTCACTAGCCTAAACACTCGAACCACTGCCTCCAGCCAGTCCTCTGCTGCCTGGGGATCCGTCTCCCCGCGAAACCTGGGCGGTCGCTGTCGCTGAAACTCATGCAGTGCGCTGAGGCGACGTGCATCGTCAGCGGCTGCTGCTGGAAGCATCGGGGGCTCGGCGGGTAAAGCTACCGCCGGTGCCACTACTGGAAAAGGGCCCTGCACCGAGGCCTCGTCGCTCGGTGGGCTGTCGTCTCGCTCGACCATCGGAACCCTAGCTGGCTGTCGTCGTGGGGCCATCCTGAAAAGGAGATCAAGAGTGCCATAGTCAGAACAGTATACCTGGTGAGCTGAATTAAGTAATCATAAAGAAAACTTGAGACTTTCATTAAGCAGATCAGTATACCCGGTGAGCTGACACAAGTAATCACAAAGAAAACTTTGAAACACACACGCAATCAATGTTTCCGTGCATTAAGTCGGAAATCAGAAGTCAGGGTCCTGGTGTATGGATACGTCGGCCGCCGCACCAACACTGGACTCCCTGGACTGATAACCACACTCAATACGCTAAACATTATTGCTTCACATAGAAAAGATCAGAGTTCGCGGTAGAACCGAACTCCTTTGATACCAATTTGTCACGACCCGCCCTCGGGGTCCGTGCCGTGACTACCCCAAGCCCGCCTTCCATAGGCCAGGGGCTGGCGACTAGCACCAAGGCGTAAATCCCAGCAAATTGGGAAGGCATTGCCTTTGAAAAGTAAACACACACCACAGAGTAAACAAGCGGAAAGTAAACACTAAGCAAGCAGAGTACAACTGAAAGTGCGGAAAAGTAAATGGGCCAGAATACAAACCCAAACTGAAAGTAAAGTACAACTCGAAAGGGAAAAACAGCAACTGAAAAGTAAAGCCGCTACTCCGAGCTGTCCACTGGAAATCCCACCTGAAGGGTGGGTACAGATAGCTCCTCTGCTTCACGGGTCCCGCCGTCTGCTCCGTGCACGTCTCTCCCAGTGGTCCACCTCCGGGTACCGTCCCGCTCTGCAAACCTCAGCTAAGGTCAACGCTGTCCGTCGTCTGCAACCAGCACAACGTAGTGCGGGCGAAGCCCGTGCAGGGGTGAGTATAAGCTACTCAGTAGGGACCCCGAGACCCCTAAAGGTCTCTCAAAATCCACAAAGGATAAACCACGAAACAAAGTACAATCACGAAGTAACAACCAACACTGCTTAGGTATATGCCCATACATATACCTAAGTCATCAATTCAAATACGCTCCAACCTCCGAGCCCAAGTATAACTCAGTCCACGCAGGAAAGTATACGTATTCCACAAAGGAAAGTAACAGGATTCAGCTCACACAGGTATACTTCTTCAGGGACGATAAAGATGATCACTGATCCATCTAAGTCGTCGGACCCACGAAGGATCGATAGGTAACTAACCCCCGCAGAAGACCCACACAGGATCGGGCTCACACAGAACCTGTAGGCGCTGGCTCACACAGAACCGCTGAGCGCAAGGACCCACACAGGATCGGGCTCACACAGAACCTGAAGCACTGATCCACGTAGGATCGCTGAGTGCTGTAGTCGTCGTCGTCGAATCCACACAGGATCTCTGTACTGTCGTCGTCGAATCCACACAGGATCTCTGTACTGTCGTCGTCGCAGTCACAGTAGCAGTCGTAGCAGTAGAACAGTCGCAGCCAGCACTAGGGTTCCCGCACACAGCAAGCTCGTACGGAGGGTCCGCTCCACGAGCCGAGAGGCTGATACATCAACTGTCACGAAGACCGAAGTTGATGTATCCAAAAGTTCCGTATCGTCAACAGGAACTCAACGCAACAGACGGCGCGTCGATCGGACGCCCGGTCTGAGAGTTATTGGCATTTTTGTCTCCGGGGCCCGGTTGGTTTTTAAGGCAAAACCAACCCGACCGTACTCCACCTGCGTCCAAACCTCGGGCGGAGTATGCCAAAAGATCCGTCTCTCTAAGAGGAACACTACGTGACTGACGGCACGTCAATCGGACGTCCGTAGCTCAAGATATGAGCGTTTCCGCTCCGAAGGCCCGGTTGGTTTCGTGAACGAACCAACCCGGCCGAACTCAAAGTAAACCGAAACCTTGAGTGCGATATACCGAAACGACCGTCTCGATCCAAGGATCGCGTTGCCGCAGACGGTTCGTCATTCGGAGGTCCGAGGCTCAAGTTATGAGCCAAGAACCGAATCTGGTCCGAAACGGGGGGTCCGGGTCCGGGCCGACCCGGCCCGACCCCCCCCCTCTGGACGGCGCGGCGGCCGGCGGCGGCGGACGGCGGCGGCGGACGGCGGCGGCGGCTGGCCGCGTGGCGGCGGCGGCGGCGGGCCGCGTGGCGGCGGCGGCGGGCCGCGTGGCGGCGGCGGCTGGCGGACCGCGTGGCGGCGGCGGCGGGCCGCGGCGGCGGCGGCGGGCCGCGTGGCGGCGGCGGCTGGCGGACCGCGGGGCGGCGGCGGCGGGCCGCGGCGGCGGCGGCGGCGGGCCGCGGCGGCGGCGCTGGGCGCCGCACGTGATTGGCACGCGGGGCATAGCCCCGCGTTTTTCTTCAAGCGGCACGGCTCAAGGCCGTGCCTTTGACAAAAACGGCCCCCGCAAATGGGGGCCGGCTTGATAAAACCGGGGGGCTGTTGCCCCCCCCTCTTTAAATGAACCGCCCCCCTCTTTAAGAGGGGGGTTTGAAGAGCCGGCCGGGGGTTTAAACCCCCGGTTTTTATGATATCCGGCCGGCCCGCTGGCCGGCCGGTTTTTACTAACGGGACCGGGAAATTCCGGTCCCGCCCTTGATTTCCGACGCCGGCGGCACGGCCGCCGGTCTTTCCTTCCGCCGCGGCCCGGAACCGGCCGCGGTCTCCTCGTCTCACCGCGGCCCGGAACCGGCCGCGGTGTTCGTCGTCCGGCGCGGTGCGACGGCACCGCGCCCCTTTCTCCGTGCCAAGAATCCTCCCAACGCGGCGCGACGGCGTCGCGTTCTTGAAATCTCTCCTCGGCGAAGCGCGACGGCGTTGCGGAAAATATCTGAACGTTCATCCGCGTGGTGCGACGGCACCACGTTACTTGTTTCCTCCAGCATGAACAACATGAACGATGGAGGGGGATTCGGCCGTGTTCGTGCGGTCCGGTCCCCCTCACGTTAAAGAAATAAAAACGGAACTTAAATAAAATAAGTCACACGTTAAGTCATGCTAAAATCCACGATTCAAGAAAGGAATAAAAAATAATCAATAAAGATCATCCCCTACTCTGGTTTCAAGAACGAAGATCGTCAACGACCCGCGGAAGACGCGTCGCGGTGGTCGGCGTCACGGAAGAAGGACGTCGATGTCGTGAAGCGAGGATTCGAAGTTCTTTGACGACGATTTCGTCGCGGGAAAAGATGACGCGGAAGAAGACGTCGTCGGTGTCGCGGGTATGGCGTCGCGAAAGACGATTCCCGAGTACGTGGCGTTCTTCGTCGATGTTCGAAGGTTCTTCGCGTTCTTCAAGGAGGAAAAAGAAGTTCTTCAAAGTGTAGAACTCTTCCTCCCTCAAATCTCCACACAACACAGCAACCCCCAAAATAAAATAAGCTACCCTTATTTTATTTTCACTTTGCCCACCTTTCAAAAATTCAAAAGTTGAATTTATTACATTAATTAAAATCTTGAGTTGTCAAGAAATTAAATGGAAAGATAAGTTGGCAAGTTTTAATGTAGGGGAGAGTCACAAATTAAAGAGGGGGTTTAGAGGGGTTAGGGAATTTGAAAAGGTGGGGGGTTCGTGTGGGCCCCACCTCCCTCATAACCACACATGGGAAGTTGGGTGGTTGCGGGCCCCACCAACAACTTCCCATGAGAGAGTCTAACCACCTAGAATAAAATAAAATTCACACACAATTTTATTTTACTTATCTTTTAATCCCCAAAACTAACTTTCAACCCGCAACATACGCAACTCCCGAAAGGGTCTCTTTAAGCGAATATCGGCACTGCGAGTTCATCGGTGCCCTCGGATTTCAATTCCGAGCACCGGATCAAAAGTTAGGAATTCCCGCTCGTTCGTTCACTGAACGTACCCGAGCCAAACTTCGGAAATTAATTCCGGGCACTCCGGGCCTCGGAATCAGGTGCCGTCTGAAACCGCGCTCTTGTAAAATTCTAAAGAAAATTAAGAAAAAATTTCCCTTGAATTTTACGGGTCTTTACAATAGAAGGTTCCCTTTTATAAGTGAGGGGAGAGACACGTTTGTAATTTCATAAAATATTTAAATATAAAAATTAATTATCTAGAAAAATGATTCCAAATTGTAACGTTCTGGTTCCGGAAGCCACTGAGAGGCGCCCCGTACCTAGTTGGTCACATATCCTCAAGCACATTTCCCCAAATACCAAAGGCTTCTGACTAGCAGCGAGGGCCTTGGGTGTGATAGTGGGGAAACTATGCCCTCATTGGCAGAGTACACAGCGGAAGAAAGATAAACATGAAATAGTAGAAGCAGTAATAACCAACAATATAAATAGCGGAAGACTAAATCAACAAACTGGAGCACATATGTATATACGAAATGATGCATGATACATAACTAGGAAAGCATCCAAACAAGTCACAATGCTGAAAAACACTATAGTACCAAAACAAGTACAAAAGAAAAGTAAACAGCTCCTCAGCAGTGCGAGCCAAATCTGGGTCCCATGATCTCCTACTCCAAGAAATGAAGTTCCAGAAGTTGAAGGGCACTTGCCCTTGTCTACACCTGCAACAACATAGTTCTCTTGGGCCCAAAAGCATAGCCCAAACAGGGTGTGAGATAAAATCTCAATAGGAAATCACCTAAAGATCGGTGCCTAACAGCCAGTGAGTATATGGCAGGTAAAGGTACAGTAAGTAGTAAACAGCAACAGCAAAATGGCAGGCAGTAACAGTAAGCAACAAAGCAGGATGATACACAACAACAATCAATCCACAATTGACAACAGTAGTGAAACAAACAGCTAACAAGAAGAAAACCCTCTGGCAAGTACTCGCAGCCATTCCCTCTGGTCCTATCCAAGAAGTACCACAACCCTCTGGGAATTGCACTCATCCTAACCCCTCTGGCTTGGTCATACGAATTTATGATACTCTCTAGGGAAGCTCACTCGGTCAATTCCCCCTATAGTATAGGGTAATCAAGGAATCTCTCAAGGAATATCATGTGGTCTAACCCTATTAGCCCTAAGGTCTAGAGACTCTCTAAGGAAGCTATCTCGGTCAATTCCTCCTATAGCCTCAGGTATACCACGGACTCTCTGAGGAAGCTCACTCGGTCAATTCCTCCTCTATCCTGGGAAGGTTCTTAAAGAGAAGGAAACAAGGTAAGACTCTCTGAGGAAGCACACTCGGTATACCCTCCTATAGTCTATAATATTCAAGACTCTCTAAGAGCTCACTCGGTCCATCACCTGTAGTCTACAATGTCTAAGACTCTCTGGGATGCTCACTCGGTCTATCCCTTATAGTCTATAGCACCAGGTTATCTCAGCCTCGTACCAGTCAGTGCATAATAATTCTATAAGGATAAAGTACACCTATAAAGCTACTTGGCTAACCAAAGTACACCTAAATAGCTACTTAGCTAAACAGTCTACAAGGAAATAAGCATGTCATGATTTTCACTTCAACCTGTATCCGCAAGGCATGGAAATAGGTGTAACAGCCAAAGAAAAACGAGACCCAAAGGTCGTAAAAAGAACAAAGCAAGGGAAAAAACATCCAAGAACAACAAATTATCCTCTAACATGGTCAAATTACCTCTACACAAGCATACAAGAAAATCAAGAAAACAACGAAGGCAAAAAGGTAAACACGCAATACCTCATTCATGGGTATCGGTGGAAATTCGCACATAAAACTCAGAGACCTTGATCGGTAAGGCACAAACCACCTACCTCGATCCTAGGAGATCGATATAATTGAACCACGATGGTTGATTCTCTCCCGAACGTCGTAGATCTGGGAAAACGTCAAAAACTCTCAACCCACGATAACATGAGAAAGAGGATGAATTTGAAAACAAGGCTCAAGAAGAAGGGAGAACTCACCGTTGTGCTTCCAACACAATCGACAGAGCTTGAATCGGAGAACGAATGAAGGCTCGGGAATCCAGAGAAGTTTCGCAGCTATATGGTGTCTCTCGGTCGAACCAGACCTAGAAGAATACGATTATGGCAATGAGGCGTGACCTCGATCTATTTAGAGAAAAAAAAAGTACACGCCGTGTATTTTTAAAGTACATGTAATGTAGTGGGTTTTTCCGTACACCGCCAAAATCGGCCTCTACGTCACCCCTACACACAGTGTGTGTGGTCCGGACATGGCCAGCACACAGTTTCGAGCAGGAAAAGAGTACACGACATGTACTCAGAAAGTACATGGCATGTACTTCAAAAATTTCCAGAAACATTAAATTTTCCCAAAAACCCGAGAAAAAGGAAAACATACCTGAAACGAAGATCCGGGTTCATAAACAATTCCCCCCTTAAAGAAATTCGTCCCCGAATTTACCTATAGAGCCGTAGAAGGAGAAACCTCGAACATCTCTGGCCACTGCGATCAAATCTCGGCCTCCCTCTCACAAGTCTCATCCTGTACTCACCCATGATTCAGTAGCACTCATACTAGAGGAAAAGACCGGCCTCGGAGAACCATCTTGCTGCGATCAACAATCTGGATGGGATTCTCCTCAAACGACGCATCCGCTTCGAGCTCAACCTCCTCGTTCTGAAAGACATGAGACGGGTCTGAAAAGTGAACTCGGAGCTGAGATACATGGAAGACGTCGTGAATAGCTCAGTACCTCTGAGGTAGTTTCAACCGATAGGCAACCGGCCCAACTCTCTCCAACCTCAAACGGACCGACGTACAGCAGTGAAAGCTTACCCTATCTCTGAATCCTCTTGTGTCCCAACCTCAGTGTGACACGCAGGAAAACCTGATCTTTGACATCGAACTCCAGAGGTTGTCTCTGCTAATCAGCATAAGACTTCTGTCGAGACTGTGCTGTAGCCATCCTCTTCCGAATCAACTCTATCTACTCTGAGGTCTCCTGAACACGATAAGGTCCTAGCATAGCTGCCTCTCCTACCTCCAGCCAGTATAAGGGTGATCAGCATGGCCTACCGTACAGATCCTCGTATGTTGCCATCTGAATGGTCGCCTGAAAACTGTTGTTGTAGGTGAACTCTATAAGAGGTATATGCTTCTCCAAAGAACCGCTGAAGTCTAGAATGCAAGCTCGGAGCATATCTTCAGGATCCTGGATCGTGCACTCGGACTGGCCATCAGTCTGGGGATGGTATGTTGTACTGAAAAGTATGTGTGTACCTAAGGCCTTTTGAAGTACCTACCAGAACCGAGAGGTAAAGTGCACATCCCTGTCCGAAATAATGGGGCGTTGAACTCCATGCAGATGTACAATCTATCGGATGTACAGTCATCCTGGATCATCAACACTAGAAGTTTCCTTGATCAGCAAGAAGCGTGCTACCTTCGTAAGCCTATCGACGATAACCCAAACAACATCACTTCCCCGAGGTGACCTCGGTAACCCTGTCACGAAGTCCATTGCGACATCATACCATTTCCCCTCCGGAATGGGTAACAGATGTTAGAGCCCCGATGGTCGCTGAAGCTCTGCTTTCACCTGCTAACAAGTAGAACATTTCATGACAAAACCAGCAAAATCTCTCTTCATACCTGGCCACCAATACTGGCAATGAAGATCCCGATACATCTTGGTGACGCCAGGATGAACTGCCCAAATTGAGGAATAAAAATCCCGCATCAGCTCCTCATGTATGTATGTTGGCACCCATACGCGTCCATGGAAATTCATGATCTCATCCCCATCTACTGTCCATCCAGGATGAGGATCCCCTCCTTACACACTCTCCTGCTGGACCAAGTTCTCTGAGTCTAATAGCTTCCTCATTCGTCCCTGATCAAGAAGTGTAGAGGTAACAGCCACAGAATATAGGACAGTCTGTCCCTTCCTGTCGTGCACTTCTAAGTGCATCTCCGAGAACAGATCCATAAGCTACCACTCACTACTGGCCTCCTGAACTACCTGAATCGTAGTTCGTCTACTCAACGCATCTGCCACATCATTTCCCTTTCTCGGTGTATAGGCAAGATGGATGTCAAAGGACTGAAGATACTCTACCCACCTGCGTTGTCTTAGATTCAGATCGCACTAAGTGAAGATATACTTGAGACTCTTATGGTCGGTAAAAACCACAAAGTTCTCTCCCAGAAGATAGTGCCTCCAACAGCGTAAGGCATGAACAACTGCTGCCAACTCCAGATCATGCATCGGGTGGTTTCTCTCATGTGGCCTCAACTACCTAGACCCGTAAGCAGCGACCCCATCTCCCTGCATAAGCATAGCTCCTAGACCGATACCTGAAGCATCACAGTAAATAGTATAGCCCTTGCTTGGATCTGGAAAGACAAGTATTGGTGCTGACGTCAACCTCCCTTTAAGCTCCTGAAAGGCTGGCTCACAAGAATATGACCATAAAAACATCACCCCCTTCTTGGTCATACTGGTCAACGATGCTCCTAGGTGTTAGAATTCCTGAATGAAGCATCTGTAGTACCCATCCAACCCTTGAAAACTGTGCACTTCGAAAACATTCTTCGAAAGCTCACAGAAAACTACATCTTTCACTTTCTCTGGGTCCACAGATACTCCAACCTCTGAGATGAAGTGACCCAAGAAGTGAATCTGATCCATCCAAAAGTGGCACTTCGAGAGTTTAGCATACAGCTAGTGCTCTCTCAGCGTACTCAGAACGATCTCAAAATGTGTCTAATGTTCATGTCGAGTGTGAGAGTATACCAAGATATCATCCACTAAGACCACAATGAAAGAGTCTAAGTACGGATGGAACACTCGGTTCATCAGTGCCATGAAAACTGCAGGTGCATTCGTGAGACCGAACGGCATGAATGTATACTTGAAAAGACCATACCTGCTCCTGAAAGCTTTCAGAGGTATATATGATGGTCTAACATGTAACTGATGATAACCGGACCTCAAGTCGATCTTTGAGAACACTCGGGATCCTAGAAGCTAATCAAAGAGGTCATTGATCCTCGGTAAGGGATATCGGTTCTTGAATGTCAACTGGTTTAGCTTCTGATAATCCACACAAAGCTGAAGGGTACCGTCTACCTTCTTCGCAAACAGGACAGGTGAACCCCAAGGAGAGGTACTAGGACGGATGAAACCCTTTGCTTGTAACTCCTCCAACTGCTTCTTGAGCTCCTGTAACTCATGTGTATCCATCCTATAAGGAGTAATGGACAATGGTGCCACTCCTGGAACGAGCTCAATCGAGAAGTCTACCTCATGCTCTAGAGGTAAACCTAAAAATTCTTCTAGAAAGACATGCCTAAAACAATCCACCACTGGAAGAAACTCTAACTGTGAATTCCCCTGGTCATCCAGATAAAGACTGACAATCTGGGATGTAACTTCCCCTAGCCCATGATACTCGGGTCCAACTCTACCTGCCTGGAAATCCCACTCGCCTCTATAAAGGAATGATCTACCCTATGGTGATACGAAACTCACCCTGCTGTGATAGCAATCAACAACTACCTGGAAGGGAACCAACCAGTCCATCCCGAGAATGACGTCATAGCTCGTCATCTCAAGGACATAGAGGTCCCATAAGAAATGACAACCTGAAACTTCAAGAGGGAACCCTCTTCACTATCATACTCTAGATGTCCTCATTCCCAAAGGTGTGTCAAGAGTCAACAAGTCGGCAGAAGAAAAGATATAGACCCCAATTCTCTCCACAACCGCAACAGAGATAAAGCTATTGGAAGCACCAGTATCGAAATGATCTGAAGATAAAACTAGGTCAACTAGGATCGTACCTAGAACTGTAGAAGGGATGGGATCCTGATCCTGATAGGTCTACTCCAAGAAGAAATACTGGCTTGCACCGCGGCCCTTCACCCCTGGCTGACCACTCTGAGCTGATCTACTCTGCCGTCGCTGATGACCTGGTGACTGACCACCACAGCTGCAACCTCCACCTCAGACTGAACGGCTGGAAGAACTCCAGTTCCCAGACTGGTGGGAAACTGGTGAAGCATCTCCAGAACGCGGGGTCATAGAGGAACCCCTACCACCAGTAGAAGGTGAGAAGATATGACAGAAACGCTGAAGATGGCCCACTGTGACGCAAGATCGACACTCCATCAGATCTCTTTGGAACTGAGGCCTAGTATGCCCACTCCTACTGCACTGGTATCATACAACCTGGCTGTCAGAAGAAGCATCCCACAAACCCTGATCTCCTCGAGAAGACTCTCTGTGACGCTTCCTACTATCCGTAGGAGTAACACTAGCTCTGGATGACGAACCGCCCTGGCTCACTACTCCAGAATACCTCATATTGCACTCAGTAATCAGCACCTAGTTAACGATGGAGGATATATAATTAAACTAGAAGATATTAACCTGGGAATAGATCTCCTGCCTAAGACCATCCTCAAACTTCCTAGCAAGAAACAAATCATCACCTGCTGGGATCTGTGTGAAATGTTGTAGCTCAGTGAAGCGAGACGAGTAATCCATAACAGAGAAAGTACCCTACTGCAGACTCATAAAATCCCGGGCTCGATTGGCCCTAAGGGTCTCCGGATAGAACTAGTCAAAGAAGGTGCATCGAAACTCGTCCCAAGACTTATCCTGCTGATGCCCTGACTGTGAGATCACCTCCCACAACCTCTTGGAGGTGTCCCGAAGCATATAAGTAGCGAACTTTACCCTTTTCTCCAGAGGGATCTCTAGGTGCTAAAAGATGGTCAATGTGGCCTCTATCCATGACTCTACAACCTGAGGTACTCCATTCCCTGAAAGAGTAGGAGGATGCTGCTGCTGGAAAACCCACGTCAACTCACCCATCGACGGGGAAGGAGGTGGCGCTCCCTAAAAAGTCTGCATCGTCCTCCAGAAATCCTCCATGAACTATGCATCGGCGCCTGCGACGGGTATAACTGCGGGTGCCAAGGCTGGAATAGCAGGAGGATCTGCCGGAGGTCCCTGGTCGGCCATATCCAGTGTCTTCTAACCGTCTGACAACTGGCGTACAACTGGAGGACATCTCAGAGGCACTGATCTGATGATCAAAAGAACACCTTAGATCAGGATTAACAAGGACCGAAAACACAGGAGTACAAAATGGGAATCGAGGGAAGAAACAATTATTTTTTATAAAACACAACTACACTGCGTGTATAAAAACTACACAGCATGTCTTATTTATCCATTAACATGGGCGTGTACCCCTACCCAACAGGTCATGTAACACCCCAAACTACACACCGTGTTGTTCCCACACACGGCGTGTACTTGAACTCTAAACCTCTGCCCGAGTCTCCTTACACGGCTAACCCAGATGGTTCAAACTAACCTCAGACAACACGATGTGTTCCCTAGGGACACGGCATGTACTAGACACTCTCTCGGCGGCCCGTGTCTTTAGTTACACGGTCGTCTACACAGCTAGCCCTTACATGGCATGTTCCAAACAAACACGGCGTGTATAAGAGAAGGTGACACCATCCTGTGTTGTTCATGACACGGTCGGGTACCTGAACAAGACTACACAGTGTGTTCTGAAAACAACACGGCGTGTCTAAGAGAAGGTGACGCCGACCCGTGTTGTTCGTGACACGGCCAGGTACATGTACAGGACTACATGGCGTGTTACTTTACAACACGGCGTGTTCTACTCGAGCTTCCCCGACCAGTGTTCTTAGTGACACGGCCGGGTACACAGCTCCGAACTACATATCTTGTACCTACTGTACACGGTGTGTTCCTGAAGGCATTCCTACAATAGCGTGTCCCTGCTCACACGGTCAGTAACACGGCCTGAAAACTACACGGCGTGTATCCAGAAAGTACACGCTGTGTATTCTTGGTTTTTTCTAGGAAGTAGCTTAGAAACTGCACAGAAGCCTAGAAACACTGAAAACAAGGCAAAGAGGTTCCAAATTCTGACCTGTGAGGGCCCATACTCCCCGCGAATCAAAGCTTGGCATCCCCTATAGTCATGGACAAGAGGAAACAAGATCATGATCCACCAATTTCCGATTCAAGAGGGCCCATAACACCTCACGAATCAAAATTCGGCGTTTATTTAAATAATGTACAATACAAAAATCCTCTAATAAAGTAGGAGAGATTCTTTCATGCATATATCACAATAGCATGCATAATCTACACAATGTCTATCACAACAGCATGCAATCGCTAATGCACCCTAAATGGAATGGAAAGAATGCATGGCATGTGATTTCTACAAGTGCATATATGATGCATGAGATGGAATACCCTCATCTCATCAGGCTATGACATAAATAAAACCGTAATATAAAAACAATAATAGCACAAGGCTTTTGAATTAATCTAGGTGAAATCATATCAACCGTAAAATCTCAAAACTAGAAAACTGCAATAAACGAGGTACTATGGATTTTCCCTGTACACGGGTTAGCTACTCCTAGGCACAGATTATTACCAAGTACTGAATCCGTCCTATCCCAGGATAAAGTCTCCAAATGGTAAAGCAAGAGAAAATAATTCCACTGATTCCAAATTGTAACATCCTGGTTCTGGAAGCCACCCAAAGGCGCCACGTACCCGGTTGGTCACATAGCCTCAAGCTCATTTCCCCAAACACCAGAGGCTTCCGACCTACAGCAAGGGCCTTGGGTGCGACAGTGGGGAAACTATGCCCTCATTGGAAGAGTACATAGCGGTATAAAAATAAACATGCAATAGATGAAGTAGTAATAACCAACAATATAAATAGCAGAAGACAAAATCAACAAACTGGAGCACATATATATATATGAAATGATGAATGATACATAACTAGTAAATCATCCAAACAAGTCACAATGCTGGAAAACACTACAGTACCAAAACAAGTACAAAAGAAAAGTAAACACCTCCTCAGCATCGCGATCCAAATCTCGGTCCTATGCTCTCCTTCTCCAAGTAATCAAGTTCTAGAAGTCGAAGGGCGCTTTCCCTTGTATACACCTATAACAACATAGTCTGCTTGGGCCCAAAAGCAAGGCCCAAATAGGGTGTGAGAAAAAATCCCAGTAGGAAATCACCTAAAGATCCATTCCTAACATTCAGTGAGTATATGGCAGGTAAAAGTACAGTAAGCAGTAATAGTAAGCAGCAAAGCAGGATGATACACAACAACAATCAATCCACAACTGACAAAAGCAGTGAAACAAATAGCTAACAAGCAGAAATCCCTCTGGGAAGTTCTCACAGCTATCCCCTCTGGTCCTATCCAAGAAGTACCATAACCCTCTGGTAGTGCACTCAGCCTAACCCCTCTGGCTTGGTCATACGAATTTATGAGACTCTCTGGGGAAGCTCACTCGGTCAATTCCCCTTATAGTCTAGGGTAGTCAAGGACTCTCTTGAGGAAGATCACGTGGTCTAACCCTCTTAGACACAAGGTCTAGAGACTCTCTGAGAAAGATATCTCCGTTAATTCCTCTTATAGACTCAGGTATACCACAAACTCTTTGAGGAAGCTCACTCGGTCAATTCCTCCTCTTTCCTGGGAAGGTTCTTAAAGAGAAGCAAACAAGGTAAGACTATCTATGGAAGCTCACTCAGTCTACCCTCCTGTAGTCTATAATATCCAAGACACTCCTAGAGCTCACTCGGTCCATCCCCTATAGTCTACAATGTCTAAGACTCTCTAGGAAGCACACTCGGTTTATCCCTTATAGTCATAGCACCAGGTTCTCTCAGCCCCATACCAGTCAGTGCATAAAAATGACATCAGGATAAATTACACCTATAGAGCTACTTCACTAACCAAAGTACACCTATAGATCTACCTAGCTAAACAGTCTACAATGCAACAAGCATGTCATGATTTTCACTTCAACCTATATCTGCAAGGCATGGAAACAAGTGTAACAGCCAAAGGAAAATGGGAACCAAAGGTAATAAACAGAACAAAGCAAGGGAAAAACATCCAAACATAACAAATTATCCTCTAACATGTTCAAATTAACTCTACACAAGAATACAAGCAAGGCAGGAAAACGACAAAGGCAAAAAGGTAAACACGCAATACCCCATTCTTGGGTATCTGTGGAAATTCTCACATAAAACTCAGAGACTTTGAACGGTAAGGCACAAACCACCTACCTTGATACTAAAAGATCAATATACTTGAACCATGATGGTTGATTCTCCCCCAAACATCGTAGATCTGAGAAAACTTCCAAAACACTCAACCTATGATAACCTCAGAAAGAGGAAGAATTGGAAAACAGGGCTCAAGAAGAAGGGAGAATTCACTGATGCGCTTCCAATGCAATCGACAGAGCTCGAATCAAAGAATAAATAGAGGCTCAAGAATCCAGAGAAGTTTCACGGCCGTACAACATCTCTCGGTCGAACCTGACCTAAAAGAAGACAATTATGGTGATGAGGCGCGAACCCAGTCCGTTTAGAGAAAAAAAAGTACACAACGTGTATTTTTAAAGTACACTGCATGTAGTGGGTTTTTCCGTACTCCACCAAAATCGGCCTCCACGTCACCCCTACACACCGTGTGTGTGGTCCGGACATGGCCAACACACAGTTTTGAGCTGGAAAAGAGCACACAGTATGTACTCAGAAAGTACACGGTGTGTACTTCAAAAATTTCTAGATACCTTAAATTTTCCAAAAAAGCCCAGAAAATGGAAAACGTACCTGAAAAGAAGATCTGGGTTCTTACACACATGATTAAATATTTTAACATATTATATTATTTGGTTTAAATTCTATCAACAAATTAAATTCCGATTGGTTTATGTTGTGTTAAAACCTTCCTATTTTGTTTAGCCCCTTCGTTAACCTATTTTTTGCCTTAACCATGGTAACTTATATTTCACTCTCAAAGGGTTATAATTTTAATTATCAGGTGAAAATTGGATCTGAAATTGAAATAGGATAAAATTTTAGACCATATATTAATCACATTTTCCTCTTTAAATATACTTATGATATTGAATAATTTAATAAAATATTATTTTCATTCTTAATAGTATTCATTTAATTTGACATTAAAGACCCGAAGATAAATATGAAATTAAAATATATATTTTCATCAAAAATATAATATTTCAAATATATATATATTTTAAAAAAATAACTCACTAAAATTATACTACTTTAAATACTATTAAAATCAATTACTTTGTTAATCTATTAATTGAAGAAATTTTATGTTGGAATTGAGAAAGAATTTATGGTGATTATGAAAATACTATATATATGAAATTAATCACTATCATGAGAATAATTCATAATTATTTAAATATCCTTTAATATTCATTTGTGTATTTATTATGTCCCTATGTTAACACGTATTGTATTTTTGAAAGAGAGTGACATTTTTTCTTTTAATTTGTTTAAATTACTTTATAGGTCACTTTTATGGGAAAGTTTCCCATAAAAAATATCAAGAATAAGTTGATAAGGTTCTAACTCTAGTTATCAAATAAAATATAAGATGAATAATGGTGGTCTTATCACTTTAATTCAACAATGGTTAACTTGATTTACCATTTTACCACGTTGATGAAGTTTTAATTTTTTTATCAATCATTATTACCAAAAATTAAGTCGAACATATTAGAAAATACTAATTATGATTATTCAAATTTAGTAATAAATTTTTCTAAATCCAACCACTATAAGTGTCATAAAATTTATAAGTATTCCACAAAGTTCGAGTAAAAATGGATTTCAAGAAAAAAATCATTTTTATGTCAAAAAGTATTTTTTACAAAGGTCCCAAATAATGTTGATTCATATTTAATTAATAATATTATTTCTACATATTGGATAATTATATTAATTTAAGATCAAATTCAAAATATTATGTGTGTTTTTCAATGAAAAAAAACAAGTTATTTTTAAAAAACAATATTTTTCATTATTCACAAAAAAATCAATATTTTTTAAAAAATTAAAAAATTTCACCCTAAGATACTTTTTATATACTAATTTCATAAATTATATTCATTTTGTACTATAAAATTTATATAATTTAAAAAAAAAATTAATTGTTTTTTGGAAAAATATTAATTTTGAATGATGTAATGGTTTTACTAAAAAATGAGTACTTATTTACCAATATATTTTTGTTATCTAAAATATTTTAACATAAGTTTCATGAAATGGTAAAACCAATTTATATAGTAAATTTTAATGTCTAGATTATAATGTTCATGTTTAAATATTCTAAAATTATATCAAATTTCATTTGAACTCAGTGTTACAAGTAACACAATCTATATAAGAAATAAAATATATTTTAATATAAATATATTCTAAAATCTCAAGGTATTAAAATTGACCTCAATTTGAAAATGAGTTCATCTATTTCTAATGATTCCATTCCCCTGTTATAAATAATGGTATTATCTATGATAAGTCTAAAAGGGTACCACATGTGAATAATTTTTGTGGAAAATATTGAAGATGATTGTTAAATATGTTGATTAATATCTGATCCATGATGACACTAACCATTATACATACAGAATCCCAACTTTTTATTACATAACATTATATATAATTTAACAAATAAAGGATATTTTAAAATTTAATGTCTTTGAAAAAAGGTGCATAATACATGAAAATTTAAAAAAACATTGTTTTATTCCATTGGAAAATACTCCTTCAATTATAATCCGAAATACATTATTGCATCCCATAACATGGGGAAATACATTAATGGATAGGTTGAGTAGATTTCCTAATAACAGAAAACAAGTGAAATAGTTTACATGAAATCTTTAGAAATATTGAAAAGTACTTTAAGGATAACAATATGGATTGAAAAAGATAACATGAGGAATATCATAAATAAAATAATAGGAATAATAACTTATATATGTCGATAAATAGATTAATTTAGTAATTCAAAATCATATCACCAAGGTTTATCACTGTGGTTTCATAAAAATTATCAAAGTTATTCACCAAGGTTTTGTAAAAAATTTCACCCCTAAAGATTAAATTCTTTACACAATGCATTGGAAAGATATCAAGGAACAACCTTTATATGTATTAATAAATGTGATCATAAAATATCACAATAAAACCAATCATAAATTACCCATGAAGAATAAATGAGATGTCACTCATTTCAAAATCATGTTTTTTATGAAGTGGTTAAAAATAATCTCTTTGGTCATCTCAATCCAACAGAAAATGTGGAAGGGTTTCAAATAGAATAATACTAGAATTAATATAAATAATTTTTAAATCTATTTGAATACCCTCGAAGAAAATATAGGAATGGGAAGTCAAAATATAAAATAAAATAATTTATTGATAAAAAGAGAGAAGTTTGGAGAAGAAAATATGATAGCATAATGGGTATGAAACATGGTTATAGAAAAAAATTTAAAATAGATGTCACTTGGGTATCCCAATAATAAATTAATCTTAATACAATGAAGGGATATAATTAAATTAACATTATAACCTGATATGGAAATTTAATTGACATACCACATGAAGGAGTATTTAAATGTTAAAGAGAAGTTTGATATTTCCCTTACCATGAACAGTGACTCATAAAACTCGATGATCAGGACCTTGGGGTATTGAGGACACCATATTTGGAATACTTGGGAGGTATTACTACCATAGAATTGTTGGTAAATAATTTTTAATGAATTAAAACGATGGAATTGGGGTATTTATAGAAAAATAGAGGGATTTTTTTATTAATTTCAAAGGATAACTATATAGTGGTATTTTAAAACCCATGGTATTTCCCATGGTATTGGGAACATAGGACACATATTAAGATATTTTATCACATAATTGACTATCATCATTTTAAATTAATCATTACATCATTATGAAATAGCTATACTTTCATCAAACTTACCTAAAAAACTGAAATGATATTTTTACTAGTCATGAAAAAATAAAGTATTTTATAAATATCCCAAAATTACTCCCTAACCATTTTTTGATGTTTTGAATTTATAAATGAACACCATTTTATGAAAATAATTTTCTAAATATTTGAAATTTAATTTTACGATAAAATTATTATTAACTCAAAAATTAATAATACATAACTTATCATTTCTAAAACATTAATTTACATATATATAATTATATCACATTGCAATTGAGATGCCTAAACTATATAAATAATTCCTTATGTGATATTATTATTCCATTGGTCATATTACTGTTAATGAGGGTAGCATTACAATTCCAAAGGGTCAAATTACTATTCACTAAAAATTAAGTAGATCTTATTAGACTCTAAATATTTTACTTATTAGAATCATGTTTGTTTATTTTTCAAAAATAATTACATAGAATCAATTTTTTAATAATTATTTTAATGAAAAAATACATTATTTTTTACTATTCATCTAAAATACTATTCAACAATGAAAATGAAACTTCTTAGAAAAGTACTAAAAATTCTCCTTATATTAATTTTGACATTTGAAATTCAAAATGATGTTAATTTTACTAGAATAATTCTTTAACTATGATAAATCATTGAAACGTATAATATTTACCTATAAAATTTATTTATCAATTTTGTCTCAATTAAACAATTTATTTATTAAGAAAAACTATTATTAACCTGGAAATTATGAAATAACAATTTTATTAAAACAAAGGGATTACATAGATGGAATTTTATATATCTTGGGACTTGAAACCTAACCCCTTATAACTCCCCTAGATGACCAAAGGGTAAGGTGTACGATGGTGATAGACTATTGGGTGGCTCAAATAACATCACCTGAGTGGTAATACTTACTAAATTGAACTTCTCACGTAGGCGATTTCATTCATGATTAACATATCGAAGCTCGAATTGGGCTTGGTCAAGGTTGAAGCCCAAAGATGCAACCTCTTAACTAGGCTCCAACAATTGTGCTTTGAATGGAACAACTCTACTATATGATTCCATCTACTCTACTTTCTGTATTGATTTTCCCTTATCATTTCTATTTGTAAACCACAATCATAATATTAAGAGTATAGTTTCCAATAGTCATGTTGACCAATGTTCATATAATGGTTGAAACCCAGTGGTCACACTAAAATATACTTACTTCATTATTAATGAGATAATGTTATTTTTTGTGATAATATAAAACACATTTATAGGAAACAAATATCAATTAAAATGTTTAGGTCATTACATTTTTTCCTTCTTAAGAAACTTCTTCCTTGAAATTTCAACATGTTCTCTCAGTTGATAAAAGGTTAGTGTACCTTTGCCTCATTTTTTCCACAGGTTCCCATGTCGCTTCTTCATACAAGTATCTCCTCCATAACCCTTTGATGAGGTGGGTAGTTCTATTGTGTAGAACATTTTTCCTAAGGTCTATTATCTCCATCATCTCCTCCTCATAAGATAGATCATGTTCCATTTGTGCCACTTCTGGATTTACAATAAGTTAAGTTTCAAGTATGTACTTACCCAAGATAGATACTTGGAAAACATTGTGATGTTGAGAATTATTTGGTGGAAGTGTTACCAAAATGTTTTTTTCTCCTATGCTATAAAAAATTTCATATGGGCCAATGTACATGGTTATAAGCTTCCCTTTATTCCCAAATCACATGACTTTCATCCACGGAAAATTTTCATGACTTTTCACTATCCTCAAACTCCAAGTCCCTTCAATGGTTGTCTGCATAGCTATTTTTTTGACTTTGAGCAGCCTTAATATTTTTTGGATATCATGAACCTTTTCTATCATCTCATGTACATGATTATTCCCAAGAATATTTCCCTCACCAACTTCATCCCAACAAGTTTTATTTTTTACTTTTCTTCCCATATAGAGCATCATATGGAGCCATTTGAATACTCAAATGGAAGCTGTTATTGTATGATAACTTGACCAATGAGATATTTTTATCCTATCAACCTTTAACATCCATTGATCCTATTCTCATCATTACCTCAACTGTTTGAGTAGTCCTTTTATACTGTCCATAAGTTAGAGAGTGATAGATCATACTGAAATTCAATTTGGTATCCATATTATTTTGAAGACTTCTCTGAAATTTAGATATGAACCTTGGATCACAATATGATATGATAGAATTTCGAACTCCATACAGCCTTTACACAACCATCATGTATATCTTGGTGAGTAGGTCAAGAGATAAATCTTCTCAAATTGAGATAAAATGGGAAGTCATGGTGATACAATACACTATTACAAATATCAAATTACTTGCCTTGGAAGTTCTCAGGAGACCAATGATAAAGTCCATAGGGATATTGTCCCACTTGAATACTGGTAAGGGTAGTGGTTGTAATGCCCCTTTATGAATTTTTCTCTCTTCCTTCACTTGTTGATGCACTAGACACCTAGTAGTGTAGTCTGTTATCTCCCTTTTCATGTTATCCCACCAATAATGATCATGAAGGTATCTATTAATTTTCATACTTCCAGGAAGTTTATAAAAAAAAGAGCTATGATATTCATCTATAAGCTCCTTTTTTTATTTTTCGAATAGATGGAACGCATATTTTTGTACAAAAATTTAGTATACCTTATTGATCAATATTGAACTCAGGAAACTTCTCATCCATGACAGCCTAAAACTTCTTCTGGAAAATGGATAATCTCTTTGAGATTTCTTAAAATTATCTAGTGATGATTGTTGACATATCATTTGGTATAGGGTTGATTATGTCCCATCACTTACAATTCCTATGTTCAGTTTAAATATATCTTTGATCAAAGCATCTCCTTGAATCCTCATCATTGAATGAAAAACAGGGTTCTTCTTACTTAATGCATCAGTGGATTTTTTTTTTCTATTTCAGGGTGATTATGAGTTGAACAATCATATTATTTAAGAAAATCCAATCATCTCCTCTATATAATGTTCTATTATTTTTCACTAAAATATACTTTAAACATTGGCGGTCAGTGTACATATCAGATTTCTCCCCATAAAGATAGTTCCTCCATATCTTGAGAGGAAAAAAACCAATTCTAGCTCTAGATCATGCATAGAATAATTCTTCTCACGGGGATTCAACTATCAAGATGCATAAAAAATCATGTTGTCATTTTTCATAAGGACCCACCCAATCCCTTTCAGAGATACATCACTAAGAAAATGAATTCATCTTCGATAGAGGGTAGAGTCAACATGGGTTTAGTAACCAATATATTCTTCAGCTCTTGGAATCTTTCCTCACACTCCTTTATCTAGAAAAACATAATTCCTTTTCGAGTTAACATTGTTAGTGGATTATAAAGTCATTAAATGTTTTTCAAAAACCACCTATAATTTACTGATAAACAATGAAAACTATGAATCTTAGTTAATGTTGTAGGATGAGGCCACTCCTCAAAAACCATTGTCTTTGTAGGGTCAATTGAGATTCTTTCCCAAATTACAATGTTCCCTAAGAAAGAAACTTGTTATAAACAAAACTCACACTTGTTGAAATTTCAAAATAGCCTCTCTTTCATTATATTTTTTAGTATGGCCCTTAGATAATCCTTATGATCCTCATGAATTTTGGAATATATCAAAATATCATCAAAAAACTACCAAATATTTATCAAGGTATTCCTTAAAGACTCTGTTAATCAAATTAATAAAACTTTTAGGATCATTAGTCAAGCCAAATGGCATAACAAGAAACTCATAATGCTCATATATTGATGGAAAGGTAGTCTTTAGATTTTCTTATTTCTTCACCCTCAGTTATTGATAACCAAATAGAAGATCATTCAGGGAGAATAATTGAGCTCTACAAAAATGATCAAATAAATCATAAATTCATAGAAGAGGGTACTTGTTATTTACTATGATCTAGTTAAGGTCATTGTATTCATTCTATATCTGCATTGATCCATCCATCTTTTTCCCAATGGGATTAGGTTCTCCCCAAGGAGACAGACTTGGATAGATAATCCCCTACTCCAAAAGATCTTGGAGTTGTTTCATTAATTTCTCCTACTCCAAATTATGCATTCTATATGGGGTCTTTGATATAGGCTTAGAACCATGCATGATATTAAGAGGGAACTCTACCTCTCTTTTTGGGAAGGTCTAGAAAACTCCTGATGAAATAAATCAATGTATTTCTTAATTATGGGAACATTTTCAATTTTTATACTTTCATACCATTATCCTTATTCACTAATCAAATCCATAAATAAGGCTCTGTGTGGTGCTTCTCGACAAAGATTAGTTAAATTTATCTGTCCTTTGAAAACATATAAATATTTTCCATTAAAATCTATTGATATTTCCTTGTTTCATTATTTAATCTTAGCATTATACATTGAGATCCATTGCATCTCTAGTGTAATGTTTAATTCCAAAATGGGAGTGACTACTAGATTTGAAATGAGATTATTCTCACCAAAGTGAATACTTGAGTTCCTAAACACTATTGATGCTTGGATATTCCCTCCATAAATCTTGACTGATAAGTCTACCTATTAGTTTAGGGATTGATTCTATATTATTTGAAAATATGTAAAAAAATAATGGAATGGGTATAACCAAAATCAAACAAAATAAGTGCAATAATTGAGCCAATTACATGAGTACCTTCCACCACATCATTTGGAGTGTCCACATTAGTCGTTGTGAATGAAAAACCACAACCTTCTCCCTTAGCCTATACTAAGGTTGATGGTGATTATCATCCACTACCCTCTGAATTTGACAGTGATTGGAAATGTGTTTGATTTTTCCACAATTCTATCATTGGAAATGTGGTAGGGCGTACTCCATATTCCCATTATCATTTGTGTTCAGAAGTTGAGGCTTCACCTCAATATGATATTTATGAGCAATATGGCCTTATCTTTCTCACTTTTAACACTTCCTACTCCCAAAAAGGTAGTTCCCTAAATGAAACTTCCCACATATGGTGCATGCACAAAGATTCACATGTTTTATTTCCCTCTCTTAGTCAAAGATACTACCAAAGTTTTTCTCTAGAGGTATGTTCTTATCATTTGATTTTTGAGACCACTACATCTCCCCAAACTATATTTTGACCTTCATAACCCTCCATATGATTTCCTTAAAGCTATCATAGTATCCATTGGAAACATTATTCTTTAGATGAGGTATTAGTCCAATGAAGAATCCATCAACCATTTCATTAGGATCCATGACAAAAATAGTGGTAAACGGTAAAGTCATTTGACATTCATATTATAACATCCAATAGATTCATCCTCTATAAAATTCAGTTCAAGGAATTCCATATTTATTTTCGTTCTATTCAAATGAGGGTTATACTTATTAAAGAAGATTCCTCTGAACTCTTCCAAATCCATTTCTTTAATCGCCCTTATTGGCCTCATATTTTTAATTAGTTCCCATAAATGATCATCTTATACCTCTAAATGGTACAAAATTAGACTCACATCCACTTGTTCTAAACAATGGGGTGGATAAAATATATTTTCTATAGATATTATCCATGATTCCTATAAAGACCTGACCTTAATCATTACATAATCTTGAATTAAGTTAATAATTCAGATTGAGGATCTTTTCAGGTTTAAATCTTTAGGGAATTAGGCCATAAATTATTACATTACATCTCGAATATTACATGTAGACATTTCTACTCGGTATCCATTTTTTTAAAAAAATAATAACTCTTTGAAAAAAAGAGTCATGTATAGTTCCATGTTTTAGACAGCATTAATTTTCCTTGTTCCCATCCTTGAACCTATTCCATTTTATGTCCTGTGAAAATTATTTCAAAAACATAGGATGATCATAAAAATCTCTGTAAGGGATACACAAAGAAGGAAAACTGTTAGTTTTTTTAAAACAACAAGTAAACCATGAATAACTTATCATAATTAATACTTTTCACCTTTATGAAGTACCAAATACTCTTTAATGAATAAAATATCATTGCATACCATTTTGTGACCAAAATATTACCATAAAACCCATTGAATGAACACATAACATATAATGGTAACTTGGTACATAAACATACTTAAATGGAATAACCATACGGTCGACTTCCACACACATCACTGAATAGAATAGTCATATGACTGGCATCCATACCCAATGCATTGAAGGTTAAAACGTAACCACCTATCCTGGTTTATCACGACAACCCCCTCCATTTGTCTTATCACATAACCACCCATAAAATATCCAAGTACCATTATAAAATCAAAACAAATAAAATATTGAAAACATAAACATTTCACTAATAACATTTAATTGTCAATCATAAGAAATCATTTCAAGATATTGAAAAAATAAATCCATTTCAAAAACCATTTTCAGTAAAAGAAACACCCAAAAACAGAATAAGGGGTTTCCTTTTTTATTTAAAAAAACATTGAGGCTTATAGAGGAGGCCAAATAACGATTACGGCAGCAGAGAGGTCATTATCACTGCAAACATTAAAAACATTCCTTTTCCCATTTATTAAAACACTACGTTGAAAAAATATTCCCATTGAATGAAATTAAATTTCAAAGTGGATTATTATATACCGTATAAAAGAAGGAGGTGTTTATTAACAAAACATGCCTCAATAAAAGGAGATTGAGATGAATTCCCTTACCGCGTGTCTGACTTGACTTGTTCATTCTTTAATCTCCTGAATAATAAAATAAAGTTAATTTATACTTGTTTCTAAACCTTTTTATGTTTATTATTCCTTTTATATCACATAATACAACGTTATAAACATTAAAGAACTATTTAATTTAATAACGGTCATTTTGTCGATATTTGGTACTTTCGTCAAAAATGAACTTCTAAAAATTACATGTTGTCCATGTGGTAAAAATTACATTATCTCCATAACGATATTAATGATTATGATTTCATATATATCATACATATCCATTATATATATATGTGTGTATTTATAACAGTACATAACATTTGGATATAAGAAATGAAATGCACCGTTCATTAAGACGGTAAGTCGTACGTACACATGAATGCTACTTTCATTTCTATTTCTTATATTAATGGAATGAAAACATAATTATACTTAGGTATATAATAATTCTAGTATAATATGATATATAATTTAATTAAATCTATTCTTTATACGTCCCATGTATAGTATTAACGAGTCATATAACTATAAGGGGGCAGTAGTCCACACTTCCTCAAATTAAATTATCGTATTTACCCATTATGGAAACCATAAAGGTATGCTATAAATAAAAAATACATAATCATAAAGAAAAAATAAACATAATATATATCATATATAAATATATTTCCCTCATAATGGTCACTATAAGAGGTGGTAGGAGAAGATTGAACAATAATCATTTCGTGAGGTAGTAATTCGTCGTCCACAGAAACAGTATGTTCTTTACCCATTAGATGGAGGTGTGTGGAAGTGTAGCTCGAATACATCGCATAAAAACAACATATTATATTGCGTATAATGATGTTGTTATAAAATAAAGGAATAAAAAGAGTTTAGGGGGTTGGATAAGTAAAATAAAAGTGAAGAACTTAATAGAATATGTTACCTTTAAATCGAGTAACTCCCTTTGGTTTGAACAAAAAGGATTTATTGAATTGACTTATGCATATGGTAAGTGTTCTAGGTGGAAGAGAGGGATGTAGGGAGCTTAATGGGGTAGAGTTTGGATGAGCCAAGGGTCTTGAGAGGTGTGAGTAATGGGTTATAGGTGATCGCTTTTTATAAGGGGGGAGGGGCTCTTTAGGAAGTTTTGAAACTATTATTTTATTACATAATGATATTCGGTTTCTAAATGTCCAAAACTCATTAATGTCAAATATAAGATGACTCATGTCCAAAATAAAATCTTTAAATAATAATTTTACATGTTTTGGATGTTGTTTTAATCTTTATAATCTTATTGATTTAAATCATACATTAATGAGGTAAACACTGCAACATTATTGTGGCAAAAATAAATTTATCTATTTGATGTCTAAAAATTATAAAAAAAATACCATGATGTAGGAAATTTTTTTAGATTTATAATTAAAATTTATAGTTGAATATATAACTTATATATCCCCATGGAAAATTTTATTTACTAAAAGATATTTGTTTAAGTTATTTTTTGTCTTTACTTTAAATTAATTAAAATAATGTTTCATTATCACTCTTAAGTGGCTCCATGGGATCCCAAAATCAACCAAAGGATGACCATGGATGGAAATGACTCTTAAAATATATTTAGGACACGTTTTTAATGTAATTTTGTATTATTATAATATTCTTTTTACCATGAATTAACCTATTTACCTTTAATCGCGGTAAATAAAAGTCAAAGGTTACTATTCGCCAAAAAATACTTCCATCTTATTGAACCACATTTTACTAATGAATAACAACCATTTACGTCATATTTTCAAAATTAAATTCTCATAATTAGTAAAATTTAATTTAAATAAAAAAGTCGATTTTTAACTACTACTCGGTATTTTCACTATTCATCAAAAATTGATGGTTTTCAGACAAATTCCAAAAATTCAGCCTAAGATATATTTTATATTACATATTAAAAAATGATTTCTATTTTAAAAAATACCAAACATATAAGTTGAATTAATTAATTTAAAATTAATTCTTGTTGTCCAAACAAAAAACGTGTTTTTAAGAAATAATCACTATCAAAAGACTGACTCTTATTTATGTGAAATTTCAAAGTAAAATTACTTCTAATGACCAACATTAGATTAAATGGTAAAAATATAATCTAATTGTAATTTAAAACCAATTAAGAAGACAATATAACCATATAAAACAACTAGATTAAAGGCAGTTTTGAATTATAATACAGTATTTTTTACTATTCATTAAAAAATTAATTTTATCAAAAAAATACCAAAAAATTGCCCAATGTAAATTTTGATATCCCAATTTTAAAGAAAAATTTTATTTTTTCAAATAGATCATGTAAAAGTCACAAAAATTAGATTTAAAGAGGGTTCTCCATCAAAAGGTGGAAAATCTACCTTTTAAAGAATATTAGGATTTTTATGCTTAAAATTAGATTCATTCACATTTTAAGCCTCTAAATTTTATTGGATAAATGTAAAAAAATTAACAAACATGTATAATCATAATTTAGTTAGTTCTGTTCATTACCACCATTACAATGGCTAGGCATTAACTACCATTCAAAATAATATTATATTATTATTTTTCAGTATGACTCATCATTGTGTGCAACGTAAGATTTCAAAGAAAGCTGTGTTTTCGTATTGGGTACGCTATCAAAAACAGCTTCCACTTTAAATTAAAATTAATATTTGAATAATAAATATGAAAATGTATTATTCTTTATTTATCTAGTATGTTACATCCTTACCCCCTTTTAGAAATTGTGTTTCGAAATTTTATTCACTTATCAAATAAATAGGGGTATTTATACCTCATAGCATTTTCAGATTCCCATGTTGCCTCTTCAACCATATGTTTTTTCCATAAAACCTTTACCAAATTAATTACCTTATTCTGCAACACTTTCTCTCTTCGGTCAAAAATCTAGACTGGTTGTTCCATATAAGAGATATTCTCTTCCAACTGAACAACTACCTATGGACTCAAAACATGAGATGGATCTGGCATACACTTACTCAACACTAAAACATGAAAAACATTGTGTACCTGGGATAAACGTGGAGGTAAATCCATTCTATATGAAACTGATCCTACTTTCTCCAGAATTTCATAAGGTCAAATGAATCTTAGACTCAACATTTCCTTCATACCAAAACACATCACCCTTTTCCATGGAGAAACTTTGAAAAATGCAAGATCACCTACCTCAAAAGAAAGATCCTTCCTCTGGTTATCCGCATAACATTTCTGCCTGCTCTGAGCTGTTCTCGTGTTTTTCTGATTCAACTGAAACTTTTCTACTATCTCTTATTTTAATGACCCAAAATTTTGAATAAATCTTGTTTCGTAATTTTGTGTGTTATTTTATTTTTATGCTTAACAAAACTATTTAATTTGATAACATGAGTATAATTAAAATGAGATCGTTGGGTTTTGACTATTATATGACCATTGGTCAATATGACCACTAGAAACTAAACGTTTCGATTATTTTATCTAAATACAAGTGATCTTGAGTAATTAATATAGAAAGAAGATTCGATGGCCTCATCCAGTAGTCTCGGGCCAATCGAAGCTCATCTAACAGAACTTGGGAAGGAGGTAGCACCACTGGGCGTTGCTCTGGACCAAACCCAATCCGAACTTCATTGTGTGAAGCTAGAACGGAATCGTCTTCGCGAGAAGTTAGAAATGATAGAAATTACTACTCGTGCAATGTTGGCAGAGCCGCCCTCAGATTCTCTCACCTTAGCACACCTTACACTTAGGTCCTATGCTGGGGTTATAAGGGGTTATGTAAGGAGACAGTAACTACCTTGTGTAATCCTTTGATTTAAATAAAAATTGTGATTTCTTCTTATGATGAAGTTTGTGAATTTTCAAATGTCGAGATAAATAAAGTATGCATGTTTTTGATGAATTCTAGAAAAAATGATTTTTGAAAATATTTATGTAAACCTAAAATAATTAATTATGTGTAATGATTTTCAAAAAATGGTCTTCTACAATTATGTTCAGTACGAAATTTAGAGTCTAATAAGATCAACTTAATTTTTGATGAATAGTAAATTATGAATAGAGATTTTATGCATATAATTAGTAATGTGCCCAAATAGATTAGTAATATCACTTAAAGAAAGTATTAATATAATCTAGGCACCTTGATTAAGTAATGTGATACAATAAAATAGGTAAATAGCTGTTTCAGAAATTATTAATCAATTATTAGTTTTTCTGGGTGAATAGTGTTTTTTAATTAAAAATTAAATTAAAAATATTTAGAAAATTAGTTTTATAAAATGGATTTCATTTTTCAACTCATAGTATCGATATTATGTTAAGGTAAGTTTTGGGGATTTTTCTGAAAAAAAATGAATTTTCGGTGAATAGTGTATTTATTTAAAAATTAAATTAAAATTATTTAGAAAATTATTTTTATAAAATGGAGTTCATTTTTGAAATCGGAGCATCTATATTTGGTTAAGGTGAAATTTTGGGATTTTTCTGAGAAAGTTGAATTTTCGATGAATAGTGAAAATACAGTTTTTAAGTTACGGGTGTTTAATAACATCATTAAATGATGTATTAAGTATGTAATCAATATGGTCGACTTATGAATAGTAATATAAGGTATGAGGTTTCCCATGTGGCCAATACCATGGGCAAATAACATGGGCATGCCCATGGTTTTTCCAATACCACCAATGAGGTGTCCCTTGGCCATTAATGTCTTGTCCCCTCACTTTCCCTATAAATACCCACCCTTTCCTCCTTTATTTTTCACTCTCAACTCTCCCCCAACGAAGCTCTGGTCTCATTACCTCCAAAATAGTCCTCCAAAGGTTCCCCCAAGCCCTCAAGGTCCCAACCTTTGAGTTTTAGGAGTCATGTTTTAAGTTAAGGGATCCAACCTCTCTCTTTCTTTTCAAATACTCTCTTTTAAGTCATTTCTTTTATGCCCCATGTTATTATGTTGGAGGATGTTATTTTATATTCCACTTAATTCCCAATTCATGTTCATAAGATGATATATCCCATATTACTCTCATCATTTCATTTTATGAATATTTAAGTGGCGTCGTTAGGGTGCCGAAATATTTGTAACAGATTCTTTCACCCTTCTCATTTTCAAGTTCTATTTTCATGTCAAGTCTTTCAAGTTCATTTATATTATTTTGGGGTATGATCACTATATCTATCATACTGATATTTTATTTTCATATTATGAGATACCCTATTTTATCTCGTCAATTCATTTTTTGAGGTTTTAAGTGAAGCTGTTAGGCTGCTGAATTTTCATAAGAGAAATCTTATTTTTGTCTTCCTTTCTTTTTTTTCATTTAATATGGTATGTCTTTCAAATTTCATTACCATGTTCTTATATCGTTTATATTATGTCCCTATACTATTTTATGGATCGTTTATGAGTGGGTGACCCATGTCCCCTCTCTTTTCAATGTTTTCTAAAACCTTGTAACATAGTTGTTATGCTGTAGAATTTTCGTCTCAAAATGTCTCTCTCTTTTTCTAAAATTATTTTATTTTATTAAGTGAATTCTCAAAGGTCTTTATTATACAGGGGTATTCACATATATATCAAAATGTTCTATTTTAAATTCTTTTATTTACATACATGAAACCCACTTTCCTTTTTCCGTGGGTTTAAAGTCATATAAAGATCATGTCTTTAAAGAAGTTTTTAAAACGTTATGATTATGAAAGGAAACCCATTTATTTTATGCTATATGTGTTATTTATGAAATGTTTTATGATTATATATGTGGATCACATGATAATAAAGACAAATTTAAGTGTGCGACCTGATAGAGTTCCAATGCATTGGGTAATGATGTAACCACTAGAGATTACAAGTTTAAGGGTGCGCCCTGATAGCACTCCAATGCATTGGATAATGATGTAACCACTAGAGATTATATTTTCATGATATCTTGGTGAATAACCTTGGTAATTTTCAAATGACACCTTGGGGATGGACCTTGTTGATATGTTCATGATTTTTTATGTTAAATGTTATAGCCACATCTTCAAGTTATGAAACATGTTGTTTTTATTATGATATTCCTCATTATCTCTTTCTCATGGCTTAAAATTATTTTTCATGAATTTTGATGTATCTCAAGTTCTCATGTAAAATGTCTCCCTTGTTTCCATTACTAGGCCTTTTTCTCACCCTTTCCTTTGATGTATGCTTCTAGGTTATGAGATGCTGTAATAAAATTAGGATGAACAAATGAAGAAGCCTTTTAAGTGTTTAAGAAGAATGTTTTTTTCATGTAATAAGTTCTTGGTTTCCAAGACAGTAAACCTTAAAAATCCTCAGTTTTGTATAATGTAATGAAATTTTATGTGATAAAAAGGTGGGATACTATAGTTGGTACCAAAAGATGGTTTATTTATTTTTGGAAATTAGGATATGAAAACTTTAGGAAGAACTCTATAGAAATGTTTAAATATAGGAAATCTTCCTGGTATTTTGGTGAGTATTGAGTAAGGGGTTTCCAAGCAAATACATCCCTATCTGGATACGAGTAGGTAGAGGTGGATCTGGAACAGATGTACATAGGGTTAAACCCCGAAAACACCACTTTGAGATATCCTTGAACGGGAACTAGAACACGACAATGGGCCTTGATGCACTCTTGGTTACGACACTCCCGGGGGATATGCTTTAGTAAATTCATAAGCTTAGTATGAAACATTATTAAAGGGACAAATATAAAATAAAATCAAGATTCACATAATAATATATGATCATATATAACCTAGATCGGAACCAAGGGGATCACAAGTTAGGGTATACTTTTCTTCTACAAGTTTATCCTTCTATGCTTTAAGTTTCCTTTTCATGATTATTGGCTAAGTATTTAAGCCCCCTAATTATACATTATTTTCTTAGTTAATGAAGGGAAATGGAAGAACATGTCCCAAAAACCAATGTGATAGGAAATGTGATGATTTCCCTATTAATATGACAGAGATGATGAAAGATCAAGTTGAACATATTGTGATTATGCCAAACAAACTATCAAAAATCACAATTAACAATTTTTACCTAGTTGAATGACCAAATTCATCAAGGAAGAAAAAGAGGAAGTCTTAAGTATGTTCATCTGATAAATTTGATTAGGGGATTTAAATAAGATTATTTTTTTGGAAGACGTTAACTATTTTGTGAACCCTATTTGATCAAGGTAAATAGATTACTATGGTATTTTCTTTGAGTAGTAAAGGTTAACTTATATATTGAAGAATAGACGAATTTAAGGTGAAAATATGGTAAAATATGAAATGAGTAACCTATCTTGGGGAAAATATTTTTAGGTTAGCTACTTTTGTGATAATATGTTAGGAGTGTTTGATGTTGTTTGGAGATGAACGATAAAGTTTATTTTGGAAGACTGTGTTATCAAATACTTCATGCATTTGGATTTCAATCTTAGTTTGGTTTATTTTGAGGAATTTTAAGGACACTTGTTTAGGAAATGGTCTATGATGAACTTTGGGTAGTACCATGGAACATTGAAGATTTAATGTAGTTTCCCTTCCTCTGGGGATCTTTCTTTTTGGAAGAGTTGTTTTATCTTACCCTTCCTATTTTTGGGATAATTTTTAAAGATAGAAGAAATATATAGTTAATCTTTGGTGTATTATGTGATTCTATAGAAGATGATTCTTGTGCTTTTGATGAGACCAAGTGTTTTTGAATGCTCATCATTTAGAGAAAAGATTAGTTTTTGTAGAAACATATTAAGGGATGAAACTTTACTTGAAGGTAAATATATTTCCTTGTGTTTTTATTCTATGTAGTAAATGAATTCCTCAAAACTATGAAAAGGAACGTAAAACAAAAACGTTGTATGTTAATTTTTTCTATTGGGAAATAAAATACCCTTTAACCCATCATATTTTTGTGATTTTCTTGTTGTTAAATTTCTCCTAATCATGTTTTCTATCACTCTCCATCAGAACATGACCCTTTGTTTTCTCTTCCATTTCCATGTTTTCCTACATGGAATCCTAGTAAGGGTTAACTCAGGTGACCTTTGTACTTCCTTTTATTTATTTCTAAGTAATAGTGTTACTGACTCTTTTTCTGATGTGGGACTTTCAATGAAATTTCCAAACCCAATTTTAAAAATTGCGAGGATGCAATTTCTTAAGGGGGGAAGATTTTAAAGACCCGAATTTTTTAATAAATCTTGTTTCCTAATTTTGTGTGTTATTTTGTTTTTATACACAACAAAACTATTTCATTTGATAACATGAGTATAATTAAAATGATATCATTGGGTTTTGGCTGTTATATGACCATTGGTCAATATAACCACTGGAAACTAAATGTTTCGATTATTATCTCTAAATACAAGTGATCTTGATTAATTAATATAGAAATAATAATTGATGGCCTCATCTTGTAGTATCGGGCCAATCAAAGCCCATCTAACGGAACTTGGGAAGGAGGTAGCACCACTGGGCTTTCCTCTGGACCAAACCCAAGACGAACTTCATCCTGTGGAGCTAGAATGGAATTGCCTTCCCGAGAAGTTAAAACTGATAGAAATTACTACTCGTGCAATGTAAGTCGAGCTGCCCTTAGATTCTCTCACCATAGCACACCTTACACTTAGGTCCAATGTTGGGGTTATAAGGGGTTGTGTAAGGATACTGTAACTGCCTTGTGTAATCCTTTGATTTAAATAAAAAATTGTGATTTATTCTTATGATGAAGATTGTGAATTTTAAAATGTTCGGATAAATATAGTATGCATATTTTTGATGAATTATAGAAAAAAAATGATATTTGAAAATATTTATGTAAACCTTAAATAATTAATTATCTGCAATGATTTTCAAAAAATGGTCTTCTAAAATTATGTTCAGTACGAAATTTAGAGTCTAATAAGATCAACATAATTTTTGATGAATACTAAATTATGAATAGTGATTTTATGCTTAGGATTAGTAATGTGACCAAATAGACATGTAATATCACTTAAGGAAAGTATTAATATAATCTAGGCACCTTGATTAAGTAATGTGATTCAATAAAATAGGTAAATAACTATTTCAGAAATTATTAGTCAAGTATTAGTTCTTTTGGGTGAATAAAGTTTTTTAATTAAAAATTAAATTAAAAATATTTAGAAAATTATTTTTATAAAATGGATTTCATATTTGAACCCAGAGCATCGATATTATGTTAAGGTAATTTTTGGGGATTTTTCTGAAAAAAATGAATTTTTGGTGAATAGTGTATTTATTTAAAAATTAAATTAAAAATATTTAGAAATTTTTTTTTATAAAATGGAGTTAATTTTTTAAATCATAGAATCGATATTTGGTTAAGGTGAAATTTTGGGATTTTTCTAGGAAAAAGTTGAATTTTCGATGAATAGTGAAAATACTGTTTTTAAGTTACAGGTGTTTAATGACATCATTAAATGATGTATTAATTATGTAATCAATATGGTCGACTTATTAATAGTAAGATAAGGTATTAGGTGTCCCAAGTGGCCAATACCACGGGCAAATACCATGGGAAAGCCCATGGTTTTTCCAATACCACCAATGATGTGTCCCTTGGCAATTAATGCCTTGTCCCCTCACTTTCCCTATAAATACCCACCCTTTCCTCCTTTAGTTTTCACTCCCAAATCTCCCCCAACGATGATATGTTCTCATTACCTCCCAATGAGTCCTCTCAAAGTTCCCCCAATCCCTCAAGGTCCCAACCATTTAGTTTTAAGAGTTACGTTTTGAGGTAAGGGATCCAACCTCTCTCTTTCTTTTCAAATACTCTCTTTTAAGTCATTTATTTTATGCTCCATGTTCTTATGTTGGAGGATGTTATTTTATATTCATATTATTTCCCCTTTCATGTTCATATGATGATAGATCCCCTCTTTCTCTCATCATTTATTTTTATGAATGTTTAAGTAGCGCTGTTAGGCTGCCAAAAGTTTTGTAACGGATTCTTCCACCCTTCTCATTTTCAAGTTCTATTTTCATGTCAAGTCTTTCAAGTTCCTTATTATTATTTTGGGGTAAAATATCTATATCTATTATACTGATCTTTTATTTTCATAAGATGAGAGACCCTATTTTAACTCGTCAATTCATTTTTTGAGGTTTTAAGTGATGCTGTTTGGCTGCCAAATTTTCATAAAAGAAATCTTATTTTTGTCTTCCTTTCACGTATTTCATTTAATATGGTATGTATTTAATATTTCATTAACATGTTCTTATATCCTTTATATTCTGTCCCTCTACTATTTTATGGATTGTTTATGAGTGGGTGACCCTTGTCCCCTCTCTTTTCAATGTTTTCTAAAACCCTGTAACATAGTCGTTATGTTGCAGAATTTTCGTGTCAAAATGTCTCTCTCTTTTTCTCAAATTCTTTTATTTTATTAAATGAATACTCAAAGATATTTCTTCTACAGGGGTATTCACATATATATCAAAATTTTCTATTTTATATTCTTTTATTTACATACAAGAAACCTTCTTTAATTTTCCCATGGGTTTAATGTGACATAAAGATCATGTCTTTAAAGCAGTTTTTAAAACATTATGATTAAGAAAGGAAACCTATTTCTTTTATTCTATATGGGTTATTTATGAAATTTTTGATGATGATATATGTGGATCACGTGATAATAAAGAAAAATTTAAGGGTGCGCTCTGATATCTCTTCAATGCATTGGGTAATGATGTAACCACTAGAGATTACAAGTTTAAGGGTGCGCCCTGATAGCGCTCCAATGCATTGGGTAATGATGTAACCACTGGAGATTACAATTTTCACGATATCATGGTGAATAACCATAATAATTTTCAAATGACACCTTGGGGATGGACCTTGGTGATATTTTCATGATTTTATATGTTAAATATTGTAGCCACATCTTCATGTTATGAAACACGTTATTTTTATTACGATATGCCTCATGATCTCTTTGTAATGGCTTAAAGTTATTTTTCACGACTTTTGATGTATCTCAAGTTCTCATGTAAAATGTTTCCCTTTTTTCCTTACTATTCCTTTTGCTCGCTCTTTCCTTTGATGTATGCTCCCAGGTTATGAGATCATGTAATGAAATTAGGATGAACAAATGAATAATCCTTTCAAGTGTTTAAGATGAATGTTTTTTTTCATATAATAAGTTCCTGGTTTCCAAGACACTAAACCTTAAAGATCCTCATTTTTGTATAATGTAATGAAAGTTTATGTGATAAAAAGGTGGGATGCTATTCCTATACCAATTTTGGTCCCATCATCTTCCTTTCACCTACTTCATCCAAAAAAGCTAGAGTTCGACACCGCTTCCCATATAATATATCAAATGGAGCCATCTGTATACTGCAATGAAAAATGTTATTATAAGAAAATTCAACCAAAGAAAGATGTTGGTCCCAACTTCCCTGGTAATTCATCGAGTAAGCCTATAAAATATCCTCCAAGGTCTGAATTGTTCGTTCTGACTGACCATCTGATTGTGTATGAAAAGTAGTACTAAAATTTAATTCAGTACCAAACATCTTCTGAAGGCCTTTACAAAAGTTAGAAGTAAACCTAGGACCACGATCAGATAAAATGGAGAGGGGAACTCCATGAAACTTGACTATCTCTTGAACATACAACCGAGAAATTTAATCTATATATAGAGTATCTTTAATAGGAAGGAAATGAGAAGATTTAGTCAATCGGTCAATAATAACCCTGATTGCATTATTACCTCGAGATGTCTTTGGTAATCCCACAACAGTCCATGGATATATTTTCCCATTTCCACTCTGGAACTGGTAAATACTAAAGCATCCCTTTCGGTAACTTTCCCTCTGCTTTAACCTGTTGACCAGTCAAAAACTTCATAGTAAAGTCATCAATATGTCCCTTTATTCCATCCTACAGGTAATACTCCTGAATATCTCTATACATCTTAGTACTATTAGGATGAACTGAAAACATAGAACTATGAGTTTCACATAATAATTATTTCTTCAACTGTGAATCACAAGGCACACATAAACTCTTTCCAAACCTCAAAACACAATCTTTATCAATGTTAATTTCAGGAAACTTACCCTACTTAAGCAACTCAACCTTTTTCTGTAACTCACTTTCTTCCTTCCACACTTGCTTAATTTTGTTTGATAGAGATGATTTCACTGACACCTAAAATAAAATAGAGAAATTTCCTACATCATAAACATCTATTCCAAAGTTCATCAAGTCTTTAATCAAATGATATTGTTCAAAATATAGCATAGTTAATGAAGCATTACTTTTTCAACTCAAAGCATCAGCCACATTATTTGATTTTCCCAGATGGAAATGGATCGTGTAATAATTATCCTTGATTAATTATAGCCATCTCGACTATCTCATTTTCAATTCATTCTGAGTGAGTATATACTTCAAGATTTTATGATCAGTATATATTCCACATTTTACTCCATACAGATGATGCCTCCAAATTTTTAAAGCAAAAACAGCAGCAGGTAATTCAAAATCATGTGTAGGGTAATTTAACTCATGAGGTTACAACTGATGTAAATTATAATAAATTACCTAATCATTATTCATAAGGATACAACCAAGTCCTTTAAATTAAGCATCATTGTAGATAAAAAATTCATTGTTTCTGGAAGGTAGTTCCAAAACTAGAGCATTCACCAATCTTATTTTCAATTCTTGAAAACAATCATCACACTCTTTTCCAAATGAATATAACACCTTTTTGAGTTAACTTAGTCATTTGACTATATAACCATGAAACATTCTCAACAAAACTCTTGTAATTACTTTTCAAACCAAGAAAACTATGGATCTCAGTTATATTTGTGGGTCGTTTCCATTATTCAACAACTTTTGTTTTAGAAGGATCAATAGTTATGCCATTTTTTGAAACAATGTGACCAAGGAAAGAATATTTTTTGTAACCAAAACTCACTTTTGAAGAATTTACCATACTATTTCATTTATTTTAATGTTTTAAAGACAATACTAAAATGACATTCATGTTCCTATATACCTATATAATAAACCATAATATCATCTATAAAAACAACCACCATTTATCACCTGTGTCAACTGATCAACCACTACAACAAACTGCTCAATTTGGATTCATACTGTATCAGGTTGCTGATTTGGAAGGTCATTTCCCTATGTATGTCTTCCCAGCATAGCTGCCTAGTTTCCTCTATAAAAACTATTCTGAACATAGAAATATCTTAAGTGAATCAAAATGGTAATCTGTAAATTCTATATCATTTCAATATTAAGATAAATTAATTAATGGAAAATATTCTAACTCTTAAAGTTGTCTAAACTGACCTCTCATACCAACTATAGGGACCCAGCCTTAAAACATTATAGAATCTTGAATTAAATCGATAATTCACATTTAACATTAGAGAATTTGTCCATAACGTATTACATTACATCTCAAATATTACATATAGTCACTTCTACTTAGTATCATTTTTTTTAAATAAAAACTCTAAGAAAAAAAGATTCATCTCTAGTTCCATGTTTTAGATAGAGTTACTTTTATTTGATCCCATCCTCGACCATATTCCACTTTATTCCCTGTGAAAAACATTTCAAATACTTGGGATTTTCATAAAAATATCATTAGTGGATACACAAAGAAGGAAAACTGTTAGTTTTTTTAAAACAATATGTAAACTATGAATACATTATCACAAGTAATAATTTTCACCTTTATGAAGTAGTAAATACTCTTCAATGAATAAAATATCATTTCATATCATTTTGTAACCAAAATATTACCATAAACCCCATAAAAAGAACACATAACCTATAAAGGTAACATGGGACATAAACATACATAAATATAATAACCATACGGTCGACTTCCACATATATAACTAAATGGAATAGCCATACGGCTGACTTAAATACCCAATTCATTGGAGGTTATAATGTAACAACCCATCCTGGTTTGTCATGGCACCACCCGTCATTTGGTTTATCACCTAACCACCCGTCAAATTTCCAAGTACCATTATAAAATCATAACACATAAAATATTAGAAACATAAACATTTCACTAATAAAATTTAATTTGGAATCAAAACAAATAATTTATAGATATTGAAATAATCAATCCATTTAAAAAACCATTTTCAGTACCGAAATACCAAAAAATAGAAAAAGGGGTTACCTTTTATATTTAAAAAACAATATGTCTTATAGAGGAATCTAAATAAAGATTATGGTGGCGGACAGTTCATTGTCACTGTAAACATTAAAAATATTCCTTTGGTTGTTTAGTAAAACGTTACGTAGAAAAAATATTCACTTTGAATGAAATTAAAATTAAAAGGGTTTTATTATATACGTATAAAATAAGGAAGTGTGTATTAACAAAATTTTCCTCAATGAAAGAAGATTGAGACAAAGTCCCTTAACTCATGTCCGACATGACTTATTAATTCTTCAATCTCCTGAATAATAAACTAAAGTTAATTCCTACTTTCTTAAGAAACTTTTTTTATGTTTATTATTCCTTTTATATCACTTATTACAACATTATAAACATTAAAAAATTATTTATGTTAATAAGATTCCTTTTGTCGATATTTGGTACTTGAGTCAAAGATGAACTTCTTATAATTACATGTTGCCTATGTGGTAAAAAGTCTATTATCAACAGAATGATCTTAATGATTTAGATATCATATATATCATACATATCCAGAATATATATGTATTTATAATAGTACATAACATTTGGAGATAAGAAATGAAATGCACCGTTCATGGAGATGGTAAGTCGTACATACGCATGAACGCTGCTTTCATTTCTATTTCATATTTTAATGGAATGAAAAATTAATGATACATAGTTATATAATATTTCTAGTAAAATATCATATATAATTTAATTAACTCCAGCCTTTATACATCCTGTGTATGGTATGAATGATTCGTGTCACTTTTAGGGGGCGGTAGTCCTCACTTCCTCAAATGAAATTATCGTATTTTCCCAATATAGAAACCATAAAGGTATTCTATAAATGAAAAATACAGAAGCATAAAGAAATTATAGACATAATTTATATAATATATAAATAAAGTTCCATCATAATGGCCACCATAAGACGTGGTAGGAAAATATTGAACAATCATCATTTAATGAGGAAGTAGTTTGCCATCTATAGAAATAGTACATTCTTTACCCATTTGATGGAGGTGTGTGGAAGTGTAGTTTGAATCCTTCTCATAAAAACAACCTAGTATATCGAGGATATTGTTTTCTTTATAAAAGAAATTAATAAAATGTTTTTAGGGGGTTGGAGAAGTAAAATAAAAAGAAAATAACATAAGAGAATACATTACCTTTAAATCAGGTAACTCCCTTTGGTTTGAACCAAAAGGATTCCTTGAAGTGCCTTCTGAATAAGGTAAAGCTTCTAGGTGGAAGAGAGGGATGTAAGGAGCTTAAATGGGAAGATTTTGTATGAGGAAAGGGGCTTGAAAGGTGTGAGTGATGGGTTAGAGGTGATGGATTTTATATGGGGGAGGAGGGGCTCTTTAGTAAAGTTTGAAACAATTATTTTATTATATAATTATATTTAGTTTATAAAGGTCCAAAACTCAATAAAGTATAAGATATGATCACTTATGTTCGAAATAAAATCATCCAATAAGAATTGGATAGGTTTTGGATGTTGTTTTAATCTTTATAATCTTATTTATTTAAATCATTCATTAATGAGGTAAACATTGCATCATTATTGTGTCATAAATAATCTTATTCTTTTGATGTCAAAAAATTATAAAACAATACAACGATATATGAAATTGTTTTATCTTTATAATTAATATTTAAATTCAAATAGATAACTTATATAACCCCATGTAAATATTGATTTACTAAAAGACATATGTTTAATTCATTTTAGTCTTTACATTAAATTAATTAATAAAAAGTGTCATTATCACTCTTAAGTAGCTCCATGGGATCCCAAAATTGACCCAAGGATGGCCATGGTCATACATGATTCATCCAATAAGGTTAGGACAAGTGTTATGGAATTTGTTATTATTATAATATTCTTTTTCCCTTGAATTGCCCTATTTACCTTTAACCGCGGTAAATAGAAGTCAAAAGTTACTATTCATAAAAAATATTCTCATCTTATTAAACCACATTTTACTTACTAATAACAACCATTCACGTGTTGTTTTTGAAATTCAATCCACAGAAGTGGTAAAATATCATTTAAATGAAAAATTTGGTTTTAACTACAACTCAGTGTTTTGATTATTCATAAAAAATTGAAGGTTTTCAAAAAAATACAAAAACATCAACCTAAGTTATATTTGATATTAAAAATTGAAAAATGATGTTTATTTTACCAAATTCAAAACATAGAATTATCATTAATTAATTTAAAATTAATTCTCCTTGTTAAAACAAAAAGCTTGTTTTTAAGAAATAGTAACTATCAAAATATTGACACTTATTTATGTCCAATTTCAAAGTGAAATTACTTCCAATGACAAAAATTGGATTAAATGGTAAAAATATAATCTAATTATAATTTAAAAGAAATTTAAAAGATAATATAACCATATAAATAAATTATATTAAAAGGAAGTTTTGAATTAAAATACAGTATTTTTCACTATTCATTAAAAAATGAATTTTATTAGAAAAATACAAACAATTTACCCAAAGTAAATTTTAATATCCCAATTCTAAATTAAATTTTTATTTTCTTCAAATATAACATATAAAATTGAAAAAAAAGTATTTAAATAGTGTTCTCCATCAAAAGGTGGTAAATTGACCATTTAAAGAATATTAGGGTTTTTATGCTTAAAATTAAATTCATTCTCATTTTAAGCCACTAACATTTATTGGATAAATTTAAAAACATTTATCAAACATGTATAATCATATTATTTTTAGTTCTGATCTTTCTCTCCATTAAAATTTCTAGGTGTTAACTACCAATTAAAAATAATAATAGATTATTCTTTTTATGTATGACCCAACGTTGTGTGCAACGTAAGATTCCAAAGAAACATGTTGTTGTGTATCAAGAATGCTATAGAACATAGAATCTTATTTAAATTAAAATTAATAGTTAAATAACATATATGAAAATGTATTATTCATTATTTACCTAGGATGTTTCAATTCTGTAATCAATTGGTTTGTATATCCATTGAAAGTTGTTGGTCATTAATGTAAAATGGACTCAGTGGAAAGTTATTCCCTTCATGGTGAAACTATTCTCTCATCATGATTCATGTTATTGTCCATAACTTGAGTTAGTTGATTTATCATTCTAATGAAGGTTTCCATTCCAGCTTTCATTAGAGGTTCATCAGTACAGGGTCTCTTATGCTCACTATTTACACAGTTTCTCCTATTTCCTGCAATTTCTATAAAATATGAAAACCGTAGTGAAAAATGTGTATCATTATACTAAAATTACAAAGGTAATTTTAAGTCATATAACATCATTCTTGAACATTTTATTCATTAAAAAAATTTAATTTTATATAAATCTTTCATAATGATTCATAAAAACTTATAATTAATTAAAGATATCCCTTGTAAGTGTTAAACCAATAGTGAAGCAAGGACCATTTTAATGCACTAGTCCCCGTTTGAGTCTAGCTCAAAGCGGTGTTTTCTGGGTTAACCCCTAGATACATTTGTGCCACAACCACATCCACTTGTTCATATCTAGACATGGATTTATTTTTTTCGGAAACAACTTACTTAATATTTCTCAAAAATAACAGGAAGCTTTCTTATATTTAAACTTTTATCTAGGGTTCTTACTAATGTTTTAAAATCCTAATTTCTACAAATAACGAAACATTCCTTTGATACCAACTATGGATTACCACCTTTTTATTTTCAAAATTTACATTGAATTTTACAAATTGAGGATCTTTTAATGATTAGTGTCATGGAAAAAAAGTATATAACACATGAACGTTTAAAATATTAATTTATTCAAAATAAAAGGATCATTAAAGTTTCATCCTATGTACATTTATTGCTTCCCATAACCTGGGTACATCCATCAATGTGAAGGGTGAGAAGATGGCCAAGTAAGGGAATATAAGTGAAACGGTTTACAAGTGATCTTGAAAAATATTGATAAGTACCTGAAGGATATCAATATTGAATAAAATAGAGAACATGGGGAATATCGTAAATAAAAAAACATGAATCATTATTTGGAAACGTGGCTATAATTTTTAATTGATTCATTCATAAGAATATTGCTATGGATTATCACTTCGACGTCACAAAATTTACAACACTTATACACCAAGGTATTCTAAAAATTTTCATATCTAGTGATTAAATTCTTTACCCAATGCATTGGAGTGATATCAGTGAACACCCTTAATATATCATAAATAATTTGATCCATAAATATAAAAAAACATCTCATTAATAACCCATGGAGAATAAAATAAGCTGGTTTCATTTCCAAATCATGTTGGGTTAGAGAGTACAGAAATATAAGATCATTTTTTCATTTTAATCCCATTGAAAATGTAGGTGGGATTCATGTATGTTTACTATAAAAATAAATTAAATCATTTTGAAATACATTTGAATACCCTTGGTTAATATAGAGATCTGGGTAGTCACAAAAGAAATTAAAATAATTTCTTGGTAAAAAGAGATAATTTTTTTGACAAAATACAGAAGCATAACGGGTATGAAACATGGTTTTAGACAACATTAAAAAGAGAGTATACTAGGGTATATCATTAATAAATTATCCTTAATAAAGTAAATTTATTTAATATAATTAATATAAAAACATGATATGAAATTTTAAATACATACCACATAAAAAAGAACATGAAAGAAAAATAGAAGATTGAAATTTCTCTTGCCTTCAATAGTAACTCCTTACACTCGAAGATGAGGACCTTGGGGGAATGAGGACACATTGGGAGGACTCCTTCAGAGGTAATACTATCATAGCATCATTGGGAAACGATTTTGAATTAAATAAAATGAATTAATAGGTCTGTATTTATAGAAAAAGGGAGGGAGTTCATTATTAAGTTTTGAGGACACCTCAGTAGTGATATTTTAAAAACCATGGGCTTTACCACGGTATATTCCCATGTTATTGGCCACATGGGACAACTATTGAGTTACATTAACACATAATAGGCTTCCATTATTTTAAATTAATCATTACACCATTATGACATAGCTATGATGTCATTAAACTTACCCAATAACTCAAACTATATTTTTACTATTCATGAAAAACATAAGTATTTTATAAAAATACCAAAAATTCACCCTAACAATTTTTTAATGTGTAGAATTTCAAAATGAGCTCCATTTTATTAAAATAGTTTTCTAAATATGAGAAAAAAATTTTAAAATAAAATCAGTAATTAATCAAAAAATACTAATAGAGAACTAATAATCTCTATAACATTTATTTACTTATGATATAATTATATCACATTAAAATTTAAGATGACTACACTATATCTATAATTCCTTAAATGTGGTTACTATTCCATTGGTCATATTACTATGAATAAGGGTAACATTACTATTCTAAATGGTCAAGTTACAATTCACCAAAAAATACATTGGTCTTATTAGACACTTAATATCTTACTGATCGCAACTGTGTATGTCTGTTTATTGAAAATAATTTACCAAATAAATTATTTAATAATTATTAAAATGAAAAAATAAATTATTTTTCACTTTTAGTCAAAAATAGGAAACATCTTAGAAAAATACTAAAAACTCACCCTAGATTTTTTTATATATGAAATTAAAAAATGATGTTTATTTTACCATATTAATTTTCAAAGTATGAGAAATCTCTGAAAAGTAATATTTTTACCTATAAAATAAATTTATCAATTTTTTCTCAGATGAACATATATTTTATTTAGAAACACTATTCATAACATGGAAATTAAGAAATAAAAAATTTATTAAAACAAATGGATTACATGGATTTTATTTTTAGTATTGAGGTCCTTAACACATAACCCCTTATAACACCCAAATATGACCTAAGGTTATGGTGTGAGATGATGATAAACTCTTGCAGTGGCTTTGATAACATCATTTGAGTGGTAATCTCTACTAACTTGAATTTCTATCATAGGTGATTTCATTCAAGATTAACATGTTGAAGATCATCTTTATCTTGTCCTAGAGCGAAGGCCAAGGATGGTACCTCCCACCCAAGAATTGAAAAATGGGATTCGTATTGAAAAACATTACTGGATTAGGTCATCAAATATATTTTCTTCCTTAATCCTCCCTTGCCATTTCTATTTGTAAAAAATAATAATAATGTTAAAAGTATAGTTTCCAACAGTCATATTGACCAATTGTCAAATTGACCAATGACCATATAATGGTGGAAACTTGATGGCCACACTGAAATATACATACTTCTTTATTAATGAGATATATTTTTATTCTATAATAATATAGCACATATTTTAATGAAAAAAATATCATTTAAAAAGATTATGTCATTACAATACAGTTCTCAAGAATTTATTATTATGTTACGTATTAAAATAAAGTATTATTTTAGTAAGTGATTCTCAATATTTCTCATTTTTAATATGATATAGTGTGTAAATTATTTTTTCTTTTCATATTCGAGAGTTTAGGTCTAGGTAACTTTAGAAAGGGGTTATCATCTTTAATAAGACACTTGAAATTTCATGATTTTAGTTGTTTTTTTATATGTATTCATTATGGTAAAAGTTTATATACAAGGGTGAGTTGACACAATTAATTATGATTTTCTATGTTCTATACAATAGCATGTATCAAAAAACATACAAAATAAGATAATTCATTCAAATAATAATAAACATTTGTTACCTCATAATTCAACAGTTACCAAATATAATTTTAAGATCAACTTTACCACTAGTAAACATATCCAATATAGGATTTTGTAAACCAAGTCTCGCCTAAAAAAATGCATCCCAAACTATAAATTTTAGGAGAAACGAATTTCTGTAAATTATCCATTTAATTTTTTTAAATATAGCCTAATGTGAGTGTTCAATGAGGTCACAGATTTCTCGGGGGTTTCTAGGGTTGTTTCGAAGCCTGGAACCCAATTTTAAGGTGAAAATAGTGGTCGCACGGTTTGATAAACTGTGCCTATTGTACCACAGGGTCGTGCAACCAAGTCTAAATTTTAGTAGAAATTTAAAGCGGTTTGTTTAATGGTTAAGACATGGTTAGTAAACTGTGTACGGTAACTATGTGTGCACCCCTTCCACCTACAATAGACCATGCGATTTGGTGCAGATTTGGAAAACCATACGCCTAAACTGTGTAGCCAAGATATTTTGGGTAAAACGTATATTTTTCCCTTAAATAATTTTAAATAAAACCTAAGACTTATTTATTCATATGTATAGTAAGAACAATAAATTTTAATCACTTTTAATAAATATCCTAGGAATTTGGAAAAGATCTACATCTGGCCTCTGATTCAAACGTGGTTCATCTCATTGTATCTGTAATGTTATGTCCTCAATATATTTTTTTGGAAATTCTTGGTTCTTGGGGATATCAACTTTTCTATTTGTATTTTGTCTCATATTACCTAATTTCTCATTATTTGACTTCAAAAGGAAATTTTATTGATTTTCTCCTTGGATTATTGTGATTCATTCCCATTTACCCCATGCTTTGGGTTATCAAAATGTCAGATGTTTTAAGAATAAAATTGCAATGTTATGAATTTTAATTGGAATTATTTAAGGTTATGGGATGTATAGCCTTCCCCTTAACCCATGTTATACCCTTTTCTCTTTAATCTAGATACACATTTGTAAATGAATATTCCATGTGATTTATTGATGCCTGAACTATGAAATTGATCCAATTGTCTTGAATTTCAATAATTGTGGTTTTCCCCATATGAGTTATATTATAAATAATCCATGTGATATCTTGATATGATTCTTAGTCTTTTTATATTAAAAATGTACATGTGATTCTTTGAATGGACCTTCAATTTCTATCCCTTTTGAGTTATGTTGAGACTATGTTATCTGATTTATTGATTAATCTTGGGAAGATTATTGTTTGGTTATAAACACATGAGAAAATGGAAGGCCAATCCCTTGAATTTGGTCCATTCTTGAGTCACCCTTATTAGGTGAGATGTATATATATATGCCTTTGGTTTTGAACTTGTCATGTTTAATGATTGGTTTAAATGATATTGATTTTGTAGAAGGATAAATAACCTTTTTTGATACATGGATTCCAATTAGAATTACATGGAAAAACTAATGTGACTATTGACATTTATACCTTGGTTGATACATGGATTCAATTTTATTTCAATATATTGACTAAATGTATAAGGTGGTGATGACATGGGTGATATGTGGATTCATATTTGATATTCATAGACTGAATGATGGTTTTTTATCTTGATTAAGACATGGTTGATACATGGATTCAAGTAAGGGATTCCATGGATGAAATCATTGAGACTGGACTTTTATACCGAGTGAGACTTGAAATATAATGGATTATAAAGGATAGACTCGTACGGTATGGAATTTATACCACATCTAGAGTGATACATGGACTGATGAGAGGTTCTCTGTGGTCAGGCTCTTAAGGTTTTGGTTGAATACACCTAGAGTAACACTTGAATTCCAACATAGTAATTCGATGGATGCACTCAGGTTTTAAATTAATTAAATGAAATTAAATGACTTCTGATTCACCTCTAATCTAAATAACATGCTTGGAGTTGGTCTTGAATTGTATTTCGTAGATGTCCTTTTGAGGAATCTGTTGTGTAACCAGCTACACAGGGGATGTTGGGCTTGAGTTGGATGTCAAGTATTGTAAATTAAATATCATTGAATTTTTAAATTTTTTGATTAAATGAAATTGATATTAAATGTGTTCCTAAAGCTAAATGATTTTTACTTTTGAGTTCACTTTGTTTACTACTTTACTCAATGTACACTACCTAATATATATATTCCATGAATCATTGGAACAAACCTTGGTTGGTTGTATACTATGATTTTATTTCACCCCCTATTTGGGTCACCTTTTGAGACCCTATAAAATTATATGATTATATCTATCGATAAGGGAAAGGGCCTTTCTATAGGTACTTGGTTTTCTAGTTATTAGTATGATAGAATGAGACCAAGCTGAGGCTTGTAATGACATTGGGATTATTGTGGCCTTTTTTAATTTTGTTATATTGATTGTACACCTTCCTTTTATTTATATTTTGGATTATTTATTAGAATATGTGACATGTAGAAACATCTTGTATATGATATGACTTATAGATTTGTTTATACTATCAGTCTCCTTCTATTTATTTTTTTGTATGGTTTACTGCTTCAGCTACTTGTATGATACATTTATTGCACTACACTCTAGTAAAGAGGGAATAGTCTTCCCACAGACTCACCTAGCCTGTTACTACTAGTCAGTAGTCTAAGGCATTTGGGGACATGTTCTTGAGGCTATGTAGCCCATCGGGCTTTAGGAAACATTCAGTGGAGTCTAGGTATGGGATGTTATAAAGAGGTATCAGAGCCATCTATTCAGGTTTGATTTACTATTTAGTGACAATAGAAAAGGGGATAGAAAGAAACTGGATTTGGAAAATGAATTTTTCTAGGGTTTAGCTGACCCCCATAAAGGGAAATTCCAAAATTCCTTGTATTTAATTTCTATAAACTAGGTATGATAGTTACAGTTTATTTGATTCCACAATTGGGTGATAAACTCGATTTATGTTGTTATTTTTTCTATGAATTTGGGTTCTATTATGTGGAAACTTGATGAGATGAGGGAAATCCATCTCATGCATCATATAGGTGCCTACTAGATTTCATGTTTCGTGCATTATTCTATGAAAATTATGATGAATTACTAATTTCATGTTGTTGTGATAGGTGTTGTGATTCATATTCCAGCTATTGTGTTAGGTTTGTTGAGATGTTACATGTGGTGAGATAGATGGACACCAAGAATTGGCCCCTAAGGTGTATGGTTTCTCTTGGATAGGAATTTGGTGGATCATGGTTCAACCTTAAAGTGAATCGTGTTGTGATATACCATAGTTAGATGCCATTCTTTGATCCCTGGGGAGTATGTACCCCCATGAATCAAAATTCAACATACCATTAGTCCACCATTATAAATGAGATGTGACAAACATGAGATGAGTATCCATTCAATGAATATTAATTTGAACTTAGTTTGAAATGAGATAAATATGAAATCAAGTGAGACTGTAATAGCTTATAATAGAGAATTGACCAGACTCGACCAAAGTAGTGGGATTTTGATAGTGTCTCTTACTTTTTATGTGATATGTTTAACCCTTATACCTAACCCATGGGGAAGTAAGAGTGGTGTAAACTCATATGATGTTATTTACATGTCCTATCTATGTATCTTAATTTTTTGGATATGAAAATTGTTAATTATTGTGAATTGAGGTGTGTGTTTGGCATTGTATAATCATGCCACAATGATGAACTCTAGTTGTACCCCAGGCGGGTGTTGATGATCACACTCCGAAGATGGGGTTCCTTGGGATACCAGTGGATCCTCTATTTTTTTCAGTTTCAAGAGCTGACTCCTGCATCTATATTGACTTCCCTGCATCGGCGATCCGGGAGGCGGAGTCATGCCTCAAGTGGTCGCTCATCACCCTATTTGGATCCTCGAATCCTCTCATCACTTCCTTTCAGTGCTTCATCACCTATTGGGGCCTTCATCTCCCGATATGGATCTCACCGGTTCACAGGAACTCATTCTGCCTTTTCTTCGCCTCGGAGGAAGATTTTGTTTTCACCTAGTGTAATGTTCTGCAAGCCCTAGGCCGCTGGCATTTCAGTCTGTCTCATTGGTCACTGGATGTCCATAAGGGAAAGAAGATATCACTTTCTACTATCTGAAACTGCCTTCCTGGTCTTCCCTTACCATTTCAGAATGTTGGATTCTTCAAAGCTATAGGCGACTGTCTGGGTGGTTTCCTTTTTGCCGACGACAGGACTAGGTGCTGCGATGATGCATCGATGGCCCGTATCTGTATGGAGATGGACATTTCCATGCCCATACTGGATCATATTTCTCTTCAGGTGCAATATAGCATCACCTGGAGTTAGGAAATCTCTTTCCTAGTCTTCCCATGGTATTTCTCTTCTTTTAGGCTCCAGGGGCACTCCCTTCAGGTCTGCAGACGTCGCTGGCATAAGGACAACTGCCCCGAGGCCCGACCCATGTGGATGACCACCTCCGCTCCTATAATACAAGAGGCTTTCCAAGGTTTGGACCCTCCTCCTCCTGATAGGCCAAAGGTAGGTAGACTCGATTCTGTTCCAGGATCTAATCTAGCTTTCCATCCATCGCCCTCAAGAGGGATGCACCAGTGTCTCTCCATAACTAACTTTCTTCTTGGAGTAGTGTCTCCATCCCCGTAGGGGTTCAGAGTTCATCCCATGATGGTCTACCTACTGTCATAGGGGTCCTTCATAGAGGAGGCTCTGTCGTGATAGGTTGATAGGAATCCGGAGATTTTATCCCTTCCTTCCACCTCCTGCTTGGTGCTAGCTTGCTTACCTAGGGACCCTGTCCCATCGGATATGATATATGTATCCTAGGTTTCCTCAATGGGTGGAATCCCTACCCTACTTGTCCCAGATAACCTATTGGTCCCAATGGAAGGCCCCCTAGCCTATGGCCCAGGATTTAGGGGAGGATCTGCATTTCCCCACCCATCGATAGAGGAAATTCTACGTCTCACCATAGGGAGGCTCCCTCTCTTGGTATGCCAATGATGGCCATGGGTGTCGGAGTGTGCACTCGATCAGGATCAAGGAACCTAAATTCAGGATCAACCTACCATTTTGAAAGGGCCATATGTTCTGTGGCCAATCCCAAATCCAGGTTAGTTAAACGATTCTGGTAATTATTTGGAATGCCCAGGGCATGGGAGCCCGGGTAAAGGTGGATTTCCTTGCCAACCATATCAGAAGCAGCCAGGTATTTATCGTCTCCATCCTTGAGCACAAACAAAGTCTCTCACATATCAACGACCTTTCCAGGAATATCAATCTCCATGGGTGCATGCATGTCGACCCCACCAACATATACATTTGGATTTTTTGGCACAAGAATTTCTCTGTGGACTTGGTCCAGGCCAGTGATCAGTTCATTACTACGAGGGTAATACGTGGTGGTATCTCCTTTATCATCTCCTTCATCTATGGGAGTTGTGACCCCTAGAAAATGAAATCCCTCTGGAGGGACCTCAACTCATTTGATCCTGGTAACTAGCCCTTAATCATCGAGGGGACTTCAATGTGAGGGCTAGGCTGGAGGAGAGGAAAGGGCGAGGGTTGTTTCTTAGGAAGTCGAGCATGGACTTTGTCCAATTTATGGCTGGTAAAGGGCTATCCGACCTAGGCTTCCTGGGTGACTGGTTCACGTGGTGCAACAACCAGAGAGGGATACATCGGTCATGGAGTCACCTGGATCGCTACTTGGCCAACATGAAAGCCATTACTATGTTCTCCGACACCATGGTACGACATCTGGTCCAGGGTTTATTCGACCATTCCCCTATCTTGATCTTCCTATCTTCAAGATAGAATCAGTGTGTAATATTTTGATATCAAAATCATTAGGACGGTCGTTCGGGTTTCCATGACTAGGTTAGGGACTAATGGGGAGAGCACACACTGGGCCATTACTGGATGGGTATACACAATAAGTTGAGAAGGCTCAGAGCAAAGCTCCAGACTTGGGTGAAGGATACCTCACCTACTGATAGTGATATTGTGGGAACCTTGCTTGATGTGGAGTGACTGGAAGATAGCCTTGAAGATTCATGGGATGACCGGGTGTTCAAGGAGCTTTCTGCTAAGAAAGGGGATATGGCCGACATGCTTCTCAGGCATGAACTTCTGATGAGGGACAACTCGAGGATCATGTGGCTGAGGGAGGGTGAGAGGAACATTTCATACTTCCATGATTGTATCAAATAAAGTAAACGAAAGGTGGAACCTAATATTCGAATGGATAATGGAACCTACACATAGAATAGAGACATTGTAGGTTCTCTAGCACTGGACACCCTGAAAGACCTCCTTGTAGGCCCCAATCCACGCCTACCAAAAGGGTATATGGGGGAGATTAGGGGGCTCCTCAATGTGATCCCCAACCAGCTCTCATCCCAGGACAATGAGGACCTACTCACCATCCCTGACGAAAGGGAGATCAAGGGAGAAATGCTGAGCCTCAACCATGAAAGCCCCCCATGCCCCAACAGCTTCCCAGGGTCTTTCTACAGAGCCTCATGGGATGCGGTGAAGATAGATGTCATAGCATCCATCCAAGACATCTTTCGTGAGGGCCACCTCCATAGGTTCGCATGTTCCACGACCATTTTATTCATCCCCAAGGTTAATAATCCAACCTCCATAACCCAATATAGGCCGGTGAGTATGTGCAACTTCCCATACAAGATTTTGGCCAGCATCATCATTGTGTAGGTTTCGACTCACATTCCCTAGTGGATATCCATGGAACAAAATGGGTTCGCCAAAGGGCTCTCGATCCAAGGGGCCATTTCCTTGGCCCAAGAGATGATCAGAGATCTAAACATCAAGGTATTTGGTTCCAATTTGGTGATTAATCTTGACATGAATAAGGCGTATGACTGGGTCGAGTGGGGTTTCATCAATAGAGTGTTGGCAGGCATGGGGCTCTCTCCAAGGAACATCGACATCATCCTTAGGTGATTTAATTCTTCATGGCTAATGATTACCTTTATTGGGAAAGCGTACGGGTTTTTCAAGACTTTTCGTGGCTTGGGGAAGGGCGATCCACTGTCCTTGAGCATCTTTATCCTATCCCAGGATATCCTCAGCCGCCTGCTTCATAGGGGTAGCAGTTCTAGAGAGGTGTTGGCCTACTGAGAAGCAGGAGCACCCCCTCTATTTCCCACCTGATGTTCATGGATGACACCGTCTTTTTCCTAAATTCCAGTATGTAATCCATTGGAGGCTTCAATAGGATCCTACATGACTACTGCTAATGCAGCAGGCAGGTTATCAATAAGGCCAAGTGAAAATTCTTTTTATCCAACCAATGCACCTCCTCCTAGATCCCTATTATCCAGCACAACCTAGACTTGAATAGAGGATCCTTCCCTATGGAGTACCTGGGTGCTCCCATATCCCCTGGACGGCTTCGTATTCGGGTTTTCAACTCCACTATTGGTTGGATAATAGATAGGGTCCTCAACTGGAAGAACATTTTCCTCTCATTCGGGGATATCATAATGTTGGTTAATAGCGTTTTTCTTGCCACTCCCATCCAGTACCTCCCATCCATCAAAGTCCTGAAGAGTATCATTAACAAAATCGAGAGATATTGGAAGGTTTCATTTGGGATCCTCGTTCGAAAGGTAAGCGGCACTGGGCCTCCTGGAACAGGGTGGAACGTCCTTCTAGGGAAGGCCGCATCAACGTATGCAGGCCCGATGACACCCTTCACTACATGAATGCGAAGATCACCTGGGAAGTCTTGGAACAACAAATGCCCTGGGGGGCCACCATGCATGATTTTCATCTCGGGTCTTCATCCCCAGGCGCTAGGCAGAAATCCTGGTTTTGGTCTATGATTTCTCCCCTCATCTCCTCCCTTCAACCTCACTCCATATCGATCGTGGAGAGGGGAGACATTTCCTTTTGGCACCATAACTGGGTTGGCAGCAGCCATGGGTTCCTCGGTTGTCCATCCATTTCAATGTCTTTCAAGGAGGCCTCCACCTACCCGACATTCATTAGGGTAGTTTTGGACAAGGAAAAACAGGATACTTTCAACCTCATTGAGCACAACCATTACTCGTACAGGTGTGTCTTCCCCCCTTCTCATTTAGGGACCTTCTGCTCTAGAGACTTCCGGTGTACACTAGCCAGCTCAGAACAGAGTGATGCTTGGGATGAGCTCCTATGGTCCAGAGGAATTTCCCCCAAATACAACTTTCTCACCAAGAGGATTATCCACAAGTCTCTCCCCATGGATGATAATATTAAACATTGCAGAATCGCGGTGGTGTCATGGTGCTACTGCTACTTGGATTATCAGGAGGAGAGTGCGGGGCATTTGTTCTTCGAAAGTGAATGGGAGATGGTGGTGTGGAACTTCTTTTTAGAGTTCACAGCAATTCAGGATAGTCTCATAGTGGGCATGCCATTTCTATATCAATGGTTCCATGGGGCGGGGGAGGGATGCCCTGAGAAGATGTCTCGCACCATGGTCCTCCATGCAGGCTGTTGGTCGCTCTGGCAGGCGCAGAATAAGGCCATACATGAGGGAACCACCACCTCCATTCAGGACATCATCTCCCACATAATGATTCTCCTCCTTGATATGATATGTTCCCTTAATAGATGGCTGGAAGTGCCTACACTTCAATGGCTACTCGCCCATGCTGGCATTAATTCTTCGGGGGCAGTGGAAATAGAGGCCATTGGGAATTCTGGTCTCTACCTAGCATGGGGTTCAAACTCAATACTGATAGGTCTTGTTGCATGGGAGTCCTCCGTGGTGGAGGGTTGGTGCGCAACTCTACAGGTTCAGTCATCATGGCTTACTCGGGCCGCCTGGGTCATGGCTCTTCTCTCTAGGAAGAGGCCAATGTGATGTTTTATGGCCTCAACCTTTGTCAACTCAAAGGGATCATTTTATTCGAGGTGGAAACCAACTCCCAAATTCTGCACAACACCATGCAAGTCGAGGGCCCTATCCCATGGTTGATACATTACATTATTTGGAAATGCAGGGGCATGACTAGCGGAAACACCAAGGTGATCCATACATGGAGAGAGGGGAACAAGGTTGCTGACCACCTTTCTTCTATTGATATCTCCGTGCCGGATCCCATATTCATTCATAATGTTATCACCATGAAACTGGAGGGGTTTAACCTGGTGAGAGGGGATGCCCTTAACCTCCACTATTTTCGACCTCTGTAGTCCACATGTACTCTGTGACTGGATTACTCTCTTTTGATGTTTTCTATTTTCCGTAATAAAAATATAAATGTTAGTAGTATGTGATACTAGTGCAGTAGGCTAGGACTATAACAACCCTATTTTTTAAGAGATATATATTTTCTAATTTCGTTGATGTTTTTACAGTAAACTAGACCAAGATAAACTTGTGTTACATGAAACACAATCTTAACTTGTGGTATATGAAACACTATACTAGCCTTCTATTACACACACTTTCCATTTATTTTGATAGAATTAATTTCAAAAATGACCAAGTTTATTTGAATAACTAAATATTATTATGTTACCATATAACCTATTCATTATAATGTCTGGTATGAACTATATCAAATTTCTTCTGAAAAAACATTTAAATACAAGTAAATGTGTTAATAAAATAATAAATTCTATATTGATGGATTTTATTAATTAAATATATATTTAATATATTAAATATAAGGTTTAAAATCCATATTATAGTTTTTCCGAAGATTATATAAGAAAAGAATCAATATTTTTGGATAAAAGAATATTTTTTTTAAATGTGGTCTTACCGCCTTTTGATGGAGCACCCATTTTAAATATAGTTTTGAAACTTTTCTATATTCTATTTGAAAAAAAAAATTAATATTTTAAAGTGGAGTATCAAAATTCAATTTGGTGGAATTCTTGGTATTTTTCTAATAAGTTTTACATTTTGTTGAATAGTACAAAAAATAATGCATTTCAATTAAAAACTAATGTTTCCTCAATTTTTTATAGTGTGAAATAATATATTAGAATATTTTTAAAGTATAATTAGATTATATTTTTATCATTTTATATAATTGAGGTCATTAGCATTAATTTTACACTAAATTTAGATGTAAATTCATTTCAATCTTTTGCATGTTGTAACTTTTAAAACTCATTTTCTCACTTCGACAAAGATATTACTTTTAAATCAATTGCAAGAAATTTTGTATTTTGAATTTTGAAAATGGATTCCATAATTTGAATTAGTGTTCCCAATTTATGTAAATAAATTTCTTTTATTTTTTAGCATTATGAATAGTAACTTCAGTAATTTTTTATTAATACGGTAAAATGATAAATCAGGTAATTAAAGGTAAATATAATATTAAAAAATTACCATACCACTTGTAATAATAAAATTAGATGTTTTTTTTCATCCTAAATTATCCTTTTGTAAAAATGGTATCCTTTTTAAGTCATTCTGATGCAATTTGGACATTTAATATATTGTATTTAAAGGAAATTTAAACATTTCTTACTCAAAATTTAATAACTATTTCATTTTTACTATAAGTTTATAAAGAATATAAGTTCAACTATAAACACTCATTTTAAATATAAAATGTTTTTATTTATCATGGTAATTTATTTGTAATTTTTAATAAATTGATCATTACCTTAAAGGCTTATACATTAATGATGTAGAAATTATTTGATTGATGAAAAATTAATAAAATAATTTTTTTAAATGATAATAAATATTTAAAGACAATAAAACTAGACCAAATGTTATTAGTCATGTATATATCGACAATAATCATCAAAGGATCTAATTATTGACCATTTTGTGCCATATTTAAAGGATTATGACACTTATAATATTTTATTTAATGTAATGCTATAGTTGTCATATTCATGTATTAATAAATATAACATATTTAATGTATCATTTTCTAGAAGAAATATTTGACTATGAGTATTATGATTAAATATATGGGATTTATTTGTCTTATAGTAATTTATTTTGAATTTTTATTAAACTTATAATTATATAAAATAATTACACAAAACTGATGTAGTATTTATTTTATTAATGGAAATATGATTTTAATATTATTAAAAATATTAAGATTAATATAATTTGGGATAATTAATGTATCCAATAAATTTTATATTTGATCATGAACCCATAGGTAAATAATAAAATATATTTTTTCTAAGATAACATCTTATCATGACATGTTTTAAAATCGAATAATTGAATAGCTTCAAAATTGACACTATTGCTATTTTTTCAAAATAACGTTTTATTAAATCATTTAAAATAATAATAAATTTTAAAAAAAATATTATTATATGGTGTAAAATGTTATTTTTTGTTCATTTATTATGTAATTTACCTTAAATAAGTTATAATTACACTATTTTGATATTGAAATATTTGTCACATTAGTTAAAAATTAAATATAGTAACTAAGTGTTGGTTAAAAGGATAAGGTTTTAATTGATATATAAACTTCATCAAAATTTATTGGATGATTATATTAAAATAATATGTCATCTCATATTTGAAAATATGACATTTATGTTGTTTTTTTATGTGGTTTGAGTTTATTATAAATTAATATTTTTAGAGATTCCAAATGTGCCCCTCACCCCAACTATAAAAGGGAACATCCTCCATCAAAAATTAACATCACATTGAGCATTAAATATCAGATATCCCCGGACCATTTACCTTTTGAAATTAATTTTTCACATTCTAGAGGTTCTTTTCTTCTCAAAATATCAACTCTAGTGTCGTTAAGAGTAGATCTAGGGGGTCTTTTTCGAAGAAGAGATAATCTCCTCTGCCGATTCTTACAAAATTAATTCTTCTTTTACTTACACTTCATGTGTTTTTTCCATCATAATTTAATAAATATAGTATAAATTATATTATAAGATTTTTTTATTGTTTTGAAACAACCATATTTCACCTTATATCCATCCAACGAAAAATGAAATCACCACATGTGAGTACGTATGTCTTACCATCTCCACATCGTGGCGTAATTGTTCATCCATCAACAGTTTTCATATATGGGTGTAATGATGGAAATAAAAACAATATATGATTGTTATAAAATTATATATACTCTAAAATATTATATACACCATCCACTTCAATACCATTCATTAATTATTTTAATGATATCATTGCTCTTGTGTACTTAGGACATACAGTCTCTACAATGCGATGTGATTCATTCTACATGATATACATTAAATAATAATTATATAAATGAATATGAATGAATAAATATGATATATTTTATTATAATATATTTATATAAATAATATAACTATAACCTAACAATAGGAACAATATCTTATCAGAAAAAAAAATGTGTAAGAAAATAAAGCAGTTTATACCTGATGGATGAGTAAACATTTTATGAACAAATGGGTAATAATATGATCACATAAGATATTATAAAAATGAATATCATTTTAGAATAATTTAATGGAATTATTTAAACCCCTATACAGGAGGTTCAGACACGTATGAAGGATCCCAAACCTAAGGTATGGGATAATTTCACAATTTCATTATTATCTGAGATTGTTTATACTTATGTATTTATTGGGATATATATATGATCCATTTACATGTTTTATACATAGGTATTCCAAAATATTCTTTATATTGTTTTAAATTTATTAAATTCAATTATCACCCTTGGTGATATTTTTATTAAATTGTATAAAAGGATTCTTTTTTTGTTTTCGATATGAGGTACTTTTTTACTTATTAAAAAAAGTATGAGAAGAAGGTTTTATTTTATCTTATTTAGAACGAATGGATTTTTTCATTTTCATAATGCCTCATTTCAATGAAGCTTCATTTACAAGATATCATGTTTATTTTCAAATAAATTCTTTTCTTTTAAAATTGTGTAGAATTTTGAGAAAAAAATATGTTTTTGAAGAAGAATGGGTATTTTTCGCAAGATTTAATTTCAAGCATTCTATCTAAATTATTTTCCATCTATGATGGAATTATTTAATAGGGTCCTCCTTCATGTATACCATTCCTATTATTAATATGGTTTGATTACGTTTATGAAGGAATACTATTAATGAAATCCATTTGTTTTACATGGATTTTGTTATGATAGAATGATGTTTAAGAAACCCATTTTATTTTTTGGGTTATGCTATGATGAATGATTTATGTTTTTATAGAACACATATTAATGATTTCATTATTATATTGGTAGGACATATATCTCCCTCTAATACATTGGTTAAATATTTATATCCCACGAGATAGATAGGACTGGAAGAGGTAATGATCTTGTTTGAGTAATATGAGGCTGGAGTGGGAAATGATATAAGTTCAGTAATATAGGGTTGGAATGACTATTATACGTGGTTCTATAATGTAATGATGGATTGGGGAGTTATCTTTGTTCGGTAAAGGACTTTTTCCACTATTATGGTCTTGGAAATGATCCTTGGCTAATATGTAAATAATTTTTTATGCTTATATGTTTTCCAAAATTACATGCTTTTTGAAAATGTTATTTTCTCATGGCCCATGTTACTTTATGATTTATTCCCTATGAACTACCAATATTTTTTTCTTGTCTCAATATATTTATATATGTTATATGTTGTATGATTTTAAAATGTAATTTTCTAGTTTTTACATTATTATGTTCATACTTTTCTATATATTTCCATTTTTTCCATTTACTAAGCATCTAAGATCACACATTTCGTATGTTTTTTTTCTACGGGATATAAATAATGGTTTTAGGAATGAAAAATAAATGGGAAGATATTTATGGGAGAATTTGAAGATCTTTCACCAAATTAGAGGAATGTGTTCCAAGATTCCAAAGGCTCTAATCTAATATGGTCCTTAAGTGTAATTTTATGTAATATATTGAGTATTCCTTAAAAGTAATGTAATGTCCATATACATCAATATTTATTCATTATAGGGACATAATAGGCCATACTATGTAAGGGACCTAGTCGAGTTCCCTCCTATGGAAAGATGGTCCATATTTAGTGCTTTCATAGAACACTTCCCCTTACAGCCAGTGAGAGAGGGTTTACACCAAATCCTTGTTCAGGAGCAGGGTCCGAGGTTTATCAATAGGTAGGGAGATGGATATAGCTAGCTGAACAGGTTGAGGTAGTGGTCATGGTCACGGTAGCCAGACACCACTTGTACAGTGACAGTAGGGAGGATCTTCTCAGGGTAGCTAGGTGGTATCACAGGGCCATGGTTCATGCCAGGTATACATAGTGTAACTGATCGAGAAGGGGCAGGATTCTAGACCTTATATTATTATAGGTAATATTGTAGTACCCTCTACTTTATCTTCTACACTTTTTAATCTAGGGGCTTGACATAGTTTTATATTTTCACCCATTTAGAAGAGTATGGGGCTTAGTGTTCTATTTTTTGAGATCGTTATGACACTGGATACTATATTGGGTGTCATAATAGAGGGTGTATTCTGGTGCATAGAGTGCCCCTTGAGATTGGAGGGTGTCACTTCCTCTAGGGCCTATATGTCGTCAATAAGATATGTTTTGACGTCATACAAGGGATATATTGTCTCGTACCTTATCAAGATTTTTTTGATTGCTATCGTTGGAGGTTGAATTTCACAACACCCAAAGGGGGAGAGTTTATTGACAAGGGTGAATGGGTTTTCTAGGGGAGTCAAGATAGACCCCAACTTTTTTTGACTGGTCAGGATGATAGTCTAGATTTCAGGTTTATATCTAGATGACCATGGAACACGTCAGGCAGATATCCCACTTGTGGTTGATTGTTTCATGTAATTCTTCCTAGATGACTTATAAGGATTACATCTAGTGAGAGATTTTAATTTCTCTATCATTCTTGTTCAAAAAGATTAACCTAATTTCATTCCTCCTTATTGTATATCTACTACTGAGATGTAGTATCTTAGAATAGAGATAAAGGATTTAGAGTAAAAGGGTTTCATCTGACCCATTACTTCTCTTTGTGGTTCGCTAGTCCTTTGTGCAAAAAAGGGAAGATGGAACCGCCAGGCTGTGTGTGGATTATAAAAAGGTAAACTAGTTAATGGTTAAGAATAGTTATCATCTTCTATGGATAAATTATCTCTTAAACCATCTCTGAGAAGCTCAGGTCTTCCAAAATATTTATTTAATATCTGGTTACCATTAGGTGTGTGTTAGACCATCAGACATAATTCACCCAACCTTTGGGATCAGGTACGGTCTATATGAGTATTTGAATATATTGTTCAGCCTCCCGAATGCTCTTGAGGTATTCATGGAACTAATGAACCATGTATTCCATCCTTATCTTTATTTTTTTGTGTTGGTTTTCATGGATGATTTCTTGGTGTATTATTATACTAGTCAAGACCATGCCACCCATCATGAGATCATTTTGAATACACTAAGATAGAATCAATTATATGCTAATCTCCCAAATTTCTACTTCTGGATGGATTAGATTCACTTCCTTGGGAATGTTATCTCAGAGACAAGTGTATCAGTAGACCCATTGAAGGTGATAGATTTAGATTCCTAGGAACGTTACAAGAATATATTTGAGTTACAGAGTTTCTTAGGGAAGGCTGGTAACAACAGATGCTTTATAGAGGGCTTCTCACACTTAGTAACACTGCTGATAGGCATGACTATAAATGGTGCGAAGTATGTATGGACATATTCCTACAATATGGTATTTTATGAGTTCAAATAGAGATTGACTTCATCACTGATATATATTTTTCTAGATCCAGGTAGGAGTTACACTGCATACTACGATGCCTCAGGTATCGAGCTGGGAGAAGTTCTTATATAGGGGGTCGATTCATTGCATATGGGTCTCTACAGTTGAGGCATCATGAGAGGAATTACCTAATGTGAAATCATGAATTAGTTGTATTTGATCATACTTTCTCTTTTGGATACATTACTTACTGAGATATTATTTTGTAGTGTACATGGACAACAAAATCATCAAGTACATTTTTACACAACATGATCTGAATATGAGGTAGCGAAGGTGGGTCAAATACCATCATACCGTGTTTTTAAATTATTTTCACAGGTTATAAGTATTTTTATGACAAATAAGGATTACATGTAAAATTTCATGAAGTTTTGTCTAAGAAATCGTGTTTTATTTGAAAAGTTTTATATTTTTGAAGATATGGATACAATTTTTGTGGTATCCATTCTATGTAAATTTGTAATTTTATGTATATGTTATTTCACAATTCTCTAAAACTCTAAACATTAAAATATCCTCAATATTAAAGGAAGTGATTCCTTGAATAAATTCAATATAATGTAATGTAATAAGGTTGGGTCCTTATAGTTGGTATCAGTGGATGGTTTAGATAAATTCAGGGGTTAGGATGATGCTAATAGAATAATATAAATCATTTTTAATATATGTTTAATTTGGAATGATATATCATTTAAATATTAATTTGTTCCTTTGACTAAGATATGTTTATTTAGAATGGTTCTTCACCGAAGAAACACGTAAACTGAAGAGGAGACACACCAACATAATGATATCCTTCAGAATCTAAATCCCATAATGGTATGGATTTAAACCTAGTAGTTTGTGATAGTAATGGATCACATAATGCATGAAATTAATGGTGGTGGAATCCACGTAATAGGACAACCATATGTACCACAAAGGAACCTGATGATAGTGGAACATTTTATGAGACAACACCCTCTTACGTTCAATGGATCTTCTTCCCTAGTAGTAGATAATGGATGGATTAGGGTCGTTGAAAAAATATTTGATGTTATGGGTTGTTCATATAATCAAAAGGTATGTCTTGTGATTTATTATTTTTATGGTGAATTTGATCAGTGATGGTCATCATTCAAGAATATCATAGATAAATGGGTTGTTGATTCCTTATAGTGGGATGAATTTAATTGTCTTTTCCTCAAAAATATTTTTGTAAGGTGGTATGACTTTGGATGGAGAAGCAATTCCTTTAATTGAAGAAAAATGAGGAATATTTAGTGGTTTTGTGTGAAGAAAACTTCACCCAAATGGTGAGGTATGCTCCAAATCTTATTCTGGAACATGATAGAAAAATAAATTGATTTTAATCAGCATAAAATCCATGGTATTGAATGTCATTATCCTCCCTTTAATTAAAAAGTTATGAGAATCTTGTTTGATATGATGAGTGGGTGGAGACAGAGATTTTTGATGATCATGTTCACTTTAAAATCAATGAGAAATGGAGGTCCATATGGAAAGTGATGGGTAAGAATAAAACAAAGAAATCTGATGGTAAGAAATTCTAGTTTCCAATTGGTGAAAAGTGTGCCAAAAATCACCCTAGAGAATTCCTTACCAAAACTAAAAAGTGTTTTTGATGGTTTAAGTTTGGACATATGGCCCAAGATTGTAATGAAAATGATCCTAAGGCTAATCCTGATAAAAATTTATTAAGTGTTTTAAATGTGGTGAGTGGTTCATTATGCAAATTCCTACCCAAAGAGAGATCTAAATGATAAAAAGAAGCCAAACTATAAGTAGAAAGGTGTGGTGAGATCCATTATGATTACGTCAGTAGATGTCAGGCCATCCAATAAAGTTGTATGAGGTAACTTGTTTGTTTACTCGTATTTTCCTAATGTTTTGTCTGATACGAGGTCAACACATTCTATTATTTCTGAGAAATTTTCTGCTAAATTGGAATTATCAACTTAGAAAATGAGACCAGAACTTATTGTTAAAACACCATGGGAAGATATTATAGAGAAAAGGAATTATAAGAATATTTCTGTTGTGGTTTGTGGAAATAATTTTATTTAAAACCATTTTGTTCTTCCCTTAGTCGAGTTTGATGTCATTCCAGGAATGGATTGGCTTTCTTTTTATCATGATAAGATTGATTTTAGATCTAAATAAGTCATTTTTAGCAAGTGTTTTAGTTTTTATACAAGAATGAAACCATAAAATTGATAACATAACAGGAAGCATAGAAATAAATGGAAATGAAAGTTATCTTTCTCATATTAATGAAAACAAGGGAACTGTTCAGATTAATGATGTGATAGTGGTAAATGAATACCTTGATGTTTTTCTTGATGAGTTACTCGGTGTCATACCTGATCGGAAAGTTTAATGAACAATTGATTTAGTTCTAGATGCTAAGACAACTTCAAAACCCCCATATCTAATGGGTCAAATGGAACTTACTAAATTGAAAAATCAATTGTAAGATTTTCTTGCTAAAGGATTCATTCATCCTAGCACTTCACTATAGGGTGATCTCAGTTTTTTGTTAAAATAATGATGGTTTCATGAGACTTTTCATTTAATATATATCCATTATTAACATCACAATTAAAAATAATTATCATTTACCTCATATCAATGACTTGTTTAATCAACTCCAGGGAGCTCAGTACTTTTCCAAGATTGACTTGAGATCTAGATACCCTCAGGTGAAGGTAAAGGAGGACAAAATACCAAAAATATATTTTCATACTAGATATGGGCATTATGAATTTGTTGTTATGTAGTTTTGGTTAACTAACTCACCTATTGTATTTATGGATACAATAAATAGAATGTTTCATGTGTTCTTGGATAAGTTTTTGGTTGTATTTAGTGATGACATTTCGGCATTTTCTAAGAGTGAAGAGGAGCATGAAAAACATCTATGGGTTGTTTTCAAAACCATAAAAGAAAAGAAACTATATGGAAAATTCAGCAAGTGTGATTTATGGTTGCAACATATTTCATTTTATAAGATCATTGTAAATAAGGATGGAATAATAGTTGATCCTGCCAAAACAAAAGTGGTTGGTGAATAACCAATACCTACAATTGTTACATAGATTCACAGTTTTATTGTATTAGAAGGTTATTACAAATGGGTTTTTAAAAATATTGCATGGTTATCTATCATTCTAACTATGTTAATGAGAAAAGGATTTAAATTTATTTGTATAGAATAATGTGATATTTCTTTTCATGAACTGAAGAAGATATTGGTGAATGCTCCAGTTTTGGATTTTTTTTTCTAAAATGGTGAGTTTTTCATATAAAATGATGCTTCATTGAAGGGACTTCATTTTTTTTAATGTATAATGATTAAGTAATTTCTTATTCTTTGAGATAACTAAAAACTCATGAGTTAAAATATCCCACTCATGATTTGGTATTGGAAGCTGTGGTTTTTTTATTTGATAATTTGGATGCATCATTTATATGGGGCCAAATGTCAAATATATACAAACCATAAAAGTATAAAATATATATTCACTTAGATGGAATTAAACATGAGGCAAAGAAGTTGGATTGAACTGATAAAGGATTATGATTTCATGATCAATTAACATCAGGGAAAATCAAACAATATGGTGGATATATTGAGTCAAAAACATCATGCATCATTAACCATGTTACGTTTGGAACATGATCCCTTGATTAATGATTTGTTGAATTTTGGCTTAGATGTTATTGGTGCAGGAAATAACAATGTTTTGTTTCAGGTTTAAGTGAAGTCATCATTATCAGAAATAATTAAGCAAGCGTAGAAGGAAGACTGTGAGCTATAGAAAATGGCAGAATTTTAAAAAAAATTGTAAGTTTCTAGAATTTAACTTCGATAAATATTGTGTTTTAAGATTTGGGAAAAGGTTGTGTGTGACTTGTGATTCACAGTTGAAGAATGATTTTTTGTGTGAAGCTCATAGTTCCCCATTTTTAGTTCATCTTGGAAGTACTAAGATGTACAGATCCCTTTGAGAGTATTATTGGGGGATGGAATGAAAAGAGGTATTGGATATTTTAGCATGAAATGTTTGACATGTCAACATGTTAATGCATAGTGGCAGTTACCTAAGGGGATTCTTCATCCATTGCTAGTGACATAGTGGCAATGGTAGAATATATCCATAGACTTCATTGTGGGACTACCAAAGACTTCTCGAGGTAATAATGCAATATGGGTTGTTGTTGATCGGCTGACTAAATCTGCACATTTTATTCCTATTCAATATACAATATCTTTGGATCAACTTTCTCGATTGTACCTCAAAGATATTTTTTGGTTATATAGAGTTTCTCTTTCCATTATATCTGACTGATATCATAGGTTCACTTCTAACTTTTTGAAGGGATTCTAGATGTCATTGGGCACATAAATAAATTTCAGTGCAACTTTTAATCCTCAATCAGATGGGTAGTCAGAACCAATTATTCAGTCTTTGGAAGATATGATTTGATATTGTTCAATGGAATACCATGGAATTTGGGATCAACAACTTTACTTAGTTGAATGTACTTAAAATAATACTTTTCATTCTAGTATACAGATGGAACCTTTTGAGGCATTGTATGGAAAGCGGTGTCGAACACCATCTTTCTGGGATGAAGTCAGGAAAAGGAAGTTTATGCCACCAGAATTGGTAGAGGAAGTGGATGAGAAAGTGAAGATGATCTAGCAACACGTTAGGAGAGCTCAGAATAGGTAGAAACATTATGCAGATTAGAGGATAAAATAATTTTCATTCGAGGTAGGTGATCATGTCTTTCATAGAATATCACCATGAAAGAGTATTATGCATTTTGTTAAGAAAGTAAATCTAAGTCCAAGGTTCATTATACCTTATGAAAGTTTGGAGAAACTTGGACCAATCTCCTATAGAGTATCATTACCTCCAATTTTATCTCAGGTACAAATTTTTTTTCATGTTTTTATGTTTAGAAAGTATGTTCCAGATTCAACTCATGTTTTGAGCCCAGAAGCAGTTCAGCTGGAGGAGAACCATTATTATGAAGAGAAACCAGTTTAGATTCTTGATCAAAGGGAACAAGTATTGTGTAATGATGTAATCCACTAGGTAAAAGTTTTATGGAGAAACCACATGTTTGAAGAAGAAAAACGGGAATATGAAAATGCTATGGTGGAAAGGTATCATCACTTATTTAGTAAGTAAATAAAATTGTGAGGGACAATTTTCTAGAAGGTGGGGATAATGTAACAACCCATGTTATTAAAAAAATAAATTGAAATTCATTGAACATTGATTTAATATAGTAGTTATAACTATCCTTTAAACATTATTTTGTAGCTTCTATGATTAGAATTTCAAAAAACAGCCATCTACAATTACGATTAGTAAGTTATTTGGAGTTTGATAGAACCAACATGTTTTTTTGGTGAATAGTAACATACCCTTATGAATAGTAATATGACCATAATTAATATTCAATTGTATTATTATTGTATTTTCTTAAGGGTAAATGATAATGGGATGTGTATTAATTTTTCTAGGTGTTAAAAAATGTGTTATAAATTTAAAATTATAATTTTAGAATAAATTATGATTTTTTTTAAAATAAGATTAATAATATTTAGAAAATTATTTTCAAAAAATGGAGTTCATTTTTGAATTCTATGCATCAAAAAAAATTATGGTGAATTTTTGGGATTTTTTTGAAATTCTTCAATTTTTGATGAATAGTAAAATATGGTAAAATTTCGTATGTCAAATTATCTGTTAAGTAAAATATTTTTGACATCATCGCTGATGTAGTCCCACTTAGTTTGAACTCACAAGAATTTATTACTATTTGGGTCAAATGAATCAATACTATCAATAGTATTGAGAATAAATATTAAACTAATGATTAAAATAATGTAAAATCCCTCCTCCCCTCCTGTATAAATATCACCCTCATCCCCCTCTTCCTCTCACACCTCTCAAGACATGAGCATTGTATATGTTATACAACATCTCCTCTCCAAGATCTTACCCACATCCTAGGAATTTTGGTCTCGTAAAAGGCCAAAACCAAAGGCCTTAAGGATGATCCTAAGGAGAAGAGGTCAAGAGGTAAGAATCATCATCATTTTCATGTGTTTTCTTTCCAATTTATTTATTTTCTTATACTATATTTCCCTAAACTTATCCAGGAGGTATGAAATATATATAATCTTATATATTCTATTTGTTACCATGTTCATGTAAAATATTCATCATCTTCCTTTCTCTCCTCTTCCTATTTTTCTAAAAATAAAAACATCGTCCTAGATGTTCTGATTACCAAAATTGTAGACAATGTGTTTCCAACTTCCTTTACATCCTTAAAATATGATCATAAAACCCTTTTAATGGTTGAAAAAATATTTAAATTTTATTTTTTAACCTATTTTATTATTCTAGAATGAAATTTAATGAATTACATTAAATTATATAATGAAACAAGTTCATGATTAACGGGGAACCGTAAAAAATGATCTAAGAAAACATCATTAATGTTTTATCTAATGATCCATATTATTATATGATAAAAATGATTTATGGAATCTTTATATATTTTCTAAAGATATTAATACCATTTTTCCACTTCTTTATTTTCATTTCTATAGGAAAAGAATATTAAATACAACCCGGCCACGGAAATCATGTAAAGAACACACTCAAAACAATTGAAGGAACCAAATACTAATAATTAATGGGTGAAATGATGTTAGTAAATGATCATATAAGGTTTTATAAAAATCAATATGTTTCTATAATATATTAATAACACTCTTTTAACCATTATACAATAGTTTTAAACAATTTTTAAGTAAGACAACCCCAAGGTAAAGGAATTATTTACCTGATTTACATTCTTTGGGTTAACCTTATGCTTCATTATTTATGGGGTATTAAAATTATTTGTGTGACGAAATTTTTTATATTATGATGAATTATGTGTATTTACAGTATATATAAATATTCTATCAAATCTATTAAGTCTCTATTCTATTATATGATATTTATAACGGAATTTTCTTTTAAAAACCTCTTTTAAAATTTTGTTTTAGGAAATTCAAAAGAAATGTTTTTATGAAATTATTCATGTTGTATAATTGTGTTTTGGTTCTTGGGAATTGTTTATGATGAAGGGTGGGACCTATATTTCCCTGAAATTATTTTGGTATGTGTATTTTGGAGGTCTTATGTATGGTTACTCCATGTATAACTACGATGGTTACATAAATTGTAGGGTAGCTATGAGGGTTACAAATTATAAGGTTACCGAAAGGGTTACAAGATTATGTATGTAATGCCCCAAGATACCTTTATGGTTATATTTATGTTTTATGTTTTTTTTAAATTATCATGGTAGTCTCACGTTTAACAAATTATGTTTATATGGGTGACAATTATGTCTTTTTGAAAATGTTTTCATATGGGGCAAGTATTCATGGAATAATGTTTTATTTCCTTCTTTTTATATCCATTAATGAGATTTTTCTACTCATCCCAAATTTTTAAGTGATTTTCATAGTATATAAGTATTTTTAAATAAAATAATAAAGGCATGTATAATATAATGATTTTTTTCAAATAAACCATGTATTATTTGAAAAAAATATATTTTGGAAGAAATGGATACAATTTTTGTGGTATCTGTTTTGTGTAAATGTTCAATGTTATGTATGTGTTATATCCATATTCTCTAAAACTCTAAACATTAAAATATCTTCAATATAAAAGGAAGTGACTTCTTGACTATAATTCAAGATTGTGTAATGTAATAAGGAAGGTTCCTTATAACCCTTCTCCGGGATGGACTGTAGTAAATGATGAGATCATGTGAGTACATGGTCCCATATGGGTCTTTTCAGACATGATTGAGGAGCTGATGTAAGATTTTTATGCTTCATCCTGGGTAGTACACCTGGGTTTCACCAACAGGTATTCGGATATATATCTTTAGTTCTTGTGTACGGGTATTAAAAGGATGTAGCCGGTTTTTTCATGAGGTGTTCCACCTGTCAGCAGGTGAAGGTGAAACACTGGTGACCATCCATACTTTTACATTAGAAACCCCTTCTGGAGTGGAAATGGAATGATGTCATGATGAATTTCATGATAGTTTTACTTATATCACCTTGAGGTAATTATGTTATATTTTTTTGTTGTTAGTCTTATAAAGGTCGCTCACATAAAACCAATTAAGGATACATTTTCTGTGGATGAGTCTGGGACGTTGTATATCTATAAGATAGTATGAATAAAAGGTATCTCACATTCCATAATTTTAGATAGGGACTCTAAGTATACATATAGATTTTGGAAAGTGCTACAGAGGGTGTTGGGTACACAGTTTCTTATGAGCATAGCTTACCACCCTGTATCAAATGGCAAGTCAAAACACATGATTCAGGTGCTTGAGGAAATTCTTCGAGTGTGTGTTCTATATTTTGTAGGCTCTTGGGAGAGGCATATACCCCAATTTGAGTTTTCCTAGAACAATAGATTTTATGTAACTATTAAGATGACTTCATTTGAGGATTTTTAGGGTAGGTCATTCCAATCACCCCTGTCTTGGATTGATGTAGGAGTGGAAGCTATTTTGGGAGCCTGTGTTGTACTATAGACAATTGAGTAGGTTTAGTTGCTTCAAAAGAGGATTGCTAGGGCATAGTCTCATCAGAAATAATAAACCAATCATCATTGGTTACCTCTAGAGTTTGAGTTCAGGGATCAGTTTTACTTGCATTTTTTCACCATGGCTAGGACATAGGATAATCAGGAGATAGGTTAATATTTCATTGAGATATGTCAGGCCATTCGATATTCAGGAAATAGTTGGGCCAGTAGGCTATCAGTAGTAGTTACCTTATAGGTATCAGGCTGTGCATGATGTCTTATTTGTTTCCCAGCTATGATTCTTCTATTTAGACCCATATCATTCTTTTCATCCTAAGGAGGTTGATTTAAAAGTAGATACATCCTTTTAGGAGAATCCAATGTGAATTTTGGATCGTATCATGAGGGTTATCTGAGGCTGGTATATACCCTTGGTATGATTGCTATGAATGAATGGTTTAAAGGATGACAACTAGGAGCAAAAGGTCGATGTGTGATGACAATGGCTAGAGTTACTCTCAGAAATTATTGATCACCCTTGAGAGGTAAACTCATGGATGAATTACTTTAAGGGGGGTATGTAAGAACTCAGTTCTTCTTTGAGATATGAATCTCCAGTTTTCTAAAAATTCAAAATTTTATTACTTAAATATGGCCTAATGTGAGTTCACATTAAGGTCATAGAGGTCTCAGGGGTGTCTAGGGCTATTCTAGAGAGCAGAACCAAAATTTTGGGATAAATGTGGAGGCCGCATGGTTTGATAAACCATTAGGGATGAGCTGCAAGGTCGTGTGGCCAGGCCTACCTTTTTATCAGGCTTTTACATAGGCTTTTAGAAAATTTATATCACATTTATTAATCTTTGTGTGGTAACTATGTGAGAACCCCGTCCTCCTACAGTATAACATGTGACTTGGCACATGGTTTTGAAAACTATGCACCTAAACTGTGCAGCCCAAATATTTTGGGTAAAATTAATGGTTTTCCATTAAATAATTTGGAATCAATCCTAAGACATATTTCATCATCCACATAGAAAAACCTATAATTTTGAATTCCTTTTAAGTACTATCCTAGGAATTGATCTATGTTCTTCGTCCAACCTCTAATTCAAATGTGGTTCATCTCCATGGATCTGCAGTGGTAAGTCTCCAATTCCTTTTTGGATGTTCTTGATTCTTTTGGATGTCAACTACGCAATTTGTATTTAGGTTCATATGCCCTAATTTGCCACTCTTCATTTTTTTTCTTAAGATTTATTCCAAATCAGGATGACTCATAACTTGATACTGAACGAGCTATCAAGCATGAGCCTAAGGTAGGTGTTCAGGTTCTTTATGTTAAAAGACTGATCGTTTATATATGTAACGGTGTCACACATAGAATTTCATAGCCTCACTTGAATTTGAATTGAAAATATTTATTTCCATTTATGTTTTAGGTAATTGAATATGCATGTTCAAGCGTGTTATAGGTTTTATACCTTGAATAGGAACCACCCCATAGATGAGTTTCCTTTAAATGGACCTTTTATGGCTTTTATCCTCAGATTCCCATGAAGCATGTCCCTTTATCCATGCTATTGGATGTCAAAATGTTAGTTGGTTTATGAATTAAATTGCAATTTTATGAATTGTAATTGGAATGACTAAAGGGTATGGGATGGATGACTTTCCCCTAGACCCATGTTATGCACTTGGCCCATTAAGCTTGATATTCTTATTTAAATGAACTGACCATGTGATTTATTGAAGCCTACACTATGAAACTGATGAAATTATCTTGAATTGTTATAATTAGTTTTTACCATGTGATTTATATTATAGTTAATCCATGTGTTATATTTATTGGTTTGATAGTCTTTTTATATTAAAAATGGTTATGTATATTTTTGAATGTCCCTTTAATTCCTATCCCTTGTGTAGTATGTTGAGTCTATGTTATGTGATGGATTGATTAAACATGGGAAGATCATTACTATGTTACTCCCACATGAGTAAATTAAAGGGAAAGCCCTTGAGGATGGTCCTTTTTTGAGTCACCCATCCTATGTGAGATATATTAAATCCCATTGGTTTTGATCTTGGAATCATTAATAATTTGTTTAAATGTAATTTAATTTATTAAATGATGAATAGCCTTGAGTGATACAAGTATTAAAATTAAAATTCTATGGATGGACTCTTGTGACTACTAACCATTATACCTTGAGTGATACATGGATTCAATTAAAATTCCAATTACAGACTCAATGGTTAATGTGACGATGAAATGGGTGATACGTGGATTCACATTAGAATTCCATAGATAGACTCATTGTATTGTATCTTGATTAAGCCATGGGTGATACATGGATCCAATTTATGGATTCCAGGGAAGGAATCATTGACTCTAGACTTATATTTTGATTGATAAATTGATTCTAATGGATTACTAACTACATAATTTAATGACACGGTCTTTATACCATATATAGAGAGATGCATGGGCTCATGAGAGTTTCGTCATGGACGGGCTCATAAGGTTTTGGTTGAATACACCATGAGTGACACTTGAATTCCGTTATCATAATTTCAAGGAAAAACATAGGTTCTAAATGAATTAAATGATATGAAATGACTTATGACTCTCCACCAAGAAAAATAACATGATTTTAGTTGGTCTAGAATTTTATTGTTTAGATGGCCTTTTGAGGCTGATTTTGTTCTATTGGTCACACGAGGGGTGTCGACCTTCAGTCGGATATTGATAATTATAAATTCAATGTACATGAATTTATAAATGTTTTGATTAAATTAAATGGTTATTAAATGAGTACCTTCACTTAAAGGATGTTTTCTTTTGAGTTCCCCTTTCTTACTGCATTACTCATTGCACAATTCCTACTATACGTATTCACTAATGGAATGGAACAGACCTTGGGTGGTTACCTACTGGAATATTATCTCACACCCCATTTGTGTCACCTTTTTGGGCCCAAAAATATTATATTATTGTAGGTACTCATAAGGGAAACCACCATTCTATGGGTACTTGACTTGCTGGTTAGGAGTAGGAGAGAATGGGACTAAGCTAAGGATTGCGACACATTTTGGATTATTTTGTAATTTTGTACTTTATATATGGGTTTTACATCTACCCTATATTTATTTTTTAGTTTCTTTTTTATAACAAGTGAAATGTATTATATTATTATATATAATATGACTTCTAACTTTATTTATACTATCAGTCTTCATCTATTTATTTATGTTGTATGGTACACTGGCTCTACTACATGTATAATATTTCTACCATGGTACACTCTGGTAATGTGGGAATAGTCTCCCCATGGACTCTCCTAGGACCTTGTAGCTAGTTGGAATCCTCAGGTGTTTGGGGAGATGTGCTTGAGGCCATGTGACCCACTGAGCTCAGGGCATAGTTTAGTGGAATCCAAGTCTGGGACATTATAGTTTCATATTAGTACAAGTTTAAATATAGGGGTGAGTATACACAACTATGTATAATTTTATAAATATTATAAAATAGCATGTATCAAAACATATATGTAATAATATAATGAATTTAAATAATAATTTAATGTTGTGACCTCATAATTCAATAGTTACCCAACATAATTTTAAGACCAACTCAACCACTAGTAATCTTACCCAACTTACTATTTTGTACACCAAGCCTCACATAAAAGAAATACTTTCCAAACAAATGAATTTTCGTTGATATGGATTTCAAGAAAAAGAATATCTATAATCATAGACCCTTACACAACCAAAAATGGATATTTTCATGTGGGAAATAATGGATCACTCCCACAAAAAAATGAATAACTTGGTCAATCACCATCATGATATCTCATAAAGGGTCACCCCACTGAGTGATAATAGAAATTAGTAGAACCAAATATATCCACATGATATCACCATCATCACATAGTTTTAAATGGAATCCAAACATTCAATTCTCTGAAATTATTTGTAGTGAACCACTGAAATAATCCCCATGACTCAATAGATTATTATAATTTCTTATTATTGGTGGAACAATCATTAATGTTGGTGAGCCATTTTTAAAAACCTAAAAACTTATTGATAAATCTTGAATAATTATTATATATATCATGGGTGTCATATCTGGTGATTGACCATAATGAAACCAATGGATATAATGTCATTTCATCACCCTAAGATGGTTTCATGTACAATTATCATCACATTATATTGAAATTCTAATTTTATATCCTCATGGTGATTTTATTGATGTACCTATAATAAATATGATGAATTATTATAACAATCATTATAGGCTATCACAGTAACCGTAAGTATACAAGTGATCATGTATCTCAACATATCAGTGGTAATATCTTCATGGATTAATTTCAATGGAACCTCAACAACAATTTATATCCATGGTTATTCCTTGACTAACCAAAACACATTATAATGCTGGTTTAGTAGTATAAAAACCATTATATTTCATAATACATCAACCCAAATCATGAACTCATTAACCACCATCCTTACAAAGATAATCTCCAACATGTAACTAATTCATTATAGATCCCTTCAATTTTAACCACCATTCCTAGGAATTTACACCCATCATGCATTATTAACCAATTTATGTTATCTTGATATTTATTATCCAAGTCACCCATAAAAATGAATCCACAAAGAGTATCCATACTCACTGATGGAGTAGTAATAAATGGGTTATTAACCACCTAATACACGATGGCTATAAAAATATAGGACCATTAGAGGTTGTATAAGTTATTGATATTGATTAAATCCATCTAGTAACTATGGTGGATGGTGGTCCACCATCTAGATGACCACTATTATTTTATATAAGAAATTAATTTCATTTTGAAATAAATTAAATGAAATTAATCAAAATAAATAATATGAATAATTTCTTCATTTTAAATACATAAAAAATATGAAAAATATTAATTTCACGTGTTGTATGAATGGTGTATGAGAGGTTTAGAAGCCCTATAGTAAATGTGTTCAAACTTATCTAAATTAATGTGCAACTATTCACCTAGAGTTTCATACCAAATTCATATAATTAAAGAAGAATCAGCTGCCAGTAGAGAAATATTTAACAAATGGTTCACAATAGGCTTAATGTATATATAAAATTACATCATTAATAAATAAAACACCATTACCTAATCAATAATTTAATAAATTATATTCAATCAATGTCTTAATTTAGAAATTAAAAAAATCACCAATTAGTACACATAAAACTGTCAACATTCTTGTTTAATGAGAAATTATTCTTATTGTCATTCAATGATTAAATATTTCAATTCTACAAATTCATGCACTATATAATCAAATGTGACTAAAAATGAATTTATATTTTGGATCAATGGATAAATAATTCTCAATTTAGACCACAAACATTAAATCCCCCATAAATTTATTTATTGTATTAACAAAAGGAAAATTAAATCAAGATGGATTTGTTATTTACCAAGAGAATTCACATCATACTCAGTTGGTCCCTAGAAAACATCACAATATCCTTATAAATTTTTCACATAGATAGTCTCTTAATATAATTGTGTCATCACTCATTAAAGATAAATCTCTCTTATGAATATCACTTTCACATAAATTTCATTACTGATATTACATAATAGGGAAAAATGAGGGTTTTGCAGATTTTTTAGATGATTAGAAGAGTGTGATGATGAAAATATTAAAATAACACCATAAAGAATAAAATTATGGAATGGTTATTTTAAAGGAATAATGGTTTGAAAATGAATGTTAATTTCATATCTCTTAATTTTTATTTCATAGTTACTTTGAATGATGAAGCATTTATAAGATTTAATATTGTAACAAATATGCCTTGAGGAAGAAATTTTGTGTATTAGATTCAACATAAAATTAGAATTAAGGATGTTGTATTGAAAATCATATTGAACCCATATGGGTATAATAGATAATGATACACTAATTAATTCTTATCTTAATCACACAACTATTGAAACATAATTTTTGATAAATAGAAAAATGGAATTCAAATTTCATTATGAAAAAAAATTCCGGAGATTGTGTCATTGATTAAGGAGATTTGAAGGTTATACATGATAAATATGTATATTACAATGAAACAGGGACCCATTACACCATAATTCCCTATGACATGGAATTTGAAGGAGGAGATAATGGATGTCCCATGGAGAAATGATCATAAGAGTTAATTGTAATTACCATGATTAGAACCAATCATCAATGACTTGTTCTATGTGTTATATAGCCTCAGTTTCCCCTCCATGTATGCCAAAGTTTAGTGGCTAGATATGAGGGTAAAAATCTTTTGTTGGGTAGACTATTCCATAGATATAATAACCATAAATAAAATTTTTATAACAAAAAAATAGAATCAATATTGAAATTACATAGATATTATAAATCACATCCATGCTATAACAAATAAAATTCTACCATGAAAGCATACATACCATCTGACTGCCAATTGAGTTAAATAGGTATATGAAATATAAAAAATATAAAAATACAAAAAAATATTAATTTCATATATGATCCTCACCTCAACCCTACTCTAATACCTCATCGATCTACCTGTATCGATCCCTTATAAATCATATAATCTAACCAATATATGGAATATGTTGTATGTAGGTTAATTAGAGTTATCATGTAGTTTCTGACAATAAAATTTAGTAGATTATCATGAATTTCCCCTAATATATGTTTTCATATATACATATATATGGGGAAAATAAATAAAAAATAAATAAACAATCATGTGTTATATGTTTTTAAATGATAGATAGGCCACTATGACACCCAAACATACATACTTAATCATATTTTAGAAACTATGAAACCACATGACGCAAGTCCTGAGACATATCGAAATATTTTTGGTATCTCTCTCATAAGTACCCAAACTATCCCCTCCTAGGGGAGTTCACATATCATAGAAAATCCCTATTGGGGAGGCCACACAATACAGTACCCAACAATTACCTACTAATTTAAGGTATGAAACACATAATAATACCCAGTTATATGAAAGGTAAAGTTTCAACAAAGTTACCAATCACTACCCACCAATACAGGGTAGGTTTCTCATCAGAGTACCAAACCATTGCTGGTAGATATTGTGTATTATATGCAACATAGTACCCTACCACTACCTTCTAATGTAAGGTAGGGTCCTCAATGAAGTACCAAACCACTACTCATCGGTGAAATATAGGGAACTCATCCTTTTTATTGGAATCCAAATAAGGATTAAATTGGGTGGTTTTTGATTTTTTGTCAAATAATTTCAATGGAGTTAATCTTTTTTTTTTCCTAAAAGAGGTGTTGGTAATCTAGAAGATCCCAAAGTTATAAGAATCTTATATGGTGTTCCAGATTTTATTTTAAAGTGTAATTAAGGATGGTGAGGAAAATTTAAAGAAGTTGTTCTATGGAGTTCTAGAAGATCATCATGTGTTCCAGATGTTATGAATAGTTTCCAATAGAAATTACTGAGTTAGGATAAGTCTTATTAGTGTTTTAGAATTATTTTGAGTATATTTTTCCCATAATATGGGTGCCAAACTATGGAATGGATTAGCCACACTATGGCGGAGGTTTTCTCTAAGGTAAAAAAAAGGCCTAAATAAGATTCCATGTGATCATAGGGTTCAATAAAAACAATAAGGTTAATTTTTTGACATAGGAAATCCTTGTAGGGTTAATTTAATATAAAAGCCCCTACTTTATTACTTTTTTAATATAATTAATAAATCATTATAAATATTGGAGAACCATGGCAATGTTGGTTATAAAAATGACAAAATTTTCACCATGAATTATAGGTCAGTGTTTCATATTGGAAATTTACTTGTATAAAATGGGGAATCCAAACATAGTAATTTTGGGAGATGTGGTCAATATTTAACGACATATTTAAATTTTATAAATATTGTGTAGAATTATGATTTTTTGTGCTGGAGGACACCATTGGAAAGGATGTCAAAATTGGAAGCCAGTGGAGGCCATTCCCTATTGGAAGCAGTGGTGATTATAAAATAGGACACTATTAGTGACCAAATTGTGGTGGTTTATATGATTAATTTTTTTTAATACCTATGAGAAAAAAATAGGATCACAATGGGAGTTATTAATTTCTAGATCGAGGTGTGTTGAGTTGTAGGAGTTTTCTAACTAAAGGAAAAAATTAAAAACTAAGGGTGGAAAGTTATGAAGGACACCGTGGTGAGGTTTAGAAGTACATGTGTGAAATGGGGAGTCTAAAAATGAGTTTATTAGATAATTTTTTGGAAATTTCAAAACAATATATTTTTTGAAGGATACATCATGGTTGAGGTGACCACATCATGGTGTAGATGATTCAGAAAACCATGATTTTCAAATTTATTTTCTTTCAGTTTGGAAATGAATGGGAATCCTGTACTAATATTAATAGATTTTTAAATATAGAAAACAATTAAAGATATCAAGGAGTATTGACCCATGTATCATAATAATATCATATGACACCATTTTCTTTCCATTTAAAATAGGCTTAAATTTCAAGGATTTGAATCAAAATATCCTTTACATATCAAGGATATGACTATTGAAAATATTAGGGAGGGATGTTGTTGAAATGTAAGTCTCCATAAATTTTTGGTGATGTCACTCATTAATAAGAGAGGGGAGAGTAAAGAAAGGGAGGTAATTGAAAAAAATATAAAGGATATAGAAATAGAGAACATTGGCATATCTACTTAAGAGAAGTGTATGAATAAAAGAGAGATTAATATTGTGTAGAAATTTATAGGACATTAAAATATACGATTTTTTATTATGAAAATAAGAAGACTTTCAGATAAGAAGGGGTTGGAAAATATAGGAGAAGATGAATGAAATATTAGAACTCCTTGATGATATTTCCAAAGAATAATGAATTTCCATGATTACCCATGGAAGGAAGATTATGTTATTCAAGTTGGTGTTCATAAACAGTTTGTGGAGGAGAAGGTAGTGAAACTAATTGAAACCATCTACATATGGTGAAATATAAAACAGTGGTGATATTTTTTTCATATTGGAACATGTTTTTACAGTTGTAACCTCTCTAGAGGTGTCAGAGAAAGATTGAAGTAAAGGGATTAACCCTTGGGTGGGTGTCATTTAACACGATACCTTGTAAGGGGAGTGACTCCATATCTAGGAGTTCCCTAGCCTAAATATATTATCCTACTGGGAGATGATAACATGGTCCAATGATGACTGAATAGACCTTTAAAACATTAATCAATATAATTATATAAGAGTAACTTACAGAAAAATCCAGATACATCTACAAAAATAGTATTATAAGTATGTACTAAAATGAATAATGTAGTGAAAAAATAAAAACATGAATTTTTTTTTTATAATAGTCCATATCAATATGATCCTACATCTATTCATTATTCATCTATTCTTCGTGAGATAAATTTAACCCACTAAAAACCCTCACTATTAAAAGTATGTGATGAGATTTTACAACAGTCACCACCTTCTTCAAATCTAATGATATAATCCAAAAATATACATACCTAAATTTTACACAATAATCAAAACTGAAATTGAACTAACTTTTAAAGTTGAGGTATAAACAAAATACTAACCAACTTGTGTAAGAAAAATCATTATCCAAATGAATAAAACACAAATATAAAAAAATATTAGATTTTAAAAATTAAATAATGAAATGATATTGGTAGTAGTTTGATTGATTCAGAAAAATGATTTCATGTTGAAGATCAATTGGGATCACAATTGTAGATCATTATTCATAGTAATTGAATTTTATCATCTTTTAATTCCTAGTATCAATACTATTGTTCATCAAGTTCCCATGATAAAAAATTATAAGAATATTATCCAATGGTTAGTTCATAATCTTTATGATCATCTCCATCAAGGTGTTTCTATATTATTGATATATTCATTCATACATTAAACATTTTTCATTAAATATACTTCAACCAATGAAAGAAGCTAAATTAAGAATATTTATATATATATATATATATATAATATAGCTTAAATATCTTAATTATATCTTGTATATGATTAAAAAACAATAAAACTATTATAATAAACCTTAATAAAAACTATAATAAAAAATATAAAAATTATCAAAAGATAGAGTACTATAATACATTTCAAAATGAAAAACACAATATTATAATGCATATAAATTTTATAATATGGATTTTTTATAAGATGAGAAATATCATATTGAAAAAAAATGATAAGAAATATTATATGAATTATTTTTTTAAGATATTAAATCTTGAATAAAATTGTTATAAAAATGAGTATGATATAAAAACATGTTAGGAGAAGAAAATTTAAATGCAAAGGAGTATGGCTCTCTCTCGGGCTCAAGAGGATGTGTCGCATGCACCCCCAGTTTTTCAAAAATAAAATGACTGTTGTGGCCTCTTATTCCTAGTCGGTACCTCCCCTATCGGTGTCGGGTCCCTTCGATCGTGGCTCTTCCTACGGCCCCTCTCCCTCGCCTAATGATATGGGGGTTGTGGTGCCCTCTGCTACTCTCTATGCTTGTCCCTCCTTCTGGGATGCCCTTTGTGGATCTGTTGGTGGTCTCTCCATTTTCTCAAAAGTCTCCTTTTCCCGGCCTCGGATGTTGTGTGAGGGTTCTCAAATCACCTTAGAAGTCCATGTTGTGGCATTCGCAGAGGCATCAGCTTGTTTGTGCTTCACCCCAGTTGCCCGTTTTGGTGCAGTGAAGCCATATCTGGTTGCATTTCAGTGTTTTCTGGGCTCTTGGGGTCTTCATCTCCCGGTTCAAATCTACGTGCTCCATCTTCTCTCCTTCTATATCATCCTAGCTTCGCAATAGGACTTTATATAGGTGTGGTGTAAGGATCCTCGATCTTGGGGTATATGGAGCTTTAATCATTCTAGATGGTCTTTGGATGCTCACCGAGGGCAAGAGTCTCCCCATGATGTGGGTTGGGATCGCCTCCTAGGGCTCCCTCTCCCCTTACAAAATAAATGACATCTCAAAGCCATTGGAGATTCTATTGGAGACTAAATGTGCTCCGATATTTGTAAAGGGTGCTGCGCGGAGGTGGTTGTAGCCAGAATATCTGTGGAACCGGATCTCTCCCTTCCAATTCTAGAGAAGATTGATCTACGGGTGGAGAATTCACCTTGCTGGTCTCAAGTCATTTCCTACCCTGTTTTCCTGAGCTTCAGTTCCCACTGTACCCTCCAGGGGCACTCCCTGCAAGTGTGCCAGCGTCTTCAGAAGGGAGGTCACAAGGGTCCGGTTCCATCCAAATCCTCTGGCGTGGGGGCTATTCTCTCTGCCATAGTCCATTATGGTAGAACAATAGAAGTGGCTTCAGATCCTGATGTCGGTTCCGAGATTTTCAAGGGATTTGCGGTTTTAGATCCTCCTTGTGAGCCAAAGCTGGAATTAGCCAATGGGAAATGTAGAGACATGGTGCCCTTTGTTCCGAGGGGTCAATCTCAATAGGTTGTTACCCTCTTATCCTCCTTTACACTTTTTCCAGGTTTGACATATCCACTCCCATCCCTCCAAACGGATCCAATACTACCCCAGAGTGGCCTTGGGTTGGATGTCTTGTCTCTTTAAATAGTTCCTTTGGGATTCGCCTTCGAGGGATCCCCACTTACTTCGGAATCATACCATTTACATAGTCCTTCAAAGGAAGATGTATCATGGTCAGATGCTAAGAAGGTGAGGCTGAGTCAACCCCTCTTGGATATTAAGAACACTATATGTTCAATGTCATATGCTGCTGATAGCCCATACAGTGAGCCCAAGCCTAGCAACACTGGTGTCTGTACTCGATCCCAGTCCAGGAAACTAAAGGGGAGAGCATCCCCCCACTTTTACAAGGCCATCCAATCTGGGGATAGTCCCAGAATTCGCTTTTCTCAATAACTTTGATGCCCATCTAGAATGTCTGAGGTGCTGGAGCTCGAATAAAATCATACTTTGTGTCTTTGGAGATTTCCAAACACATCATCTCCATCGTTTACCTTCTTGAGCACAAGAAACCGTCAGTTAAAGTTATTGATTTATCAAGTAAAATTAACTTTCATGGGTACATGCGTGAAGAACCGAATAACAAGCACATATGGATCTTTTGGAACCAGAGCTCTTTGGTTGTCCTATCCCAGGCAAGGGACCAGTTCATCACAGTGGAGGTCTCTCAAGGGCCTCACTCTTTCATTGTTTCTTTTATATATTCAAGTTGTGACTCTCACCAAAGGGATGTTCTGTGGTAATATCTTAACTCTTTTGATCATGTGAATCACCCTTGGTTTTTTGTGGGGGATTTCAACATTGTTGCGGATCCAGAGGAGATAAAGGGTCATGGGCCTTTCAATATGTAGGAAATCCATTATTTCTCCTAGTTCTTAGCGGGTTGGGGGCTTCTGGACCTTGGGTTTTCAGGTGACCATTTCATGTGGTGCAACAATAAATATGGGAACTGGAGGTCGTGGAGTCGTCTAGACCAAGGCATGGCCAACGTGCATCCCTTATACATGTATCCTAATTACTAGGTGATGCACTTGACACAGGGGATCTCAGACCAATCCCCTCTCCTACTTTTTCTCTCTACAGGATAGGAGATTCCTGATCGCTTTCGCTTTTATCCTCACAGGTCAAACCTTCCTGGATATAATGAGCTGGTGTGTGCCTCTGGGAATGATCTGGTCCTAGGGAATACATGGATAGCTTTACACATCAAACTCCATCGGCTCAAAGTTATTCTCTTGATGTGGTCGAAGGATAATCTCCAACATTCCAGCCCTATGGACCAGGCCTAGCAGGATGTTGATCAGATTGAAAGACAACTTGAAGTGGACTGGGATGAATGGATCTTCACAGATCTTTCCAACATAAAAGAGGAGCTGAGGGGGTATACGGAATAGACATGAACATCATGTGAGATAGGATGCGCGTATCAAGTTGCTTAAGGAGGGAGAAGAGAACTCTGCGTACTTCCATGTGTGCATCAAATAAATTAAAAGGTGGTTTTGTCCGAGGATCGAGCTGGAGGATGGGTCCTTTTCTGATGACAGGGAGACGATTGGGTATATTTCATTCTCCCACTTCTGTATCCTTCTTGATTTACCTCGCATGAATCCATCTCAAGGATTCCCTGACGATGATTTTGGATTCTTTGATGTTGTTTAATCTTCTTTTACTAATTAGGACAATACAAACATAAGCGTCATTCCCCAAGAGGTGGAAATTTGTGAGGCCATGCAGAACCTTGATCCTGATAGTGTGGCTAAGCCAGATGGATTCTCTAGAGCATTTTTCAGAGCATCATGGGAGACAGTGAAAAGTGATCTCATTGAGGCAATTCATGACTTCTTCCGAGGAGGTCTACTACCTCACGTGGCTTGTTCTACCTCTGCAGTGCTGATTCCTAAGTCTAGGACTCCCTCCTCCATTTATCAATTTTACCCAATCAGTATGTGCAATGTCCCCTATAAAATCTTTTCCAGTGTCCTTAATGCCCATCTGGCCCTCCATCTTCCTAACTGCATTTCACCAGAGCAACACGGATTCGTGAGGGGACGCTCTATATAGGGGCAATAGCTCTTTCTCAAGAAATGATCAGAGATGTCAATATTAAATCTCAGGGTTCTAACATGGAAATCAAGATTGATATGAGAAAGTCCTATGATCGCGTCGAATGGGGCTTCATCAAAAAATTCTTGGAAAGTATGGGTTGTCCACGTGGAATATTGATATTATTTTTTGATGTTTCAACTCAACATGGATGTCGATTATCTTCATGGGAAAAGCTTTCGGCTTCTTCAAGGAGTATCATGGTCTTTGTAAAGACCCTGAAATTTCACGGAAATTTTTTTCTTAAATGCTTTGTAATTTTACGAGTCTACAATTTCTAACGGCACCTGATTCTGAGGCCCGGTGTGCCCAGAATCAATTTTTGAAGTTTTTTTCGGGTACGTTCTGTAAACGTACATGCGGGTTTTTCTATCTTTTGAACCAGTGCTTGGAATTGAAAACTGAGGGCACTGATGAACTCGCAGCACCAGTATTCTCTTAAGGGGACATTTACTGCAGTTGTGTTTTCTCGGGAGGAGAAGTTAATTTTTTGGGGATTTATATTAAATTAAATAAAATTGTTGTACACAATTTTATTGTTTAAGAGTTGGTTATTTCCTACAGGGAAAAGTTAGAGGTGGGGCCCAAACCCACATAACCACCCATGAGAGGATAATGTGAGGTGGGGCCCACATGATCCCTTATCCCTTTAACTTCCTTAAACTCCCCATTAACTCCCCTTCATTAAATTTGACAACACCTCTCATTTATTATGTGGAGCCTCTACACCTCCTACCCTTTGATTATGCCAACCCATCTAGTTAATTGGTTCATTAATAAATTGTCACCTCTCATTTGAATTAATTTGAAATGTTTTTCCAACATTAAAAGAAGGAATATCATTCATTTCTTTTGGTTGGCATAAACTTGTTTTGTTGGGACATGAGAGGATTTATAAGGAAGTGTTCCTCTCCGATGAAGAACACCGTTCTTCAACGAATAACAACTATGACGAAGAACACGAATGAATTCTCCAATGACGCTTCCCTTCGGATGCACCCCGACGTCAACAAAAACGACGTCCGTATTCCGCAACACCTGACCTCCGCGACGCTTTTCTTCCGTGACTCGTTAACGTGATCCACTCTTGAAATCGAGGTAGGGGGTTTGATATAATTATAAGTGAATGAAATTATATTCCGTCCTTGGTGAATGATTTTATTGTCTTCAGCCAATTGATATCGATTAATGCCGAGGGCGTGGGCCGAACGCACATGTCCCGATGACCCTCCGATGATTCTTGAATATTTTGGCGGCAGCAACGGGAGGTGGTGGTGAACGGAGGCAGCGGCGAGCGAAGCCGGCGGCCGCACGCTAGCCCGAAGAGGACCGTGGCACCGGGTGCCGTGCGGAGAGGGAATGACCCTGACCCACAACTGTGGGCCGCTCGGCCAAAGAAGAACCGTCCTGCTAATGCTGACCGGAGAAAAGGAATCACAACGCCCTGAGGGCACCGCGCTGCGGAGGACCATGGTCCGCGTTATGCAGGCTGCTCGGCGGACGAACCAGCCTGTAGGCGGCCGTCTGAGCTGGGAAGACCATGCAGCTCCAGGAGCATGCCGCGCTTGCGGAAACAGCGGCCCGCCCATGCGGGACACTCGTGCTGGGAAGATCGGATGGCTTCGGCCAACCAGATAGGAGGGTGGCGCCCCCGGTTCGAGAAAGCCCCCCCCCCCACATCGCTCGACTAGCCGGGCTGAACCACGTCTAGCCACGGGCCATGCCTCTCTCCACCGAGTTGGGCTGACCCCCCTGCCGGGTCGGACCCGCTAAACTAGGTCAGGCCGACCCGCCAGCACACTGGGATTTACGGACTGGGCCCGTTTCACATAAACGTGAATAACTTTAAGACCGTGCGTCCAATCTATGCGCTGTCTATAGAATTGGGATCCTTGTGACGAGACGGTCCTTTTTCAATACTCCAAGTGAGTTTTGGATGACTTTGGAAAATTGACGGGTTTGGTACGTGCGTAATTCCAACTGGGCCCCTGGAACAGAAGAGCCAATATCTCTCAGACCGAGCGTTCGATTGACGCGCTATTTGTCACATTGGGTTCCTTTCGATGAGAAGGAACTTCAGGATACATCAACTCTAGACTTCGTGATAGTTGATTTATCGACTCCTTGGATCAAGAAGAGGACCCTCCCAGAATCGAGCGTGCTGTGTGCAGGAACCCTAGAGGTGGCTGCGACTGTGACATCTACTGTACTGGAATCCTCCGTGGGTTCGACAGTGAAAACTACTGTATTGGAATCCTTCGTGGGTTCAGCAGTGAAGACTACTATACTGGAATCCTCCGTGGGTGCCGCAGCGACGACTACTGTACTGGAATCCTCTGTGGGTTCTGCAGCGACGACTACTGTATTGGAATCCTCCGTGGTTTCGACAGCGACGACTACTGTACTGGAATCCTCCATGGGTTCTTCAGCGATGACTACTGTACTGGAATCCTCCGTGGGTTCAGTAGCGACAACTACTATACTGCAATCCTCCATGGGTTTGGCAGCGATGACTACTGTATTGGAATCCTTAGTGGGTTCGACAGCTATGACTATTGTACTTTTATCCTAAGTGGGTCCAACAGTTTGACTTATTTACTTATATCCTAAGTGGGTCTGACAGATAAGCTGTTCTAGATTCCTATGTGGGTCTCATAGCTTAGCTGGTCTAGTATCCTATGTGGGACCGGCAACTTAGATGAATCACTGACTACATCTGATCATCTCTATCGCTATACGAAAGATGTATACCTGTGTGATCTGAGTCTTGACTTTCAATCATTATCATCGATGTGATTGACTTACTATCCTATGTGTACTGGGTTGTTATCGGGCTCGAGAGTTGGAGCCTACTGTGATTGATAACATAGGTATATGTATGGGCATATACTTAAGTTGAGTTGGTTGACACTTCGTGATTGTATCCTTCTTTTGTGGTTTATACTTTGTGGATTCTGGGAGACCTTCGGGGGTCTCAGGTTCCCTAGTGAGTATCGTATACTCACCCATGCACGGGCTACACCCGTACTACGTTGTGTTGGATGCAGACGACGGACAACAATGATCGAGGTGGAGACTTGTGGAGATGGATGGTACCCGGAGGTGGACCACTTGGCGAGACGTACATGAAGCAGACGATCAGACCTGAGGTGCTGAGGAGGCCATCTGTACCCACCCTTCAGGTGGGATTTCCAAAGGATGACTCATTGGTTTCTATTTTACTTTACTGTAGTTGTACTAGCTTTTCAGTTGTACTGTACTTACAGTTGGGCTTGTATTTCTGGTCCCTTTCCTTTCAGCACTTACTTTTGTATTCAGTATTACTTAGTGTTTACTTCTATTGCATACTCTGTTGTGTTGTTTCATTTTATAAAGGAAATTCCTTCCATTATAACGGGATTTATGCCTTTGGTGCTAGTCTCTAGCCCCTGGCCTATAGAATGCGGGCTTGGGGTAGTCACGGCATGGGCCCCGATGAAGGGTCGTGACAAATTGGTATCAGAGGAGTTGGTTCTACCGCAGAACATAGGACTCTGATCATTCTTTTCTGTGAAGCAATAGTGTTAAGAGTATTGACTGTGGTTTTTAGTCTAGGGAGTCCAGTGTTGGTGCGTAGGCCGACATATCCATACACCAGGACCCCGACCTCTGATTTCCGACTCAATGCACGAAAACACTGATTGCATTTGTGTTTCAAAAGTTTTCTTTGTGATTACTTTGTGTCACCTCACCAGGTATACTGTCTAAACTGTGGAGCACCTGTTATTTTTCAGGATGGCCCCACGAAGTCAGCCAGCTAGTATTCTGAGTTATGTACGAGATAGCAGCCCACCGAGCGATGAGGCCTCAGTGTAGGGCCCCATCACAGTGGAGGCACCAGCAGTACCACTACCCGCTGGGCCACTAATACCACCAGCCCCAGCATCAGAGAGTGCATGTCGTCTGAGTGCATTGCACAAGTTCTAGAGACAGAGGCCACCCAGGTTCCATTTAGAGATGGACCCCCAGGTAGCTGAGGATTGACAAGAGGCTATTGTTAGAGTTTTCGTATTGTTAGGGACCCCATCCGACCTCATGGTGATCCTTTCCTCCAATCTCCTGCATGCATAGATAGGCAGATGGTGGATCCTGATGCTCTAGGTGCATGATGAGGCATCAGTACTATGGACAGACATCGAGATCCTGTTTTGGGCTGAGTTTGTACCAGCCACCCTTCGGGCGGTGTAGATTCAGGAGTTACTTCATCTTCAGCAGGGCAGCATGACAGTAGCTCAGTAATCAGTGAGGTTCACTGACCACTCACGCTACTCCACGGATATGGTACGAGACCCATTCTTCAGGGATTATACATTTGATCAGGGACTCAGGAATGAGATCAAGGCTTCTAGGATCTCCCTCAACATCCCAACATAGGTGGGGGTGCTGGAGAGACCCCTTCTAGTGGAGAGTTTTATTGGTGAGCAGTCACCAGCGGCGAGACCCTCCGCAGGAGGACACATAGTGGATTCTTCTACAGCCGGCAGTAGATAGTTGACGTAGAGTTCCAAACGGACCAGGCCCTCAGGTGGGAAATCTCAGGATACAGGTTCGGTTGTGCAGGGTACATGAAACAGAGCCATCTATACAAGGTGCAGGCAGTGCTATGCATATGGTGGGCAGGGTCACATGGCTCGAGACTGCCCGACCCGCCCTGCAGATGAGCAGTAGGAAGTAGAGGTACCACCCAGGTAGAGGCAGAGGTTCGACCATAGTGATCCTGGAGTATGTGTATAGGAGCAGGAATAGCTCCAGGAATAGAGAATTTTGTTCATGATGCTTCTTTCTTTGTTGATGTCATTTTTTATGGTTGCTTTGTGTCTTTGTACTTTGAGCTGCTGTAATAAAATACACTTGTCCATGAGATGTTCGCTTTCCTCCCTTTTCATATGGTTGATACTGAGAGGTTCTGGTTAAAACCATTGACTTGACCCTCACATTCGGTATTCTTACTAGAGGAGACCCAGTGACCAGACACTACTGCCGACAGTGTGACTCGACCCTTAGAGGCGAGAGTAACCGTTAGATCTCTTGGTAGTAGCGTCGAGGCCTTACGATGTCATTCATTGCATAAAATAGTACCGTTCATGTAAGGATTGACTGTATTAGGAAAAGAACATGGTTCATCTAAGGGATGAGACCAGATTTCTCTTTTCAGCAAAGGAAAAATCTTAGCAGCTCTTGTAGGATGTAAGTGAAAAATTGTGTAGTCGAGTTCTTTAAAAATGGCTAGTCACACCCATAGTTCATTGAGAAAACAGTTTACGGTTTAATCTAATCTCAAAATTATCAGGTGTGTCTTCTCATAGAAGGACCTGGAGCTGAGATGGTGTCATTGGCCTGAGTTACTCCTGGACTATGACTTTGAGATAATCTATACTCTAGGGAAGGGGAACATTGTAGCAGATTCTCTCAATAGGAGATCACACTAGTGGAAAAATGGGTTTTACGTCGTTTTTTCTTTCAGTTTTTATGTTGTATTTTAGCCGACGTTAATACGGATGAGGTTATAAATATTGTTTTTTACGCCGGTTATTTAAAAACCGACGTAAAAAACATAACATCGTGGTGTTTATCATGTCGTTTATTTAATAACCGGTGTGATATACCATTTCCCAGGATTTTATCACGTCAGTTATTTAATAACCAACGTGAAAAACTAGGGGGGGTTTATCACGTCGGTTATTAAATAACCGACATGATAAACCAGTGAGAGGGGGTGTTTATCATGTCGGTTATTTAATAATCGACGTGATAAACAATGGGGGAGGGTTTATCACGTAGGTTATTTAATAACCGATGTGATAATCCATTTCCCAGGCTTTTATCATGTCGGTTATTTAATAACCGATGTGATAAACCAGGGGTGGGAGGGTTTTTCACATCGGTTATTAAACAACCGATGTGATAAACCAGTGCGGGGGGTGTTTATAACGTCGGTTATTAAATAACCAATGTAAAAAAATTAAAAAAAATAGAAAGCAGTCATCTTCTCTCCCCAGAAACAACCAGAAACCAAACCAAGAATTCATACCAGAAAAACAGAAGTAGACCAAAATAAGAACCAAAGAAAAATTAAGCATTTACATTGATAACATTTAAAACTTACCTCACTGGACAGCCCCCCCCCCCCCAATGGACAACCCCCTCACCCCACTGGATATCCCCCACCACACCCCTGGACACCCCCCCCCCCCCCACACCCCTGGACTGCCCCCCGACCCCCTGGACAGCCCCAAACACCTATGGACATCCCCACCACGCCTTGGACACCCCCCCACACCCACACCCCTGGACAACCCCCCCCCCCCACCCTCATGTATACCCCACACCCCCTATACAGCACTCCCACACCCCTGGACAGCCCTCCCACACCCCTGAAACAAGACAAAAAATTTACCTAAAACAGACCAGAACCCCCTCACCCCACTGGACTGCCCCCACCACACCCCTGGACACCCCCCACACCCCTAGACATCACCACCACCCCCATGGACATCCCCCCACTCTCATGTATACCCCCACCCCCTAGACAGCACTCCCACACCCCTGTATATCCCTCCCACACCCCTGAAAATGGACCAAAAAGTTACCAAAACAGACCAAAACTGACCAAAACCCCCTCACCCCACTGGACTACCCCCACCACAACCCTGGACCCCCCCCCCCCCCCCCCACACACCATTAGACATCACCACCACCCCTAGACATCCCCCCCAGACTTCTGTATACCCCACCCCCCAGATAACACTCCCACACCTTTGGACAGCCTTCCCACACCCCTGAAACAGACCAAAAAGTTACCAAAAATAGACCAGAACCCCCTCACCCCCTCACCCCACTGGACAGACCCCACCACACCCCCACACCCCTAGACTCCCCCCCACCCCCTGTACATCCCCCAACACCCCTGGGCAACCCCCCCCCCACCTGGACACCCCCCACACCTCTAGATTGCCCCACCACCCCCTGGACACCCCACCCCCCACACACCCCTAGACTACCCCTACCCCTTGGACAGCCCCAAGAGAGCCCCTGTATAGCTGGTGTTGGGAGAAGAGGTGCTGCCATCCCTCGGGGGGCATACCGCTTGAAGGTACTCATCACTCCCACATGTGAAGCATGAGATCTCAAAATTTTTTCACATGTGGGAGTGATGAGTACCTTCTAGCGGCGTTCATCCCCCCGAAGGATAGAGGCACCCTCTATCCCACCCCCTAGACTCCCCTCCCCCCCATACCCCTGGACTACCCCCACCCCCTGGACATCTCACAACACCCCTGGACAACCCCCCCCCCCCCCCCCCCCCACCCACCCACCCACCTGGACACCCACCCACACCCCTGGATTGCCCCACCACCCCCCTGAACACCCCCCCCCCCCCCCCACACACACACCTGGACTGCCCCCCACCCACCCACCTGGACACCCACCCATTCCCCTGGACTGCCCCACCACACCCTGAACACCCCGCCACACCCTTGGACTTCCCCCCACCCCTGGACATCCCCTGGACAGTGGGTGTTGGGAGAGGAGGCGTCGCCATCCCTCGGGGGGCATGCCACTGGAAGGTACTCATCACTCCCACATGCGAAGCTTGAGATCTCAAAATGTTTCACATGTGGGAGTGATGAGTACCTTCCAGTGGAATTCATCCCCCCGAGGGATGGCGGTGCCTCTTATCACAGCCCCCTGGACTGCCCCCCCCCCCATCCCCATGGACACCCTGGACCCCCCACCCCCATCCCATTGGACAGCCCTCCCACACCCCTGGAAACCCCCCTCACCCCATAGGACACCCCCACACCTCTGGACCCCCCTGGACATCCCCCCACTCCCCTGTACATCCCTTCTACCCTCCTGGAAATGCTCCCCCCCCCCACTCTCATAGACACCCACGATACGCCCCACCCCACCGAACAACCCTCCCACACCCCTGGATACCCCCACCCCATTAAACACCCCCCACGCCCTTGGAACCCCTCCCCCCAGACCAGAATCCATACCAGAAAAACCATCATAAGTAGACCAAAACAAGAAGTATAGAAAATTTAAACATTCACATATATAACATTCAAAACATAAATTGTCAACTAAAAAAACTAAATCCAACCTAAATGACTACCAAATACACAATTACAATGACAGTAGTCAAAATTACATTTTCCACTACAAACAACTACAAATCAATCAAACCTGTAAAATAATTTGACCATTTCACTTGTAAGTGTTTGACATCTTCAGCACTATAGGTTTGAGGGTCATCAAATATATACAAATTAAAATGATAGTAGTGAACGTGTATAATGAATAAATAAAATGAAATATTATGGCAACGTTTAAAAGGAAATATTACATTTTCAAAGTTCACAACTATCCCAGTTGTTATTATTTCATACATAAATCTTAACATATAATATCCGTATTCGATGATTCCTTGTTGTTCATGAAAACTCTGTTTGAATGAGTGTAAATTCAATATATTATTTGTATGTAATAAATCAAATAGTACAAATCATAAATAGATATTTACCTTTACATTTACATATTTTATTTTCGCACTCCTTTTCTTTGCGTTTTTTCAAAAGTAGACCCATCCCCTATTAGAAAATAATACGAAATGGGATAAATTTAAAATTAATTTAAATATAGAAAACTATTGAGAAATTGAAAATTTCTTTTCCAAAATTTTCTTAAAAATTTCTCACACATCACCATGGACAGAGCATATCCAATAAAGTGTCTTCTTCCTTTGGAAAAAACCCCCTAAAATCCAATGATCACTGATAAAAAAAATAAGTTTAGTGGTTTTTTATGTTAAAAGATAATGAATTATTTCAGAGAGATGTGTTTCATACCTCTCACAAAAAGGCATCATCCAAAATTGTGTGACTATATGGTGTTCAAGTCTTTCAGCAATAAAAACCATTCTTTGTTCCTCATCCAATGCACATGCTTCAGCGGAAATTAAATACGGGTCCATGAACCCATATACATCTATCCGCTCATTCTTATCACAAATTTTATAAAGATACCTAATAAAAAATAGACATAAGTATACATTTTTAATGAATATAACGTATGGAAAAGGTGTGAAGACTTACATGGAAAAAATATGCACCATGTTGATGCCCAACTTATCTCCCGTAACAAGCTCCATGATATCAGATTTCATAATCCACCCAGTTATTGCACGTCCACAAACATGATCTTCCATCGAAAACTCATAATGATCCGCCAACAAATTTGAATATATTGACAATCTATCAAGACTACTAGAATCTGTATCTGATGTCATAGCCATTTGTCTTTTTTTTGTCTATACAGTATTTCTTTACCTTTGAAGTATTCCTTTAAAAATAAATAGAAAAATATATTAGTTTTCAAATGATAAAACAACTTTAATAAAAATAATAGAAGATATAACATACATACCTCTATGTTAATAAGTCGAAGAAGTATGGATGGCCAAATTAAAAAATGGCCAATATTATGTCCAACTGTCGTCACCACATCTGTACGTAATGGTACTCGAGCTGATCTATCTATAATATCATGTACAATGACCCTCTGATTCTCTACCTCTAATTGTTGATGATGAACTCTATCTCCTATACAATATACCAACCCATATGAAACTATATGATGTTGAGGATCATCAATATACAACTCGCAATAAGTAGGAAGCTGCGGTGGAGGAGTAGGATAAAAAATGGGGTCTGTGGGCTGAGGTGGGGGAGTGGGAGCTACTGGCAGAGGTGGAGGATAAATAATGGGGTCTTTAATGGGAGGTGGAGGAGTGGGAGTTCTAGTATGAAATTTTCTTTTCATGTCCGCAAACATAAACTGTATCGATGCTCTAATATTTTCCTCAATCGTCACATTTATATTATGAACTTCATCCTCCAAGGATTCATTTTTTTTATAAACACCCTCAACGTAAGTAGTTGAGGAACGTGGAAACACTTTTCTTACCGATACACCTGCCGGATATCCTCGTACAAGACCAGGATGTTCAGGATTTCCCAATGCTACAGATAAAATATCTTGCCTCCCAGCAGTTGTAAATACCCCCTGTGAGCTCTACTCCTCAAGAGAATATTGTATTAATTAATTGAACATTTCTGTAATTATTGAAATTATATGAAGAAAATAGGTAACTTAAATAAATAAAAATGATATCTTACAATCCTCTCAGCTTTGATTCTCGAATATTCCGAAAGATATTTCCCTTTTTCCCATCCGAGATCTCTTCTATTTTTCATTTCTAGATGGAGGGGATAGAGGGGCCACCTCTCCAGAGCTTGACGACTCGGATCTTAGTTTTTGTGATTTTTTCACCTTCATTTTTTCTTCCAATAATGTATACCCTTCCCGAGATAAACTATGAGAATATACATTTTTAGATTGGATTTCCTAATGAGATTTCCTTGTTTTCTATAAATTAAGAATAATAAATCATTAACAAAACAATAATAAGATCATTTATATAATAAATCTTATAAAATTTTACATTTTCCTTACCAAAAATGATTTTTTCTTCTACTTTTAACAAACTATCTCGATGTGTCTTTATCTATGAAAGGATATATACGACATGGACTATCATGACTCCTATGACCAAAAATGAAATCAGATGTGGGGTCTGATTTGAAATCCCTCCATCTCCTGGCAGCCATTGATAAACATTTCTTCCTGACTCCTCCAGTTTCAGGAATATAAAATGTCATCTGATAAAGAAGAGGTTAAACATATTATATATACTAGAAAAATTTAAAAAATAGGCAAACAATAGAAAAAGATCTTACCAAAATTGTCTCCCATAACTCAAGAGATTTTCTCTTTTTCCACACTTCTCGAGTCATCATACAAAATGATTACATTGATCTTACACTGAGTGGATACAAAACTCTTAAAATCTTTTTCATTTGGACCTCTATGAAAATTATCCTCAACAAACTCAACGAGTATCCTCCAATCCTGTGCATGGGAAAGTGATAATTTTGGTAAATGTTTTCACCCACATTTACCAACTCTTGAACTCTTTGTATTAACGGGAGAACATGAGGAATATTGGGGAACATAAAGAGGAGCATGTGAATATTCCTCCCCAGAGGTATGACCAATATTCTCATCTCCAAAATCATGTGGTTGATCAAGTGATTGATCTATCATTATCCTTCAAATCAAAAAAAACATTAGTTCAAAAATATAAAAATTAAAATATATTTATAATACTGTAATCAGAAAATAGAAAATTGTACTAAATTACGTAATAGTAAACATGGTTAAAATGGTAAGAATGTTAAATAATGGTAAAGATGGTAAAGATACTCAAGATGGTAAACATGGTAGACATGGTAAACCTGGTAAATAGGGTAAACATGGTAAAGTAATTGTCACTAAAAAAATAGATATATAATTTATATAATGGTAAACATGATAAAGTAAACTAAACAAAATTAAAACATGGTAAACCTGGTAAACATGGTAAACATGGTAAACTAATTATCACTAAACAAAAACAATAGATATATAATTAATATAATGGTAAACATGATAAAGTAAACTAAACAAAAACTTATACTTATTTTGTTTTAATACATTTTTTTAATAAAGAAAAAACATAAAATATCTACCATTTTATGAAAATAATAAATGTAAACAAGACATAAGAAAATGTTACATGTAATTTTAGGAATTTACAAATGGATTGTTTTCCTAAATTCCTTCATTGTGATCATTATTTATGGAACAAACCAAGTCTTCAACATGTTCATCATTATATTCTGCTAATCTTTCCATGGAAGTAGGGATCTCACATAAATCAGCATCTTCATCAAGTTCATCCTCACCAACATATTGTTTTTTCCCTTGTAAAACAACATCCCACTGCATATATGATTGATCTACTACATAGAAAATTTGTTTTGCATGTGTTGTCGTTATAAAAGAATCAGTTGTGTCTTCCAATATATTTAGATTAACAACTTTCATTCCAAATTCATCGGTTCTGACACTGTTGTTATCGATAAACCATATACAGTTAAAACTAAGAACTTTAATTTTAAAGTAATCCACCTCCCATGTGTCTTCAATCACTCCATAATATGCACTTGATGCAGAAATTGGGTTTTTGTACTTAGCACTCAAAAAATGCATTGCTTCTAAAAACACCAATACACCACTATTTTGAACCGCACTTCTATTGTCCTGAGCTTTCGTATGAAATGAATAGCCATTAATGTCATAACCAGACCATGTTATCACATTTAAACATGGACCACCCACTATCCATTTTAATGTCTCGGATAAATCTGATCTACCAAGCAAGGTCTTTTAAAACCATGACAAAAATGTTTTGTTGTGCTCATTCAAAATCCACATTTCTTTCTTCTTTGGATGACATTGTTTCAACTCATTAATATGCAATGTGATATACGGTTGAGCATCAACTATGTTATTCAAGATGTATGATTCTAACTTCTTCATCTGTTCAGCTGACAACAATTTGACTTTCAAGCCATGAATCCCCTTTCCCTCATTATTAACTCGTTCATGGAGAGATGGAGGAAAACCTAAGTGTTATGCTGTATCCAAGTAGCTCATACAAAACTCTGCAACCTCCTCAGAAATATACTTTTCAATAATGGAGACTTCATGTCGATATAGATTATTAATATACCCCTTCAATATTTTCATATACCTTTCAAAAGGATACATCTAATGAAGATATACAGGTCCACAAAGCTTTATTTATTGAACCATATGAATCATTAAATGCACCATTATATCAAAAACGATTGGAGGAAAATACTTTTCCAATTGAAAAAGTATAGAAATTGCATCCTTTTCCAAAATGTTCAAATAATTCACATCAATCACCTTATTAAAAATTAAATTGAAAAAATAACACAACGTCATTATAGTCTTTCTGACATGGATGGGAAATATTCCATGCAATGTAACTGGTATAAGTTGTTGCATCATGATGTGACAATCATGAGATTTCATACCAATCAACTTCAAGTCCATTAATGAGAAAAATGTTTTTACATTTGAATAATAACCTTGAGGAACTATGATATCATGAAGACCCTGAAAAAAGCTAATTTTCTCCCTCTTCGATAATGTATGACAAGCCGGGGGAAGAAATGTTCATATTCTATTATGATTGGGAGATAACTCCAAACATATTCCCATTGATAGTAATTCTAATCTTACATTCAACCCATCTTTTGTCTTTACTTTAATATCTAACAATGTTCTAATTAAAATATCACAGATATTCTTCTCCATGTAAATGAAATCAATATTATGTTTAAATACATGATATCTCCAATATGGTATCTCAAAAAATATTGACCTTTTTTTCCAAATATGTCTATCAATACCAGATTTATGTGTCTTTCCCAATGTCACATCAAGGGTTTTCACCCTCTCAAAATGCCGATCATGGGATAAAGGTTTTGGAGCAATATAAAATTCTTGTGAGCCATTGAATGCCTTTTTTAGTCTTCTATAAGAGTGATCCATAAGAAAAAACTTTCGATGACCCATGTACACTGTTTTCCTCCCATGATGAAATTGACAATATGACATCTGTTATTCACAAATTGGACATGATTTATGCCCTTTAACGATGTATCCAGAAAAATTTCAATATGCTGGGAAGTCATTTATAGTGAAAAAATCACTACATGTAGGTGAAAATATTCCATTTTATAAGAATCATACACCCTAATACCATCCTCCCATAAAATTTTCAAATAATCAATCAACGGTGACAAGAAAACATTAATATCATTGACTGGTTGCTTCGGACCAGAGATCATTATACTCAAGATGACATATGTGTGCTTCATATAAACATTAGGATAGAGGTTTTAAATTACCAATAAAACAATCCATGAACTATTTCTGCTACTGAGGGTTCGGTATGGATTCATTCCATATGTGCACAACCCTAGTCTAAGATTTCTAATTTCATTTCTAAATGTATTTTATTGCTCATCAATTTCCTTCCATTTTGGAAAATCAGCTGGATGAAGTATTTTTCCATCAAATAACCGCTCATCAGTATGCCATCTTAACCTTTTTGATCATGTGAATTAGTAAATAAATGTTTGAAACTATGAATTATAGGAAAATACCAAAATACCTTTGAAGGGATATTTGTAATCACTACATCAGCCTGTGATTTTTATTTCACCTTATACCGCAATTTCCCACATTTAGCACACTCTGAAAGAAATTCATATTCCTTCCTATATATCATATAGTCATTCAGACAGGCATGTATTTTCTTGTATCCCAATACCATCAGGCTTAATATTTTCTTGGCCTTATAATGTGAATCTGGAAGATCATTATCTTTTGGAATAATGTCTTTCATCAATTGTAGCAGCTCTGTAAAACTTCTGTCACTCCATCCATCTTTCGCCTTCAGGTTAATCAATCTTAACATCGCTGAAAAAACCATAAAATCTATACAACCAGGATATAATGGTTTTTCCGCATCACCATATAGATGCGCAACTGTCAGTTCTATCTCAATTTGAACTGTTGCAATATCACGAATCATTTCTTCAATTCCATCAGAGTCACCATCTTGCAAATCATCATCATCAGTTACATTCCGTCCAGTTTCACCATGCCAAATCCAAGGGCTATAACTCGGATTAAAACCATTACAAATCAGATGATCTTTTATCTCTGTAATTTTCAAATTCTTCATATTCAAACATTTCAAGCATGGACAGAAAACAATTTCACTACTTGGAACATTTCATTTAGCAAATTCCAAAAAGGCGTCAATACCTTCCTCATATTCATTTCTCATTCGATGTGACATAATCCAACTTTGAATCATTATTACCTAAAAAATATATCAAAATTATACATATTTTTAAGATAATACCAATATATATTTATATGAAAAAAATCATAATTTGAATGTAAAACAATTTTTTAATGTAAAACAAATCTATGCATATTTAAAAAAATATACTTGAATATGATTTTAAAAATAAAATATAGTTAGATATAATAGTTTTAAATTCCATGTAATCAAAGAAAACTATGGGGCCTCCAATGGTTGATAGAAAATTGGACAAAATGGAGTAAAAACCTGAGAATCAAATTGAATTTAAAATAAAAACTCAGATGGAGAAAATCACAATGTAAATCCAATCACCACGGAATAATGGGGTCAGGATAACTACGCATATTTGAAAACCACGACATGGTCAACCCCATAGACCATAATTTTCTCATAGACGATGACTGGTCAAAATATATATAACCAAATAGAATCATATTGAAACACTAGTATCCATGAAACAATACAATCATCATGTCATAATCTCAAAAACCACGATGCAATAGTCAATCCCAACTGACACTTATCCCTCACGCCCTTGGACACCCCCTGGACACCACCACCCCCTTGGACAACACCCCCCTGGACACCACCCCCCACCCCTTTGGACACCCCATGGACTCCACCACCCCCTTGGATATCCCCCCACCCCTAGACACCACCCCACCACCTTGGACACCCCTTGGACACCACCACCCCCTTGAATAGCTCCCCACCCCCTGGACACCACCCCCAACCCCCTTGGACACCACCACACCCTTGGACAACCCCCCATCCCTTAGGAAACCACCCCCACCCCCAGGACAGCCCCCCGCCCCCTTGGATACCCCCACCCCTTCTGGACACACCCACCCCTCTTGGACACCACCACCCACCTCTTACCCCCATAGACACCCCCTGGACACCCCCAACCCTCTGGACACCCCCCCCCCGGACAACCTCCAAACCCTCTGGACAAGCCCCCACCCCTTATATAGCCCCCCCCCCCCCAACCTCTATGGACACCCATGGCAACCCCCCCCCCCCCCCAACCCTCTAGAAAGGCCCCCGAACCCTCTTGACACTACCCCCACCCCCTTGGACACCCCCTGGACATCACCACCCCCTTAGGCAGACCCCCACCCCTCTGGACAACCCCCCGCCCCTAGAAATCCCCCACCCCTCTAGACAGCACCCCCCACCCCCACCCCCTTGGACACCCCCACCCTTCCTAGACACCACCCCCACCCCATACCCCCTTGGACAACCCCATGGACCCCCCAACCCTCTAGACATCCCCCCCCCCCACAACCCTTGGGACATCCCCCTCCCCCACCCACCCACCCCCGTGGACAACCCCCCCCCCCCCCACCCCTTCGACACCCACCCCTACCACCCCCTTGGACCCCCCCCCCCCCCCCACACACACACACACCCCTAGACTCCCCCCCCCCCCACCCCCATGGACACCTTGGATAGCCCCCAACCCTCTGGACATCCCCCAACCCCCTGGACAACCCTCAACCCTCCGGACAGCCCCCCAGAACCATGGGATTTTAACCTCATGCTACTAGTTTTGGCATATCTAAGGATTTTAACCTCAACCTACTAGTTTTGGTATCATGCCATTATTAAAAATGAGAACCATGAATTGTATCTCCTACTAGTCTAAAATTCTCTATTGTTCAATGAATCTAGTTTTAATAGAATATAAAGAATTATAATAGTCCACGAAAATAAGCGACGTAAATTGTTTATGGAACAACAAAAAGTGATACCCAAAATAGAAACAACCAAGGATCCAAAAAAAACATTCCACCTTGAAAAAACATATATAATTATAAAATAAGTCACACTAGTACATGTAATCGGTGTATCACAATGGTTTAGATATAAATTGCAGTAATATAGGTGAATGAGATCATTAGTTGTCAATGATAAAAAATATTACCATAAATGTAGGGCATCTGTGAAACCAAAAAAATGAAATAGAAGTAGGTGAGGATTAAATGAATATTGTGAGTCGATCTAATAGATCTGGTGATAATAAATAAGATGTTGATGGACAAAATAGGTAAGAGGGTTCGAAATCGAAGAATCTTACCTAGTTTAAACAAAAAAAATCATAAATCGTAAATATAAACTATCCGGAAAAAAAACAAACAAAATAAAGTCGTGGGAGGCTTACCTGAGTGTTGTGAGTGGAGATGATAGATTTGAGGAGAGTAAAGATGATAAAATATGATGGAAAATTTTTTTTAACGATATGAGATCGAATAGTTGATTCTAGGTTTTCCGCGCGAGAGAGACGAGTCGCAATTCTGTCAATCGAAAAATCAGAAATGACAATCCACGGGGTGTGATAAATTTTTTAAAAGTTTTATAACGTCGGTTATTTAATAACCAACATTATTAACTATTTTTATTACATTTATAACATCGGATATTATAATAATCGACATTATAAATGTATCAAATACCACATTTTTTACATCGGTTATTTTATAACCGACGTAAAAAAATCCGTGTGTTGGTTTTTTACATCGGTTATTCTATAACTGACATAAAAAACAGATCAGAAACCATAGTTTTTATGTCGGTTATTTTATAACCGATGTAAAAACTACTGTGTGTTGGTTTTTTACGTCGGTTATAATATAATCGACGTAAAAAATTCTGCGGGTTGGGTTTTTACGTCGGTTATCAAATAACCGATGTCAAAAATGCCTTAGATGCCAGATTTTTTACGTCGGATATTCAATAACCGACGTAAAAAAATTGTTAGATGTCTCATTTTTTACGCCATTTATCAAATAACTGACGTAAAAAAGGCCACGCATTGGTTTTTTACATCAGTTAATTTATAACCAACGTAAAAAGCCAATGCATGGGATTTTTTACGTCAGTTATTAAAATAACCGACGTAAAAAATTTACTCTCAGTATTTTTTACGTCGGTTATTTTATAACCAATGTAAAAACTCACATATCATATATTTTCACAACGGTTATATATAACTGACATAAAAAATGGTGACGTTAAAAAAAATTTCTGCACTACTGTCAGGCATTCATTTGCTAGGAGAGGCAACAGAGCAGCTGGCCACGTTGCAGATATCCTTTGTGGATATGGATTGAGCAGCCTTTCTGCATTCCCTCACAGTCGCTCCTCCACTAATTCAGCGAGTCAGAGAGGTGAAGCATGGGGATGTTGACTGTGAGACGCGACGTGCTCAGATATACATAGGGCATGTGCCTGATGGATTTATTGAAGGAGGGGGCGTGTCATCCTCTTCAGGGGACGTACAATGGTACCATTTTCACTATAGGAGGAGGTGCTGAGGGAGTTCCACACTTCCCCTCTAGCAGTACATCCAGGAGTAGAGAAGATGTATCCGGACCTCAGACGAAAGCACTGGTGGATGGGTATGAAGAAGGCAGTAGCAGAGTTCATTTCACGATGCCTCACTTGTCAGCAAGTGAAGCCAGAGCACTAGGTACTAGCTGGCTCGGTGCAGCCCTTATAGGTCCTGGAGTGGAAGTGGGACGGGATATCCATGGATTTCGTGATGGGGATTCCATGTACATCAATAGGGCACAACTCTATTTGGGTGATCTTAGACAGACTTACCAAATCAGACAACTTTTTACCGATCAGATATGGTTCGGGCTACGACGGAGAAGGTGTAGATCATCCAGGAGCAGATGAAGACTGCACAGAGCAGACAGAAGTCTTATTCTGATAGGAGACAGTGACCACAGGAGTTCGAGGATGGACACCATGTTTTCCTATGGGTCTCACCTCGACGAGGGTTGTGGATATTTGGATGAGGCTACAAGTTCTATAAATGCTACATCGGAACTTTTAAGGTCCTTAGCAGAGTAGGCGGGGTGGCTTACCGCCTAGCCCTTCCACCTCAGTTGCACTGGGTGCATGACGTCTTTCACGTATCTCAGCTGATGAGATACGTGCACGACCCATCCCAAATCATCGACCATGGGGAGATGGACATCAAGGATGGGGAAACATTCATGGAGGTCCTGGTAGAGAATGAGGATTGACAGGAGCGGGTCCTATGTGGACGGTCGATTCCTCTGGTGCACGTTCGCTGGCAGTACAGGAACCTCCAGGAGAGCACTTGGGAGCGGGAGGTTCAGATGCGTGCTCAGTGCCCTCTTTTGTTTCCCTAGTGTGTGTTGTAGCTTTATGGGGATGTAAATCCCTGAGGTGGGAGTAATGTAAAGACCCGGAAATTTGAAGGAAAATTTTTTCTTAAATACTTTGTAATTTTACGAGTTTTCGATTTCTGATAGCACCTGATTCCGAGGCCCGGTGTGCCCGGAATCAATTTTTGAATTTTTGTTCAAGTACATTTAGTAAACGTACGTGCGGGTTTTTCTATCTTTTGAACTGGTGCTCGAAATTTAAATATGAGGGCACCGATGAACTCGCAACACCAGTATTCACGTAAGGGGACATTTACTGCAGTTGTGTTTTCTCGGGAGGAGAAGTTAATTTTTTGGGGATTTATATTAAATTAAATAAAATTGTTGTACACAATTTTATTATTTAAGAGTTGGTTATTTCCTATAGGGAGAAGTTAGTGGTGGGGCCCACACCCACATAACCTCCCATGAGAGGATAATGTGAGGTGGGGTCCACACGATCCCCTAACCCTTTAACTTCCTTAAACTCCCCATTAACTCCCCTTCATTAAATTTGACAACACCACTCATTTATTATGTGGAGCCTTTCCACCTCCCAACCTTTGATTATGCCAACCCATCTATTTAATTACTTCATTAATTAATTGGCACCTCTCATTTGAATTAATTTGAAATGATTTTCCAACATTATAAGAAGGAATATCCTTCATTTCTTTTGGTTGGCATAAACTTGTTTTGTTGGGACATGAGAGGATTTAGAAGGAAGTGTTCCTCTCTGATGAAGAACACTGTTATTAAACAAAGAACAACTCTGACGAAGAACATGAAGGACATCTCCAACGACGCTTCACTTCGGATGCACCCCGATATCAATGGAATCGACGTCCGTATTCCATGACGTCCGACCTCCGCGACGCTTGTCTTCTGTGACTCGTTGACGTGCTCTTCTCTTAAAATCTATGTAGGGGGTTTGATATAATTTTAAGTGAATGAAATTATATTCTATCCTTGGTGAATGCTTGTGTTGTCTTCAGCCAGTTGATATCACCTAACGTGGAGGGCGTGGGCTGAATGCACATGGACCTATGAACCTCCAATGATTCTTGAATATTTTAGCGGCGGCAACTAGAGGTGGTGGTGGACATTTTTCATTCGATAATAATTGTTTTCTAAAATCAGTATAATAGTTCTTCAAGCCTATTTTTTTCTTATAGAACATAATGAGTCTTATAGCTAGGTGGGATAGTTCTTAACTAGATTTTGAATTTATAAAATCATTTCAAGATATAATACCCTATTTTATATTATTTTATCATTTTATAATAGTAACTTTTAGAGTAGTATTCTACCTTTTTATTATTTTATGATATCCTTCTCTAAATTCTGTTTTTGATCCATCTGTAATTAATGTACCAATAAATTATTCACTGTTAGACTTTAATATACATTGATCTAATAGAAGTAGACATTCCATTTAACATTGAGGGTAAAACTCTATGAACATTAAATGCCTAATCCAGTTCTGGAATTGGAGTTCTCAAATTAGCAACACTATTGACAATTTTAGTCAACATTCCATTCATTTGAGTAATCATTTCACCAACATAAATCTTGAAAGAATAAAATATTAATTTAGAAGTTTTTTATCTCAGTTTCTAGAAATTTTGAGTCCCTTCAAAAGAAATAACCATTATCTTCCGTATTTCATTTTTATTAGCACATTGAGAAACATTATTAAACTCAGTAGGACTCATTTCAAAAATCATATCATTCATAACTTTTGGATTTACATTATATTAATATTTCTTCAAGGAATATCTCTTTTCTAGTTCTTCTTCAATTAATTGATAAGGGTTAATAAATTTCATATACACTTTTAATCCTAGGTTTTTTAAATAGATAGTCATACATACTATCCAATAGCCATTTTTTCTCCATTGATATATGGTGCTCTAATCATTGACATCACATCATTGGTTTTGACCATAGACATCTTTTCTTCATAGATATCTAAAACTCAACCTTGAAATGGATTGATATGACAATTCAAAGAGAACTCTTTTGATACTAATGGTTTGTTAGAATAAACATGAAGTCACAAGAGGGGTTAAATTTTGTACATTTAAAAACATTATGCTAATTTAAAAAAAAATCCACCTCTTTTATTTTTAATATAATAGAGTTTTTCATTATTTAATAAGACTATTAAAATAAATAAAATATAAAATAAAAGAAAAAGCATTATAGTGGTTCAGTGAAAAAATATCCCATAGTACACTTGTCCAATGCTCTCTTTACGATCTTTGTTACTCCCACTAAACATATCCTTTTTTTGGAGACCTCTAAAACCAAGTGCAGGCAGTTGAAAACATCCAAATCAGTTTTTATAGGGCCTTATTGTTCTTTTAGAAGGAACCATGACAAAAATACTTTTTTATGAGAAGATTAAACTCTAATATAAAAGTGTTTGATTGTTGTATAATTGGTTTTGCTCATAGTTGATTCTGCAATTGATAAATTGATATATCTTTAATGTAATATTTGATAAAATTCACCACAAAATCCACTTAAATTAGTACTGAGTTTCTATATAAAAATATAGAGATCAAAACTATGACAAATTAACTTTTCAGTAATGGGATATATGCATAGAAGAATAATGAATCATGTATGACTCTAAAGTATAGTCTTCAAAAGTATTCAATAAAATATAGAATATTAATCAATAGATAAAAATAGAAACAGTAGAATAATCAATCGTAGAGATTCTAGATTAAATTTAAATGATTTTATTGAAACATCATAGAAAATAACATTTATTTAGAAATATCAGACTCCATTCTCTATATCCACCTCACCATACCAAAAAAATTCTCTTACAATAAATAACAAATATTATATGATTTTAGTCAAGTAGATCTATAAATATAATACGATAAATCACAATTAGTGAATTTGAAATTTGAATCTAAAAAGAATATTCAAAAAATAACATCCCATATAAATATGAATGATTTTGTCCATTTTTAACATCCATTTAATTGGTCATCTAACAACTTATAATGATATATTTACCCTAGTGAACCCATTTCTAAAATCTCAAAAAAAACTATAATTGAAAATCCATAGATTAATACAAAAACATAGTGATTGTTCTTTATATAGATAACTCTAAAATTATTATACACAACCTACATATGATTCCAAACATGGGGTAAACTAACCACGCATTATATACTCAAATGTAAGGTTCTTCACAAAAGTTAAGTCCCCAATCCTAACATTCAATACAAACATAAATTAGAAAAATTATCCATCCATATCAAAAGAAAAAACATCAGCTAAATTACTTCTAGATTTATATTGAAAAAATTTATAAATATTACAATAAACATAATCACGGAATTTAAATAAAGTATCTATATTATTAAAAAAATTAGGGTGATTGTGATCATCAAACTGAATGAAAAATCAATTGAAATTATTGGATAAACATTTATATTCCCAACAAAGGTATAAAAATACTTTATTGGATAATAGTGGTATATTTTTCTTAGTTCCTACTTTGATAAGGTTTGAGCTGGTATATATATTTATTAAAGAGGATTTTTCCTTCTTAGGTGATTGAGTACCAAGTTTTATTATATTTGAAACCTCCATTGGTGAAGAAATTGAATATGATAGTTGTATTTTAGCAGGCAGTATCTACTTGAAGGTTCCTTGATTAATTTTTAATAGTTTTCTTTTTAAGGAGAAATGGTTCTTAAGGAGTGGATGATTTCATAATCATGGTTTCTCTTGATTGAAACATTGATAAATTTTGATTTATATAGACTAGAGACCAATATAGGTGTGAAATTTTAAATATTCTATAGCTGATGAACTTGGAAAAATTATCAGATCGTTCCATTGATTTTGGGGTGTGGTGTTTAACCTCTAGTTTAGATGAAATGAAATTGTGAGCGCATTGGGTCTATAAGAAAAATATAAGTATAAATAAATAATTTTTTCCTATGAATGTTTTTTGAGATTATTTTCTTATATATCAACAATAATGTCTTGAAGGTGAAAATAAGGATCATGGTTGTGTCTGAAATGGGGGTTTTACACTAGTAATGATATATTTTGAGTTCTCATTGGGTCATAGGGTATGGTCCATCATGGGTGATCGATTAAATAAATAAATAAATATTTACATAATTAATTTATTGTTGGTAAAAACAAGTTTGATTCCTATTTAACCCTATTATGTTACCTCTCTATCATGATCAATTATTTATTAGCATGATCCCTAAAGATAGGGAGGTAGAGAAATAATAAGTGAGATAGTTATGACATTAGATCAAAGAACAAGACCAAGTCGCATGATGATAATGATGATGAATGGAACCTTGGATTCTAAAAGAGATGAAGTGTCATTTATGTATCCATTGAGGTATGGATCCATGATTTACTTTTGGTATATTTTTTTTGAATTTCCAATAAAATATTTATAACTAATAGTCTCAACCTATTTTATAGAATTTATGTCTGTGTTTACATTTTTGTCCATAATTATTTTTAAACAATTGGTTATGATGGTAAAATTTATTGTCACAATTCATACATTCATAGAGATTTTTTATTTCATATTATTAATATTATTTTTTCTACACCACCCTAAAAATATTTATGGTGGAAATTATTGATAGAGAATCGATAGAATCTTAGGTTGGTGGTTGATTGTAATGGATGGATTTTCATCTATTCATCACACTCACTCCCTACCTATCTTTATCATCTCTCTTATACCTCCTATAATGTTAAGAGTATGGCTATCATAGATAGTGTCAGTGGGAAACAATGATGGATAATTCGAATAAGTGGCGGCCACACATTACGTGGATAGTGACCATGTAGTATTTTGGAGGCCCAAACAGCAAGGGGTTGGTTCAACCAACAATGGTGAGGAGTATCCTTGTTGGTGGATTCCAAGGAGTGGGAGAGGTTGGTGCATGATTTTAAGTAGTATAAAATGGAATCTCATTGATGTAAGAACTAGAAAAAGGGTTCAACCACACTTAGAAGCCAAAAATAGAAAAGGCTTCATCCAGTTTAGTAGTGGCTGGAACAATTAGTGATGGCTAATCAGAAAACCCTAATGTGAGGGGGGAATAAAAAGGTGGTATCGTATATCACTCCCCCTATCTGGTCATATATATATATATATATATTCACTATATATTTAGTTGTAACATTTTATGAAAAAATTAGAAAGTATTTCTATCTATGGTATCATGAAGAATCTATTGATATGAATGATTAAAGACTAATATTGGATGCATAATTCTAACTTGTGGCATAAGTGTTAGGCCCTTTCGTGAAATGACTCTGAACTATTTTATTATGAAATGATTATTTTTTATCTAATTCATGTTTTTAATAAATAAATTATCTATCATAAGTATTTTTCTATTTATATCAAAATGGATTATATTGTTTGGTCACCCAAGGTGATTTTTGAGGTGGGATAGGCAGTTTAATGTTTTAGCTTCATGGAAGCCATGAAGAAGTTTGGCCTTTACATCTAATGTATTCATGTGTTCAATACATCTTCCTAATCCAACAAGTGTTTATCCCATGAATTTTGTGTTTCCCCTACTTTCTCAATGCTACCCCCATCATTTGTGTTCTTTATATGTGTTTCTCAGGGAACATATCATTCACTGAGGATGGTTTCCTTACCCACAATCGATTATTTTCCATTATATGGGTGAGCTTCCCCAACTACATTTCTCTATTTGGTTATGTTCATAATTCTATAGCTTTGGGGGTTGTATTAGTAGTGGTTAGTTTTCCATTGACTAGAATTTATCTTTGGTGTGAGTTACCCTAAGGGTATCTAGAATGATGATCGTATAAGTAGTGGTAGAAAATAGAGTGTAGTACCCCCATTCAATTGGAACTTATACTTCCATAAGGAGTGGGTCCTTATTTGTATTGTCTAGTGATTATATGAAAGAAAGAAAATCTTCATCAGATACCTAAAGGTTTATGACTTCTTGAACACCTTGGGGATATATTTGAGGTTGGATATATTGGTTCAATATTGAATTTTGATCATATAGTATTTTTGTTCCACTATTTGTCCCTAACTTCTTGTGAGAGGATCAGAACAAACCTTTCTGGGTGGGCACTAAGGTAATCAGGACCTCTCTGAGTCCTTGTGTCTAATTATAGAGCAAGTCAAGTCTTATTATCTTGTATTTCCCCTATTAATTACTAACAATATGACCTATGAGCTAACTTCTTTATTTATATTTTTTTTGGTTTTGGGGTTTTTTACAGAGTAAACTTATACCTGCCACTATACAGGCTTAGTTCTCAAAAATTTTGTGTTAGTGAAACTGATTCATAGGTTGTAGATATTCATGGAGGATAGAGAGTTGGTATGGAATAATCAATAGTGATTATTGGTGGTGACCTTGATTGGAATAGTTTTATCAAATATCAATGGTTTCATGAGATGATAGTAGTGGGAAGTATTTTTTTTAGATATAGGTTACTTTGAATTTTTAATCATAGTTACTTATATTGATTTTCCCATTTAGCAATTGGGAATGTATTTTTACCCTTTTTATATTATGTATTATGTATTAGTTATATTTTTGGATCATAACAGTTATATCATATATCTTTTGTATACAATTTATTTTTTTTGTATGTATTTCATGGGTATTTATGGTTTTATTACACATTGGAGATATATATTTTTTATAGGTTCATGTAGGATAAGTTCTCTTGTACAGTGAGACGTACTTATTCATTTCCAGTCACTATCCCTTGAAGTATTATAGGTGGGATCTGGGTGGAACACATAACCCACTCTAAGCCCAAGTAGGGATTCTATGGCTTCATCCATGTCAAATAATAATAGGGGACCATGATAACTCATGATAGTTCCTTATAGAAAGTGGTATGATTTGGATTTGATATCGAAGGAGTTGGTAATCCAAAAAATTTAAAAGTTTTGATAAGCTTGGATAGTGTTTTTAATGTTATCCAAATGTATAAGTGAAGATAATAAATATTTTATTTTAAAGTGTTTCTATAAAAGGCTATAAGAGTATCTGGTATTCTAAAATTTATAAAGGGTTTTCAAAGGAGATTACACAGTTAGTAGAATGATTTTATGTTTTTTTTAAAAGTGTGTATGTTATACACATAAGATAGGTATCATGTCATAATCTGAATTTTTTATAGTGTGGTTGAGGATTTTTGTACAGAAAAAATGGAAAAAAACATAAAGAAGTTACCATGTGATCATAAGGAACATTAAAAATGCCTAAGGTTCGTTTTTTAAAGGAAATACACATAATATTTATTTAATGAAAAATGCACTAAGTGTTCACATGAAAAATAGAGGTAATTGAAAATGTCATGGAATAGGGAACCTCAATAATGGTGGTTGTAAAATGGTTTCCACATTTTCATTTCATCATAGAGCTCATAATTTAACATAATTAATTTCCCTATAAAAAATAATAAATTCAAAATCAATTATTGTAGAATTTTTTGTCACATTTTATAGATGTTCATAAGTTCATCACTCATATATAGAATCTTGGTTGAGGTCTTGCGGGTCTCTATTAGAATGGATAATTAAAACAGGAGGTGTATAGAGAAAATACCATATTAGAAAATGTGGGGTAACTAAATAGTAAACTACTAGAGACCACACTATGGTGGTTACCATTTTTATTTTTCATTATCCATTTGGGAATTGAGATGGCTCACTATCTGCCTTTTCAATTCCAACATTGAGTCATTTTTAGTTACTGGAACATTAATGATGAAAGAAAAATAGTAATCTAATGGTGACTACATTACAGAGGACACCATGGGTAGATTATAAAGTACCAAAATCAAATGGGGAAACATAGAATTATTTTTATGGTTATCATGATGTACAATTAATATGTGACATGTTTTTAGGAGGCACAATGACCAATCAATGGTGGAAGTCACCATGACATGGTGGTGGTGAGTCATCAAACCCAAATTTTTAAAATTAATATCTTTTAAGTGGGAATTAAATGAGAATAATGATACAATATTCATAGAGATTAAAATGGAAAAAAATAATTTGAGATATAAATGAACCTTAACCCAAGAGTAATGATAAAAGTATATGGCATATCATGATATCAATTTAAAAAATTTAGGAATTTTGAGGTGTTTACTCGACCCAAATTAGAAGATTATGGTTGATATGATGGGAATATTATCTTTCCATATATTTAACATATCATGGATATGATTGTCAAAAATATTTAGTAGTTATGTTATAGATATATCCCTCTTTATAAAATAAAATATATGTATATCTCATATAAGAGATGGGGGAGAATTGTTAATGAGTTGATGAAAAAAACAATAAAGGATAAAAAAATAGATTGTATTGTAATATCTAATTAAGAGAAGAGTATGATGAATAAGGATTTTTTAATTTTCAATAAAAGTTTAAAACATTGACATATTTCATTATATAAGAAGAAGAAGAGGAATTCTAGACATTAGGGTAATGGAAAATAGAGGATAAGAACAATGAACCATGGAACTCTATGAATATCAATACATAAAAGAAGATGGATTATCTATGTTGGATTATAGGAATAAGAACATGTTATTTACGATGATGTTATTAACATGTTTCTAAACAATAAGTAATTGAAGATCCATGATACCCATCTATATTTGATTCAATACAAGTGTTTCCAAAATTTTAATCCCATCCAAAGTAGTGAGAAAATTAGATAAGGGAAAGGAGTGGCCCTTAGTAGTCATTTAGTCAACCCTGTATCATGTAAGGGGACTAAACATAGGCCTAGGAGTACCCTTGAAAAAAACCACCACCAATTAGGGAAATTAATGTATTTCTATACATAGAACATCATCATGTCACGATCCATGGATTAAACATGTGTGGGTGATCAAAGTAAAATACTTATGAAAAATTTTAATGATTGATTTAAATTTGATAATTCAAATTTAGTGAGATTGGTTAAGAAACCAATGATCAAATATATTAAAGGAAAATTGTGATCACCATCAAAACATCATTAAAGGGATAACTATGTGTGTCCCTACATACACTAAAGACAGTAGTGGGTCTTAAAAATAGTACCCAAGATAAATTATTTTAAGGGATGGAACACATTTGGCCTTAGTTCCCAGCCTTCTTTCTCACAGTTGTCCTAGTACCCAATCTCATCATCTTGCATGCATAATAACCCACATGCACACATCGAGCACGTGTATGTGATAATACATAGGGAATCATATAAAATCATATAACTCACTATATTTTTAAAAGGTTTTTAGTCACTTAAAACATATCCTTTTGAATCAGAGAATGTTTCAATATACATCTATCCTCACATACTAATATCCTAAAAATTATCTCAGTCACACGGGAACAAAATTTCAAACATATGGGCATTCTCATCTTTCTTATAAGGTTGTCCACCAAGGCCCTTGGTCCCACCTCAATTCCCACTCAGCAATATTAATTGGTATCCTATACCCCCATAGTGTTCTCTTATCCGATAATCCATATCTAGATCTATCCTCAAGAGGAATATTTCTTTTACTTCTAATTAAATCTCTATCCTCTTATTATTCATATGAAAAGTCATCAACAATACTCATGAATCATAACTAAGTCTTGTCTTGCATCTCCCCTTAGATATTTCTCAATAAAATATTCCATAGGAAACCCTCTATGAAACACATCATCGGGTTGTGAAGGTGTTACCCCAGTCATGACACTCACCAAGATTCATCTCCTCCCTCAATAGTGTGTTCCCCATCATTTTTGAGACACAAGGTCATATCACCCATCACCACTAGACATAAACCTCTCATTCCTACAGAAATATCTCTCATATGTCCAACATAGGTTTAACACAACACATTATATCTATGAGACTACCCATGAACCGCTCATGAACATAATTGGTATCTTTTTTCCTTGGCAACAAGGTCATCGGGCATCATTAATTATTTTAAAATGTTTTTTACAATAAATGAACATAAAAATACATTCAAATTTTAATGTAATTTACATATACTTTTTTGATATGGTCTAATACAACTAGTAATAGTAAATGGATATACATATGGAAGAAGAGTTCAATCAATAAAAGAAAATCCTTGGGTTTAAAATCCCCTAATCATGGAACTCTCCAAGTTTCATATCCACCCTCAATAGTGTGTTACCCATCATTCGTGAGATGTGAGGTCATATCACCCATTACCATGAGACTTAAACCTCTCATTCCTATACAAATATCCCTAAGAGGCCCAACATAGGCCTACTATATCACATTATTTCTATGAGACTCACCTTGTAGCTCTCATGAACATAATCGATATCCTTTTCCCTTGGAAACATGGCCATCGAGCATTATTAATTATTTTATAATGTTTTTTAAAATAAATTAACATAAAAATACTTTCATATTTTTATGTATTTTACATATCATGTGTAGATATATTCTGCAACAACTACGAATAGTAAAGGGATATACACATGGAAGAAAAGTGAAATCAATAAATGAAAATCGATGGGTTTAAAATCCCCTAGAAAGATCTCCCATGGCATTAAGATTGTAAAAATAAAGAGAAGTGTTAGGAAAATGATATACATTATCAATAAATGTTTAATAACCCTTGTAATTAGTGAATGGTAATGTGATAATGGTAGTGAATTTATATGGAATATATTTATCTGGAATTGTTAACATTTTTAAAATGTCCAATAGAAATTATTAAAATTAGAAAAGACCATTGGTCATTATTATTATTTTTTAGAATTTAGAATAATGAGACCATTGGGATTATGGAGGAAGAAACCAAAATTATACAAAACACATTTAAATTATATTAAAAGTATAATTTATGATAAATTTAAATGTTTTAAATAAATTTTATTTTTATGAAAATATCTTATAAAATAATTTTAAATGATAATATAAATTAACAAAGTCCTAAGTAATTTTTATAATGATAAAAAATTATCTATTTCATAAAATATATTAAATTTCAAAAAAACAAAATTTTTATTTAAAATGTAAAATTATAGTATTTATAGTATTATTTTTATATAATAAACATCATATTTGGGTTTATCTCATTGAAATTATCTTAGGGTGAATTTATAGTAATTTTTTAAAAAGTTGATTTTTAGGGTTAAAATGATAAAATACCATTTTTATAAAATTTTATAACTCATATGATATAATAATGATATGATTGTGAATTAAAATGTCATAATCTTATTTTTTTATCAAAAAAATATTAATCAATAAACATAGTAAACAATTATTTACTTTTAGAATCACATGATTTGTATTTTGGAACCATGATTTTATCATTTAAAAAACATCATTTATTTGTTATACATGTCTCGTATTAGGATTAATTTTGGAAAAATTAATAAATAAAATAATGTAAAATGGATCTAATTTTTAAAATTATATTTTCCAAATTTGGTAATAGGGGTAATATCATTTTTAAACAAAAAAATCTTACTTCGGTAAACACTATTTTAACACGGTATAGGTAAATAATGTAAAATGTTAAAATTAATTGTAAATACATAAGAAAAATAAAGGTGATATATTTAAATGGTTGGTTTAGGTTTTCAAATTCTGTAATCAAGCATTCCAAAATAAATTATAAGCCAAATTAATTTAAATTAATGCAACCCAAAAGTGGTTGTCCATAATGAAAAATAGTCATTTTTTAATCCCTTAAAACCAACCATCCTAAAGTATAAATACCAACCCATTCCCTCCTCAATGTCCATATAAAATCCATTTATTATGAATGCTCTCTCAATTTTTATCTATATACCCTCTCCAAGTTTCCCTTGTAGTTCTATGGATTATATCTCTAGCCTTATGAAGAATCCTCCCAGGTAAGGTTATCCACAATCCTTATCTTTCATTTTCAAGTAAATGTTTTTTATAATTCATTTAAAAATTCCATTTTTATAAAAATGAATGATTATTATTACATGTTATTTTCATCCATTTATAATTTTTTTTAGATTATATTTACTCCCTCTCATTTTATCCTTTTTCTAAACTATTTCTCTATCGAAATAATGGTTCCTCTTCCCTCCTTCCCCCTTTCCTTTGAGAGTCATTTTTAATTCCTTTTTATTTAAACATGAAATGATATTATTTGACATTGTAAAAACATTGTTTCAATGTTATCAATGTTGTATCGCTATTACCTCTCATTATAGTACCTTCATAATTGTTTATAATGATCAATCTTCCCATAGTATTAAAAGTATCCAAAATTTGGTGAAGAAATGTGTGTGTGTGGTTTTCTAAACTGTATAATCACTTTCGAGATAATATCAGTGTATATGGATCAATAGAATATTTAACTTGGGTTAATAAACCCTAAAAGGGTGGATTTGATATTAACTCAACCATCACCTAGTACGCAATAAAGAAACCTTATTACAGAGCTAGTTTGACACTCCTACAAGAGTTTCTTTGGATAATTCACCTTGACGCTATGATCAATAATAAATGATCAAAATATATAGATTGATATTAAAAAAATGATATCCCTATTACATTAATGTTCAGTCCACTATCTATTTTTATCATTTTTCAATTTGGTATAACCCATTTTAGTTTGAACATTATATTGTTTCTAAAGTTAGTTTTTGGATATTCACAAAGATATCTATATTAATCAGTTGGAAGGGTTCCATTCCCATCCAATTTATAACTATGTTTTCATTTTCAATTTCAATCTCAATATTTCTCATTGATTTTACATTTCTTCTCCAGGTTCTATTTCTAATGTGAATATGGTATGGTATAAATATGGTCTCTATAGACAGTTATCTATAAATATCGTTCTCTTACCTTATCATCAACTATGTGTAATCATATATTTTATTCAAATTCCTTTCTAAGTGAATAAACAATAAATATTATAAAAATTTATATTTATTCACCATGAAATCCATAAATAAATTGGCTAGGTAGATTATAGACTAAACCATATACCCCTAATTCTATATGGTGTAAATAACCAATAATTCATTATCTTTATTGAAGGGTCATTATAGAGATATGTGGCACGTCAGTATGAAGGCATCTTAATGTGATAACCTTACTCTTAGGTAAATTCAATTCCCTAGATATTGTACAACAAAATTGATTCCAATCATCTCAAAATGTTCTTCAACAAATCTGTAGTTTCTTTTGGTGTTTAATGTTGTGAGGGTTCTTACTATCCCCTTAAAAGTGTTTGGAAAATAAAAAAAAAATAACATTGGATGGATAATTTGATTAGATACCTACTTAATTTACAATTGGTTTATTATCCTATGGTTATTTATGGATTTATGTATGTTTTCATTTTATGTCATACATAATCATGTGCATGTTATTATGGGTGTACCTAGATAGTACTCTAATGAATTGGGTAATGTTTTTGTCGCATGAGATGATATGTATGGGATTAGGGTGTGAGCCTAATAAATTATGGGACTCTATCCACCATGTGATATTTTATTTTATGTTATCCTTGAACTATGCGTATTTCATGTTATTTTTTGATTCCACATCCTTATGTTTCCATGATATTTTGATTCCATGAATATGTTTTCCTCCATATGTTTATTCTTGAGAATTTTCATTTTGATATCATGTTATGCCTCATGTGATTATGATCATGTTATGCCTTATTTCCCTAAGATTATTTTATGTCCCCTATTATTATAATCATGTTATGAATATTTTCCTCATGTTCAATATAATAAATAACGAATCATTTTTATCTCATGATCTTGATTTATGCTATGTTATCGTTTTTTATCCCTTACTGGGCTTTATATCTCACCGTTTTCTTATGTTTTCCTATTTCCTTAGAAATTATTGTGAAAGGTATGTGTATAAGGTAAATACAAGTGTTTATAATATTTGAGGGTTAATTGTGTCTTTTACCATGCATTTATATAAAATGTACCTACTTCCCCAAGACACTGAACTTCCGATCTTTGTAGTTTGTTATAATTTGTTCAGGTATTAAAAATAATGTATTTTTGGAACCTGGTTTGGAATTGTGGATATATGGAATCTTAGTTATTATCAAAGAATATCTTGGATATTTTGGGAAATTAGGATTCATAATATTCAGTAATATCGAATTAGATAGATATTTTTTTCTAGATGAAAAGGTTAATTACAACTTGAATGACCCCATAGGATTAACATCTCTTATGTATTCTTAATGTGTCCTTTATATAGGTAACTTATAAGATAAAATTTTGGCTCAGTAAGTGTGATTAAATTAGTAAAATTCTGAGGAAACAATTTATTTAATGGGGTGGAATGTAATGACATGGAAAATTACATTATGTTATTAATAAAAGTACTTCTTATTTTATTATGATTGTTTTACTGTAGATTCACATAGAAATACTATTAAATTTCATAATAACATTACATATTATGTGTAAATATGGAAAATAAAAACTAGGTATAGTAATGTTATATACATATGGGAGAAAATTGCATTCACTAAAAGAAACACCATAAGTTTGAAATTCCCCATAATGATCACCCCTCTCATAAAATATCATAAAAGAAATAGTTACATAAGGAATATGATAGGAATTATCAAAAACTGTGTTATAACCCTTGGAAGTTTCGAATGATGAAGTAATAATGATCATATATTTATAAGGAAATATTTTTCTCTACCATCTTTAATGATTTACAATATGGATGATGGAAATTTTGACAATTAAATAATATATTTGGTCATTATTATTATTGGTATTGAAGTTACAATAAAGGGACTGTTGGGATTACGGAGGATGAAACCAAAATTGTACTAATTTTTTTAAATATTAATAAAATTATATTTTGTTGTAAATGTATAGGTTTAAAATAGATGTTATTCTCATGAAATTATTTTATAAAACAACTTCTTTTGATAATATAAATTAATGCAGAACTAAGTAATTTTTATAATGCTTAAAAAGATTTATTTTTCATTGATATTGTTGTTTTTCAATAAGTAAGGTTTTCCATTCAAAATATAATGTAATCATATATATAGTATAATTATTACATAATAAATAACATTTATCAATTCAGACCATCAAAATTTTATGAGGGTGTATTTATGATAATTTTATAAACAATTATATTTTTGGGGTAAAAAGTGGAAATTCCATTTTTTATAAAATGCCATAACTCCTATGATATAATACCAATATGATCATTATTTAAAATTTAATAATAATTATTTTTCAAAAAAAAATTATTTAATGAATAAACAAAATAATTAATGAGTTACTTTTAGAAACACATGCATGGCATTTTGGAATAATTATTTTATCATTTCTAAAAATGGATTTGGTGTGTTATACGTGTATCATATTAGAATTAATTTTAATCTCATTTGTAAAATTGATCTAGTAAAATTAATTTCATATTTTTAATTAGATTCTCAAAATTATTTAATAAGGTCAATTTAGTTTTTATACATATAAATTTTTTCATTTTCAAAAAATAGTTACCAAAGTATAAGTAAAATAATGTAAAAGGTTAAAATTAAAATCTATAGAAAAAAAAGACAACAAAAAGTGAAAACATGAAATGGGTGGTTTAGGTTTTTAAAATAATTTAAAAAAACTTTCCAAAATAAATTATCAAAATGAATATTTGATATTAATTCCACCCAAATGTGGTTGGCCAGAATGACAAAAATAATCATTGTTTAATAGCTTAAAACACCCCTCCTCAGGTAGAGATACTCACTCATTCCATCCTTACTCACTACACCAAAGCCATGGAACATTAATAATATCTCAATTTTACTCTATATAGTGTATCCAATGTATTTATAAGGATTCTCTTTATATATTTAGGAAGTTTTATCCCAAGGTAAGAGTTTCCTCAATCTAAATCCTTCTTTCCCAAGTAAAATACTTTTGTTATAATATATTTTAAAATTACATTTTTTTATATAACAATGTTTGTTATTACATGTTATTGTATTACATTTGGAATATATTTTTAACATATTTTGTATTACCTCTCCTTATTTCATTTTCCTAATTCATTACTCTACCCAAATTATGGTTTCTCAACACTCCTTCCCCATTTCCATTGAGCACATTTTTAAATTCATCTTCATTTAAAAAGTAAATTTTATTCAATCCAATTTGTATAACATCCTTAAAATTTTAAAAATTATATATAATTATTATCTCTCATTATAAAACCTTCATAATCCATTATAATGCTCAAGATTTCCCATAACCGTAAATCATCCTAAATTTTGTAAAGTGCATGTAGTTTTCCTAGCAATGAAATCCATGTATGGATACAACAAGAGGATGTGGATCGGGTATATGTTTACCTAGTGGAAATAATTCCAAAAAGGTTGAATTTGGATTTAACTCAGTCTTTACCAAGTGCACAACAAATAGTTCTTTCTGAATACATATTTTGACACTCTCGATGGATTTTCTTTAGAGAATTCACATATACTTTATGATCCATAATAATCGATCCTAGTATATGGATTTATATTTACATTAAATTTATATCCCTATTCCATGAAAGTAACTTTATCCAATTATTTTTATTAATACATTAATTGGGTACTACCCATTTCACTATTCATATCATATAGATTCAAAAGTTGGTTCTTATGTATTCACTAATATAGTCACTTTAATCCCTTTAAAGGGTTTCATTACCCCACAATTTATAACCAATGTTCTTGTTATCTTTTACTCTCAATATTTCTCATGGATGTTACCTTTATTATCCATGTTATTGTTTTTATGTACATGTGATATGGTGTAAATCTGATCTCTATAGAGATTGATCCATCACTACCATTGTATTTCATTATGATTAGCTATGTATAATCATATATTTTATTCCAATGCAGTTCCATGTGAATAAACTTGCATGATTATTTTGATTAAAGGTTATTCACCTAGATACCCATATATATATTGATAGGGGAAATTTTCACAAAACTAAGAACCCTTTATGTTATATGGTTTAAATACCATATAATTAATTATCTTCATTAATGGGTATTTATAGAGATATTTACTTTCATTGGATACTCTCTAAACATTCAATGAGTTTATCATTATATAAATATTGATGGATTTATGTATTTTTTTTATTTTTATGGAACACATAAGCATGTACGTATTATTATTGGTGATCCTAGATAGCTCTCTAATTTTATGGATTATATTTTTGTTTCAGGAGACAACATGAATAGTATTATGGAGTGATCCTAATCCATAATGGTACTTTTCCCACCAAGTGATGTTGTCATGGAAGTTAGCACTTACATTAACTTATTTCATGTAATATGTTTTCCAAATTCCCTATGTTTCCATGATCTTATGATTCCATAATTGTTTTATGACTCCATATTTATATCCATGATCGCTTTCTTTATGATATATTGTTATTCCTCATATATTTATGATCATGTCATGCCTTATATACCTAATATCATGTTATAGGTCTTGTACTCATGTTTAGGATCTCATATCATACCTAATGTTTTATCCATGATGTTTATTTATCTTTCATTTTTATTATGTATCCTTTACTTGTCTTTTTAACTCTCCCTTTTATTATGTTTTCCTATTTCCCTGTAAATTTAAATTCGAAACAAATGTTTATAAGTGAATTATATGTGTGGAGAATATTTGTGGGAGAATTGAGTATTATTCCTTGTATTTGTTTTATAATTTTACCTAGTTCCCAAAGAAATTTAACTTTTGATATTATGAGTTTGTTGTAATTAATTTTATTTATTAATAATAATATATGTTTAGCGCAAAATATAGAAGTGTAGGTATGGAGTGTCTTACTGGTAACCTATAACAAACATTGAGTTACCATCCTAGAGATGCCCCTACCATTCTTATCCATTCCTATGAAAGCCTCACCAAATCTCATACCAACACCTGATATCCTACTTTAATCCTATAAATAAAAATAATTTATTATAATGATATATATTTATTTATTTATTTTAATTTAAAGAGAATCAATGACCTAAAAATAATTATGTGGATTAACATTGTTGAATCCATATGAAATCAGTTGTGGTCCACTCCCAACATGCACCAGAAATTAATCCTTGAAATTTCATTAATTTAATCACCTAAATCAAAGGTTATTTGAACCCAAATTTATCCAAACCATAAATATTTAAGGGTATAAAAATACATTAGTATAAATGGTTAAATACTTAACATTTTCAACATCTTGGAAAATCATATAGAAATCCTATGGAAAAGACTCGTGATTCCCACCCAATTTCTGTATAATAATTTGGAATCATCCCTTAAACCCTATCTAATGATACTGAAATAAAATACTAATGAAGGGGGAGAATAAAATGATGAATAGGGGAGAACTCACCTTAAATTCACCATATAAAACATCAAGAAATTTCAACTCTCCATAGACAATCAAAGTTGGGGAGGGGAAAAGTCCATTGAAATTCCCACATCCCAAGGGGTCTATTGACCCAAATTAAAGGGGGTATAACCCTAGAATGTTAAAACATGCCCATATTTTTTAAAACTTCATGAGGGGCATGTCATGGTTTGAAACTGGGTGTCAAACCACAGTTCCTCAACCTAGTTTTTGTCCATAGAGTGACCCGAGGAGACAAGGCATGATGCCACCCCATAGATTCCCTTCATAACATGCTCTCTCATTTCATTTCATGACATTTCCTTATATTTAAAAATAAAAAACATAATTCCTAAACCTCCATGGAATAGCCATCTCTCCTATGGTACAACACAACACCCAAGGACCCTTATCATGGAAGGACCCACTAGTCACAACATAACAAGAATCCTCTTTGACAGGTATTATGAAAGGGCCATATACCCCTTATATATGAATCAAAATGAAGGAATGAATCCCTATTCCATTTTATGATTCTCAAACATAAGTAATTTCCCTTGAAAAATAAAACACATGATCCACCATGTCATTAAAAACAATAGTGATAGTATGACTGGATACCTATACAACACTGAACCTCTTTGTCTACCATGTAAGTCATTAACTAGTCCTCAATAATGAATGCCCTTCCCCTATCATTTAGTGGTGATCCAACTATAGTTAAAATTTCCAATGATTTCACCCTGACCCTTCATTAATATTTACTTGATGAATTGAAAGAACCCTCCTGCCCATAAACACATCCAAACATCACTTTGATATTTTTTAACTATATGAATTCTATTACAAATCCTGATTATCAAAATTATCCTTATTCGAAGTCCAAAAAATAATATTCTCTCTAAATTTCACAAGTTTTAATCGATGGTTTCAGGTGTGGTGGACGTTTTTTGAAGTGGGTGATATATTAAAATTTCTTTTAATAATTTTTTCCTGAAACCATGAGTGATGATCTTTCACATAAAATTTATAATTAATTTATGTAATATCTTAAAAAATATATACCTAGGATTAGGAACATTGTTCGTTGGTGAATGATTATCTTCTAAGAGGACCCTCTCGAATACCTTTATTGTGCTATGGGGATCCATGGATATAATATCTAAGAGTACTGATCCACACGTGCTTCTAGGATTTTTGAGAAACACCACTAGACCAATGAGTGATGGAGAGGTTAGTCGAATGACTTTAACAATTCTTTTTTGATTTATCATTCTTCAGAATATAATAAATATCTCTTGAACTTCACATTATTAAGAGGGAGATAGAAGTAGGAGTTGAGAGATAATTCATTGTGTGAAACAATTATCTATTCTAGATTTTTGGATACTCTACACAATAGACATATCCATCTATTTATTGAGTTAGGATTAAAGTTGAAATATTATTCAATTTCATACAAGACATTAAAAAAATTATTTCCTTTAATAAACCCCATGACACATAATAATAATTATATTATAATATGTTGGTGCATGAAAACATCCGCAATAACAAATATAATGTAATGGTCTTGTTAATTAATAGTTTTCACTGAAAAAAAATCTTGGTCCATTCAAAATTCTCTATCATTTGTTGAACAACTGGATAAATATTTTATTCTTGAATAAATATTTTATTCCCAATATATCGAATAAATTTTTATAAAAATATTCAACAAATAAAATAAATATTTTATTCACATGCTGGTGAATAAATATTTATTTAATTTATGTGATCAATATAAATTTGATAAAATTATTCCTCACACTGGTAAATAATATTTAAGTAATTAATTAAACTCAAATAGAATTTAATCAGGATTAATAGAAACACATAGTGTGTGAACCTCTAGGATTATTTCTCATTATCATTAGGCATTTTTTCCTAACATCTGTTATTACAATCTTGAAATAGGTCAAGGAACCCAATAGAAAGAACCTAATGTCATAACATTGAAAACCTAATTCAAATTATCATTGTGTAATATAATCCCTTTTTCAAAATACCATATCATGAAGGTTTCATAACCATGTCACCAACCTATATGTTGTATATTTTTTTCATTGGTTATTCGAAATAAATATGTTGTTACATCATATCCATGGAATTTAATGTGATGGTTCTCTTATAATCAAACACTTTGTTACACTATGGACATTGAATTTAATGTGATGGTTCTATTCCAATCAAAGGGTGTTATTTTTAACATGAATTAATAATAATAATAATGTTAATAGACCATCACACAATCTTGTAGATCATAATATCAGATGACAACAAAACAAGTGGAATTTCTACTGGTGAGTTTTTTTTCAGAAACTCCAATTATAGAGATTACCAAGTGTAAAATTCAGGAGAATAAGCCTCTTATTCTTATGATAATTTACACCTATGAGTCTATGTACTTTTTTTCTCATTATAGTACCTTATCAAATCATAGAACATTATTTGAGAATATCATCATAGAACATTAAGGTTTTCATAAGAGTGGGAAACTTCTATGAAATTATTAATCTGAAGTATACTATAGGAAATTATTACATTAAATTAATTCATAAAAACAACATATATATAATTATATATTTTATTAATATTAAATTCATTGAATATTCATGTAATCAAAGTACAAAAAGTTGTTCCTAGGACACCAACTCCACCAGTAATGACATGGATTATCACCAACTCCCCTCCATAATTATTCTCATCCTTTAGAATCAATAATTTTAATTCAACTATCATTCCTGGCCTACCTCATCCATCAATTCATTACTAACTTATCACATACAATCATGTAATTCAAAATGTGCTTCTATTGTGAAATCCAAAACACCATGCTCACTATACACCAAAAATATAATCTACCTTCTCTTCTCTATCCCTAAATTCAAGATAGAGATCAACCAAGCTTGTTTATTACAAGACACTATAATATCAACAACAAATTAATCTCTAGTATTATGATTCTCCCCACTATATAACTCAAATCATAAATTTTAGTTCTGGGTCATAGTGCTCCTCACCATAGAAATCACCTACCTAATATTCACTTTACCTTGTTTATCCTACCAAAATATATTGGTCCCACCTCACTACACAAAATTATATAAGAAAACAATAGTCATTCATTCTCTATCTATAATTTCCCAAAAAGGCTCGACCTCTCCCGTCGACATTCCAATATATCTCTTTACCCAATTATGATGCCTTAATACCTGGACGAATTAAAAAAATATTCCAAATTTATAGAAAAACATAAAAACATGATACATAATGTAATTCTCTGGTTGGTTCCTCATCCACCCACACTGGCTATCACACTCTTTCCACACACACTAGTGCACCTCCAATCTAACTCACTCTCAAATCAGACCCAATTCAATCAATATCCTGATGCCAACATCTAAACTCCATCCAAAAGGAAATATAAATCCAAAATAGGTTATTCATTAATAAAAAATATAAGAATGATCCACCTTCCCACTAGTATCTTGGTTCTATCTCAAGAATCCACCAACCAATATCACTATATACATGATCTTCCTACACAAGGTTCATTAACTTGTGATTTATTTGGTTCATGTCACTATAGGGGTTTCTTCATCATCACCCCACCAAACTAAAAATTGGGTCTCCTTATCCTATGTCATATCCATTACTAAAAATAATAAATGTATGTTCCTAACATCCTACAATAAGAGTTCCAACAAGCAGAATTGATCACTACTTATTTCTAGTTTACTTGTAATTTAATTCTCAATTATAATAAATTCTTATCTACAGTAAGGGTAATGTGCTATAATAGAAAATTGTGATTATAATTCTTAGTAATATTCCACATTACACACAAATTTGACCCCATATTCCATGCTCATCCCATACCTAAAAACATATATCAAGGTCTAAGATCTGATTAACAACACCACAACACCCAAATCCATCCCTAATGTCACCACCTCTCATTGGGGAACTCCTTCCATTCTCATAAAAAAGCGAGCTTCCATCCTCAAAAATGTATCATGAAACACAATAACTAAATAGGTATTGCACATAACCAAGAACACTTATACTTTTACATAAAGTATTGTCCCTAAATCTATTCCAATACTCACACTACACTTCCTAATAAAAAGTGAACCACCTAAAGAAACCTCTCATGAATTATCACCTACAATCCAACCTAATATCATCTAGTCCCAATGGTTTCATGCTCTTGTACCACCCAATCTCACAACTAGACTCATTCTCTAGTGAGTTTCACACTACCAAACATAGTTCCATATTCCTACATAACTGAATGATATCATCATCATGTAAATATAATTTAATTAATATAATTCTATAATTATTTCCATTCCAATAAGATAAAGTTATCCCACTCATGTCGATGCTAACTACATGATCACCCACCACCTGGGCATAATTTCAAAACCACAAGAATTTATCCATTCTCTACATATCCAATATCTGACCATATAATAACATTATCAAATAAGTTTATAAATCCAAACAATCCTACCCTTATTTCTGATGCTTTTGTCGAGGCACGTATATATCTCTTGGGGGACGCACTGGTTTTTTTCCCACATTCCCACCTTCCAATGGTGCACATCATCTATTTCTTATTTAGGTATGTTTGAAACTTGATTGAAATGGGATGATGGGATGTCAAATCATGCTTCTGTGGAATCCTCCTCAGAACTCGTTACCTAGTCTGTGTATCCCTTATAGACAAAAGACATTGTTCGTGATACTATTCTCAGTGCCATGTCTTCATGGATGCTGGTTAATTACACTCATTATGTCAGGACATTCCAAGGGGTCTAGTCAGGGCAGAAACCTTTGGTCGGGGGAGTAGTCATGTTGGACATTGCTAGAGTTTCTGGACACTGGAACACTGGTGTGTCTATATTTCTTCCCCTTATGATAGGGATACTCAAAGATGTGGAACCCAATTCATCCCACGTCAAATGTGAGGATTTATATGCCACGGGCATGTCTTTGAGATTTTCTTTAGCTTCACATGTTTAAAACAGGGTATGCAGCGAGTTTAATGTCTAACGGAGATGGATCAGACTGATCAAAAAAGGACTAATTAGAACACTGATAAGGGGGATCAGATGGGTGAAACCTTAGGAGGGAACCCTGATACTAGGGATAACATGTGGTTAGTCACCCAATTTCTACTAGGAGAAGTGAGAAAGTGGGTGACGTGATCTAATCGGGATGTGGCGGCCTAGGTAAGAATCAAGATGGGTACTGATAGTTGGGTGTGGATGGAGAATGATATGGAATAGCCGTAAGAGCGACGGTGATGTTGGTATTGAGTGTAGAGACCCGTATCTTGATGTACATTGACATTACATTACTTTTGCGGAATACTTAGTACATAACAAAACACACACACAAGGACCGTAATAGTTTAGTGTCTTTGGAAACTCGGAACATAATCTTCTAATCGTGGTGAAAGATCTCCAATATCTCCCATAAAGATCTTCCTCTTTTTTTCACCTAAAACCTTTCTTTATATCCTGGGGAAAAGAAAACATAAAAGGGTGAGCTCAAATGCTCATCAAGGGAAAATAAAGGAAATAAAAATCATATCATATCTTTTTGAAAATCATAACCTGCAAAAGAGATCATAATATCTTAACATGGATTAAATCATAGAAGTGAAAATGAGATCCCCATAATCATAACATGAAACTTGAAACTTTGTGGCATGCACACATAATCATGGAAAATCATTTCTTGTTAGTCATGACTCATTTCCAAGACTATCTTAGTGGACAAAGTCCCTTTCTGAACCGAGTCACCCTCGTTCCAGTCCTATTTCACTGAACCGGTATAACCTACCATTCCAGCCATGTCTATCTCATGAGATATAAAATCTTTACCTAATGTATTGTAGGGAGATATAGGTCCCACCCATCTTATAATGAATCCTTTCTTATGTGTTCCACATAATCATAAATCATACATCATCGCATAACACATATAACAAAAATGGGATTCTTAGAACATCATGACATCATAAAACAAATCATATAAGGTAAATGACTTCATAAAAATAATTCCCTCAAAACATAATCAAATCAATGTAATAATAGGGATAAAAACAGAACCCTATATTATCTTAGATGGAAAATAATTTTGATAAATCATTTGAACTCCATTCTTGAGGAAAATATCCTTTCTACTTAAAAAAAACACTTTTCTTTTCTTAACATGTCATACAATTATAAACTAAAATAATTTTATTAAAAATAAACTTGAAAAATTGTAAAGGAAGCTTCTTGGAAATAATGTTTTAAAAATCCATTCATGTCGTATAAGTTAAAAAAACATTCTTCGTACTTTTGTCGGAAAAGTCAAAAAGCACCTCGTATGAAAAACATCAAAAGATTCCTTTAATATTTTTTACTAAAAACTCGCCGAAGGGTAAAATTGGATTTAAAAAATTGTAGTTGGATGGAAATAATATTACATATTCAGGAAACATGGATGTGGATGATAAAATACACCCCATTAAATACTAAAGTATAAACAATCTCGGATAAAAATGAGATTGTGATATTTCCCTTACCTTAGGTCCGATTTGCTTCGTATGTGTCTGAACCTCCTGTATAATGATTTAAATAATGTCATTTACTTATTACAGAATCATATTCATTGTTATTATATCATATATGGTTCACTTATGACTTTATATTACCCGTTCTTTTGTAAATTCCATGTTAAAGAAGCATTTTGGGTAAAATCGTTTCATGTATCGTAGGTGTTTTGAATTGTTGTTCTTGACATTATTATTACTTATATCATGATTTACTTACTTCCAGAATATAAAATATGATTTATATATCATATATATTCAGTATATATATATATAATAGATAGATAAATGAAATGAAAAACACCGTTCATGGAGACGGTAGTCCGTACGTACGCATGAACGTTGTTTTCCTTTCCTTATTGTCTTGAATGGAATTAAGTAGATGACATACATATAAATATAAATAATTACAGTATCATTATAAGGTCATATATTTCATTAGTACTCATTATATATACTTTATAATCATTCATGAATGGTTAATCATTGAGAATGAATCTCATCGCGTCGTGGAGACGGTAGTCCGTACGTACGCACGAGCGATGATATCGTTCCAATGGTCGTGGAATTGTGTTTAAGTGTATGTATACTATTTCAGTATCAATATCACTTTATAATAATCATATATAGTTACTAATTACACCTTTATACCCATCCAATTAAGGTGGTGGCGGAAAATAGATTACACCACGGCGTGGAGACGGTATTCCGTACGTACGCACGCGCGGTGATTTCCTTTTTCCATAGGATGGATAGAAGGTTAATTAGAGTTTTTTCATATTTATAATAACATATCAGCATATAAGAAATACTTATGTTATTACTTTATCATGAAACAACTAAAGAAGAAGAAGTTGAAGAAGAAAGAAATTGAAAAAGATCTGTAATGGATATTACCTCTTTTTGATGCGCCTTTTCTTAGCCTCCACTTAAAGAACTAAGGATGGTCTTTGAAGAAGAATAGGACCTCTAGGATGATACTAGGGAAGTGTAGAAGGGATTTTGTCAGGGGTTGGCCGAGCTTGAGTGCTCAAATTGGTGTGAGGAGGAGGGGGAGGAGGTGTCCTTTTATAAGGGAGGAGAGGGGCACCTTAGGAATATCTCAAAATATTATTTTATATTAAAGTAAAAATCGGTTTATAATGGTTACAAAGGGTATTATTTCGAAGCTAAAGTGGGGATGGGTCGAAATAATATCATCCAATAGGATTTAGACAAGTTTAGGGTATTATTTTAACCTTATCAATTAGATTTAACTCTAAGTTAAATAATTTATCTTTTAACGTGTCTTTTTGTTTTCTTTCACTATATGGTTAATACACTTACTATAACATGCCAAACGAACCCCAAATTGTTTATTATTAATATATATATCCTTATCTAAGTCATTTTGCCCTTCCTTAGTTTTTTAGGAATAAAATAACAATTAATAATATAATATTATATTTAAAAACTATTTTGTGTCAATTTTGACACTATTTGATATATGATTTTTGTGAAAGTCATAACAGAATTATATGTTCAAACAAAGTTGATTAAATCAACACTAATATATCATAGTAACCTAGAAAATTAGTGTAATTCATAAAAAGTCTCAAATTACATTCATTTGAGCATTTATAACATCAATTATGTTAATATTTCCTTAAAAGGGTAATTATTGCATCATTGTTGTGTCATAAATAAATTAACTTATTTAAAGTCTAAAAATTATAAATAAAATATCATTATGTATGAAATATTTTTAGCTTTCTAATGAATATTTATAGTCGAATTTATCTTAGGTATAACCCCATATTAAAAATGTTTTAGTTATTAAACTTTGATTTTAATTATTTAACTATTCATTAAATAAAATAATATTAAATGTCATAATCTAATCCAAGTGGACCTAAATGGTCATTTTATATTCATAAGTTTGTTTTTGGTCGAATTAAACTTATCCAATAGAATTAGGACATGTGTTAGGGTAATAGTAATATCATATTTACCCTTAGTTACCCTATTTACTATTAACCGTGGTAAAAAAAAGTAAAAAGTTACTATTCACCAAAAATTATTTTCATCTCATTGAACCACATTTTAGTCCTTGATATTAACCGTGTCTGTCGGATTTTTGAAATTCCATTCACAGAAGCGGTAAAATTATGTTTTATGCAAAATTCAGTTTTTAACCTACCACTTAGTGGTTTCACTATTAATCAGAAATTGAATGTTTTCAGAAAAATGCCAAAATTTCATCCTAAGCTATATTTCATATTCCGAATTCAAAAATGAAGTCTATTTTACCAAATTCATAACATAGAAATTGCATTAATTAATTTTATAATTAAATCCCGCTGTTAAAACAAATAGCGTGTTTTTAAAAAACAATATCTAGCAAAAGATTGACACTTGATTATGTCTGGTTTAAATGTGAAATTACATCCAATGACCAACGTTGTATTAAATTGTAAAAATATATTCTAAATATACTTTAAAACCACTCAAATTATTGATTTATCACTATTAATTATTTCGATTAAAAAAGTTGTTTTTAATTATAATTTAATAATTTTCACTATTCATCAGAATATGAAAGTTATCCGAAAAGTACCAAAATTTCACCTTAGGCTAAATTCGATACTCCGAATCCAAAAAATGAAGTCCATTTTGAGAGCTAAAATTTCTAAAATTTAAAAAGTGGTTATTACTATTCATAATGGCTAGTTTTAATAATATTTTAATAGCATATCGTTGTTTCGTGAAACTCAGTATTACGTACTACACACGCTATCGAGGAAGGTTGTGATTGCGTGTAATGCAAGGCAAGTCAAGGATGTGTGTTGTGCAAGCTCCTTTTTGTGTTGCGTACAACACAAGACATTAGTGAAATTAAAAATAATATTTTTCATAAAATCTTGGGCTGTTACATTCTACCCCCCTTAAAATGAATTTCGCCCTCAAAATTCGTTGGGGTTATAAATGGTTTACTATTCGAAAGTTTCTTTAATAGAAACCCACATCGTTAAAAGGAATACCAAAACCAATATTTTAAAACAAAAGTATGAAACTTAAAGGTTACCCAAATAAACTAATCACTGGGTTTCCACATAGGTGAAAATATGGATATGGAAGAAAAATCTAACCATCATGTTCTGATGGAGAGTGGTAGAGAACATGGCTATGGAAAAGCCAACAATCACAAATCAATAAATTTGTGACGATCTAAGGTACCATCCGATTCATCAGGTATAAGATCACTAGGACAACATTTTTTTTTGGTTTTCAAGATCGTTTCCCTAAAGTTGAAGAATTTGAATTAGAATAAATACTTACTTTATTTTGGTACAGTCGCACTATTGTTCGTGCCTTGAACAATTTCCACTTCATCTCTTAAATAAATGAAGTTGAATTTGTTATTCGTGAAGTGTTAGCAGATCATGTGATAGAATAACGGGTCATTCCATCTGTCTCAAACAAAAGGTTAGAAAAAATTATATATATAAGTCGATCTATAGTGAGATTAATCATATATGGTTCCTAAAATGGACATATACTTCATATATCATACTGCTTAAAATAATAAAACTAGTTTCTACTAAACAGGGACTTCCTGTAGGCCAGTGGTAGGTGATAAAGGCCAGTCGCACTTCGGTTGTGGGTTCGATTCCCACAGCCTTGTCCGAAGCGATGGGCTGTCGCCCATCCTGCAGGTTGTCCTTTTTCTAAAACTAAATTACTATAACATCCCATCAATAATATCGAGAAAACTTCTATCCTTAAACAATACTAACTTATGTACAACATAATCCATTCCAATCTTTAGGCTTATCCATAATACTGCAGTCCACTCTCATAACATAGTGAAAATGATTACCAGAGATTTAACACCATCGTCGATCCCCATATATCATAAGATATGTTTTGTTGGTCACATTCCAAACATTCAAAGTTCTTAATCATGTATTCTCTTGAATACCTTAGTGAAAACATGAATGCAGTTTAAAGTTAACACTTTCCACATACCAAAATCCTCAAAATTCAATATACTCAAACCATGATTTCACTTAGTCCTTATATCAATCATGAGCTGATGAATACTGTTAAACATATCATTTTCTCGTTTTCCCTTCATTATGCGCATATCATCTTATTTCCAAAAATATCTCAATCACTTTGAATACCACATTAGACCAATACATAAATATTCCAATACTCCATGATACAACATTATTTTGGAATCCCATTACATAAACACTTAATCATTCCACCACATCGTTGTCATATTCAACATTGCCAATAGTGATCGCATGTGACTTCCCTTTGTCCTTTTCCTTCAGTGGTTGCTCAGGTTGATCATCACTAACCCTTGGATTAGGGCATTTATTAGCATAATTCCCCATTTCCTTGCACTTGAAGCATTGAAGTGTTGGTGGTGCGTTCTCTGCAGTGTTTGCTTTATTCACATCATTAGAAACCCTTTTTCCATTACTTCGACACTCAGCTGCTCGATGACCTTCTTTTCCACACTTAAAACATTTTCTAGTCCCTTTATGACAATCTCCACCATGCTTCTTTCCACACTTTGTGCATAAGGAAACATTCATCTTCTTTTCACCATTATTCTGAGATTTCTCCTTGAACTCCATCTTTCATTTCTTGTCAAAACCATGAGATGGATATGTAACACCAACTTCCATTTCTACCTTGATAGCACAACGCACAATTTCTTCATAGCTACTGAAGTCTCTTATAGCTAATGCCCTTCAAATACTTGGTTTTAAGCCACTGAAAAATCGATCAACTTTACTTTCAGGTTGGATGATAATGCCAGATGCATACCTTGCAAGTCTTGTAAAATTCGCTTCATATATACCAACAGATTCCTCATCCTTTTGCTTTAGTTCAAGAAACTCCTTCTCCATCTTTGTTCGAAGAATACGAGGGAAGTACTTATTGAAAAATAAGTTCTTGAACTCGTCCCATTCCATGGACTCAATTTCATCTCTTTGCCTTGTATTCTTGATAAGATTCCACCATTGATCAGCTTCACCTTCCAAACGATATACTGCTAAGATGACTTTATCATGTTCAGAACATTGAAGAACTGAAAATATCTTTTCAGTGGTACTGATCCATTGTTCAGCAACAAGTGGATCAGAAGACCCACTGAAAGAAGGTGGATGTTGCCTCATGAAGGACTCAATAGAATATTGTTCCCTTCTCTTCTCATTTGGAAGTCTAGAATGATTCATAGCTTGTGTAAGTATAGCAATAAGAATTTGAACTCCATCTCCCATAACATTTGTTTGTTCAGGAGGACAATCATTGCATTGTCCATTGCATTGATCAACACGGTTCCTTCGAGTTCCATCCATCGTCTAAAACCCAAAAAGAATAGTGTGAGAGGCAAAAATCATGCTAGGGAAAACAACATAATAAAGGGGGAGTACCTTCAATATCTAACATCTTAGGTTAAATTCTATGATCGTTACCGTAGTTCTATGACTGTATCCTATACGTATACTTATCCTTAGGGACATCCCTAGACATACCTTATAAATATCTCTAGGGATCTCACTAAAGTTCTCACATCCTAGTTTCCAAAGGTTGACTAAACCTTTCCTCTGATACAACTGTAGAGACCCGTATCTTGACGTACATTGACATTACATTACTTTTGCGGAATACTTAATACATAACAAAACACACACACAAGGACCGTAATAGTTTAGTGTCTTTGGAAACTCGGAACGTAATCTTCTAATCGTGGTGAAAGTTCTCCAATATCTCCCATAATGATCTTCCTCTTTTTTTTACCTAAAACCTTTCTTTATATCCTGGGGAAAAGAAAACATAAAAGGGTGAGCTCAAATGCTCAGCAAGGGAAAATAAAGGAAATAAAAATCATATCATATCTTTTTGAAAATCATAACCTGCAAAATAGATCATAATATCTTAACATGGAATAAATCATAGAAGTCAAAATGAGATCCCCATAATCATAACATGAAACTTGAAACTTTGTGGCATGCACACATAATCATGGAAAATCATTTCTTGTCAGTCATGACTCATTGCCAAGACTATCTTAGTGGACAAAGTCCCTTTCTGAACCGAGTCACCCTCGTTCCAGTCCTGTTTCACTGAACCGGTATAACCTACCGTTCCAGCCATGTCTATCTCATGAGATATAAAATCTTTACCCAATGCATTGGAGGGAGATATAGGTCCCACCCATCTTATAATTAATCCTTTCTTATGTGTGCCACATAATCATAAATCATACATCATCGCATAACACATATAACAAAAATGGGATTCTTGAAACATCATGACATCATAAAACAAATCATATAAGGTAAATGACTTCATAAAAATAATTCCCTCAAAACATAATCAAATCAATGTAATAATAGGGATAAAAACAGAACCCTATATTATCTTAGATGGAAAATAATTTTGATAAAACATTTGAACTCCATTCTTGAGGAAAATATCCTTTCTACTTCAAAAAAACACTTTTCTTTTCTTAACATGTCATACAATTATAAACTAAAAGAATTTGATTAAAAATAAACTTGAAAAATTGTATAGGAAGCTTCTTGGAAATAATGTTTTAAAAATCCATTCATGCCGTATAAGTTAAAAAAAACATCCTTCGTACTTTTGTCGGAAAAGTCAAAAAGCACCTCGTATGAAAAACGTCAAAAGAATCCTTTCATATTTTTTACTAAAAACTCACCGAAGGGTAAAATTGGATTTAAACAATTGTAGTTGGATGGAAATAAAATTACATATTCAGGAAACATGGATGTGGATGATAAAATACACCCCAGTAAATACTAAAGTATAAACAATCTCGGATAAAAATGAGATTGGGATATTTCCCTTACCTTAGGTCCGATTTGCTTCGTATGTGTCCGAACCTCTTGTATAATGATTTAAATAATGTCATTGACTTATTAAAGAATAATATTCATTGTTATTATATCATATATGGTTCACTTATGACTTTATATTACCCGTTCTTTTGTAAATTCCATGTTAAAAAAGCATTTTGGGTAAAATCTTTTCATTTATCGTAGGTGTTTTGACTTGTTGTTCTTGACATTATTATTACTTATATCATGATTTACTTACTTCCAGAATATAAAATATGATTTATATATCATATATATTCAGTATATATATATATATATAATAGATAAATAAATGAAATGTAAAACACCGTTCATGGAGACGGTAGTCCGTACGTACGCATGAACGCTGTTTTCCTTTCCTTATTATCTTGAATGGAATTAAGTAGATGACATACATATAAATATAAATAATTACAGTATCATTATAAGGTCATATATTTCATTAGTACTTATTATATATACTTTATAATTATTCATGAATGGTTAATCATTGAGAATGAATCTCATCACGTCGTGGAGACGGTAGTCCGTACGTACGCACGAGCGATGATATCGTTCCCATGGTCATGGAATTGTGTTTAAGTGTATGTATACTATTTCAGTATCAATATCACTTTATAATAATCATATATAGTTACTAATTACACCTTTATACCCATCCAATTAAGGTGGTGGCGTAAAATAGATTACACCACGGCGTGGAGACGGTATTCCGTACGTACGCACGCGCGGTGATTTACTTTTTCCGTATGATGGATAGAAGGTTAATTAGAGTTGTTTCATATTTATAATAACATATCAGCATATAAGAAATACTGATGTTATTACTTTATCATGAAACAACTAAAGAAGAAGAAGTTGAAGAAGAAAGAAATTGAAAAAGATCGGTAATGGATATTACCTCTTTTTGACGCACCTTTTCTTAGCCTCCACTTAAAGAACTAAGGATGGTCTTTGAAGAATACCAGGACCTCTAGGATGATACTAGGGAAGTGGAGAAGGGATTTTGGCAGGGGTTGACCGAGCTTGAATGCTCAAATTGGTGTGAGGAGGAGGGGGAGGAGGTGTCCTTTTATAAGGGAGGAGAGGGGCACCTTAGGAATATCACAAAATATTATTTTATATTAAAGTCAAAATCGGTTTATAATGGTTCCAAAGGGTCTTATTTCGAATCTAAAGTGGAGATGGGTCGAAATCCTATCAAACAATAGGATTTAGAAAAGTTTAGGGTATTATTTTAACCTTATCAATTAGATTTAACTCTAAGTTAAATAATTTAACTTTTACCGTGTCTTTTTGTTTTCTTTCACTATATGGTTAATACACTTACAATAACATGCCAAACGAACCCCAAATTGTTTATTATTAATATATATATCCTTATCTAAGTCATTTGGCCGAACCTTAGATTTTTAGGAATAAAATAACAATTAATAATATAATATTATATTTAAAAACTATTTTGTGTCAATTTTGACAATATTTGATATATGATTTTTGTGAAAGTCATAACAGAATTATATGTTCGAAAAAAGTTGATTAAATCAACACTAATATATCATAGTAACCTATAAAATTAGTGTAATTCATAAAAAGTCTCAAATTACATTCATTTGAGCATTTATAACATCAATTATGTTAATATTTCCTTAAATGGGTAATTACTGCATCATCGTTGTCTCAAAAATAAATTAATTTATTTAAAGTCTAAAAATTATAACTAAAATATCATCATGTAGGAAATCGTTTTATCTTTCTAATGAATATTTATAGTCGAATTTATCTTATGTATAACCCCATATTAAAAATGTTTTTGTTATTAAACTTTGATTTTAACTATTTAACTATTCATTAAATAAAATAATATTAAATGTCATAATCTAATCCAAGTGGACCTAAATGGTCATTTTATATTCATAAGGTTGTTTTTGGTCGAATTACACTTATCCAATAGAATTAGGACATGTGTTAGGGTAATAGTAATATCATATTTACCCTTAGTTACCCTATTTACTTTTAACCGTGGTAAAAAAAAGTAAAAAGTTACTATTCACCAAAAATTATTTTCATCTCATTGAACCACATTTTAGTCCTTGATATTAACCGTGTCTGTCGGAGTTTCGAAATTCCATTCACAGAAGCGGTAAAATTCAGTTTTATGCCAAATTCAGTTTTTAACCTACCACTTAGTGTTTTCACTATTCATCAAAAAGTTGAAAGTTTTCAGAAAAATGCCAAAATTTCATCCTAAGCTATATTTTATATTCCGAATTCAAAAATGAAGTCTATTTTACCAAATTCATAACATAGAAATTGCATTAATTAATTTTATAATTAAATCCCGCTGTTAAAACAAATAGCGTGTTTTTGAGAAACAATATCTATCAAAAGATTGACACTTGATTATGTCTGGTTTAAATGTGAAATTACATCCAATGACCAACATTGTATTAAATTGTAAAAATATATTCTAAATATACTTTAAAACCACTCAAATTAATTATTTATCACTATTAATTATTTCGATTAAAAAAGTTGTTTTTAATTAATATTTAGCAATTTTCACTATTCATCAAAATATGAAAGTTATCCGAAAAGTACCAAAATTTCACCTTAGGCTAAATTCGATACTACGAATCCAAAAAATGAAGTCCATTTTGAGAGCTAAAATTTCTAAAATTTAAAAAGTGGTTATTACTATTCATAACGGCTAGTTTTAATAATATTTTAATAGCATATCGTTGTTTCGTGAAACTCAGTATTACGTACTACACACGCTATCGAGGAAGGTTGTGATTGCGTGTAATGCAAGGCAAGTCAAGGATGCGTGTTGTGCAAGCTCCTTTTTGTTTTGCGTACAACAGAAGACATTAGTGAAATTAAAAAGAATATTTTTCATAAAATCATGGGCTGTTACATTGAGTCTTGAAGCGACTTCCTACGTATCCCCATGGTGGGGAATCAAACTCCACGTAGTTTGGTGAGGCGATGGGATGCCTAAGGACGCAACCTGTATGGATGGGACCTAGAGGAAGTGGAACCTCTGGGTTGGGGCATGACCTTCCCGAAACACATAAGCTCTAGGGAAACACTAGGATAATACATGGGTGATGGGATTGAACCTTAGGGAGGCTTCTTATGTATCCAGGAGGCAGAGATTCAAAGTCCATGTAGTTCAAGATGGTGGAATAGAATCTGGGTGTGCCCATAGGACAACGACCCGACAATATAATAGGGCTTACGCATGATTAGTAGCACATATTGGTCTGAGGCCATGGGGTGGACCGAAGATGTGGGTCCCAACAAAGGGGAATACAATGACATACCATCGATTGCAGACTTTAATAGTTTACCACTAGTCGGGTGCAAACAACAACTTATCATCTATTGGGGAAAAATGTCTTACTTTAGATTTGGGATCACAATGGATTACCATCAATTGGGGATCACAACAGATTACCACTAGTTGGGGTACAACCACTTACCACTAGATGGGGTCACAACGGCATACCGCTGGATGGGGTCACAATGGCTTACCGCTGGATGGGGTTAGACCTCATGAAGGCTTCCTACATACCCTACCTAGGAGATAGGGATCAATGGTCACATAGTTCGAATGGGTACAGTTTAACATCATTCGAGATGAAAAGGAGTGTGGAGTTTAACATTATGGGGGATGAGGGTAGACTGATGAGAATTGGTTAGGACAGATGGGTGTTGGGCTTGATCCTTAGGGAGGCTTCCTACGTACCGTTCTTGGGTAAGGATCAAAGTCCATGTAATTCAGAAATATTTGGTGAACTGACATGAAGGGGTCGGGACCGGTAGGTTTTGGGCTTGAACCTTAGGGGGGCGTCCTACATACCTTTCCATGGCATGTATCAAAGTCCACATAGTTCTGAATGGTGGATACAGTTTAACATCATGCGGGATAAAGGTGAACTGATGTGAAGGGGTTGGGACAAGTAGTTGTTGGGTTTGAACCTCAGGGAGGCCTCTGACTACCCTTCCTAGTAGATAGATATCAATGACCACGTATTTCGGGATGGTTTGGGACTTACACTCTTGGGTGGCCGGGAGAGGATATCATGGTCGATGGTTACTCTAAGCCCACGTGAGTCATGATTGGTGTGCGAAATAGAAGGCAGAAAAGACCTCAAGATCATGTCATGATAGGAGTGTCTGTGGGAAGTTGATTGGGGCTTACACATGGTTAGCAGCCAAAAGAATAAATAGGGGCTTATGCGTGGTTAGCAACCCTGGGAGATGGAGATTGAAAATTACTCCAGGATGGAGGCCCGATGGAGACAAATCCAAGAGGGATAGGGATGGGGTATCGAGGATCCATGTTCCCCGATCAACTCTTATTATTTGGAATTGAAGAAGAGATGATGATAAGGAATTCTACCTCTTATAAGAAAGGATATGTGCTTACAGTGATATGGTTTCCCTTCCCGGATGACAGATGTCGCTCCAACAAAGAGGATCTCATTTTATGTGAGGAGGATCTTACTCTTGTGGAGATGAGCAGGTGTGGAGAATTTACAAGGAGGGGCACCCCACGTGTGATGCATGGGGAGATACCACAGTTTAACATCTTGTGTTGAGGATGATGGGGCTTGGCAGTTTAACATTGTGTTGCTCAGATGAGGCGGGTTTACTCTGTACCCCAAGGACTTACATAACAGATACATATCCACCCTTGAGGAACAGAAGGCATATACAATGAAATTGTGAGGGGGTTTCATGGAGTGGTCCATTGAGGGGCCCATGTTAGTGTGCATGTGAAGAATAAATAGTTTTTACCAAGCCTATGCGAAGAAGCATGAGGCAAAGCAACACAACATGAAGCACCACCAGATGGACTTTGAAATCACTTCGTATGAACCTGGAGGGTCGTACGGGAGAAGTGTGTGTAACATATGTGTTTTGTGTGTAATAAGTGCCTGAAGATAGTCCTCGGGAGAGTGACATAGAGCACATTCTTAAGTTCACACACAATGAGAAGGGTTTGCGCGCAAAAGAAGAGGTTTTCACACAATAAGAGCCCAAAGAGGGAACTGTTACATGTAAAATGACGGGTTTAGTCGAAAAGAAGGCATGCGACCATGCTATCATGAAACATCAAATTGATTATCTTTTTAAGGTTAACTTATAGTCTAGGGAAGACCCTAGGTCTTCTCTCAAGGAGTGTAGATGGGTTTAGAGTGTGTGTTATTAATAAGAAGTACTAAAATAGGGGTGGTTTTGAAACTAGTTTTAGAATGAAATTACTTAATTGAAAGTTTAAAAGTTTAGAAACCAAATGGAATTTGAAAAATATGAGACAAAAGGGTTCATTTTGAGTTCACTACACAATTTCAAATTCATCATTATTGGAGATTAATTTGGGTTTGGATTAATTTTTCGTTGAAATTAATGGGAATCCTGATTAATTCCTAAGCCTTTATTTCATTGCTTAAAGAACCAAACCTTGACATAACAGTCATATTGTCAAGGTCCAGAACTTATGCAAGGAATAAGATCCTCCAAAGAAGATTGAAATATCATGAAATTGGATAAGAAAAGGATTCTTGTGTTACCCAATCGGAACAGCACAAGTCATGCACTCAAATCCTCATATCGATCGGTTAAAAATTAAGAGCATCTCATTTGCACGCATCAAAACTAGAATTCAAATATGAACATATGTAAGATACATGGAAAGAAATTTTTTAACACCAAAATTACTCCGAAACATTATCTAATATATTCATTGTAACTCCCTTGACATGTGTGTAGCTTCCTCACAACAAACTCCCACTGTTTAGCTCGACATCAGGTGGAGGAGGAAGCTCGGGCAGAACTCCTTCTTCATTCATGATCCCCCTATGAGGATAGGGGCCTCTAGAAATTTTAGGATGAGTAGAGTACTCCTCTGGAACTCCAAATTGGCAGCATTTCACTCCTTGTCCGAACTTACAAATGAGGTGCCCATGGTGCCTTTTTATAGCCAAAATGGGACATGGTTTTGGGAACCCTATTTTTGAGATACCACTTGTGTCTCAGTTTTGGAATAGTAGAAAGTAATATCAAGACTTGGCCAAAATAGAAGATTTTTTGGAAGTCCTTGTACCTGTCTCCTTGTATAATTTGGCGGCCATAAGGCAACTGGATTGGGAGATATATTCAAAAGACCAAAACACACTTTTGAATTTGATCAGATTTTGTCCTCTGGACAGAATGGTTCGGATGGGCCACTAGATAGCCGAATTCACCTTCGGTTTCTTAATAAGAGTTGTATTCGATGATATTATGGAGGGGTACACAAAGTTTAATCCCATTTTAATGCACTTAATTTTCTTAATATTCAAAACAGTGGACCGATGTCCATGGGATGCCATGCGGTTTGGCCCATTTTTCTTCTGGATGATCTTCGGGCCTCCAAATCACCTCCACCTTCAATGAAAATATCAAAACAAGTTTAATTTCCATTTTTAATAGTGATAAAAATTAATTCATTGAATAAAACATCAAGTGAAATTTATTATTATATTTTTAATATTCATTACAGAACTAGTTTAAAATAACAGTGTAATGGTGAAATTGAATAGTGAATTGCTATGCGATTAGCATGTGTGAAAATAGAAGATGTTTGTTTGTGAACAAGTGGAGTATTTTGTGCACAAGTGGAGGGGTCTACACACAAGGGGGGAAAGTTTTTTTTTGCACACAAGTTGAATGCTTTTCGGGAAATTATCCCAACACTTAAGGACATGGGAGAGTGTCAAGACCTAGTGGTATCACACAAAGGTAGACCCCTGGGAGACCTGTCGTGGAAAATCTTATACGTGGAAGCCATAATTTTCATGCAGAAGAAGAGGAGGATTCTTCTCAGGGGATAGGTTTCGTATTCTTCTTCCACTATAAGTGGGGCGAGGGGTGTGCACTTCTATTTATAGGTGATTAGGAGATGCGGGTGTGAATTTAATTCTGCCTGCACAGAAAACCTAGCCCCGGGGTCGGTGGTGTGGAAGTTCCCATGTCAGCACACAAAAACCACTTATGAACCTGAAAATTTTCCATGTGAGGAAGTAGTTTTCCATGAACCACTCTAGTTTCCCGCGAATCATTTTAGATTTTCCCGGAATTGGTTTCCGATTTTAAATATACCTCTATTTATATAAGGATGCCTTCTTGAGATGTTCGGCAGATTTCAGTGTCAACAAGTTCTCCCCTCAGAATTGGATCTACAAGGGGGTGTGAAGGTCAGATTCTGAGGGAGAGGATGTGATGGTCATCCCCCTGGGTGAGGTGTGTGTAAAATCCCTTCAGGCGGTCATAAAGCATTTTCACGTGCATGTAAAACTTTTTTCATGCCTATAAAACCCCTCAGGGGTCCCATGGTCCATACAGAATTTTCTCGCGTGATAATCTTCAAGGGTATCTTGCATAGAAAACACTTCTTCCTTTGCATGGAATTTGTTCTGGTTGGCACGAAATTCCTAGAACATGGTCTAAGTTTTCCACGCGGCTGTCGTTTTATGCACTGCATGTCTGGATTTGCACGCAGCCATCCGATTTTGTGTGCAACCTCATTCTGTGTGTGCCTTGATGATTTTTCCAGACTTCTCCAAGGAAAATGTTTGTTGATCATAGTAATGTCATGAGGGAAGATATGTATGCCTCGAGGAGGGATGATATGAGTACCAATGCTAATGTTTACGGTGCAAAAAATTCATATCCAATAACAAAACCCTCTTCAATATGTTAACCCAAACCCACAAGGATTACCCACTATCCGAAAATCTATAGATGTGAGACATCAGTATTTTAAAGGAGGTACCAGTGCCGGGAATTGAAGTCGATACACCACGGTCATGGTTGATGCTCAATGATGATCTTCCCCGATACAACATTACAAACAATGGAAAACCCACCAGAGAAACCAGGAACATTCCAATTTACTTCCTCAACCCAAGGACTAGAACTATCTCTAAAGTCTAGTCGGTCGCTGAGGATTTTCCTACACATTATGCAAGTACCTTCCGATAGAGCATTTCTGACAATACCAAAGGTTGGAAACAGGATTGGGACCTATGGTCCAAAGGAAATTTCCCCAATGAATGGGTTTGAGCATACTGGGTATGCCAATCATGTGATCATTTTGGAGTAGAACTACAGTATATCGGGCTATTTGAGTCAGTGTGGACATCCTATTTCCACTTATACCATCAGAAATAACTTGGGTCGGAGCTATTTAGTCGGTGGTCCCCTAATACCGTCACATTCCACCTCCATCATGGGGAGGTTGGCATCAGCCTTTGGGATGTCCACTGAATTTGATGTATCCCTTTATACAGACACCAATATGATGAGTTTTTTTCGATAGAGAATATCTTGGGGGATAGGTTGTGAACCCCCATTCTGACATGGAATCTATTGGACCTGGAAAAAGTGAGATTGAAGTTCAAGGACATTCTAAATTGTATTTCTTATTCGAAATGGTTTATCATGTTCATGTAGAATGACCCATGTGTGAAGATGTTAGGGCGAGGAAAGCGGTGTTTGACCATGGCACAATGGAGAAAGAGCGGGTCATATTAGAAAATCATGGAGATGGGGGACTATGAATCATGGGGATTTCATGTGGATGAGAGATGGGAATCGAACGTCCAATATGATATATTTCTCACATCCTTACTGAGTGGATGTTTCATTCCATTAAGGGATACTAGGATGGGAGTTTTCCCGACAACATTGGTGATGGCAGGGATTATGGAAGACAATCATAGGTTCAACCTGGGGGTCACCGTGCTGGCCTGATTGTACACCATCCTGGGGTGAATTTCAAGAGGGGGATCACCAAGGAGGATATGTGGCCCTTTCCAAATCCTTAATTGTTGGATCAGGGCTCACTATGTTGGATAAACTTTCCCAAATTTTATTTTTCTTTTAGGTACTGGTCTACCACCTTCCTTGATAAACATCGACATGAGCATTCCATTAATGCTCAACGAAGAAGGGATAAAGATTAGGATCAGGAATCACACCAATTTCACCTTTATCCTATTCCCCACCCCAACTGGATATATTTTAGATGACGGGAATGGATTTCTGGAGAAAATTTAATGTTTGCAAAGACTCATAGGTGGAGTGCTTGTGGCCTGGGTCGATGGGAAGATCATTTTCAATCCCTATGTATCATCAAGTTTCACCATGCAGTTTGGATGTGCCCAACAGATGCCAAAGAAGGAGTTTAAAGATGTACAGGGAGTGGAACACCCATTAATTCTTCATAAAATGTATATGATGTTCACAAATTATGGTTCTTGTGAGGTAATTACCTTTCCCCCCACTAGATTCGATGCTAGCCTCTCAAAGAAATACGTCGAGCATTGGGTGGCGGCATACCCTGAGGGAATCCTGCCGAAACAAGTTTAGAAAATCAAGGTGGCCAATGTGGAATCTGGGTGGCAAGAAATCATAAAAGACTCCATTAGGGAGGAGAGTCTAGGAACAATTTAGGTAGTTGGGTCAGTAGATGTTGGTACCTCGGTAGTAGGAACGTCACATGGTGCGTTCATGCCATCATTGTCTGGTGAGAGAGGGGCTCCTAAACAATCTGGTGGAGCAGCCAAGGAGCTTCTAGGGATGCATTTAAGGTATCTACTAAAACCCTCTAAGAATGAAGTATTCCATGAATTGTGGTCATCCTAGTTTACCCTATGACAGCCAATGATCATTAAATCCCTATAGAAAAAGATGGTACAGGATGGGATCTAACTACCAAAAATTGGCCTCATTATGATTGACAGTAGAGTGGGATTTCTTCATCGTCACGTGTATCTAACATCCATGGATGTGTATTAACACTAGTGGGGGATGTGTGAGGAACAAAATCTCTTGGTAAAACTGATTCTCAGCTAGGAGCTTGATCTGGAACGAATGTAGTCTGAAGATGACGATAGCGATGAGGAGACATAAGAAAGCGAATTAGCGGAGGATGAAGAAGAAAGAGAATAAGAGGCAGAAATTAAGGGGATTTGAAGAGGATGTTGGAGGTGAAGGGTCTTAGGGGATGGGACCCCAAGGGAGTCCTTAGGGGAGTGGTGGGATTTGCATCTCTAGCATAGACATATCTGAGAAACTTGAGGTATTCCTTAATTCTTGTCCTAGAATTTCCTATTTCCATATTTCATAATCACCAACTTAGATTTTGCTCTATTCAGGAGTATCTTGGTGTTGGTGGTCAGGAAGCCTCACCCGAGGGGGTGAGGGCACACCCATAGAACAACGTGGGGATCTGACACCCATCATTGAACTAACAAGTGCAAAAGGATATCCTGCAGTGATAGCTCCTATAATGACTGAAACACTGGAGGTTGATAAACTAAGCTCTTGTAAGTTTCATTACTCAGACATCTGTATCCGTCATTGGAGGGCTCTACTGATCAGGGCATTCATCGTTTGTGTATTAATCACGATATTGGAGGCTTGTCAGGCCACTGGATCAAGACCATCCATAGATGATTCCATGGAGAATGCACCAACCCACTCAGAACACACTTCTCAAACTGAGTCGGCCCCAGCATCTGGTGAGTAAATGGTTGTGGACACTGAAGATATCAACATCGGGGTGGGGTCTGAAGTTGGAAGGGGGAATTTTTGAGACTGATATGAGAGAGGAAGGTCACCCACATGGTGAATAACATAATCCCTTGGGAGGAATACTAGAAGGAGACCATGGCACAGATCTTTTGGCCTCTTTCCACGACTATTGGCTTGCAGACCCTGAGGAGATAGATGACTCCAATTCTAAAGTAGCTGATGAGAGCTGTATGATGTGGCACAAGGGGTGGAAGTGTATCAAATTCTTCCTTAGTCATCCATTGGAAAAATGGATAAAAAGAATGGTATCAGTCCACATCTATCTATGCTTTCCCAGTGATGGAGGGGTAGATACTAACCATCTTCATGTAATGATATGTGATTACAAGGATGAGAAGATACGGGAGAATAGAGAATGTTCCGAAATTACCCAGTTCCAGAAAGTGTCAGAGAATACCCATTAATTCTAGAAGTCTTATTAGGATGCCTGACACCTTGAAGCGAAAGAGAATGAAAGGGAGTCTTCCAATGCAAACCACTCCGAGCTCATTTAGAAATTGAGGGCTCAGCTAATAATTCCTAGGAGAAGATAGTGCAGGCAGGCTGCCAAATGATTGATCTCCAAGATGAAAAAGACCGAGAATAGAGTAGAGACAATGAATTAGTCTTTGCGTCCACTTATGAAGATAAGGATCTCAGAGGGCGGGAAGCAATGCTGGAGGCCACATTCCAGAAGGTGGAGACACTGGAGCAATCCATTCAAAACACTGATACTTAAGTGATCAATTTTGGCCGCACACATAAAATTGTCCTTCATTACTTATTTTAATTATGAACTATGTGCATGAATGGATTATTCACTTTCTTTTTCAATTCAATTCATCCCGAACACAATCGTGAAATAATTTTCAATCTATCCCTAAGCTCACATGGGTCATGCCCGATGTGAGAAACAATGGATGGTCGCATCGTCAATTTTTTTTGAATTTGGAAGTTCCAAAAAAACATTAGGAATATGTGGTATAAACGTCCCATATGGTCTTCTGATAATGAAGGAGGATGCATGACTAGAGAATAAAGATCTCAGAATAATTGAATTGTCATTTCCCCAATGTGCGCTAGTGCACGAGCGGGGTAACGCCAGGGGCATTAGAATCAATCCAAGAATATGGGGTGTAAAGTGTGATTTAGGATAGCTAGAATTCAAAACATTGTGGTGGTGGAATGAAAATAACAGATAATTGATAACTGTGTACAAAACAATGAATCCCTATTGTGTTTGCCTAAATGGGGATGAAAAATGAGGGCCAACAGCTGACCGTGTTTGAAACGAGGGGCCTAACTCAAAATTTCATCCATTATCATTCCATAACATTATCCCATGATAGTATACGAGACATAGGCTGAGAATCCATACTATTAGGGGGATCCTTTAGACGTGAAAGAAGGAGAGGTTCTGAATAAAGGGCACGCAAAGTGTTGGGGGTGGAGTGTGTTGAGTCAATAAGGTTTTACTTATGAATTTTCTATTCTTTCATACATGGGGTAGATTGTTTAGTCAATAAGGTTTCCTTATGAATTTACAATTCCTTCTTGTTTTGAAAATCACAAACACCTTATCTCAAGGAAAATATCTTTTTACCTTGTGTTTTACTTCTATAAGGAAAAATTTTCTTCCATAAGGAAATTTATCCTTACTATGTTTTTTTGTTCATATCATAATTTTTCCAAGTGTAAAATTTAGTGTATAACCAAAACCTAGGAATCCTACAAATACCTATATATGAATCATTATATTTTAGGATCTGAATTCTCATAATTCTGGTTATGAACTCTTCTGAGTTATGACTCTGAATTCTGAATACAAATTATGGTTACGAACTCTTCTGAGTTATGACTCTGAATTCCAAATACAAATTCTGGTTACAAACACTTCTTAGTTCTGACTCCGAGTTCTCTGAATACAGACTCTAAACTCTTATGAGTTCTGACACCGAATTCTCATGAACTTTGACTCTGAACTTTGTAAGTTATGGTTCTGAATTCTTGTGAATCCAGATTCTGAATTTCCTTGAAATTTAGACTCTAGAATTCTATAGATTTCAGGTTCCGAATTCATAGAAAATATAATCCGAATATCCTTGTATTATAGACTCTGAATTCATTTTTGGTTAGACTCCAAACATTCATTTTCTTACATTCTGTATATTGGATTTTAGTTATGTAACCATATTTTTGTTTACACTTGTTTTATTATAAAACGATGTTGTGAATTCAGTTACTAATTAACCATTCTTTGAGTGACACATGTACAGGTCCCATTGAAATTCAAGGAAAATTATGATCGTTGGAGGAGGGAGCCGACCGTTGAAGTTGTGCCCATAAATATGACCTCATTTGAAAGAGATCATGACTTTTGGACAACTTTTGATCTGAAGTGATTTCTAGAGATAGATACTCTCATGCTTAGTGTGTACTGAACTTCTTGTTTATATTTTCTTTATGCGAATCCGATTGTTTCTGTGTATAATTGAGGGCTTCCGGAGATAAGGAGACAGAGGTGATGACTACCTTGAAGTTGAGGGATTCCTTGCTGAGGTAGAAAGAGGTGCCGACTACCTTAAAGTTGAGGGATTTCAAGGATAGCAAGACAGAATCCGATCTTCATATCAAGGTATTACACTAGTGTGGGTAAGACAAACATTCTTGAAAGTATAAATCAAGGGACCTTTATCCAAGGTTGTTGGATACCCTTCTCTTTGGGTTAAAGGATTTACTACTTGTTACTTGTTTTGTTACAAATTTTCTGATGTATTTGTATTATTGAGTAAATTATAACTATCTCATACTTCCTTATACTTGTACTCTAATTTAGTAATATTCTATACTCTTTAAGGTAGAATTGTTGTTTTTGTAAACTTTCATTAAGTTTCATTTTCGGAACCATCTTTTCCAGAATCACTTTCTCAGAATCATATTTCTGGAATCAAGCAAGTGTGTAGAACTAGAGGTTTTGTGAATTACCTTGTTTAAAATTGTTAAACATAACCATCTTTAAAAGTTACAAATTAATTTTTTAAACTATACAATTCACCCCCCCCCCCCTATTATATATTTAGCATCATTAGATACTCTATACAGTATCTCTTTTATTTCGATCATACATTTGGTATTATAGAGTATATCATACTCACATAACATCTCAACAATTGGTATCAGACGAGGTGACCTTGTACCCTGTACCAATTCAACAATTGGTATCAGAGCATTGGTTCAATCTGAATTAATATCATGATTAGATTCAAAAGATAATTGATCTCATTCTTTTCCCGAATCAGTTTTTCAGACTCATAATGTTCAGATTCATTTTTTCTTAGAGATACTCCTGTTCTATATTTTCTTTGCTTAGGAATATTTTCCTTCTTTAGATTCATTTATTACTAACAAGTTTTTGTGGAAATAAATTTTTCCTTAAGATGGAAGGAATCAATGTTGATTCCATAGATAATCTCAATCCAACTAGACCACCTATTTTTGATGCTAATGATTATGAATATTGAAGAGATCGTATGAATACTTTAATTATCAATACTAGAGTTGATAATTTGGTTATTCTTACTGGAGGATATAAAATTCCCGACAAAGAAGTTAGTACCTTCACGAATCAAGAAAAGCATGAATATCAACTGAATTATAAGGTACACAATACTTCGCTTTTCTCCATGACTAGAAATATATATAGACAAATTTCATCTTCTGAAGCAGAAAATTGTATTTGGAAGAAACTTGAAGTTACATACTTTGGAACTTCCAAAGTTATTGAAACTAGAAGATCCATGCTCAGAGTTGAATATCATGGTTTCTTCTTTCCTTATGGAGAACCTATATGTAAGGTGAAATAGAGATTCATGACTATTGTTAATAGTTTACAATCCATGGGTGAGAAATGATTAGATGATGAAGCTCTTTTTGATAAGATCATAGACATCATGCCCAATGAGTGGGAATCCAAGAGGACAGCTATTGATTAAAACAGAAAGGTTACTCAAATTTCTCTTGATGAACTTTTTGGAGCTCTTCTTCAACATGAGACTAGAATGAAGAGTGATGTTGATAACATAAAGAAGAAGAATGGGAATGGAAGTGTTGCTTTTACTACAACTTCAAATTAAATGAAATACAAGAATCCAGAGAGAGTTACTAGATCCAAATATAATAATATTTTTATCCAATCCGAATATAGTGGAAGTGAATCCTCAGAGAATTAATTAGCAAATCTTGCTTGAAGGATGAACAAGATTGATGGAAAGAGGAACTTTCAATCCAGTTACAAGAAGAAAGAAAGGAAATATAAGAATGATTCAGAAGTTACATGTTATGAATGCAAGAGAGATGGACATATAAGACCTTATTATCCTATGATTAAGAGAAAATAAAGAAAGGAAATGCATTATAAGAGAAATAGAAAGAATTACTACCTAGATAAAGATAAGAAAGTCTTGAAATCTAATTACACATGGAGTGCCAGTGGTGGTGACTCTTCAGATGAATCTTCAGATTATGAATCTTCTAGATAGAAGAATCTTGGTCGAATAGCTAGACTACTTATTGAGAATCATTTTTTAATGGTCGAGGTACACAATGATGAATCTATGACCAATGTTTCTCTAAATGATAATTATAGTGATAGTAAATACTATAACTCTTCTGATGAATAATCTTCTTCTAATGAAGATAATACTTTACCTTCCTATGAATAAGTTTCTAGGTTTTCCAAACTTCTTGAGAATGAAAATTCAAAACTCATGATAAATCTTAATAAGGAAAATTCTAGGAATACTATTATTACTAAGGAAATATCAAATCTTTCTAAAGATCTTGATAAGAAAAATTTTGATTTCGAAATTATTTCAAAAAATCTTGAGGAAGTAAATTTTGAAAATAATAATCTTTCTAAGGATCTAGAAAATTTAACTTCTAAGAAAAATGTTTCCGAGCCTAACTCTAGTTCAAATTCAAATGTTTTAGAAGAGAAGAACATTGTCATCAAAGTGAAATCCTAAATATTTTCCTTGAGTAAGTGTTTGTCAAAATTTACCTTAGGTAATGAGAATTTTGATAAAATGTATTCTCAAATCTGACCTCAAATGAATAGTTCTGGTTTTGGTTATACTGGTTCTAAACCAATTTTTAGTAACAATAATTTTGTTCCTCAAATTGATCCATTCTACACTAAGTGTTAGTGTGGTGGACACTAGGGAAAAAAATTTCCTTAAACAAAACCCAGTATTTAGTATTTCATAAAGCCTACTTTTCTAAAAAGATGTGGGTGCCTAAGATTTTTCTTTCTGAGAATTCCGTATCCAAGAAAGTTTGGAATCTGAAAACCTAACATTTTCTTATTTTCAGGAAAATAGAGAAGGTACCAACAACAATACATGGTACATGGATAGTGGATGTTCCCGGCATATGACTAGTAACAAAAACTACTTTGAAAATATTATCAAGATGAAAGGAGGAAAAGTAACTTTCGGAGATAATTCTCAGGGAGAAATTATTGGTATTGGTAACATCGTTCTTCTTGGAAAAACTTTTATTTCAAATGTTTTATTTGTTAAGGGTCTGAAGAACAACCTCATTAGCATATGAAAATTATTTGATGAAGGTTACCTTGTGAATTTGAGGAATAAAAAGTTCTTAGTACACAATTCCAAGGAAGAGTTTATTCTTTCTTCCCATAGGCAAGAGAATGTATACACACACTCACATACTATGGTATGATTTTTACCAAAACACAGATTTTGTGTTATAATACAAGTGACATTAACCTTAGTAAAAACCTTTCACATCTCTCTCATGCAAAGCACATAGATATTAGGCATCACTTTATTAGGGATCACACACAAAAAGGAGATATCATTCTTCAATTTATCAGAACGCAAGATCAACTTTCTGAAATTTTCACAAAATCATTACCCTCTGATATATTTGAATACATTAAACAGAAGTTAGGAATTATAACTGTAAGGTAATATTCCACATTAACTTCCTATTGGACCAATCTATTTATAGTAATTAACTATTTTTCATAGGGTGAGTATATTTGTTTGATAGTTTTTCAAACTTTTCGTAATGAAAATTTTCTTAGCCGTTTTCCCCCTTATCACAAATATTTTTGAACAATCTTTTTCGTACTTGAAATTTTTCATAATGAAGATTTTCTTACTTGAAATTTTTTGTAGTGAATATTTTCGTACTTGAAATTTTTCGTAATGAAGTTTATCATACTAGAAATTTTTCGTAATGAAGATTTTCGTACTTGAAATTTTTGTAATGAAGTTTTCCGTACTTAAAATTTTCATAATAAAGATTTGTGTACTCAAATTGTTTTTGTTAATGGAGGTTTTTGTAGTTTTTTTAATCTAAAGTTCTTCAAGAAGAATATTACGTATTACGAATAATTTTCCTAGCAATCTGAAAGATATGATTCTTTCTTGAGTTTTTGTAATCACCTTTTACTTGCTGGTATTTTCTTTTGTGTTTTTAAAATTTCTCGGATTCTAGTTTCCTTAAATCCAAATGTTTTCCTTTGAAAAACCTCAAAAGATCAAATCCTACCAAAATTTCCTTACTGCTATCATATTAACCGTCAGACCTAATCAGAAAATTTCTCAGCCATTGGATTGAGATGGGATGTTCAACCGTCGCATAAACGCCTATATAAAGGACCCCCGAAGGGTTGTCCCATATCGTTTTAAAGTCTTTGCATGCCAAAGCTCTTCCCCTCATACAAAATCCCATTCTGAACTTCACAAATTCTTTCTCTAATCCAAATGTCTGGTGAAGTTCCTTCTCAAGATATGTCTTTTGTCAAACTGATTGCGGAGGGGCAAGTATACAGATAAAGGCTGGTGTATCTAAATTTCTTCAACAAGTATGACTCCATTATATCCAAGAACATCAAGCTTAATAGATAGGAAAGTGCTTCCATTTCGAAGCCAGGAGTTCAAGACTTGGTGTGTCCGGGTATACTTATTGAGTTCTATGAGTTGGTCAGTTTCTTTAAGGAAGAAGGGAGATATTAGTTTTCATTCAAGAGTTATGGAAAAACCTATGCCCTTTCATTCAACAAGGATGCTATCTTGGTGGGGTTGTCTTATGAATGGGAAGCCGAGTTCTGTTCCCAAAAATTGCTAGATGTTCAGTGATGTTTTGTAAAGGTGAAGGCTATGGAGTGTCTTGGACTTTCAAATGTCAAGACTACAAAGATTTCTCATTTGTCTACAAATAATCATATCCTTGAGTTGTGGGTTCAAGGGTTTATCATTCTGAGGAAGGGTGAAAAAGACATGCTAAAGAAGAGTGATATGTATATCATGGATTTTTTTGGTAAATCTAAGGAAGATAAATTTGATGAAGCATATTCTCATTACGATAGAGAATATCAAGAATGGGAACTTGAAAGTTCAAATTTTTATGTACCCAGCCATTCTTTCCAAGTTTATTATTTGGTGCTTGGAGCCCTTCAAAATCTCTTGTAGTTAAAAGTTGAGGAATTGAAAAGTTATGCTAATTAGTGATGATACTCTCAAGAGGATGAAAGTTGGTTTCTCTAAGGAGATAGGAGAATTCTATGACTTACCATAGGAAGAGGCTGAAGCTGCTCCGAAGGAACAAGAGGTTCTTGAACCATCGAAAAAAGGAGGAAAGAAGATGAAGTTGAAGGAAGTGGTAGAAGAAAGAAAAATTTTAGAATTTAATGAAACTCAATTTTCACCTCCAAAGCCCAAGAAGTAGAAAGTCTATCCAGATGGGGTTGTTGAAAAGTGGATGGAAGACAAAAATAATTGGAAGGAAGGAGAGCCACAGTTTGGATTGGATCCTACAGAGGACAAAGCATTAAAAGAGAAGGTTGCTGATGAGATTGAGAAGCAAGATAAGGAAAAGAAAAAAAGAAGAAAACGTCTAAGGCTGAAATTTTTCAATCCTTTCTGAGTGATACTAAAATAGAATCCGAGAATATCCCAGTACCAAAATCGTTCTTGGTTGAACCCTTACCTGAGACTCTGGGGAAGAAGTTTATGACTCCAGAAAAAGTCCAAGAGAAGGTTTTTGAAGAAAATGAAGCTGTAGAAGAAGTGGAAAAGAATAAAATAGTGGTGGCACTGAAGACCTTATTAATCAAGTTGAAGATTATCATGAAAAAGAAACCCCTTCCTTGAAGCTATCAATCCGAACTTCTGAAGCAGATTCTTCAAAGCTCCCAACTCCTTGGAAGGATGAGGAAGGTGAAGATGAGAAGGGTGAAGAAGAGGTTAATAAATTGTCTGAGGAAGAAAGCTATAATCATCACTTTATACACCCTGAGGATACTAAGGCTAGAGCCGAGAAGGAGAAGGTTGATGAAGATAGAAGTGTTCATCTGTCTGATAGTGAACATGAGTCTCCAGATGAAGAAGCTATTCCGAGAACCAATAAGGGAAAATAGGTGGTTGTTTATACACCTACCAAATTTTCTTTAAGGAAGAAGGAAGCTGGTGGATCTTTTAAGAGGAAGCTTGTCGAGCTAGAGGAAGAACCATAACCAAGAAATGTGTCAGATTCTGAATCATCAACTCTGGGAAATGATTTTGTCATTCAATCACTGAAGAAGCTTGTTGACACCATTACGATCTTTCCAACCTTTGACTCCAGATGTCAGATGCTCCAAAATAGCTTTAATCAAAAATCAGATTCTGTATCCATGGTGATGGATATGTGTGTAAAGATTGAGGCTGATTACAATAACTTCCTAATAAACTATGATGCCCACATAAAAACCTGTAAGAAAGTGGTCAGTTGGTCAAAGAATACAGTTGAAGATTTGAGAGAGCTTGATGAGCTCCAATATGATGTTATGGAAACTTTTAACACACAAGATAGAAAAATCAAGGATCTTACAAATATCCTTGAGGAAAAGCTAAATCTTGAGAAAAATACTCAGATTCAGGAGGTCAAGAATCTGAATGGTAATTTTTACTCTGTTTCTCAAAGATGGAAGAGAGAAAGGGATCTCCAGATCAAGATTGAAGAGAAGCTAGTAAAGCAAGATGACTTATTGAAGGCTCAGTTAGAGGATCTGAAGGCTCACGATGATAGGATCAAATCCTTAGAGAAGTAAGCAGATGAAGATCACAAGAAGCTAAAGAAGCTGAAAACCATTGTGAAGAAATTCATACCCAAGGAAAAGAAAGGAAAATAAATCTGATCTTTTGTTGTATTTTTTCCCTTGTACAAATTCTTTCAATCTTAATGAAATTTTGGTTGCTCGCTTCTTTTTCCATGCTTTGTATTAATATTTCAGGTACAATATTCTTTTCCATTCCCTCAAACTCTTTTTTAAAATCACAAAGGGGGGAAGGAAAAATAATTCTACGTAAAGAAGAAATATCCCTAAGTAAGGGGGATTTTATCTAAGGGTAGTTTTCATTACAGAGATTTTCATACTCAAGATAATGAAAAATATCATTCCAAAAATCTAGAATATGATCCTTAGTTTTCCAAAGCCTAAGGAGGAGTTAGTCACATTCATCTTTGCCAATGTGAAAAGGGAGATAAGTTTTATTTCAAAATCTCGAAAAAAAAATGTAACACCCGAGATTTTTATGAGTAATATTTTGTTTTTATATCATCAAATGAATCTTTCACTACACACTTTCTTGGCTTACTTTACACGCAATCACGACCTTTCTCGATAGCTTGCGTCGTACGCAATACCAAGTTTCACTAAACAACGATATGCTATTAAAATATTATTAGAACTAGCCGTATGAATAGTAATAACCACTTTTTGAAATTTTATAAATTTTATTTTTCAAAATGGACTTCATTTTTGGATTCGGAATATCGAAATTAGCCTAGGGTGAAATTTTGGTATTTTTCTGAAAACTTTCAATTTTTGATGAATAGTGAAACCACTATGTGGTAGGTTAAAAACTGAATTTTGCATAAAACTTAATTTTACCGCTTCTGTGAATGGAATTTAAAAATCTGACAGACACGGTTGATATCAGTAAGTAAAATGTGGTTCAATGAGATAAAAATAATTTTTTGCTGAATAGTAACTTTTTATTTTTTTTACCGCGGTTAATAGTAAATAGGGTAACTAAGGGTAAATATGATATTAATATTACCCTAACACATGTCCTAATTCTATTGGACAAGTGTAATTCGACCAAAAACAAACTTAGGAATAACATATGACCATTTAGGCCCACTTGGATTAGATTAGGACATTTATTATTAATTTATTTAAAGAAGGGTTAAAATAGTTAAAATCAAAGTTTAATAAGTAAATCATTTTTAATATGGGGTTATACATAAGATAAATTCGACTATAAATATTCATTAGAAAGATAAAAAGATTTCCTACATAATGGTATTTTATTTGTAATTTTTAGACATTAAATAATTTAATTTATCTATGACCCAATGATGATGGAGTAATTATCTTATTAATGCAATATTGACATAATTGATGTTATAAACACCAAAATAAATGTAATTTGAGACTTTTTATGAATTCAACTAATTTTTTAGGTTACTATGATATATTAGTGTTTATTTAATCAACTTGGTTCGAACATATAATTCTGTTATGACTTTCACAAAAATCATATATCAAATAGTGTCAAAATTGAAACAAAATAGTTTTTAAACCAAATATTATATTATTAATTTTTATTTTATTCCTAAAAATCTAAGGATCGGCCAAATTACTTAGATAAGGATATATATATTAATAATAAACAATTTGGGGTTCGTTTGGCATGTTATAGTAAGTGTATTAACCATATAGTGAAAGAAAACAAAAAGACACAGTAAAAGTTAAATTATTTAACTTATAGTTAAATCTAATTGATAAGGTTAAACTAATACCCTAATCTTGTCTAAATCCTATTGGTTGATAGGATTTCGACCCATACCCACTTTAGATTCTAAATAAGACCCTTTGGAACCATTATAAACCGATTTTGACTTTAATATAAAATAATATTTTGAGATATTCCTAAGGTGCCCCTCTCCTCCCTTATAAAAGGGCACCTCCTCCCCCTCCTCCTCACTCCAATTTGAGCACTCAAGCTCGGCCAACCCCTTCCATTTTCTCCTCTCCACTTCCCTAGAATAATCCTAGAGGTCCTGGTCTTCTTCAAAGACCAATATTAGTTCCCTAAGTGGAGGATTCAAAGAGGCGTTCCAAAGAAGAGGAAATATCCATTACCGATCTTTTCAATTTCTTTTTTTCTTCAACTTCTTCTTCTTTAGTTGTTTCATGATAAAGTAATAACATCAGTATTACTTACATACTGATATGTTATTATAAATATGAAACAACCCTAATTCACCTTCTATCCATCCTATGAAAAAATGAAATCACCGCGCGTGCGTACGTACGGAATACCGTCTCCACGTCGTGGTGTAATCTATTTTTCCACCATCACTTTACAAGGATGGGTATAATGGTGTAATGAGTAATTATTTATGATTATTATAAAGTAATATTGATACTGAAATAATATATATATATACTCCAATATAGTTCCACGATCATAGGAACAATATCATCACTCGTGCGTACGTACGGAATACCGTCTCCACGATGTGATGCGACTCATTCTACATGATCATCATTACATAGTAATTATATAAATGAATTGAATGAATAAATATGATATATGTTACACTAATACCATTCTTGATATAAGGTATCTATAAACTTAAAAGAAGAATAAGAATGTATTCGGAAAAACACGCATAAGAACAAAAGGAAATAAAGACCCGAGTAACAAGTTACAATGAAATATTACTAACAAGAAGCTAAGAATATGACCATATATTATATCATATCAATTTGTATGATTCTGGAACAAGTCAATAACATTATTTAAACCATTATACAGGAGCTTCGGACACGTACAAAGCAAATCAGACCTAAGGTAAGGGAAATATCACAATCTCATTTTTATCCGAGATTGTTTATACTTTGGTATTTACTGGGGTGTATTTTATCATCAACATCCATGTTTCATAAATATGTAATATTTATATCCTTATACAATAGTTTATATCCAATTTTACCCTTTGGTGAGTTTTTAGTAAAAGATATGAAAGGAATATTTTGTCGTTTTTTCGTACGAGGTACTTTTTGACTTTTCCGACAAAAGTACGAGAAGAATGTTTTTTTTAACTTATACGGCATGAATGGATTTTTTAAAAACATTATTTCCAAGAAGCTTCCTTTACAAGTTTTCAAGTTTATTTTTAATCAACTTCTTTTAGTTTAGAATTTTATGACATTTTAAGAAAAGAAAAGTGTTTTTGAAGAAGAAAGGATATTTTCCTCAAGAATGGAGTTCAAGTGTTTTATCAAAATTATTTTCCTTGTAAGATAATAAAGGGTTCTGTTTTTATCCCTATTATTACATTGTTTTGATTATGTTGTGACCGAATTATTTTTATGAAGTCATTTACCTTATATGGTTTTTTTTTATGATGTCATGATGTTTCAAGAATCCCATTTTTGTTACATGTGTTATGCGATGATGTATGTTTTATGATTATGTGGCACACATAAGAAAGGATTCATTATAAGATGGGTGGGACCTATATCTCCCTCCAATGCATTGGGTAAAGATTTATATCTCATGAGATAGACATGGCTGGAACGGAAGGTTATTTCGGTTCAGTGATACAGGACTGAAACTAGGAGTGAACTCGGTTCAGAAATGGACTTTGTCCGCTAAGATAGTCTTGGCAATGAGTCATGACTAACAAGAAATGATTTTCCATGATTATGTGTGCATGCCACAAAGTTTCATGTTTTATGTTATGATTATGGGGATCTCATTTTCACATCTATGATTTATTCCATGTTAAGATATTATGATCTCTTTTGCAGGTTATGCTTTTCAAAAAGATATGATATGATTTTTATTTCCTTTATTTGCCCTTGCTGAGCATTTGAGCTCACCCTTTTATGTTTTCTTTTCCCCAGGTCAGGAAGATGGATATTAAGTAGAATATGCTAAAAGGGACCCTAGATATGATGAAATAAATGGGAGACACTGTAGAAGATTTATGAACCAGTTGTTTATGTTTCCCAGTTTCTAAAGACACTATACCTATATGGTCCTTTGTGGTTTTGTCATATGTTGTAATAAGTGTGCTTCAATTTTGAAGTATTAAAAATGTATGTAAAGTATGGGTCGTTATAGTTGGTATCAGAGGAATGGTATAGTCAACCTTTCGAAACTAGGATGTGAAAGCCTTAGTAAGAACCCTAACGATAAGTCTAAGCATAGAACACAATCTTAGTGTTTTAGAAATGGCCATGAATACCCTAGAATAAAACCTTAAGTGTGAAATTTTATCCTTGATTATGTGGTTTTCCTATTATAATTAGTGTTGCTCACACTATTCTTCTTGGTTTTAGTCAATGGCTGGAACCCGAAGGAACCGTGTTAATGCGGAATGCGATGGGCAATGAAATGATTGTCCCCCTGAGCAACCCAACGATATGGGAGCTGGAATGCAAAATCTTGTAGCCATGCTCACACAACTTTCTCAAGCTATGAATCATGCAGGACTTCCAAACGAGCAAAGGAAGGAGCAACATTCTGTTGAATCCTTCATGAGGCAGCGTCCACCTTCTTTCAGTGGGTCTACTGATCCATTAGTTGCTGAACAATGGATTAGTACTACTCAAAAGATATTTTCAGTTCTTCAATGTTCTGAGCATGATAAAGTCATCCTAGCAGTGTATCGTTTAGAAGGAGATGCTGATCAATGGTGGAATCTTATTAAGAATACGAGGCAAAGGGATGAAATTGAGTCTATGGAATGGGACGAGTTCAAGAACTTATTTTTCAATAAGTACTTCCCTCGTATTCTCCGAACAAAGATGGAGAAAGAGTTCCTTAAACTGAAGCAAAGGGATGATGAATCTGTTGGTACCTATGAAGCCAATTTTACAAGACTTGCAAGGTACGCTTCTGGTATTATTATCCAACCTGAGAGTAAGATCGATCGATTCTTTAGTGGCTTAAAACCAGGTCTTCGAAGGGCGTTGGCCATAAGGGACTTCAATAGCTACGAGGAAATCGTTCAATGTGCTATCAAAGTCGAGATGGATATTGTAGTAACCCATCAGTCATATGGGCTTGATAAGAAGAGGAAGATGGAATTCAAAGGAAAATCTAAAGATCACACTGAAAAGAAGATGAGCTTTCCCTTATCCTCAAAGTGTGGAAAGAAACATGGAGGGAGTTGTCTTAAAGGGACAAGTAAATGTTTTAAATGTGGAAAGGAAGGTCATCGGGCATTTGAATGCCGTGATAATGGGAAGAAGATGTCTAATGACGCAAACAAAGGAAGGGATACACAGAATGAACCTACTACACTTCAATGTTTCAAGTGCAAGGAGATGGGGAATTATGCCAATCAATGCCCAAATCCAAGGGTTGATGATGATGGTCCACGTCAACAAAATCATAAGGCTAAAGACAAAGGAAAGTCACATGAAATTTCTATCTGCGATGTGGAGTATGATAACGAAGTGGTGAAAGGTACACTTACCATCCACTCTAAAGTAGCAAATGTTTTATTTGATTCTGGATCCACCCACTCTTTTATTTCTGAAAAATTTTCTAAGGGTATCACCGTATTACCTCAACAATTAGATGTTGAGTTAGCTGTGACAACACCTAATGGCACAACAGTCGCATCAAAAGTTTATAATTCTTCTCCGATCGAAGTTTGTGGGAAAGTGCTTCCTGCAAATCTTGTGATCCTTCCTTTAGTGGAATTTTATTTGATTCTTGTCATGGATTGGCTTTCTCTACATGGATCTCATATCAATTTCCAAAGAAGGGAAGTCACATTTCATATTCCAGATCAATCTACGATCGTATATCAATGCAAGGATGAACATAACCTTCCAGTGGAAATTTCTTCCATCTTATGGGTCTTGATTCCACTAATTGAAGGTTATTTATCTCAAATGGTTGGTTAGAAACTCACGATTAAGAATATGCCTATTGTACGGGAGTTTGATGATGTCTTTCCGGAGGAATTACCGGGTCTTCCACCAAATCGTGAAGTTGAGTTTTCAATAGAACTCGTACCGGGTGCTTTGCCTATTTCAAAGACACCATATAGAATGGCCCCAACTGAGTTGCAGGAATTGAAGAAGCAACTCCAAGAGAATCTTGATAAGGGATTCATACGCCCTAGTGCGTCACCTTGGGGAGCACCTGTTCTATTTGTTAAGAAGAAATATGGATCAATGAGACTCTGCATTTATTATCGAGAACTTAACAAGATCACTATCAAGAACAAATATCCTCTCCCACGCATTGATGACTTATTTGACCAACTACGCAGAGCTCAATAATTTTCCAAGATTGATCTTCGTTCAGGGTATCATCAATTAAGGGTCAAAAGGGAGGATATACCAAAGACGGCTTTCCGTACAAGGTATGGACACTATGAATTTATAGTGATTCCATTTGGTCTTACTAATTCCCCTGCTATCTTCATGGATCCAATGAATAGAGTCTTTAGAGACTATCTTGATCAATTTGTGGTAGTCTTTATAGACGATATTCTTGTCTATTCAAAGAGCAAGGAAGATCATGAAGATCACTTGAGAATTATATTGAAGACCCTGAGAAAGGAGAAGCTTTATGCCAAATTTACCAAGTGTGAATTTTGGCTTCAAAAAGTTGAATTTTTGGGTAACATAATCTCAAAAGAGGGGATATCTGTGGATCCAGCAAAAACAGAGGTTATCGAAAGATGGTCGAGACCAACAACAGTAACTGAGATTAGAAGTTTTCTTGGTTTGGCTGGATATTATCGACGTTTTGTAAAAGATTTTTCATGATTATCTAATCCACTCACCAAGTTGACTCGGAAAGGAGTTAAGTTTGTCTGGACAGAGGAATGTGAAGAGAATTTGAAGGAGTTGAAAAGAAGGTTATCCAGTGCACCTGTGCTCACACTGTCGTATAGTGGAGAAAGGTTTGTGATCTATAGTGATGCATCCAAGAAGGGATTGGGGTGTGTTCTTATGAAAAATGATATGGTGATATCTTATGCCTCACGACAGTTGAAAATCCATGAGCAAAATTACCCAACACATGATTTGGAGTTGGCTGCGGTAATCTTTGAATTAAAGATTTGGAGGCATTACCTTTATGGTGAAAGGTGTGATATTTATACTGATCATAAAAGTTTAAAGTATATTTTCACCCAAAAGGAGTTGAGTATGCGTCAAAGAAGATGGTTGGAGCTGATTAAGGATTATGACTGCTCAATCCATTACCACCCTGGGAAAGCAAACAAGGTGGCAGATGCATTAAGTCGACAAGACCATGCTAGTTTATCCATGATGAGGATCACAAAAGATCCAATATTTATGGATTTACAAAGGATGGATCTTGGAATTATAATGGAAGGGGAAAAATCTTATCTTTCTCAAATTAATGTTCAACCATCTATACATGTGAAGATTAAAGTGGCACAGAAAGAAGATGTCGAGTTACAAAAGAAGGTGAGAAATGTTCCTGAGTTCAACCTTGATTGTGATGGGATAATAAAGTTCAGGAATCGGGTTTGTGTTCCTCCCATCCCCGAATTAAAGAAGGAGCTGCTGGATGAGGCTCATAGTTTATCATTCTCTATTCATCCTGGAAGCACGAAGATGTATAGGGACCTGAAAGTGTACTTCTGGTGGGATGGCATGAAAAGAGATATTGCTGAATATGTCTCTCGATTCTTGGTTTGTCAACAAGTTAAAGCTGAGAGACAGAAGTCTAAGGGGATGTTACAACCATTACCCATACCCGAATGGAAATGGGAAAACATCACTATGGACTTTTTCACAGGACTTCCTAAAACATCCAAAGGCAATAATGCTATTTGGGTCATAGTTGATCGTCTTACAAAGTCTGCACACTTCATTGCTATTAGAGAGGATTTCTCTCTAGATCACCTTGCCAGGATATATGTAAAGGAAGTGGTAAGATTGCATGGAGTACCACTTTCTATTATATCTGATCGGGATCCGAGATTTACCTCGTAGTTCTGGCGAAGTCTTCAGCATACTTTGGATACAGAGTTGAGTTTCAGCACTGCTTATCATCCCCAGACAGACGGTCAGTCTGAGAGAACAATTCAAACCCTAGAAGATATGTTGAGAGCTTGCTCTATGGATTTCAAAGGAGGTTGGGATCAACACCTACCTTTGGTGGAATTTTCTTATAATAATAGCTTTCACTCCAGTATTCAGATGGCTCCTTATGAAGCTCTCTATGGAAAGAAATGCAGGACTCCAACTTGCAGGGATGAAGTTTGGGAAAGAAAGCTGTTAGGACCTGATCTCGTTGATGAAATGGCAGAAAAGGTTAGATCTATTCAACAACACATAAGAGCAGCTCAGAGTCGACAGAAAAGTTATGCCTACAACCGAAGAAAATACCTAGAGTTTGAAGTGGGCGATAAAGTGTTCTTACGAATATCTCCCTGGAAGAGGGTTATGAGATTTGGAAAGAAGGGGATGTTGAGCCCTAGATATATAGGTCCTTTAGAAATACTAGATCGTGTTGGGAAGGTAGCTTACCGATTGGCGCTTCCACCGAATCTCTCTCAAGTTCACGATGTGTTCCATGTATCTCTCCTGAGAAAGTACATACCAGATCCTTCACATGTACTCAGCTCAGAAGTTGTACCACTGGAGCAAGATCATTCTTATGAAGAACAGCCGATAGAGATTCTGGATCGTAGCGAAAAAGTCCTACGAAACAAGACCACTCGATTGGTGAAAGTTTTATGGAGGAACCACCAACTTGAAGAAGCTACATGGGAGCTTGAGGATATGATGAGGGAGAAGTATCCTCATCTGTTTGTTAGAAAGTGACGAATTTCGAGGGCGAAATTCTTTTTAAGGGGGGTAGAATGTAACACCCGAGATTTTTATGAGTAATATTTTGTTTCTATATCATCAAAGGAATCTTTCACTACACACTTGCTTGGCTTACTTTACACGCAATCACGACCTTTCTCGATAGCTTGCGTCGTACGCAATACCGAGTTTCACTAAACAACGATATGCTATTAAAATATTATAAGAACTAGCCGTTATGAATAGTAATAACCACTTTTTGAAATTTTATAAATTTTATTTTTCAAAATGGACTTCATTTTTGGATTCGGAATATCGAAATTAGCCTAGGGTGAAATTTTGGTATTTTTCTGAAAACTTTCAATTTTTTGATGAATAGTGAGACCACTAAGTGGTAGGTTAAAAACTGAATTTTGCATAAAACATAATTTTACCGCTTCTGTGAATGGAATTTCAAAAATCCGATAGACACGGTTGATATCAGTAAGTAAAATGTGGTTCAATTAGATAAAAATAATTTTTTGGTGAATAGTAACTTTTTATTTTTTTTACCGTAGTTAATAGTAAATAGGGTAACTAAGGGTAAATATGATATTAATATTACCCTAACACATGTCCTAATTATATTGGACAAGTGTAATTCGGCCAAAAACAAACTTAGGAATAAAATATGACCATTTAGGCCCACTTGGATTAGATTAGGACATTTATTATTAATTTATTTAAAGAAGGGTTAAAATAGTTAAAATCAAAGTTTAATAAGTAAATAATTTTTAATATGGGGTTATACATAAGATAAATTCTACTATAAATATTCATTAGAAAGATAAAAATATTTCTTACATAATGGTATTTTATTTGTAATTTTTAGACATAAAATAATTTAATTTATTTATGACACAATGATGATGCAGTAATTATCTTATTAATGAAATATTGACATAATTGATGTTATAAACACCAAAATAAATGTAATTTGAGACTTTTTATGAATTAAACTAATTTTCTAGGTTACTATGATATATTATTGTTGATTTAATCAACTTGTTTGGAACATATAATTCTGTTATGACTTTCACAAAAATAATATATCAAATAGTGTCAAAATTGACACAAAATAGTTTTTAAACCAAATATTATATTATTAATTGTTATTTTATTCCTAAAAATCTAAGGTTCGGCAAAATGACTTAGATAAAAATATATATATTAATAATAAACAATTTGGGGTTCGTTTGGCATGTTATAGTAAGTGTATTAACCATATAGTGAAAGAAAACAAAAAGACACGGTAAAAGTTAAATTATTTAACTTAGAGTTAAATCTAATTGATAAGGTTAAAATAATACCCTAATCTTGCCTAAATCCTATTGGTTGATAGGATTTCGACCCATACCCACTTTAGCTTCGAAATAAGACCCTTTGGAACCATTATAAACCGATTTTGACTTTAATATAAAATAATATTTTGAGATATTCCTAAGGTGCCCCTCTCCTCCCTTATAAAAGGGCACCTCCTCCCCCTCCTCCTCACACCAATTTGAGCACTCAAGCTCGTCCAACCCCTGCCATTTTCTCCTCTCCACTTCCCTATAATAATCCTAGAGGTCCTGGTCTTCTTCAAAGACCAATATTAGTTCCCTAAGTGGACGATTCAAAGAGGCGTTCCAAAGAAGAGGTAATATCCATTACCGATCTTTTCAATTTCTTTCTTCTTCAACTTCTTCTTCTTTAGTTGTTTCATGATAAAGTAATAACATCAGTATTACATACATACTTATATGTTATTATAAATATGAAACAACCCTAATTCACCTTCTATCCATCCTACGGAAAAATGAAATCACCGCGCGTGCGTACGTACGGAATACCGTCTCCACGCCGTGGTGTAATCTATTTTTCCACCATCACTTTACAAGGATGGGTATAATGGTGTAATGAGTAAATATTTATGATTATTATAAAGTAATATTGATACTGAAATAATATATATATATACTCCAATATAGTTCCACGATCATAGGAACGATATCATCACTCGTGCGTACGTACGGAATACCGTCTCCACGATGTGATGCGACTCGTTCTACATGATCATCATTACATAGTAATTATATAAATGAATTGAATGAATAAATATGATATATGTTACACTAATACCATTCTGGATATAAGTTATCTATAAACTGAAATTAATAATAAGAATGTATTCGGAAAAACACGCATAAGAACAAAAGGCAATAAAGACCCGAGTAACAAGTAACAATGAAATATTACTAACAAGAAGCTAAGAATATGACCATATATGATATCATATCAATATGTATGATTCTGGAACAAGTCAATAACATTATTTAAACCATTATACAGGAGCTTAGGACACGTACAAAGCAAATCGTACCTAAGGTAAGGGAAATATCACAATCTCATTTTTATCCGAGATTGTTTATACTTTGGTATTTACTGGGGTGTATTTTATCATCCACATCCATGTTTCCTCAATATGTAATATTTATATCCTTATACAATATTTTATATCCAATTTTACCCTTTGGTGAGTTTTTAGTAAAAGATATGAAAGGAATCTTTTGTCGTTTTTTCGTACGAGGTACTTTTTGACTTTTCCAACAAAAGTACGAGAAGAATGTTTTTTTAACTTATACGGCATGAATGGATTTTTTAAAAACATTATTTCCAAGAAGCTTACTTTACAAGTTTTCAAGTTTATTTTTAATCAACTTATTTTAGTTTAGAATGTTATGACATTTTATGAAAAGAAAAGTGTTTTTGATGAAGAAAGGATATTTTCCTCAAGAATGGAGTTCAAGTGTTTTATCAAAATTATTTTCCATGTAAGATAATAAAGGGTTCTGTTCTTATCCCTATTATTACATTGATTTGATTATGTTGTGAGGGAATTATTTTTATGAAGTCATTTACCTTATATGGTTTGTTTTATGATGTCATGATGTTTCAAGAATCCCATTTTTGTTACATGTGTTATGCGATGATATATGTTTTATGATTATGTGGCACACATAAGAAATGATTCATTATAAGATTGGTGGGACCTATATCTCCCTCCAATGCATTGGGTAAAGATTTATATCTCATGAGATAGACATGGCTGGAACGGAAGGTTATTTCGGTTCAGTGATACAGGACTGAAACGAGGAGTGAACTCGGTTCAGAAATGGACTTTGTCCGCTAAGATAGTCTTGGCAATGAGTCATGACTAACAAGAAATGATTTTCCATGATTAAGTGTGCATGCCACAAAGTTTCAAGTTTTATGTTATGATTAAGGGGATCTCATTTTCACTTCTATGATTTATTCCATGTTAAGATATTATGATCTCTTTTGCAGGTTATGATTTTCAAAAAGATATGATTTGATTTTTATTTCCTTTATTTTCCCTTGCTGATCATTTGAGCTCACCCTTTTATGTTTTCTTTTCCCCAGGTCAGGAAGATGGATATTAAGTAGAATATCCTAAAAGGGACCCTAGATATGAGGAAATAAATGGGAGACACTGTAGAAGATTTATGAACCAGTTGTTTATGTTTCCCAGTTTCTAAAGACACTATACCTATACGGTCCTTTGTGGTTTTGTCATATGTTGTAATAAGTGTGCTTCAATTTTGAAGTATTAAAAATGTATGTAAAGTATGGGTCGTTATAAAAAATCTAAGTCCTTATATTATTTTTTGTAAGGTTGTTTGTTCTTTCCAAAAAGGGGGATATTGTTGAGTCAATAAGGTGTTCCTTATGAATTTTCCATTCCTTCATACTTAGGGATATTTTTTAGTCAATAAGGTTTCCTTATAACTTTAAAATTCCTTCTTATTTTGAAAATCACAAACACCTTATCTCAAGGTAAATCTCTTTTTACCCTTTGTTTTACTTCTATAAAGAAAAATTTCCTTCCCCAAGGAAATTTATCCTTACCATGTTTTTTTTTCATATCATAATTTTTCCTAGTGTAAAATTCGGTTTGTAACCAAAACCTCAAAATCCTATAAATACCTAGATATGAAGCATTCTGTTTTAGGATCTAAAACTCAGAATTCTGGTTACGAACTCTTCTAAGTTCTGACTCTGAATTCTGAATACAAATTCTGGTTACAAACTCTTCTGAGTTCTAACTCTAAATTCCGAATACGAATTCTGGTTATGAACTCTTTTGAGTTCTGACTCCGAGTTCTCTGAATAAAGACTCCGAACTCTTATGAGTTCTGACTCCAAATTCTCATGAACTCTGACTTTGAACTTTCTGAGTTATGGTTCTGAATTCTTGTGAATCTAGATTCTGAATTTCCTTGAAATTCAGACTCTGGAATTCTATAGAGTTCAGGTTCCGAATTCCAAGAAAATGGAATCTGAATATCCTTGTATTATAGACTCAGAATTCATTTTTCGTTAGACTCCAAACATTCATTTTCTTACATTCGGAATATTGGATTTTAGTTATTTCACCAGATTTTTGTTTACACTTGTTTTATTATAAAACAATGTTGTGCATTTAGTTACTAACTAACCATTGTTTGAGTGACACATGTACAGGTCCCTCCTAAATTCAAGGAAATATATCACCGTTAGAGGTGGGAGCTGATCATTGAATCCGTGCCTATAAATAAAAGCTCATTTGAAAGAGCTCGAGACTTTTAGACAACTTTTGATCTGAAGTGATTTCTATAGAGAGATACTCTCATGCTTAGTACATACTGAACTTCTTGTTCAGATTTTCTTTGTGTGACTCCGATTATTGCTTTGTACAATCGAGGGAATCTGGGGAAAGGAAGACAGAGGTGTCGACTACCTTGAAGTTGAGGGCTTCCTTGCGGAGGAAGAAAGAGCTGCCGACTACCTTGAAGTTGAGGGCTTGCAGGGATAGAAAGAAAGACTCTGATCTTCGTATCGAGGGCGTACCCTAGTGTGGGTAAGATAGAATTTCTTGAAAGTATAAATCAAGGGACCTTTATCCAATGTTATTGGATACCCTTCTCTTTGGGTTAAAAGATTTACTACTTGTTACTTGTTTTGTTACAAGTTTTCCGCTGCATTTGTATTTTTGAGGAAAGTATAATTATCTCATACTTCCTTATACTTTTACTCTAATTTAGTAAGATTCTATATGCTTTAAGGTAGAATCTTTTTTTTTGTAAACTTTCCTTTAGTTTCATTTCCGGAACCATATTTTCCAGAATCACTTTCTCAGAATCATATTTTCTGAATCAAGCAAGTGTGCAGAACTAGAGGTTTTGTGAATTACCTTGTTTAACCTTGTTAAACATAACCATATTTAAACGTTCCAAAAGAATTTTTTAATGTGTACAATTCACCCCCCCCCCCCCCGTCTTGTATATTGAGCATAATTAGATACTCCATACAATATCTCTTTTATTTGGATCCTATATTTGGTATTATAGAGTACATAATACTCACATACCATCTCAACAGAGTGATGGTTTTTTCAAATGGAGTCCAACACTCTTGAAATTATGCCGCTGTGGTGAAAAAAAATTAGGTTGGTGCATTGGTCTGATCAGATATCAAACTTCCTTCTAAACAGGACCTCTCTAGTGAGGAAATAGAATGACTTGTAGTTTTATGTCATACTAAGGATGATGATATCCATGTAGTTTAACATTGTATAGTGTGGATGCTGTAGATAGTTTCAAGGTCATAAAACCTGGACCATGATTAGGGCCAAGGGGAAATAAGGGTTAATGGACATGAGGCTGGACCTGATTCAAAATGTCTGGGTGTCACTACGAATCTTATAAGGGTGAGAATCAAGCCAAATGTAGTTCTTAAACATGGTGTGGTCGGAGACCAACGCTGGACGAGGAAACCCTATCTGATAAGAAATTAGGCACATCCCATAGTTTATATGTGGCATCCTGAACTAGTTCAGGGTAGAACCTCAATTTAGTGTCATGTGTTGAGGACACATGGACTCGTGCAGTTTAACGTCATACGATATGACGGTGAGTTAAAGGAGATATCCCAATAAGGGAGTACGTGATGCGGTAGCTATAAATCCGCTTTGAATAAGGACATAAGAAGACTACAACACACAACGTATACCTGGATGATGTTTTTTTGTCAAGGGACTGAAAGTGAAAGTTAGGCTGGGGCTAGGGAAAAGTGTCTGTATTTTCCTAAATACCCCATTAGGATGGGAATCAAGCCGCATGTTGTTCTGGAATCATATTTTAACATCATGTGGGATGGAGGGCATGTGTGGCATAGTCTCACCAGTACATGATTTACCAACACTACTAACCCCACGTGAGTCATGCTCGATGTGGGAAACGAGGAGTAGTAGTGAGATTTCCTAGTGCCGAAAGGCACACATTTGGGTAAATGGAATTTTGGGTGAGTGAAATCCCAAAATTATTGACCCACCTGATTAACGCACATAGATGCACAAAGGTATAAAAATGTGCGATTGAATTCCACTTGAACATTAGGGAGTGGGAAGATGTGAATTATGATGCCCGAGATCTGTATCAAAATTATAGTGGTGTGATGATAGAGGATAACTAGTGACCATGTTCAAAACATAGTATCTACTTCACGATAGCCGAGAATGGGGACAAAAAAATATTGTTTGGTTGCTGACCATGTTAGAAATACAGGACCTGTCGAAAATGTTGTCTGAGGTCTTCGGGGGCGTTGGCCCAAGATGGTAGGTGAGACAATGTGGCATGAGACTAGGCTATAAATGGGGTCCTTTCAGACATGGAAGAAGTTGAGGATCCAAATAAAGGGCTAATAAATCTTGGTTATGGAATGAGGGAATGTCCATGTGAAAATTCCACACCTTGGGCTCTTTGTCACAACACATTTTAATGCGACAATAAGACACATTAGGTATAGGGAGTAAAATCCTTTTCCAAAGACAAGGGACCTAGGTTTCACACTCCTAACTTAAGGTCGTCGAGTGGACCACTAAGAGGGGAAATTATTTAATAAAGTGCTCACAGGGTTGAAAAGTAGTAAAACCTGATGCGTAGTTCCCTTAGGGAGATCTTTTTTTAGGGTCATAGAACTCAGACCAGGCTAGGAAGAGATATGGGAGTTACATGGTGTGGCTATTTAAAAACAAGACTCAAATGGGAACCCCAAAGGTGCTTCTGACACCACATGGTTCCAAAGGATTTCAGGACAAGTGGCTGAAAAAAAAGGTGGGAAGGATTTAAGATTCATGGGGTTGGACCCACGGATGGGATGTACGTACGTTCCTATATATCCCATGAGGATAGTAATCAATCCATACATAGTTCTATAGGATGTCATGTAGTTTAGTGTCCTGCAACTAAGACAGTTAGATCTTAGTTTAAAGGTCTTAGGGCTCAGAATGTAAATGGAAATGGGGGAGGGAGACATGTGGTGTAGTAATTTCAAACCCCAATGTGAATGAGGACATAATCCCACATCATACCATGTGCTCCCTAGGGAAATCTTAGGTTGAGGGACCAAAAACGAGACTTGGGTTGGTCCTGGGGCCAAGTGCATGGGAATTCCTACGTACCCCATTATGATGGGGATTAATCCGTACATAGTTCTAAAAGAGGTGTGGTAGGATACCAGTTCTAGGGACAATACTGTTGTTTGGGTATGGACAATGCACCAAAATAAGTTGCATTTGATTGATCTTGTTTGTTATTTTGGATGGATCTGTGTTTTTTTGTGAAGCGAAAAACCTAAGATGGAGAATCTAGGTGTCTCTATATGAATCAAGCCACATGTAGGCATTGAAAAATTGTATAGTGGATGACCGATACCCAACATGATGTCCCCTTGAGTTAGGATATCACAATGGAGTTCCCTTTTTCATCATGCGGAAAGGACAATAATGTCATAGTTTTGGGTTGTATGATAGGACCTACTAATTCATTTTAACATTATAAAATAAAGACACATCGGTTTAAAGTCATGTGGGACTAGGCAGCACAGTTTATTGTCATATGGCTTGGACACATTTAGAAGAAACTAGGTTTTAGGTCGAATGCACATGGGGTGATAAAGCATACCCGATGTGAATGAGGACGAGGTCCACACTACACCATGCATAATTTCAGGGAAGAGACCTCGGGCCAAGGTCCTAGAAAAGGTCATAAAATATAGGGCTGTACTTATGGATGAAATGTCTAGGTGTTTGTATATATCCCATGAGGATTGGAATCAATCCATACGTAGTTCTGAGGGTGTTGTTTAATGTCTTTCGGGATGAGGGGCGTGAGATACTAGCTCTTAGAAGGTTAGTATGTGGTTCTATTATTGCAAAACCGACATGAATAAAAATGTAAGTCTTATGCCACACCATGAAGTTCCACGTAGGATAAAGCCACAAGGCTGAATAGAAGAGGTAATTATAGGAACCTGATCTGGACCTGAAGACAAGATGTCTAGGCATTCCGACGTATCCCATGAGCATGGGAATCAAACTATACATAGTTCTTAGAGTTTTGTTTGTTAATCATTAAATAAATGATGTAAAATGAGATCTTTGTTTATGGTCTTAGAGATTGGACCATCAATAAGCGAGACCCTTCCATGCGGGTGCAAACCTTGACTGAATCCCTAAGCCCACGGGAGCTACACTTAATGTGGGAAACAAGGGAGGGGATGGTTTTTTCAACACATGGAATACACGCAATGGGGAAATCTGTGCAGAGTCCTAGATGACACCATACCATGAATTTTACCTTATAACTTGCCAATGTTCATAGAGGGACATTAGAAAGATTTTCAGAATTCCACTTGGACATGATGGAGTGGAAAAAGATGTGAATCATGCAACTGGAATTTAGGGATTGGTGGGGTTGGCATGAAGATGGAGGATAACTGTTGATCGTGTTTGATATTGTGACCCTACCTTTTCTTATATTAATATTACATCATTTTATAGATAAATAACATAATATTATTACAAATAGAGGATCCAAAGTTTTAGTGTCTTGGTAAAATAAGGATCATACATAACAATTACAACATCAAGCATAAACATTTATTTAATTCCTTCTTATCTAGAATTTTATTGGCACTTGACCTCTCCTTAGTACATGTATTCTCCTGAAGGATATACATAAAAACGGGTGAGCTAAAAGCCCAGTAATAGGATAGAAAATAAATATATAAAAATGGGTGAGCATAACCATAACATAGGCAAAGAATCATGAACATGAGAGGAAACATTTATAAGAGACTTGAAATGTGGAAATGCATAAAAAATGAAACATCATGTCTTAGTGGTTAACTACCACTAATACTCATGAAAAAATATAGCATCTTGGTCACACATCATTTAACATTAAATCATGAGATTCATCACTTTACTCAATGCATTGGAGCGTTGTATAATTCTGGGCACACCCATCACATCATAACATTATCATTTATCATGCAAGCCACAAAGAACATATATCAAAAATGAACATAACTAAACCATGGAAAGTAAAGTGTTTAATATGATAATAACACATTTATAAACATTTTATTTGCAAAATTAAGTGGGAATAACATAATAGATACAATAATCATCCACCTTGAGTGAGAAGTAAAAGGTTTGTTTTTGAAAGAAGAGTTCTTTTGGAAAACATTTTTGTCATAAACATCAGTAGAAAACGTGTATATCCTAGAAAAGGTAATATAATTATAAAAAAATGATTTTTAAAGAGTTTCCATACCAAAAAAGGAGTGAAATAGGGAGAACCCAAAGAAATAAGGTTAGGTTTGAGATTTTCTCCTTACCTTGTATCTGAATGCTTTCTTCACATTAATGTCTTGTATAACCACATTAGATATATTAATTGACAATTAAGAAACCTTTTTTACATGAATATGGTTCATTACGGTTTCATTATGTTATTTTATGGTCCTTTGGATGATTTATAGAGTATAAAAACATTGTTTGGGAATGTTCATTTTTATGGTTTTCTTGAGCAGTTCACATGTATTCGTAAATGGAAGTTCACGTAGAACAAGGGTAAACATAAAGAACTGATATTTCATATTTTTAATGATATTATATAATTTTAAATTATACTATAGTGAATAATATGATATGCATTGTGGATGAATCATTACACAAGAATTAAATGATGATTGTTTGGGTTAATTTGGGCGATTTTTCTACCACAACGAACTTGTTTTGTTTAATCATTTAGTAATATGTACCTAGGTTGGTTTCAGAACATGAAATAGGATATAATGCATATAATATAAACTGGTCTAACCATAATAAAGGTTTCATAACCAGATCTGAAATCTATAAAGAAAATTGAAAACATGTCATTCTTGAAGGTGATAAATTAACACCTCACGAAAAAACATTTTCTTTTATAAAATATAAGGAATACAAGAAGGGGTTTTGATCGTATAATATCTAATTAGTATCATAGAATTTATTTATATATATGATACTAGAGTTAACATATCATTTGGATGAAGATAGGTGGGGTGATAATAATAGAAGAACTTGAAATTGAAAATAAATTAAAGGAAAAGAGGGAGAGAAATTACCTCTTCAATCTTCTTCTTGAGATCCTCCTTAAGGGACCTAGGCATGGACTTTTGATGAGACTAGAAGCTCTAGGACATGGGGTAGGGGATAGAGAAGATTCTTGGGTAGAGTTTAGACAAGTATTGAAGCTTGAGAGGTGTGAGTAAATGAGGGCGTGAAGGGTGGTATTTATAGTGGAGGGGAGATAGGATTTCTCAATATAAAATTCATTGATTTATTAATTCCGCACAAGACAAGGAATAGTGAGTCTTCCATGACCAAAAATAGTAATTTTATCATGTGAAACCGAACCAATTGAGCTTACATCATTATAACATCAGGCATGACTCTATAATTAGCTAATTTTGTAAATTATGGTATTTCAATATTCATAAAAAAATCAAGTATCTTAGAAAAATCCCAAAAAATAACCCCAACCATTTTTCGATGTTTAGAATCCAAAAATGATGTCCATTTTTGAAAAATAATTTTCTAAATATTATTAATTTAATTTTTATGTAAAATCATAATTTACTTGAAAAATACAGTTTTTAAAATTAAAACTTATTTTATAATGCTTTCAAAAATTACACAAGGTCTTTTAAAATTATCATAAAATTATAATATATATATTTGTTAATTTATGAACACATTTTAATAAAATAAATTTTCTTTTAAATTAGTTAATTAATTATAATTATTTATTTATGACTTACAAAAATACAAATAATTTTACTATGGTCAAATCGAAACTTATAAGATGCCTAAATTTTATTTAATTATTTATGGGTAAGGTTACTCATATTTGGTATGATTTACTATTAATAAGGTTCATATTACTATTCATAAGGGTAGGTTACTATTCACCAAAAATTATTTTTTTCCTATAGGACACCAAACATCTCACTGATCACAATAGTGTATGTTAGATTTTTGAAATTCAAACCACAGAAATGGAAAAATTATTTTTAATGGTCACGTAATATTTAGTATCATGATATTTCATTATTCTTTCTAATGGTATTATACTATAATGCAAAAATATTATAAAGGAATTCCATTGATTAACTTTGGGTCATTACATTCTTCCCCCCTTATGAAATTTTTCCCTTGAAATTTCATTTTACATAAATTGGTGAGGGTACCTCTCCTTCATCGCCTCTTCTAGTTCCCAAGTAGCTTCTTCAAACTTATAGTTCCTACACAACAATTTGACAAGGTGGGTTGTCCTATTGCGTAGAACCATATCTCTTTGGTCTATAATCTTCATTAGCTGCTCCTCATATGAGAGATCATCTTCTATTTCTACCACCTCTGATTTCTGTACATGTGAGGGATTAGATATGTACTTCCTCGGGAGTGATATGCGAAACCCATCTTGAACTTGAGCCACATTCGGTGGAACTACAAGCCGATAGTCCACGACTCCTATGCGGTAAAGGGTCTCAAAGGGGCCAATGTACCTTGGTCTTAGCTTCCCTTTTTTTCCAAACCACATGAATTTATTCCATGATGATATTTGAAGGAAGAATTTATCTCCAACATTGAACTCCAATTCCCTTCGATGGTTGTCATTGTAGTTCTTTTGCTGACTCTAAGTATCTTTGATGTGTTTATAAATGAATTGAACCTTCTCAGTCATCTTTTGGCACAAGATTGGGTCCAAGTAGCTTTCTTTCTCTAACTTCATCCCAACATGTTGGAGTTCTACATCGCTTTCCATACAAAGCATCTTATTGAGTCATCTAAATACTCGAGTGGAAGCTATTTTTTTATGAGAACTCGACCAATGGGAGATTCTAATCCCATCCACATTTGAGTTCTAGAGAGAAATCTCTTAGCATATCATCAAGTGTCTGAATAGTTCTTTCAGATTGGCCATCAGTTTAGGGGTGATAGGTCGTGCTGAAATTTAATTCAGTACTCAAAGCATGTTGATGGTCCTCCAAAATTTATTTGTGAACCTTGGTTCATGATCAGAGACAATCGAGAGTGGAACTCCATAAAGTCTCCCCACTTCCATTACATATATCATTGCAAGTTGTTAAAGAGTGAGGTCTTCCCAAAAAACATTAAAATGTGTAGTCTTGGTGAGTTAGTCAACCACAACCCATATCATAGTATTTCCCTTCGACATCTTTGGGTAACACATGAAAAAGTCCATAATAACATTTTCCCATTTCCACATGGGTATAGGCAATGGCTACATCATCCCTTTGGGATTTTTTTGATCTTCTTTAACATGCTGACATACCAAACACCTTGACATATATTCCTCAATCTCTTTCTTCATGTAATCGCACTAGAAGTGTTCTTAAAGATCATGGTACATCTTGTTACTCATAGGATGAATATAGAAAGTTGACCTATGTGCATTTTCCAATAGATCCTTCTTTATCCTGAGTGATGAAGGCGCACAAAGCTACATTCCAAACCGAGTCACACCTTCATCTTCGATATGGAAATCTTGAATATTCCATTCATTTACTACATTCACCCTCTATTTTTACTCCACGTCATCCCTTTGTGCATCCTTAATCTTCTCTTGGATGGATGATTGCACAATCATTTAGGCCAAGTAGGATGTATCCCCTGCCTTTATGATTTCTAAATCCATACTTTTCATATCCAAGAAGATAGGGTCTTTCTCAATCCATAACATGGATAGAGTAGTCGGTTCTTTTCTACTTAGAGCATCAGCTACTGTGTTCTCCTTTCCTAGATGATAGTGAATAGAGGAACTGTAATCCTTAATTAGCATTAACCATCTCCTTTGGAGAATGTTGATCTCGTTTTGTGTGAATATATGCTTTAGGATCTTATGATCGGTGTATATGTCCCACTTCTCACCATAAAGGTAGTGCCTAAAGATTTTTAAGTAAAAAACCACTTCTTCCATCTCTAGATCATCCATCGGGTAGATCTTCTCATGGATCTTCAACTGTTGTGAGGCATAGGCTATCACATTTTCCTTTTTCATGAGTATGAAACCCAAGACTTTCTTTGAAGCATCACTGTATATCCTAAAACGTTCTCCACATTTTGGTAGTGTGAGTAAAGGTTTAGTGATCAGACTTCTCTTTAGCTCCAGGAAGCTTCCCTCAAACTCTTCTGTCCAGACATACATTACCACATTCTTTGTTAACTTAGTTAGTGGTCTTCAAAACCATGAGAAATTTCTTAAAAAATGTCATTAGTACCTAGATAATCCACAAAAGCTATAGATTTCTATGACACTAGAGGGTCTAGGCCATTTCTCAATTACCTTCGTTTTTTAAGGGTCCATAGAAATTCCCTCACTTGTGATTACATTACCCAAGAATGTGACTTGCTTCATCAAAATGTCACACTTTATGAACTTGGAAAACTACTAATCCTTTATAAATGTCTCCAACACAAGTCTTATATGTTCTTCATCTTCCTCCATGGTCTTTGAGTACATGAGAATATCATTAATACACAATACCACAAATTTTTCTAGGTAATGTATAAAGACTATATTCATCAAATCCATGAAGATTGTAGGGGAATTAGTAAGTTCGAAGGGCTTCATGAGAAACTCATAGTTCCCATACCTTGTATGAAAGGTATCATTATGAATATGTTCCTACTTCTCCTTTAGCTGATGATAACTAGAATGAAGATCCACCTTTGAGAAGAATTGAGATCCTCTTAACTGATTGAAAAAGTAGTCAATCCTTGGAATAGGATACTTGTTCTTTATGGTGATCTTGTTGAGTTCCTGATATCGATACAGAATAGCATTGTTCAATCCTTGTTCTTCACAAAGAGAACTAGAAAACCCCAAGGTGATGCACTAGGGCGTATGAATCCGTTGTCTAGATGCTCTTGCAGCTTCTGATTTAACTCCTCTAGTTTGAAAGGATCTATCCTATGGAGACACTTTGAGATAGTATTAGCTCCGGGTATGAGTTATATTGAGAACTCTACCTCACGATATGGGGTAATTCTATGTAACTCTTCAGGAAATACATCACCGTATTCACTCATGATGGACATTACCACAAGGTTGGTGCTATCCTTTGACTCAACCATTTGGGCGAGGTATGATTGTTCATAGGGAATCAATAGTCACGGCATTAAAGGATTTTTCAAAGAAGATTCATGTTCTTCCTTGCATTTGTAGACGAGAAAGGGTTGGTTCAAAATATGAAAAGATATTTTATTTTCATGACAGTTGATATGTGCTCTATTTAACGAGATTCAATCCATTCCCATTATATCGTCGAATTCCACCAAGGGAAGTATTACGAGATTCTCTGGAATAATATTCCCACATACACCAACAGGATAAGAGTCAAACACTTGGGTTTAAAGGATATCACAACTTGGTGTTTTTACAGATATCTCTACTTCAAGGATTCAGGGATTCAACTCTATAGTTCTAGAAAACTTGAAAGATATAAAGGAATGCATAAAACCAGAATCAAATAATACTTTTTCCATTATTGAGTGAATAGGAAGTGTACCTTGTATGAATTCATTATCTTGCTCCACTTCCATAGTAGTGATGGCATAAGCCTTCCCTTGTTCCTTTGTCGTTTTTGGCTACTAACACTGATTATCCTCGAGAACTCAAGGTTTAGTGCACTCGCTTGCATAGTTCTCTAGCTCCCTATAGTTGTAGCATTAAACCATGGGTATTTCTCTCCTTTATTCCACCACATTATCCTACCTTTTCATTTATTTTCAACACTCTTGAGCATTTTTTCCTTCATTCCCACACATGAAGAACATCCCCATCCCTTTGATGCAGTTCCCATGGTGCAACATCCCACATTTTTGGCATGTGGGTCCTTGAGTTTTCTTCCCACCATTGTCATTAGATCCACCATCTTGAAACTTCATCTTTAATTTATTATCACCATAGCCATGGGACCATTCTCCAAACTCCATATCCACTTTTAGAGCACATTGATCATCTTCTTCATAACTCCCAAAGTCTCGAATTTCAAGTACCATTTGAAGGTGTGGTTTTAATCCACTAATGAATCTATCAATTTTTTTTATCCTTGTTGATAACCAAACCCGAAGCATACCTTGAAAGCCTTTTTAAATTCACTTCATAGGTTGTGACATATTCCCCTTATTTTTTCATGGGGTCTATGAATTCTACCTCCATCTTTATGCAAAGATTTATTGGGAAATACTTGTTAAGAAACATTATCTAAAAGTCTTCCCATTCCATCTCTTCAATTCCCTCCCTTGGTTTGGTGTTCTTAATCAAATCCCACCATTGATTGGCCTCTACATCTAGAAGATAAATGGCTAGAGTCACACTCTCCATATCTTAATAGTGATGCACATAAAAGATCTTCTCCATGTATTTGACCCACTATTCCGCAACAATTGGATTTGAAGATCCACTAAACGTCGGTGGTCATTGCCGTTAAAACATTCGATAACCAGTTGTTACCTCATTAGTTAAGGAGGACATTCCCCATTATTATGGTTATTTTTCTTATCCTGAGATAGTTATGTAATCATCACCATGATGTTCTGAACTCCACCTCCCAGATCATTGGGGATGTTGTTCAGGAAATCATTGTATTGGCCCTCCCATGAGTTATTGGCATGGTTTCTCCTGGTTCCCACCATTTTCAAAAATAGAAAAGGATAGAAAAAAAAATAAGTCAACAAGTCATGAATAATATAATCATTTGTAAAATTTAAACTAAAAACATAACATATGGGATCACTATGTAAAGATTCTTGTGTGCATATTTTTACTTAGTCTCATGCCATTGGTTTTCTCTAGGGTTCACGAATCCTATTTCCCAAATTAACTAAACATTTCCTTTGATACCAACTATAGTGACCTGGCCTTTTCTTATATTACGATTACATAATTTTACAAATAAACAACATAATATTATTAAATATAAAGGATAAAATGGTTTAGTGTTTTGGTAAAACTAGGATCATACATAACAATTATAATATCAAGCATAAACATTTATTTAATTCCTTTTTCTCTTGCTTTTTATCGGCACTTGACCTCTCCTTAGTTAATGTAGTTGCTAGAAGATATACATAAAAAAGGGTGATTTCAATGAAAATTAAGATGATATATAAGAAAAATATAATAATGGGTGATTATGACCATAACATATGCATAGAATCATGAACATGAGAGGAAACATTTATAAGAGACTTGAAATGTGGTAATTCAAAAAAAATGAAACATCATGTATTAGTGGTTAAATACCAAAAATACTTTTGAACAAATCTAGAATCATTTTCACACATCATTTCACAAAAACTAATTATATTCATTGCTTTACCAAATGCATTGGATCTTTTTATAATTCCGGACACACCCATCACATTAAAACATTCATATTGCGCTATATAATTCCGAGTACACCCATCACATCATAAAATTATCATTTATCATGCATGTAATAATGAAAATATATCAAAAATTAACATAACTAACCCATGTAAAGAAATGGTTTTCATATCATAAGAACACATTCATAAACATTGGGTTCCTAAAATTAAGTGGGAATAACATAATTGATACGATAGCTATCCTCCTTGAGTGAGAAGTAAAAGGTGTGTTTTTGAAGAATATTTTTTTTGGAAAACATTTGTTTATAATAACCATTAGTAGAAAACATTTATATCCTATAAAAGGTATAATAATGATGAAAAAAAGATTTTTAAGAAATGACCATTCCAAAAATGGACGGAAAGAGGGAGAACCCAAATAAAGAAGGTTGGGTTGGAGGTTTTCCCCATACCTTGTATCCAAACACTTTTTTCAATTTAATTTCCTATATAACCACATTATATTCATTAATTAAAAATTAAAAAAAACCTTTTTTACATGAATATGGTTCATTTTATTTTAATTAAGTTATTTTATGGGCCTTTGGATGAGTTATAGAGTATAAAAACATTGTTTGTGAATGTTCATTTTATGGTTTTCTTGAGCAGTTCACATGTATTCATAAATGGAAGTTCATGTAGAACATGGGTAAACCTATATAAAACTAAAATTTATTGTTATTAATTATATTCCATAAGTTTAAATGATCTTATAGCGAATCATATTATATACCTTTTGGATGAGTCATTAGATAAGAATTAAATGATGATTGTTTGGGTTAATTTGGGATATTTTTCGACCACTATGAACTTGTTTTGTTTATTAATTTAGTAATATGTACCTAAGTTAGTTCCAAAACATGATATAAGATATAATAAATAAAATATAATAGGGTTAAAATATAAAAATGGTTTCATGACCAGATTTGAAAGCTTCAAAATAAATTGGAAACAAGTAATTCTTGAAGGTGATAGATTAACACCTCACGAACAACGTTTTCTATTATAAAATTAAAGGAAGAGGAGAAGGGGTTTGGATGGAATAATATCCCATTAGTTTCATAAAATTAAGTAATATTTATGATATGGGAGTTACCATACCATTTCATCAAAGATAGGTGGGGAGAGAATAAGAGAAGAACTAGAAATTGAAAGGAAATTAAAGGAAAAGAGGGAGAGAAATTAACTATTGAATCCTCCTCTTGAGATCCTCCTTAAGAGACCTAGGAATGGTCTTTTGATGAGACTAGAAGCTCTTATATGTGATTTAGGGTCTAGGGAATATGTTTGTACATAGTTTATACATTTCTTGAAGCTTGAGAGGTGTGAGAAAATGAGGGTATGTATAGTGGTATTTATAGTGGAGGGAAGAGGGGATTTCTCAATATACAATTCATTAATTTATTAATTCCACACAAGACAAGGAATATTGAGTCTTCCATGACCAAGAATATTAATTTTATCATGTGAACTCGGACCAATTTTCCGTACATCATAAGAACATCATGCATAACTCAATAATTAGTTTATTTATCTTATTTTGTAAATTATGGTATTTCACTATTCATAAAGATTCAAGTATCTCAGAAAAATCCCAAAAATTATCCCCAACAATTTTTTGACGTGTAGAATCAAAAATTTAATTCCATTTTTCAAGAATAATTTTATACATATTATTAATTTAATTTTTATTAAAATCATAATTTACTTTAAATATAAAGTTTTTAAAATTAAAACTGATTTTATAATGCTTTCAAAAATTACATAAGGTCTTATAAAATTATCATAAAACTATAATAAATAGATTTATCAATTTATGAATACATTTTAATAAAAAAAAATTAATTTAAATTAATTAATTAATTATAATTAATTATTTATGACTTATAAAAATACTAGTACTTATATTATGGTTAAATTGTCACTTATAAGATGCTTAAATTGTATTTTATTTTTCATGGGTACGGTTACTCATATTTGGGAAGATTGAAAATTCATAAAGGTCATATTACTATTCATAAGGTTAGGTTACTATTCCTATGTGTGGGTTACTATTCACCAAAAATTATGTTTTCCCTATCAAACTCCAAAGATCTTACTGATCATAATAGTGTATGTCAGATTTTTGAAATTCAAACCATAGAAGTGGAAAAATTTTGTTTAATGGTCACATAGAATTTAGTATCATGATATTTCATTGTGATTTTTAATGGGATTATACTATATGGCATAAATATAAGAAGTAAATTCCATTGATAAAACTTCGGGTCGTTACATTATAAACATAGCATCCATATCCAATTACTTGAAATGGGAATGACAAATGAGAATCGATCGCTGACTATATTTTCAACGCGGGACTTGTATCAAGTTTTCATCCAAAATCCTCGGGGACATTAGCCTGAAATGGCAGGAGAGCCCTGATCCTAGAATCCATGTCATTTGGGGATCCTTTTGGATGTGGAAGATGATGGAAGCCCCAAATAAAGGGGAACATGAAGCCTGAAAATGGGCGATAAGATGTCTTGTAGAATCCAACACTCTGGGTCCTGAACTAGAGTGCTCCTAGGAACATCGGTGAACTTCCAAAGAGGGTCAAGGGGCCTAAATCAATAGTTGCCAACTCAAAAATATGAGCATATGACAGGAAGATGAAGAGATATCAAGAGAATGAGGTATGTGTCATGGTTGTTATAGACCTGTCGTGAATAAAGACATAGGCCCATACCATGCCACATGTCCCTCCTCGTAGAACTCAGGTCAGGGGGCCAGGAAGATAACGGGGTTTTCTATGAAATAGGGTTGGAACCAAAGACTAAATGTTCGGGCAGTCCTACATATCCCATTAGAATGGGAATCAATCCACAAGTAGTTCTGGAGTCCACTGTGCAGTTTTACGTCATGCGGTATGGACGTACATAGGGGAAAGATATCTCTACGAGGGATGTGTATGGAATGGCGGCCAACCTGAGGTGGATGAGAACATAAGCCTATGCCACACCGTATGATCCGAAATGAGATCTTGGGCCAAGGGGTTGAAAAGATTTAGGGATCTATGATGGGAAGTCCCTACCAGTTCACAGATTAACATCTTGTGGTGAGGATGATGGTGGAGGGGTGTCCCAAGGGGATGTATGCGGCATGGAAAAAATATCCCAACATGAACGACGATAAAGATTCCAGGCCATACCGCACAATACTGAGTGAGAACATGGTTCAGGGGACCAAAAAGGGGTGAGGGACCTGAGACAGGATGTCTTGGCCAGTTTGTAGTTCAACATCTTGTAATGAGGACGATTGAGATCTTAGTTTGAGGTCTTAGAGCTCAGACTAGAGTTATGTGCCCCCTTACGTGGTTATTTCCTTACCAAAGCTCCTAAGAAAATGTGAGAAATACTCGATGTGGGCAATAAGGAGTAGGACCAGGTTCACCCCAAGATGTAAGGGTACGACAGCTGGACTCATACTCATGTCTGAGGCAGACTAGAGTTTGAAGGGATAGTGAGATAGAATGAACCACTATACCCAATTTTTGGGACATATGGTGGTGTTGACAATGACGAAGGATAGCTTATGACCATGTTCAAAACACAACATCCATATTGTGTGACCTGAAATGGGAGAAACAAATGAGAGTCGACCGCTGACCATATTCGCAATGCGGGACATGTATTAATTTTTCATTCAAGGTCCTCGAGGACGTTGTCCTGAAATGGTAGGAGAACCCTTGGGCTGAGTATCCATGCCATTTGGGGGTCCTTTTGGATTTTAATAATGTTGAAGACCCAAATAAATGGGGTGCATGAGGAATGAATATGTCGGTCCAGTTTAACATCATGCGGGATGATAAAAGAGGTGGAGATATCCAAGGAGGGGGATACATGGTGCGTTCATGATGAAATCGACATGAATGAAGGAAAAAATCCTACACCACAACATGTGTTTTGACCCAAGGGGAGATATTGAATTTGAGGCTGGTCATACAGATGAAATTTCTAGGTATTCCTATACATTCCATGAGGATGATAATAAAGCCACATGTAGTTATGAAAGGTCCATGCAGTTTAGCTTCTTGTGGTGAGGATGTGGTAGAATAGAAGAATGAGGTAGGGATCGTGGTGCGGTAATCGTAATCTAGATATTGTTGGGGGCCATAAAATCATACACTACTCCATGTGGGATCCTCCGAGAGAGCTACAATTAGGTGGGGTAGTCAAAGAGAAGAGTTTGGGGCTGGACATAAGATAAGGAGTCCGAGCGTTCCTGTATATCCCATGAGGATGGGAGTCAAGCCATAAATAGTTATTGAGATGTAGTTTAACATCTTTCAAGTCGATGGTGATCTTAGTTTAAGGTCATAGAGCTCGGACAATTTTTTAGTTTATCGTCATTTGGGATGAAAAATCGGTTTAATGTCATGATGTTTAATTTCATAAAGGACACAGAAGTTTAAGGTCATATCGGACCCGATATAGTTTAATGTCATGATGGATGACTTACAGTTTAATATCATGTGGGACATAATAATTTAAGGTCATGTAGGACCAAGTTACTCATGAAAAGTATTTCTTGAGAAATTTGGCATTGGTGGGAGGAGTTATACACTCTCCATCCATGGTAACTTGGGAGTACATTCCATTGGGGTAAACCATGTGAATGATTTAAGGTCCTTCCCATTTGGGCTCTAGCTTGGATGGATTACTACCAGGTATCATTGGTGTTCTCAGGGCCAACACCAGGTCACCTTGCAAGAAAAAATGGAGGCGAACCTTCTGGTTGAAATATCTGGATATCATGTTCCGATGCCTTTCCAGATTATGCAGGGAACAAAGCATGTTCATGTTGGGAGCTTCCAATTCAGCCAGATAGATTTCATCTACCTTATCTGGAACATGTAGATCATAGACAGTTGTGAATAATGAAAGAAACTGAATCTCGATTGTAATGACCCAAACTTTTAAAATAGTATATTAACTTACTCTTAACGATTTAATAGAGATGTTAATGGTTAATGTAGAAAAAGGAGTCGATGGCTTCATCCAGTAGACTCGAACCTTATGTGTCCCACTTATCAGAGCTTGGGAAGGAGGTGGCATCTTTGGGCTTCGCTTTGGACCAAGCCCAAGCCAAACTCTAGCGTGTCAAGCTTGAACGGAAACTCCTATGGGAGAAGTTCAAGTTAGTAGAGATTACTACTAGGGCAATGTTATCTGAGCCTCCCTCAGATTCTCTCACCATAGCACACCTTACACTTAGGTCATATGCCCGTGTTATAAGGGGATATGTGACGAGGCCCTAGCTTCTTTGTGTAATCCTTTGGGATGAATGAATTGAGACTTCTTCCTTTAGCGATGTTTGTGAAATTTTAAATATCAGGATAATTTTAGGATGTATTTTATTGATGAATGTTGAAAAAAGGATATTTTAAAATATTTATGTAAACCCTAAATAATTAATGATGTGTAATGATTTTCAAAAAATGGTCTTCTGCAAAAGTGTTCAGTAAGGAATTTGGAGTCTAATAAGATCAACTTAATTTTTGATGAATAGTAAATTGTGAATAGTGATTTTACGCTTAGGATTAGCAATGTGACCAAATGGATTATTAATTTCACTAAAATAAAGTTTTAATATAATTTAGACACCTAGATTAAGTAATGTCATTCAATAAAATGGGTAAATAACGGTTTCATAAATTATTTGTGAAGTATTAGTTTTTCAGGTGAATAGTGTTTTTTAATTAAAAATTTAATTAAAAATAATTAAAAAATTATTTTTATAAAAAGGAATTTATTTTTGAAGTCAGAGCATCGATATTATGTTATGGTAATTTTTGGGGATTTTTCTGAAAAAAATGAATTCTCAATGAATAGTGCTTTTATTTAAAAATTAAATTAAAAATATTTAGAAAATTATTTTTCTAAAAGGGAGTTCATAAATTTAATTAGAGCATCGATATTTGGTTAGGGTGAAATTTTGGTATTTTTCTGAGAAAGTTGCATTTTCAGTGAATAGTAAAAATACAGTTTTAGGGTTTTGATATGTTTAATGACATCATAACTGTGTCATGATGATGTCATGAGATATTTTAAGGGTTGGCCGGCAAAGGGTTATGAATTATTGTATTGGGGGCCCCATGTGGCCTAACTCCATGGTAAATTCCATGGGAGAGCACATGGTTATGAGAAAAGCACTTGTGAGGTGTCCCTTGGCCATTAATGCCTTGTCCCCTCACTTTCCCTATAAATACCCACCATTTCCTCCTTTATTTTTCACTACCAACTCTCCCCCAACGAGGTTCTGGTCTCTGTACATCCCAAGGAGTCCTCCCAAGGTGCCCCCAATCCCTCAAGGTCCAAACCTTTGAGTTTTAAGAGTTACTTTTTAAGGTAAGGGATCCAACCTCTCTATTTCTTTTCATGTAATCTCTTTTATGTCATTCGTTTTATGCTCCGTGTTATTATGTGAGAGGATGTTCTTTTATATTCCTATTACTGCCCTTTTCATATTTATATGATGAGAGATCCCCTCTTACTCTCATCATTTCGTTTTATGAAAGTTTAAGTGACGCCATTAGGCTGCCGAATTTTTAAGGGATTCTATCACCCTTCTCATTTTTCAAGTTTGATTTTCATGTCAAGTCTTCCAGGTTCCTTTTTATTATATTGGGTTATGTTCTCTATATCTATCATACTGATCTCTTATGATCATATGATGAGATACCCTATTTGATCTTGTCAAATCATTTTTTATTGAAGTTTAATTGATGCCGTTAGGCTGCCGAATTTTTATAAGAGAAATCTTATTTTTGTCTTACTTCCCTGTTTTTCATTTCAAATGGTATGTCCATAAAATTTCATTACCATGATTCATATCCCTTATATTCTGTCCCTATACTATTTTTATAGATCATTTCTGAGTGGGTGTCCCATGTCCCCTCTCTTTTCAACGTTTTCTAAAACCCTGTAACGTAGCTGTTATGCTGCAGAATTTTCGTCTCAAAATGCCTCTCTCTTTTTCTCAAAATTATTTTATGTTATTAAGTGAATACTCAAAGCTCTTATTTCTATAAGGGTATTAAGATATATATCAAAATGTTCTATTTTAAATTCTGGGATTTATATACATGAAACCCGCTTTCCCTTTTTGTGGGTTTAAAGTGTCATAAAGATCATGTTTTAAAACAGTTTTTAAAACGTTATGATTATGAAATGAAACCCATTTCTTTTATGCTATATGGGTTGTTTATGAAATTATTGACGATGATATATGTGGCTCACAAGATAATAAAGACATTTCAAGGGTGCTCCCAGATAGCGCTCCAATGCATTGGGTAAAGACTTAATCTCTAGAGATGACTTTTTAGACTGATACCTTGGTGAATAACCTTAGTAATTTTTAATGACACCTTGGGGATGGACCTTGGTGAAATGAAATGATTGTCAATATTAAATGTTTCAGCCACATATTCAAGTTGTGAAAAATGTTATTTTTATTATGATGTATCTCATGATTTCTTTCTCATGCCTTAAAGATCTTTTCATGTCCTTGTTGAAGTATCTTAAGTTCACATGTAAAATGTTTCTCTTGTTTCCCTTACTGGTCCTTCTGCTCACCCTTTCTTTTGATGTATGTCCCCAGGTTATGATATGCAGTAATGAACCTAGGATGAACTTAAGGAGAAGCCTTTCAAGTGTTTAAGAAAAATGTTTTATGTTGTTTTCATGTATTATGTTCCTTGTTTCCAAGACACTAAACCTTAAAGATCCTCAGTTCCGTGTAATGAAATGAAGGTTTATGTTATAAAAAGATGGGATGCTATATCGATGGGGAGGATGACCTACATTCCATACACTAGGGTGTATTGGGTCACCTTTGTGGAATTGTGAGTCGTCTTCCAATAGGCCTGAAGGGCATTGGGGTGTTTGTTTGGCCAACTCTTTTTGTTCTGACCAACGATTTTCTGCAGAATTTTTGAGAGGGTTTTGTTAAATGCCTTGATCTGCCCATTTTCTTGTGTGTGATAGTGGAAGCTATGGTTAGAACGGATATTGTAATTGGTGTAAAATTTATTCAACTTGGCCACTCGAAATTTGGTGCCATTATCAGTAATAATTGCGTAAGGGACTTCAAATTGGTTGATGATGTTGGAGCTCACAAATTAAATTATAGAATGGTCTATGACCTCCTTGAGTGGAACTAGTTCGGTCCACTTGGAAAAGAAATCCATAGCAGTCAGGATGATCCTGAACTAGTGAGATGTCATCGATGAATATGGTCCCACAACATCAAGTCCCAGACTATAAGGATCCAAGAGTACTTGGTAGTGAGGAGAAGATATGGTGGTTGATGCACAAAGTTTACAAGAATTTGGCATGCATGTAAACTCTTGGAAAACTCTATGTAGTCACGGATCATAGAGGGAAAAAATACCCCAGTCTTCAGATATGGTGAGATAACTTCGGCCTAGTATGATGAGCCTTGCAGGAACTGGCATGAACCACCTGCATGACTTGAGGAATCCCATCTCCTTGAATGAAACGTAGGAGAACCCCATCAAACTCATACTTGTATAGGATCTACTCGAGACTAGGAACACTTTGGAGGGTAAACTACAGTTCACGGTGTCTGATTCACTCTCACTCAGATCAATTTTCCAGGAGATTACCATTTTGGAGGTACTCAATGAAGAATGTTCTCTTGTCGGGATTCACTTCAATCACTGCATCCAAGGGACCTGGAGGTCCTGACGTGGAGGTGTCAGTGGTAAGGTGGCCTGCCTACAGGCTATCCTTGTCATCTGGAGTGGTGGGGATGATTAATCTCTGGTGCGCCACATGGATAATTGAATCATCCTATTCAGGCTCTACAAGTGATGCAGCTAGGCTGGCCAAGGTGTTGGCTTGACCATTATGGGGTCGAGGAACATGAGTAACCTCTGGCCAAGATTGGAACTGAGTCATCAACTAGTGGGTGTGTTCCAACTTTGGTATGATCTCTAGATTTCTAAAGACATAGTCATCGTTGATATACTTGATGACTAGTTCAGAGTCCCCTTTCACATGAAAGTGGGGAACGTCAATCTCGAGGGATAGCTGGAGGGCAGTAATGAGAGCCTGATACTCCGCCTCTTTGTTTCAAATCCTTCTGACAACAGGAATGAATACAGTAGAATGACTTATGCTGGGGTAATGAAGATTATTCCCAAACCTACTCTTTTGATCCTGGGGTCATTGAGCCTTCAACCGATAGGGCTCAAAGAATGCACCATAAAAGTGTATTTGCAAGCACGGAATGGATTGGTCTACTGAGAGGATTGCCTCATCATAAAAATCAATGTCCAGAGACTGGTTTGTGGGAGCTAGGTGGGAAGCAAGGAAATCTTCCAATACCTACCCCTTAATAGCCTTCTGAGGGATGAACTTGATGTTGAACTACTGGAGGATAACTTCCCACCATGCTAGATGGCCTTTAAACATTGGGAGGTTCAGGATGTAGTTTAGCGGATCCACCAGGGACACTAGCTATTCCTCATGGTCCCACAAGTAATGTAGCAATTTTTGTACAGTGAATACCAGCGCAAGGAATCTCTTCACGATAGGGGAGTATCTAGTCTCCATATTGAGGAGCATGTGGCTAAGATAATAGAGACTATTCTTGGTTCCCTCATTGTTCTTCTAGGCAAGAAGGGTGCAGAGAGATCGTTCTAGGGCAGTCACATAAAGGACCAGCAGCTTTCCAGAAACTAGGGCCATTAGGACCGGAGGTTGAGGCATATACTGCTTGATTTCCTTGAAATCAGTCTGACAATCCTCATCCCATTGGTAGACGGTGCCTTTCTTCATGATCCAGGAGAAGGGATTACACTTGCCGGACAGATTCACTATGAATCAGTGCATGTAGGACATGTGGCCTTGAAAGCCTCGAATATCCCAAATTTTCTCAAGGGAGACATTTGGATAATGGTATTTATCTTCTCTAGGTCGATCTTGATGCATCTATATATAGAAACTAAACCAAGAATCATCCCAAAGGTGACCCCGAAGGAACACATCAATGGTTTAATCTTCAGATTGCGAGAACAGAAGAATCCAAACACTTTCTCAAGGTCGTTGATATGGTCTGGCCACTAGAGAGATTTTATAACCAGATCATCCACGTAGTATTCCACCAATTACCCGAGGATATTCGTAAATATGCGATGCATGGTACACTGATAGGTGGAACCTTCATTCTTTAGACCGAAGGGAATGAATTGGTAACCAAAAGTACCATGTGGTTATCTGAATGATGTAGACTTTTCATCCTTGAGAGCCATTCGGATCTCGTTATACCTGAAATACCCATCCATGAAGGAGAGGGAAAGGAATTCATATGTGGCTTTGATCAAAAAATCTGTCACACGAATGGGAAAATCATCCTTCGGACAGTGATGGTTGAGATCTCAAAATTCGACGTAGACTCTGATTTTTCTGTTCTTCTTCCTGATAGGCACAATTTGGGCTAGCCATCTAGGGTACTAGACCTCCTTAAAAAAGTGGGCTCTAATGAGTTTGTCAAATTTGGCCTTGACCTTGGCACTGTGAGAAGGGTGCATCTTTCTAGAAGGATTCTTAAACTCATGTTGATTTTCCGAAAGACCATGGTAGTGTACGGATAACTTGGGATCTAGTCCTGGCATTTCATCATAAATCCAAGCAAATACACCATGGTGATGTTTGAGGAAGTCCACATACTGTTTTTTCTCTTCGATAGACATAGTGGCACTGATCAATGTGGGTTTCAAATCTATCTCACTAATGAGGTTCACCTGTACCAATTCATCGACCGTGGTGGTGACACCCTCTACCAATTTAGTAGGAGCATTCTTTAAATCCTCTTCTTCGCTTATGGGGGAGGGATACTAAGAGGGAGGATTGTCCTCTAAATCAATAGATCCCGATGGGAGGTCGGTGCCAGCCTGAGCAATGGTAGACACTACATCAGGGAGCTCCTGTGTTATTGAAATCATAGCGATGAAAGCTATAAATCTGATCACATCTGGTCTTCGGCCCAAGGGGCCACTCTTGATGATATCTAATAAATAGTGATGCATTGTCTTGAACTGGTTTAACCCATCCATGTGGAACAATAATGTATGGAGTATTGTTGTTTCCATGGGGTGGACATCACGATATCTTATGGGAGTAGGGGGCTTTGGGATCACCCGAGCCAGATTCGTGTATGTGTATGAGGTGATCTTCCAGTGTCGCTTAGATGTGGGAATGTGCTTCCACTTGTTCAATAAAAAAACCATTGTCCAATATCCAGGGTCGTATCCTCCAATAGATGGATTGGAAAGATGTATCCATCATCCAGATTTGTCCACGGGTCGGTCGCAGCCGTATCATGTTCAACCTTGCTAGCTTGGATATACTTTTCCATTCTCTTGTAATAGTAGGCATCCAGATAGCGGGAATCACAAGAGTTAAATGGATGTAACACCCGAGACTTTTATGTTATATAAATCATCAAAGGAATCTTTTTCTACACAACACTTGCTTGGCTTGCTTTACACGCAATGGCGACCTTCCTCGATAGCTTGTGTCGTACGCAATACCGAGTTTCACTAAACAACAATATGCTATTAAAACTAGCCGTTATGAATAGTAATAACCACTTTTTGAAATTTTATAAATTTTATTTTTCAAAATGGACTTCATTTTTGGACTCAGAATATCGAAATTAACCTAGGGTGAAATTTTGGTATTTTTCTGAAAACTTTCAATTTTTGATGAATAGTGAAACCACTAAGTGGTAGGTTAAAAACTGAATTTTGCATAAAACTTAATTTTACCGCTTCTGTGAATGGAATTTCAAAAAATCCGATAGACACGGTTGATATCAGTAAGTAAAATGTGGTTCAATGAGATAAAAATAATTTTTTGGTGAATAGTAACTTTTTACTTTTTTTTACCGCGGTTAATAGTAAATAGGGTAACTAAGGGTAAATATGATATTAATATTACCCTAACACATGTCCTAATTCTATTGGACAAGTGTAATTCGACCAAAAACAAACTTAGGAATAAAATATGACCATTTAGGCCCACTTGGATTAGATTAGGACATTTATTATTAATTTATTTAAAGAAGGGTTAAAATAGTTAAAATCAAAGTTTAATAAGTAAATCATTTTTAATATGGGGTTATACATAAGATAAATTTGACTATAAATATTCATTAGAAAGATAAAACGATTTCCTATATAATGGTATTTTATTTGTAATTTTTAGACATTAAATAAGGTTATTTATTTATGACACAATGATGATGCAGTAATTATCTTGTTAATGAAATATTGACATAATGGATGTTATAAACACCAAAATAAATGTAATTTGAGACTTTTTATGAATTCCAATAATTTTCTAGGTTACTATGATATATTATTGTTGATTTAATCAACTTGGTTTGAACATATAATTCTGTTATGACTTTCACAAAAATCATATATCAAATAGTGTCAAAATTGACACAAAATAGTTTTTAAATCAAATATTATATTATTAATTTTTATTTTATTCCTAAAAATATAAGGTTCGGCCAAATGACTTTTATAAGGATATATATATTAATAATAAACAATTTGGGGTTCGTTTGGCATGTTATAGTAAGTGTATTAACCATATAGTGAAAGAAAACAAAAAGACATGGTAAAAGTTAAATTATTTAACTTAGAGTTAAATCTAATTGATAAGGTTAAAATAATATCCCAAACTTGTCTAAATCCTATTGGTTGATAGGATTTAGACCCATACCCACTTTAGCTTCAAAATAAGACCCTTTGGAACCATTATAAACCGATTTTGACTTTAATATAAAATAATATTTTGAGATATTCCTAAGGTGCCCCTCTCCTCCCTTATAAAAGGGCACCTCCTCCCCCTCCTCCTCACACCAATTTGAGCACTCAAGCTCGGCCAACCCCTGCCATTTTGTCCTCTCCACTTACCTAGAATAATCCTAGAGGTCCTGGTCTTCTTCAAAGACCAATCTTAGTTCCCCAAGTGGAGGATTCCAAGAGGCGTTCCAAAGAAGAGGTAATATCTATTACCGATCTTTTCAATTTCTTTCTTCTTCAACTTCTTCTTCTTTAGTTGTTTCATTATAAAGTAATAACATCAGTATTACTTACATACTGATATGTTATTATAAATATGAAACAACCCTAATTCACATTCTATCCATCCCATTGAAAAATGAAATCACCGCGCGTGCGTACGTACGGAATACCGTCTCCACGCCGTGGTGTAATCTATTTTTCCACCATCACTTTACAAGGATGGGTATAATGGTGTAATGAGTAACTATTTATGATTATTATAAAGTAATATTGATACTGAAATAATATATATATACTCCAATATAGTTCCACGATCATAGGAACGATATCATCACTCGTGCGTACGTACGGAATACCGTCTCCACGATGTGATGCGACTCGTTCTACATGATCATCATTACATAGTAATTATATAAATGAATTGAATGAATAAATATGATATATGTTACACTAATACCATTCTGAATATAAGGTATCTATAACCTTAAAAGAAGAATAAGAATGTATTCGACAAAACACGCATAAGAACAAAAGGCAATAAAGACCCGAGTAACAAGTAACAATGAAATATTACTAACAAGAAGCTAAGAATATGGCCATATATGATATCATATCAATATGTATGATTCTGGAATAAGTCAATAACATTATTTAAACCATTATACAGGAGCTTCGGACACGTACAAATCAAATCGGACCTAACGTAAGGGAAATATCACAATCTCATTTTTATCCGAGATTGTTTATTCGTAAGTATTTACTGGGGTGTATTTTATCATCCACATCCATGTTCCCTCAATATGTAATATTGTTTCCATCCACTTACAATAGTTTAAATCCAATTTTACCCTTCGGTGAGTGTTTAGTAAAAGATATGAAAGGAATCTTTTGTCGTTTTTCATACGATCTACTTTTTGACTTTTCCGACAAAAGTACGAAGAATGTTTTTTTTAACTTATACGGCATGAATGGATTTTTAAAACATTATTTCCAAGAAGCTTCCTTTACAAGTTTTCAAGTTTATTTTTAATCAAATTCTTTTATTTTAAAATTGTATGACATGTTAAGAAAGGAAAAGTGTTTTTGAAGTAGAAAGGATATTTTCCTCAAGAATGAAGTTCAAGTATTTTATCAAAATTATTTTCCATCTAAGATAATAAAAGGGTTCTGTTTTTACCCCTATTATTACATGGATTTGATTATGTTGTGATGGAAACATTTTTATGAATTCCTTTATCTTATATGAATTGTTTTATGATGTCATGTTGTTTAAGAATCCCATTTTTATTACATGGGTTATGCGATGATGTATGATTTATGATTATGTGGCACACATAAGAAAGGATTCATTATAAGATTGGTGGGACCTATATCTCCCTCCAATGCATTGGGTAAAGATTTTATATCTCATGAGATAGACATGGCTGGAACGGAAGGTTATTTCGGTTCAGTGATACAAGACTGAAATGAGGAGTGAACTCGGTTCAGAAAGGGACTTTGTCCACTAAGATAGTCTTGGCAATGAGTCATGACTAACAAGAAATGCTTTTCCATGATTATGTGTGCATGCCACAAAGTTTCAAGTTTCATGTTATGATTATGGGGATCTCATTTTCACTTCTATGATTTATTCCATGTTAAGATATTATGATCTCTTTTGCAGGTTATGATTTTCAAAAAGATATGATATGAATTTTATTTCCTTTATTTTCCTTGCTGAGCATTTGAGCTCACCCTTTTATGTTTTCTTTTCCCCAGGTCAGGAAGATGGATATTAAGTAGAATATGCTAAAAGGGACCCTAGATATGATGAAATAAATGGGAGACACTGTAGAAGATTTATGAACCAGTTGTTTATGTTTCCCAGTTTCTAAAGACACTATACCTATACGGTCCTTTGTGGTTTTGTCATATGTTGTAATAAGTGTGCTTCAATTTTGAAGTATTAACAATGTATGTAAGGTATGGGTCATTATAGTTGGTATCAGAGGAAAGGTATAGTCAACCTTTGTCAACTAGGATGTGAAAGCCTTAGTAATAACCCTAAGGATAAGTCTAATCATAGAACACAATCTTAGTGTTTTAGAAATGGCCTTGAATAACCTAGGATAAGACCTTAAGCATGAATATTTTATTCTTGAATTATGTGGTTTCCCTATTATAAATAGTGTTGCTCACACTATTCTTCTTGGTTTTAGTCAATGGCTAGAACCCGAAGGAACCGTGTTAATGCGGAATGCGATGGGCAATGCAATGATTGTCCCCCTGAGAAACCAAACGATATGGGAGCTGGAATGCAAAATCTTGTAGCCATGCTCACACAACTTTCTCAAGCTATGAATCATGAAGGACTTCCAAATGAGCAAAGGAAGGAGCAACATTCTGTTGAATCCTTCATGAGGCAGCATCCACCTTCTTTCAGTGGGTCTACTGATCCATTAGTTGCTAAAAAATGGATTAGTACTAATGAAAAGATATTTTCAGTTCTTCAATGTTCTGAACATGATAAAGTCATCCTAGCAGTGTATCATTTGGAAGGAGATGCTGATCAATGGTGGAATCATATTAAGAATACGAGGCAAAGGGATGAAATTGAGTCTATGGAATGGGACGAGTTCAAGAACTTATTTTTCAATAAGTACTTCCCTCGTATTCTCCGAAAAAAGATGGAGAAAGAGTTTCTTGAACTGAAGCAAAGGGATGATGAATCTGTTGGTACCTATGAAGCAAATTTTACAAGACTTGCAAGGTACGCTTCTGGTATTATTATCCAACCTGAGAGTAAGATCGATCGATTCTTTAGTGGCTTAAAACCAAGTCTTCGAAGGGCGTTAGCCATAAGGGACTTCAATAGCTACGAGGAAATCGTTCGATGTGCTATCAAAGTCGAGATGGAGATTGGAGTAACCCATCAGTCACATGGGTTTGATAAGAAGAGGAAGATGGAATTCAATGGAAAATCTAAAGAGAACACTGAAAAGAAGATGAGCTTTCCCTTATTCTCAAAGTGTGGAAAGAAACATGGAGGGAGTTGTCTTAAAGGGACAAGTAAATGTTTTAAATGTGGAAAGGAAGGTCATCGGGCATTTGAATGCCGTGATAATGGGAATAAGATGTCTAATGATACAAACAAAGGAAGGGATACACAGAATGAACCTACTACACTTCAATGTTTCAAGTGCAAGGAGATGGGGCATTATTCCAATCAATGCCCAAATCCAAGGGTTGATGATGATGGTCGACGTCAACAAAATCTTAAGGCTAAAGAAAAAGGAAAGTCACATGCAATTTCTATCAGTGATGTGGAGTACGATAACGAAGTGGTGAAAGTTACACTTACCGTCCACTCTAAAGTAGCAAATGTTTTATTTGATTCTAGATCCACCCACTCTTTTATTTCTGAAAATTTTTCTAAGGGTATCACCGTATTACCTCAACAATTAGATGTTGAGTTAGCTATGACAACACCTAATGGCACAACAGTCGCATCAAAAGTTTATAATTCTTCTCCGATCAAAGTTTGTGGGAAAGTGCTTCCTGCAAATCTTGTGATCCTTCCTTTAGTGGAATTTGATGTGATTCTTGGCATGGATTGGCTTTCTCTACATGGAGCTCATATTGATTTCCAAAGAAGGGAAGTCACATTTCATATTCCAGATCAATCTACGATCGTATACCAATGCAAGGATGAACATAACCTTCCAGTGGAAATTTCTTCCATCTTATGGGTATTGATTCCACTAAATGAAGGTTATTTATCTCAAATGGTTGGTGAGAAACTCACGATTAAGAATATTCCTATTGTACGAGAGTTTGATGATGTATTTCCGGAGGAATTACCGGGTCTTCCACCAAATCGTGAAGTTGAGTTTTCAATAGAACTCGTACCGGGTGCTTTGCCTATTTCAAAGACACCTTATAGAATGGCCCCAATTGAGTTGCAAGAATTGAAGAAGCAACTTCAAGAGAATCTTGATAAGGGATTCATACGCCCTAGTGCATCACCTTGGGGAGCACCTGTTCTATTTGTTAAGAAGAAAGATGGATCAATGAGACTCTGCATTGATTATCGAGAACTTAACAAGATCACTATCAAGAACAAATATCCTCTCCCACGCATTGATGACTTATTTGACCAACTACGCGGAGCTCAATACTTTTCCAAGATTGATCTTCGTTCAGGGTATCATCAATTAAGGGTCAAAAGGGAGGATATACCAAAGACGGCTTTCCGTACAAGGTATGGACACTATGAATTTATAGTGATGCCATTTGGTCTTACTAATGCCCCTTCTATCTTCATGGATCTAATGAATAGAGTCTTTAGAGACTATCTTGATGAATTTGTGGTAGTCTTTATAGATGATATTCTTGTCTATTCAATGAGCAAGGAAGAGCATGAAGATCACTTGAGAATTATATTGAAGACCCTGAGAAAGGAGAAGCTTTATGCCAAATTTACCAAGTGTGAATTTTGGCTTCAAAAAAGTTGCATTTTTGGGTCACATAATCTCAAAAGTGGGGCTATCTGTGGATCCAGCAAAAACAGAGGTTATCGAAAGATGGTCGAGACCAACAACAGTAACTGAGATCCGAAGTTTTCTTGGTTTGGCTAGATATTATCGACGTTTTGTAAAAGATTTTTCACGATTATCTAATCCACTCACCAAGTTGACTCGGAAAGGAGTTAAGTTTGTCTGGACAGAGGAATGTGAAGAGAATTTCAAGGAGTTGAAAAGAAGGTTATCCAGTGCACCTGTGCTCACACTGCCTTGTAGTGGAGAAAGGTTTGTGATCTACAGTGATGCATCCAAGAAGGGATTGGGGTGTGTTCTTATGCAAAATGATATGGTGACAGCTTATGCCTCACGACAGTTGAAAATCCATGAGCAAAATTACCCAACACATGATTTGGAGTTGGCTGCGGTAATCTTTGCATTAAAGATTTGGAGGCATTACCTTTATGGTGAAAGGTGTGATATTTATACTGATCATAAAAGTGTAAAGTATATTTTCACACAAAAGGAGTTGAATATGCGTCAAAGAAGATGGTTGGAGCTGATTAAGGATTATGACTGCTCAATCCATTACCACCCTGGGAAAGCAAACAAGGTGGAATATGCATTAAGTCGACAAGACCATGCTAGTTTATCCATGATGAGGATCACAAAAGATCCAATATTTATGGATTTACAAAGGATGGATCTTGGAATTTTAATGGAAGGGGAAAAATCTTATCTTTCTCAAATGAATGTTCAACCATCTATACATGTGAAGATTAAAGAGGCATAGAAAGAAGATGTCGAGTTACAAAAGAAGGTGAGAAATGTTCCTGAATTCAACCTTGATTGTGATGGGATAATAAAGTTCAGGAATCGGGTTTGTGTTCCTTCCATCCCCGAATTAAAGAAGGAGCTGCTGGATGAGGCTCATAGTTCATCATTCTCTATTCATCCTGGAAGCACGAAGATGTATAGAGACCTGAAAGAGTACTTCTGGTGGGATGGCATGAAAAGAGATGTTGTTGAATATGTCTCTCGATGCTTGGTTTGTCAACAAGTTAAAGCTGAGAGGCAGAAGTCTAAGGGGATGTTACAACCATTACCCATACCCGAATGGAAATGGGAAAACATCACTATGTACTTTGTCACAGGACTTCCTAAAACATCCACAGGAAATAATGCTATCTGGGTCATAGTTGATCGTCTTACAAATTCTGCACACTTCATTGCTATTAGAGAGGATTTCTCTCTAGATCATCTTGCCAGGATATATGTAAAGGAAGTGGTAAGATTGCATGGGGTACCACTTTCTATTATATCTGATCGAGATCCGAGATTTACCTCGAAGTTCTGGCGAAGTATTCAGCATACTCTGGATACAGAGTTGAGTTTCAGCACTGCTTATCATCCCCAGACAGACGGTCAGTCTGAGAGAACAATTCAAACCCTAGAAGATATGTTGAGAGCTTGCTCTATGGATTTCAAAGGAGGTTGGGATCAACACCTACCTTTGGTGGAATTTTCTTATAATAATAGCTTTCACTCCAGTATTCAGATGGCTCCTTATGAAGCTCTCTATGGAAAGAAATGCAGGACTCCAACTTGCTGGGATGAAGTTGGGGAAAGAAAGCTCTTAGGATCTGATCTCGTTGATGAAATGGCAGAAAAGGTCAGATCTATTCAACAACACATAAGAGCAGCTCAGAGTCGACAGAAACGTTATGCCGACAACCGAAGAAAAGACCTAGAGTTTGAAGTGGGTGATAAAGTGTTCTTACGAATATCTCCCTGGAAGAGGGTTATGAGATTTGGAAAGAAGGGGAAGTTGATCCCTAGATATATCGGTCCTTTCAAAATACTGGATCGTGTTGGAAAGGTAGCTTACCGATTGGCGCTTCCACCGAATCTCTCTCAAGTTCACGATGTGTTCCATGTATCTCTCCAGAGAAAGTACATACCAGATCCTTCACATGTACTCAGCTCAGAAGTTGTACCGCTGGAGCAAGATCTTTCTTATGAAGAACAGCCGATAGAGATTCTGGATCGTAGCAAAAAAGTCCTACGAAACAAGACCACTCGATTGGTGAAAGTTTTATGGAGGAACCACCAACTTGAAGAAGCTACATGGGAGCTTGAGGATATGATGAGGGAGAAGTATCCTCATCTGTTTGTTACAAAGTGACGAATTTCGAGGGCGAAATTCTTTTTAAGGGGGGTATAATGTAACACCCGAGACTTTTATGTTATATAAATCATCAAAGGAATCTTTTTCTACACAACACTTGCTTGGCTTGCTTTACACGCAATCACGACCTTCCTCGATAGCTTGCGTCGTACGCAATACCGAGTTTCACTAAACAACAATATGCTATTAAAACTAGCCGTTATGAATAGTAATAACCACTTTTTGAAATTTTATAAATTTTATTTTTCAAAATGGACTTCATTTTTGGACTCAGAATATCGAAATTAACCTAGGGTGAAATTTTGGTATTTTTCTGAAAACTTTCAATTTTTGATGAATAGTGAAACCACTAAGTGGTATGTTAAAAACTGAATTTTTCATAAAACTTAATTTTACCGCTTCTGTGAATGGAATTTCAAAAAATCTGACAGACACGGTTGATATCAGTAAGTAAAATGTGGTTCAATGAGATAAAAATAATTTTTTGGTGAATAGTAACTTTTTACTTTTTTTTACCGCGGTTAATAGTAAATAGGGTAACTAAGGGTAAATATGATATTAATATTACCCTAAAACATGTCCTAATTCTATTGGACAAGTTTAATTCGACAAAAAACAAACTTAGGAATAAAATATGACCATTTAGGCCCACTTGGATTAGATTAGGACATTTATTATTAATTTATTTAAAGAAGGGTTAAAATAGTTAAAATCAAAGTTTAATAAGTAAATCATTTTTAATATGGGGTTATACATAAGATAAATTTGACTATAAATATTCATTAGAAAGATAAAAAGCGTTCCTACATAATGGTATTTTATTTGTAATTTTTAGACATTAAATAATTTAATTTATTAATGACACAATGATGATGCAGTAATTATCTTATTAATGAAATATTGACATAATTGATGTTATAAACACCAAAATAAATGTAATTTGAGACTTTTTATGAATTCCACTAATTTTATAGGTTACTATGATATATTAGTGTTGATTTAATCAACTTGTTTCGAACATATAATTCTGTTATGACTTTCACAAAAATCATATATCAAATAGTGTCAAAATTGACACAAAATAGTTTTTAAATGAAATATTATATTATTAATTGTTATTTTATTACTAAAAATCTAAGGTTCGGCCAAATGACATAGATAAGGATATATATATTAATAATAAACAATTTGGGGTTCGTTTGGCATGTTATAGTAAGTGTATTAACCATATAGTGAAAGAAAACAAAAAGACATGGTAAAAGTTAAATTATTTAACTTAGAGTTAAATCTAATTGATAAGGTTAAAATAATATCCCAAACTTGTCTAAATCCTATTGTTTTATAGGATTTATACCCATCCCCACTTTATCTTAGAAATAAGACCCTTTGGAACCATTATAAACCGATTTTGACTTTAATATAAAATAATATTTTGAGATATTCCTAAGGTGCCCCTCTCCTCCCTTATAAAAGGGCACCTCCTCCCCCTCCTCCTCACACCAATTTGAGCACTCAAGCTCGGACAACCCCTGCCATTTTCTCCTCTCCAATTCCCTAGAATAATCCTAGAGGTCCTGGTCTTCTTCAAAGACCAATCTTAGTTCCCTAAGTGGAGGATTCAAAGAGGCGTTCCAAAGAAGAGGTAATATCCATTACCGATCTTTTCAATTTCTTTCTTCTTCAACTTCTTCTTATTTAGTTGTTTCATTATAAAGTAATAACATCAGCATTACTTACAAACTGATATGTTATTATAAATATGAAACAACCCTAATTCACCTTCTATCCATCCCACAAAAAAATGAAATCACCGCGCGTGCGTACGTACGGAATACCGTCTCCACGCCGTGGTGTAATCTATTTTTCCACCATCACTTTACAAGGATGGGTATAATGGTGTAATGAGTAACTATTTATGATTATTATAAAGTAATATTGATACTGAAATAATATATATATACTCTAATACAGTTCCACGATCATAGGAATGATATCATCACTCGTGCGTACGTACGGAATACCGTCTCCACGATGTGATGCGACTCGTTCTACATGATCATCATTACATAGTAATTATATAAATGAATTGAATGAATAAATATGATATATGTTACACTAATACCATTCTGGATATAAGGTATCTATAACCTTAAAAGAAGAATAAGAATGTATTCGGCAAAACACGCATAAGAACAAAAGGCAATAAAGACCCGAGTAACAAGTAACAATGAAATATTACTAACAAGAAGCTAAGAATATGACCATATATGATATCATATCAATATGTATGATTCTGGAATAAGTCAATAACATTATTTAAACCATTATACAGGATCTTCGGACATGTACAAAGCAAATCGGACCTAAGGTAAGGGAAATATCACAATCTCATTTTTATCCGAGATTGTTTATTCGTAAGTATTTACTGGGGTGTATTTTATCATCCACATCCATGTTCCCTCAATATGTAATATTGTTTCCATCCACTTACAATAGTTTAAATCCAATTTTACCCTTCAGTGAGTTTTTAGTAAAAGATATGAAAGGAATCTTTTGTCGTTTTTCATACGAGGTACTTTTTGACTTTTCCGACAAAAGTACGAAGAATGTTTTTTTTAACTTATACGGCATGAATGGATTTTTAAAACATTATTTCCAAGAAGCTTCCTTTACAAGTTTTCAAGTTTATTTTTAATCAACTTCTTTTATTTTAAAATTGTATGACATGTTAAGAAAGGAAAAGTGTTTTTGAAGTAGAAAGGATATTTTCCTCAAGAATGAAGTTCAAGTATTTTATCAAAATTATTTTCCATCTATGATAATAAAAGGGTTCTGTTTTTACCCCTATTATTACATGGATTTTATTATGTTGTGATGGAAACATTTTTATGAATTCCTTTATCTTATATGAATTGTTTTATGATGTCATGTTGTTTAAGAATCCCATTTTTATTACATGGGTTATGCGATGATGTATGATTTATGATTATGTGGCACACATAAGAAAGGATTAATTATAAGTTGGGTGGGACCTATATCTCCCTTCAATGCATTGGGTAAAGATTTTATATCTCATGAGATAGACATGGCTGGAACGGAAGGTTATTTCGGTTCAGTGATACAGGACTGAAACGAGGAGTGAACTCGGTTCAGAAAGGGACTTTGTCCACTAAGATAGTCTTGGAAATGAGTCATGACTAACAAGAAATGATTTTCCATGATTATGTGTGCATGCCACAAAGTTTCAAGTTTCATGTTATGATTATGGGGATCTCATTTTCACTTCTATGATTTATTCCATGTTAAGATATTATGATCTCTTTTGCAGGTTATGATTTTCAAAAAGATATGATATGATTTTTATTTCCTTTATTTGCCTTGCTGAGCATTTGAGCTCACCCTTTTATGTTTTCTTTTCCCCAGGTCAGGAAGATGGATATTAAGTAGAATATGCTAAAAGGGACCCTAGATATGATGAAATAATTGGGAGACACTGTAGAAGATTTATGAACCAGTTGTTTATATTTCCCAGTTTCTAAAGACACTATACCTATACGGTCCTTTGTGGTTTTGTCATATGTTGTAATAAGTGTGCTTCAATTTTGAAGTATTAACAATGTATGTAAGGTATGGGTCGTTATAATGGAGATGTGTCACCTTGGAGTACACCCACTCGACTAATAAGGGGTATATAAGGCATCGGTGATATGATGAAGGGATCACTGAATGTAGGTGCTGTCATGGAGTACCCAGCAACGCATTGTAAGCAGTGCCTTGAGAGACAACCATGAACTTGGTGCGGGATACTAGAACACCAAGTTGGGACTTTAGGGGAATGTTTCCAACCTTTGTCTATTCCGTCCTATCATAACCTTGAATTTTCATGTTAGAGTGACTCAGATCATCCTCAAACAACCCCAAATTTCTCACTTTCTGGGTCAGAATTAGGCTGATCTCAAATCTTTTGTCAATAAGATAGTGAAGAACCTATATGGAATTAAAATGGTCGGTGATGTACATTGGGAGAATGTTCCCTTTTATGGGAGAGACTTAATCTTCTTCAGAGAACGAGATAATGGCCTAGCATTTGGCATGATTGAATGCCTCAGCATGGAAGGCTTCTGCAGCTGCTACCTCTGTCTCAAACTGGAGGGGGCTTCTTAAAGCCTTCTCAAGGGCATCATGCATATCCGCCGATAGGCATAGAGACTCAAGGATAGAGAGACTTTTCAGAATTCTGGCCAAATGGTTAAGGATTTCATACTTCTGTTACAAGCATGAACTTCTTCTTACATGAGGTTTCTCTATGACAAAAGATATGGAGGGCCCTTCCGGCTGGACCAACAGCTGACTTGTGTGGGGAATGTCTCGTTGATCACTAGTTGAAGCCTATGGAGTGACTACTAGATGAGGGACAGATGAATAAGACCAGTCTATAATAGATCGTGGATGATCATGGTGCAGTCAGGATGGATCTTCCTGATCCAATAGTAAAAATGGTGGCAAAGCTGGACTTGAGGACAACAATAAGAAGGTTATGCATGTTGAGCTTTCCATTGGTCCTACTGTCTAGTTTCGGTGGCATGCACAACCTGGATGAAAGTTCTGACCGAGGCACTCCAATGACCCATATAATCATGACTCTGTCGATGCTGGCGATGGCTGGGGACATTGGGAAGATTCGTCTGGCGCTCCTCGTTGTCAGGAATCATGTAGGGGTTTACCAGCTCCATGATATTAATGGAGGCATACCCTTGACTATTAGTTCAAGAATCCTCCACCACTGGAAGGATTCTGGGGTAACCTACACCTCTGGGGTAATGAACTCACAGAGAGTATGGGATGAAGACAACATAGATGGGGGGGCTTTATTTTCCCTTACACCAGTGATGCTTCCAATTCTGGGAAGAGAACGGTTGAACTGTTGATGAAGAGGTACTGGTTGTGGGTGACACGGAGTCTTCTGAAGGTTCCGGTCAATTCAGACATGCACGGATAACACCATGGGAACATGGGACTATTTTATGATCCATCATGTGGTCTAACTTCTGGGATCCTCTGTTAGAAGCCTAATTTCATTCACCTTCGTTGTCACATCTGTTGTCTGTCATCACAAAAACACATTCCACATGTTCTGGAGCTGGTCCTAACATCACTGTGTTGTTATCAACTTGGTCTTGAATACAGTATTCAATCACCTATAATTTTTTGAGTGTGTTCCCCAAGATCTGGTGATAGGGGCAGTAGTTGGGGCGATTAGTAAGATCAGCCTCTTCTGGTCTCCAGCATTCGAGCAACCATACAATTCCCTATTCCAAGGCACTTCAAAAATAACCAAGGACCTGAGACTCATTGAATGATTAGGTATGATTTCTCATGTCCAGGAAGGGGGATTTGGGAGCCTGGCCTGGACAAGTGGCTGGAGGAGCCTGCCGAGGAGGTGGAGCTTGGTTATCTCGCATGGATAGTGTCAGCGCATTACGCAGGGGTACCTGCAGATTCTGAGGTGGGTGCTGCTAGGTCAGAGGCTGCACCTGTGGTGGAGGGCCTCTACGAGGTTGTGGAGGTGTTATAATGGTAATAAATCTAGTTTTATGGGGGACACTATTTGGTCCACCATGATGGGATCAGCCTAAACGGCCCTTCATGTAGGAATTGCAGGAGGCAACAGACATGCCTTCTTGGCCTAATGGAAGGATTCATATAGGCACTAGGCCTTATCATAGAAGTCTCAGAATCCCCTAGTGTAATTCTGGGTAATGAGGGAGGGGACCAGTTTGGTCTTGATATTCCCCCACATGCATTTTCAGTATTTTTTCCTGAGTTAGCGGCATGTCCAAGGTGTATGTAAGGCCTTTACAAAGGGTGAAAAAGTCCATGATGCACTTTTCAGACCTCTATTTCCATTTGAAGAGGTCTGCAATACTCGTCTTCCATGTGGTGTAAATGAACTAGTAGATAAATTACCTATGAAGATCTTCCTAGCCAGTTACTGACCTGATGGGTAGCTAGTTGTACCAAAAAAACGTAGGTCCTTCCAATGTCAGTACGAAGCATTGGAGTTTAGCGGCCTTCTACTGTGCCAGAGTTCCCAATATGGGTCTGCACCTTGAGATGAAGTGGGCCAGATGATTCAGTAGGTCACCCGTCCCATTAAAGTGGGAAAATATGAGATATTTAAAACTCGGGGGTGCTGGTATATCATCCACCCATTCTAGACATGGATTACCATCAGGCGGGGTTGCGACCTGTCGAGTCTCCAACACCTCAAGGTGGTCAATGAGTGTCGTTATCATATCATTTGGGTGGGGATTATGATCATGTTGAGGATCCCGGACCACTAGTGTGTTTTAAGGTTCTTAAACATGATAAGCAGGCCCAGAGGCTCATGGAGCAGTTGGTGGGATGGCATGCGGAGCGGCTAGGGGAACTTGAACTGGGTCTCAGGGATTATCATGCCACTCTGGTGGATTTGGTGACACATATAGTGCCCTATTTCCCTAAGTCCCAACCTCTATTCTATCTGCGTGGGTAGGATTTTCATGGTCACCTAGAGGAAATTCGTTGGGGGGATGTTGTACCTACCCCTACCACCACTGCCGAGGATCACTGTAGTCTAGTCGTCGCTCCACAGAACGCTCAGCAAGGAGGTCATCAACCATCTTTTTATGATTTGTGAGTGGTTGAAGTAATGCGGTTTTTTTGGGATCATCCTACTTATTTTATATTGAGATAGATGGGTAAAAGGGTTTGATGGCTCCAAGGTTCTCCTTACCCTTATTGAGATTCCAGTTGAATACCAATGCCTTAGTGAGCATGGGAAGACACGTTAGGTTTTTCTATTGTCGAGTAACCATTTTCAATGGGTCCAATAGTTGTGGTGCTCCCCTGAGGGGTATGTTTTCTCCAAGGAGCTCTGTCTCCATCACTTCCTTTGATAAATTTTCCATGTTAACTGCCACTCTAACTGGAGGCATACTCTTGATATCTCCTAGAAACTTGGGATGGATCCGGAAATAACTGAAATGGTGGGATGTGTACTTACCCCAACCACATATCTTCATGTGGGGAGAAACATCCTTGATAATATTTTAGATCACTTTAAATTACTCAACGCATCGTTGTTGGATGGTCTAATGGTGGCCTGGTGACTCAGGACGTTGGGCCATGGGGAGTGTGGCCAAATCGATCAAACGACATTGTTGACCAATGTCTTTGAAGTGTTCCTAACTCTTGGGGTAGGACACTCGATGATGAAAAACACATAAGTGATTCACCTAGAGGGTCTAGCGAAATCATCCAACCCCCTATTGGGGGAGTGATTCAGATGCACTGAAATTCGGAACTGCGACTAGCCAAAAAATCTTTGGGAAATGTTCTAGAGCAAGTATGTCACAAAACAACCTTAGCTCAGACCAAGGGTATGGTCCTTGGTTTCCGCACCCATCGACTGGAGGCAGCTGAGGAACCAGTAGTGGTATAGAAGTAGCCCACTGAGATAGTGAGATGGCCAATGGAGAATACGAAGAGTAGGATTACAAGCTACCACATCTCAGGCTATCCTCTAAAGAGAGTAGAAACTTACCCACCACATCGTGATAAGACGGGTTGGCGACCACATTTCCTAGTGTAGGGACTACAAGAATTGGCGGTTGACCATGTCATTAGTCATCCACCCTCAATCCTTAGAATAAATATATGTGATCCCTAGTTGAGGTAGAGAGGGATCCTGGTGATGATGGTGGTGATTACGTAGCTATACCATGGAAAGACCCCAAATCTTCATCCCCCAAGATGTATCTATGAAGGGAGGCAGGGAACTGGTGGACCTCACATTCCAAAAGTATGAGGTTGATACACCTCATCCCTACCCCATCCCCCAACACATAGGATAGAGGTGAGGGATCCCTTGCCGAATCATATTCTACCTCAAAATATGAGAAGCAAACAGGTTTAATCTTTATCTGAATCTTCCCGACATTCATTTAATGGAATCTGTGACCTTCCCTCCTACCCTGGGATGGATCTTCAGGGAAAGGAAGATGTTTGGTTTGAGGAGGACCTTGACCAAAATGGTGCTGCGTGGAGAGGGCTTCCACCTGGGTGAGTCAGGGTGTGAGGGTCACTTGGATAGATGTCAAAGGGAACACTGGGAGGACCCCCGTGTCCACTGACTGACGCATGGAGGGAATCTCTGCGGGAAGTGATGGAGATGTTAGTACCTCTGCTGGAGCTGGTTGGAGAATGGGTAGGGCCTCAATGCTTATTTTATTTGGTGACATCAGTGTGAGGATGGTACTCGTACTAGTCAATCAGAACACTGGTTGGACCTCCATGTTGGGTGTCTATAAAGCGAGGAAAACCTCCTCTTCTATGGTTTCTGGGATGAGAAGGACCTTATTTGGTTTATGTAAGGACATGGGGAAGGCCATTAGGCTAACAGTTGACCGGATGTGTAGAATCTTCACACTGATGACCTACGACAGGAGGAACGACTCCATACCCGAGGTCATGGGTGTGAAGGAAGCATCAGTACTGAGTGACACTACAGTATGGTAGACCCTCATTCGGATTGAATCCAGAATGGGGAGGACCTCCACATCATTCTTCAGAGTGGGATTGGCCTACACTCTCAATGGTGGTGGTATGGGGAGGACCTTTGTATTGGGTGTCATTGCCACAAGTCAGCCCGCGGCGGGCACTCCTTGCATCGGTGACCAAGAGATTCGACCCAGCCTGTCCATGGGGCTATTGGGGACTCGATACAGGTTGGTAATATGAGTACCCCTACTCAGTATAGATAGGGGACTGATGGTATACAATAGTGATGGCACATGCCACAGTAGTTGTTGATGTTGATGCCCCTCGGTGGGCGTCCTCCTCTGCCAGCACCTGACGCTGGTAGAGGGTCAACCGGACTAGGGATGGCGGTTTAGGTGCATAGATTACCTGCTCATTAGCCCATGGGGTTGGGTGGTGGTATTGACGCGGCCTATTGGGAGCCCTCCTTGGGAGCCCCTTGAATGGGATCCCAGTTGGGCTGGCCCAGACACCCCTCACCTCATGAGCGTAGGGGAGGGATTCATCAAAGCGTTCTGGGGAGAGTCTCCAGAAACGGTTATCCATCGAAGTGGGGAACAGTGACTCCCATGTAATATACCATCAATGCCACCAAATATTTCCATACCATCGATGCACTTGTTCATTATTTTTCTTATCCAGACATTCCCCATGGGATTATGAATTATCTTGAGTCACTCATGGCTCTATTAGAATCCATGGAGGAATGGTGTGTGCTGATACAACTACAGAAGTATCCTTAAACTGAGTGGGTAGATCTAAATCTTCCACCTCCTAACTTTTGGAATCCTATATTTCCATTTTTTAATGGATCAGTATACCCAGAACATTAGTTGAAACATTTTGTCTCTTTCTATGATCACCTGATGAGGACCCCTATACAACAAGAGGCAGTAATACTCAGGTTAATCATGTGATCATTATATGTACTAGGATTTTTATGGTATATTGGATTCTAGGATAGGTCAATTATAGGGTGGAAAGTTCTATGTCATAATTTTCTCTTCTATTTTATCTAAATGTTGTACAAGACAACAATCCTCAATCTCTTGAACATTAAGCAGTGAGAGAATGATAGAGTATCTGATTTCATTACTCGATAAAAAGGATTGATATAATCGTTAAACCTTTTTCTCCCTCAATAATACTTGTTTCCCATCTATATAATGAATATTCATAACGAGTTACGCACACCACTTATCCCTATGAAATATACACAAGGGTTTTAGAACCATGTTGTGATCACTCAAAGAGTAGAATTCTATATGGTTGATCCGAAATCTATCTCCCAAATAATTACATCAATGCAAGGAAGAATAATTGGGAAAGTTGAGGCTTTCATTGTTACAGTTAACAAATCCCTTTTACCCACTCCCGCTCCAAAGCCTACACCATATTGTGTGGATTAACCTCTTGAGAATCATCAACAATGCCCATCTTTTCAGGATGATCAGAAAGAGAAGAGGTGGAAAAATTTTGAGGAGATGAAAAACAATATCTATTCCTTTTGAAATGAAAAAGTACCTAGCTACATCATATCTACATTGGAAAACAACTTGTTCATGTTTCCAAATCATAGTAATCCCACCAAATAAGGTGATTAATCTCTCCAAAACTATTTCCTTATCCATCAAGTATTAGACCTCACTACCCAATTTTTTTTTCAAAAATTTGTTATTAATGACGGTGGACTCCAGGAAAGTGAATCTAAGAAATTCACATGATTTGGTAGAATATTTTTATTCCACTAATTCATAATAGGATAATGAATGGAATTAATTTATGAGCAAGAGTACGCAGATTTTTGGCGACTAGATGGTTAGAAAACAAATTGAGAAAAATCATGCAATTCTCTGATCATAGTTGTAAGAGACAATTATATCCTCAACTGCTTCTGATACATCACAGAAAACCCACTCAGTATCAAAATCATTTAATGTATAGTACTCTAAAAGGTTACATGACTAGATAAGAAAGAAGAAAAGGCAAGAAGATAATCCTATTCCAAAAATGCTGTTTTCCTTGACTTTATAAGACATCATGCCTATTTTCCTAGAAGCATGGGCACTGCCCTTCCAAATGGTACAATGAGAGTCAGTCTTCCATGTGGAGTCTCCATTATATGAGGAGCTTATATTTGGTCCCATTAATTTTATTCACTTAATTAATCCCTTATCAAATGAATGTTGATAGTTTCCTTGTCAAGTGGATGGTCAAAGTTATGATTATAAGACCAATGATATAGAAAAATGGATAAACTCAAGGTCACTCTCAAGGAAGCAGTGTCAAGATCCCAAGTTGTATTTTCCAGAATCGTTTATAATTTTTAAATATTTTTTAAAATATCCAAAAAACATAAAACAAAATTAAGATCACAGTGGTATAGTTGGTGAAATAGTGATGAACACTGACCAAAGGAAATTGAACAAAAAGAAGAACAATAAAAGATAAAACATAATGAAGAATGTCAGCCATAATAGGTCCATACCCAAGTTGTTCTTCCCACAACTCCCTATCATTGATCTCCAAAGGATAAAACCAAATAGTCTCAAATCACTTAGTTCATGGTTGATGGCTCAATACACACACCTCTCTCATCCAAAACATTGAGCGCTCATGTGTAGAATTACTTCGGACACATGATCTATCTCCAAATGTGAAGAAATATCCCAATAAAATTACTCCATCAATTAAATTATTCTTGATTGTAGTTATCATCAAGGGATTAGAAATCACACGAATCCACCTATCCACATGATTGATAATATTAAGTGAAGAAATATAAATGGATCAAGGTAAAAATAATAAAACATGATCTAGTGAAACATCATGCTTTCACACACCCCAAATAACTTTCATGGTCCACATAGAATGAATAATAGAAAACAATGATCATTATGAAGTTTGGATCTTTAGGTTTCATGAGGTTTCACTACCTTAAATTGGCCCCGCAAAATTAGATCTCCATTTTTTGGAGATTTCGTATCATGAAAAAAAATAGGAATGAACATACACACAATCATCATAATAGAATAAAAAAATATAGTAGTACACTATATTTACTAAGATCAAACAAAAATTAAAACATGAAGTGTAAGATGATGGAAAGAATTGACTCTCGTCTCTAGATATCAGAGGTGGTACCCCTTTCCAGGGGTGATTTGGTTCTATTTTTTTTTTAATTTTTGTTTGATATATTTATATATAATGTACTACTCTATTTTTTTAATTATATTGTGAAGATTGTGTGTATGTTAATCCTTGAATCATTTTGTTATCTAAAATCTATAGAATGGATATCTAATTTGTGGGTCCAATTTTAGGTAGTGAAACCTGATGCAACCTTCATATCTAAGAAGAATCCAGATCATCATTTTCTATTATTCATTCTAAGTGCATATTAAAGGTGATTTGGGGTGTGTGAGATCACTAACTTTAACTGGATTGATTTTTCTTCTCTTTCTCCATGATCATTTTTTCCTTATTTAATTAATTTTCTCAATCAAGTGGATATGTGGAGTTGTGTGATTTTTCATCCCTTGATGATCACAACATTTGAGTAAAAATTCATGGTTGGGGTGATTATATTCATATATTTCTTCACTTTGGGATAGTGACCATGTGTTGGAAGTAATTTTTCCCATGAGTTATCAATGTTTTTGTAGGATAGGTGTGTGTATCGATCTGTATAATATTCACTAATTGAGTTGAGACATGTTGGTTTTATCCATAGGTTATACATGATAGGGAGTTCAGGGAAGACTGACATGGGTTTGTACCTTTTATTGCTAACATTCTTCATTATATTATGTCTTTTCCTGTTATGATTTTTATTCAGTTTACTTTAGTTCTTTTTTATCACTGTTTAACCACCTCTATTGTTGTCATTTTCATCATTTTTGTTTGTTTTGGTTTGGATATTTTCAAAATATTTAAAAACACAAAAATATTTTCATAAATACCACTTGGGATCACAAAATTTATTCCTTTAGAGAAACCCTTATGTTATCTACTGTGATATATATTGGATATTAAAATTTTAAAATTGACTATACTCACAGCAAGGATGTAGTTAAATTTTGGTGCCATTTATAGTGAAAAAAAGAGGAAAGGTCCTTCTCTTATTCTGAAAATGAAAACTTATATAAATAGTTCCTAACATGCAGCTTCAATATATACATGGTGTTCTTTGAGATGAATTTCACCATATCCAAGAGATTTTCATGTGATTGTAATCATCCTGTTAGATGTTCATTTTTATCCCCTCACACTTTTCCCATGATCCCACAATGATCAGCTCCCAACCCTACTTGAAAAATATAGAGAAAAGAAAAGGTGTCACACAACATTCATTAAACAGCTAAAACATAAAAAATAATAAATTATTGAATTTTATTAAATAAACATTAACTATAAAATAAATATATAAATATACATACATTTATATACATATTTTATAACAACTATTATTAATATTACAAATATAATACATATACATTAATTTTTTAGATTATCTTTTATAACTTTTACATACTAGTATTATAATATACATAAATACATGTATTAAAATATATAACTATATACTTAATATAATTAATCTATATAAATTTATTTTATTACTATTATTACTATTATATTATACTTATAATATTTTTTATTATTATTTTATATAAGATATTATTATTATTATTATATGATATTATATATAGTATTATTATTATATTTATTATTATCATTATTATATATTATAATATATATTTTATAGGACAAAAAGAAAGAAAGGATATGTGAAAGAGGAAAGGGGAAGGTAGATCGATGTGAAAAGAAGGGGGTGGGGTTTGCCACTCATGGTTGTAGGGGAGGAAGGGGAACTTTGGCGGCGTGGCGAGTGAGGTCCACAATAGATCGGGTTCTGTAGCTGGTGGTAGCGGAGATGGGACTATAGAGGGTTCGGGATTGGAAGTGTGGCGTCTTGGGGTGGCTGATGGTGGGTTCCATGGAAACATTGAAAGGGATATAGGAGGTGTGGAAGTAGAGGATTTCTTCATCAGCAGGTAAGGGGAAGGGTTTTTGCAATGCCAACATGATGGTGAAGGTGCACAAATATAGTTTATGGTGGTTGTGGGTGTATTTCTGTTGGGGAACCTCCTTATCTGGCCTCAATATTTTTTTTAAGAGTTATATCTGATATCTTTAAGAAGATATTTTGATATCTTTGATGAGATATATCTAATATATTTGAGAAGATATATTTGATATCTTTCATGAGATATATTTGATATATTTAATAAGATATCTTTCAGGAGATACATGAGATATCATGTGACGAATCTCCTATTTATATGATATGTGCGGCTCCTCTCTCTACAGTTGTTGGAGGCATTGCAGTTGCGTTTTCAAGAAGCGGTTTTCAGATCTGTAACCGGTGGAACTATTCTGATTTGATCGGCTTTCATCTGCGGTGTTTTCTAATCCAATACCAGTGTTTTTCGTTGGCACTTTTGTTTGTACATCAATCTTATGCTTCCACGGTCATATCTATTTGGGTTTCTTTAGTAGACTGCATTCTTCATTTCAGGCTATATTCAGACTGCATCTATACTCCAACTTTGATCCATTTTTCTAAGTATTACTTTTGAGATCCCTTTGACTTTTGGGGAGTCACTGTCGTGTACTTATCTATTTTAGTGGATCCTTATTTCTGGACTAGGTCCCATGGTTTTTCCCTTTTGGGGTTTCCACGTAAAAATTCTGGTGTCAACTTTATATTTTGCACTATTTTTATCACTACACATCCGCAATTTAAGGGAAATATTTCTCCTCTACGCGTTCACTTTTCTATTGTTTGTGTGTTCATCGCTTTCCATCTTTCCCAACATCTGGTATCAGAGGGTTTTGTTTTCTATTTCATATTTATTATGGAGGCTAACTACAGTCGGATGATTTTTTTGAATGGTACCAACTACCATATGTGGTGACTTAAAATGAAGGATCTTCATTTTTTCAAGCTAATTCATCTTCTAGTGTTTAGTACCCAGAAGCCAAAAAGTATGTTAGATGAAGAATGGGAATTCGAGCATGATATGGTTTGTGTCTTCATTTTCCAATGGGTCAAAGTCAATGTGATGAACCACATTGTCAACATCTCTCATGCCAGAACATTGTGGGAGAAGCTCGAGACAACCTGTGCTTCCAAGACAGGAAACAATAAATTTTTTCTTCACAAACAAATGCTGAATTTGAGGTACAGAGAAGGTACATCTATTACTGATTATTTAAGAGAATATCAGGGATATTTTAATAAGTTTTCTACCATGGGTATCAATTTTTAAGATGATGTTTTATAACTTTTATTGCTTAACACATTACCTGATTCTTGGAAGAATTTACGTGTTACTATAACCGGTTCTGATCCTAATAGTGTTATGACCTTCAGTTTTGTTAAGTCTGCTATTTTGAATGAAGAAGTTAGGATACATACTCAAGAGAAATCTTTATAGCTTTTAGTCACAGAGAATAGGGGGAGAAGCCAGGAAAAGAATCAGGGACAGATCAGTCTAGGAAAGAGTAAAAGCAGAAGTAAATCCAGATCAAAGCAGAGAGATTTTGAATGTTATAATTGTGGTAAGAAAGGGCATGTTAAGAAGTTTTGTTATCAGCTGAAAAGAGAAAATAGAATGAAGGAAAATCAACCAAAGAAGAATTTTGAGGGAGATGATCATGTTGTTGCTGCTACAAGGGGTGATCTTGTTATTGTTTATGACTCCATTAATATTGCTTCTGATCATTCTTTTTGGGTTTTTGACAGTGGTTCTTATTTTCACGTGACATAAAAGAAGGAGTTCTTTACTTCTTAAAACCCAGGTAATTTTGGGATTTTTAAGATGGGTAATGATGGTCATGTTGAAGTCATAGGTATCGGGACTATTTCTTTAGAGACTAGTACTGGAAGTAAGCTGATTTTGAAGAATGTTCGACATGCACCAGAGGTTCCCTTGAATCTTATTTCTACCATCATTCTTGATGATGAAGGGTTTATCAATACTTTTGGTGATTTTCAATAGAAGCTTTCCAAGGGATCTTTGATTGTGGCTCAATGGAAGAAGCATTCAGGTTTGTACTAGAATAAATCTTATATTTCTTGTGATAATGCTTGTGTTGTTGAGTGCAATGTTTCATCCATGTTGTGGCATAATAGGCTTAGTCATATTAGTGAGAAAAGTCTGGGTTGTTTTTCCAAGAGAAAACTTCTTCCAGATTTGAAGAGTGTCAAGCTAGACACGTGTGATCACTACATGACTGGAAAATAGATCAGAGTGAGTTTCAGCAGTCATCCTCCAAACAGGAAGTCACAGGTACTTAAATTGGTACATTTAGACATTTGTGGTCCTTTGATATCTAAGACCTTTAGTAGATATCTTTATTTTGTGACATTTATTGATGACTACTCAAGAAAGCTCTGGGTTTATGTTTTGAATGCCAAAAGTCAGGTGCTTAGTGTTTTTAAGCAATTTCATGTTTCTGCTGAGAGGGAATCATGAAAGAAATTGAAATATATTTGCACTGACAATGGGGGAGAGTATTGTGGTCCATTTTATCAGTATTGCAGGCAGGAAGGTATTTAGCATCAGAAGACTCCTCCCAAGACACCTCATCTAAATGGTGTAGGTGAGCAGATGAAAATGACTTTGTTTGAATGAGTTGGTTGTTTGCTTTCAGAAGAAAAGTTACCTGGACATTTTTGGGGTGTGGCTTTACATACTGATACTTATATTATTAATTTATCACATGAATTTTTTTGCAAACAAACCCTCCCGATAAGTTTTGGTATGGAAAAAAGATCATGTATGATCACTTGAAAGTTTTTGGTTTCAAGGCTTTTGTTCATGTTCCTAGAGATGAGAGATCCAAGTTGGATGATAAGTCACGGCAGTGTATATTTATTGTCTATGGACACGATGAGTTTGGGTACAGGTTTTATGATCCTTCTTTGAAAAAACTTGTCAGAATCCGAGATGCAGTGTTTAAAGAGGACTAAACTATTGCAGATATTTATACGGGAGAAAATTCCACTTCTCTAACTTCTGATGGATTTGTTAGTCTTGAGCCAGGTTTTGATTCACATTTACCTCATATTGTTAATTTTGATGATCACATTGATGTGCAGAATGATGCTCAGGGTGAACAGGTTGGAGTTGATATTTCTGATGCGTCTTTTGTTTCTGATGATCTGGTTCCTGGGGTTATCAATGAACCTGCAGTTCCACTTCAGAGGTCATCTCGGCATCGTACCATTTCTACTCGGTATTCACCTGATGAGTATGTGCTCCTCTCTAAAGGGAGAGAAACAAAATCTTTTGATGAGGCAATGAAAAGTGAATAAAATGACATATGGGTTGTAGAAATGGATGACAAGATGACATCATTGCACGACAACCATACTTTTGAGCTGGTGATGTTACCGAAAGGTAAGAGGGATTTGAAAAATCGGTGGATTTATCATATTAATAATGAAGAATCTAGTTCTGTTCCATGATACAAGGCAAGGTTAGTTGTTAAAGGATTCCTTCAGAAGAAAGGTATTGATTTTGATGAGATTTTCTCACCTGTTGTCAAAATGTCTTCTATTCGGTTTGTTCTTGGTTTGACTGCTAGTTTGGATCTGCATATTGAGCAGATGGATGTGAAGATAGCTTTCCTCCATGGAGATTTATAGGATGAGATTTATATGGAGCAACCAGAGGGTTTTGTTAAAACAGGTAAGGAGAATCATGTCTGCAGATTGAAGAAGATTTCGTATGGTTTGAAGCAAGCTTCGAGACAGTGGTATAAAAAGTTTGAATCTGTCATTTCTCATCAGGGTTTCAGGAAGAAATCTTCTGATCAATGTGTGTTTGTTTAGAGATTTACTGGTGATGATTTTATTATACTATTACTTTATGTTGAGGATATTCTCATTGTTGACCATGATACTTCTAGAATTGACAGATTGAAGAAGGATCTTTTTCAGTCTTTTGCGATGAAAGACTTGGGGCCAACACGACAGATTCTTGGCATGACGATCTCCTGCGATAGGAAATCCATGAAATTGTGGTTATCTCAGGAGAGATACATTGAGAAGTTTCTTTAGAGATTTTCTATGGATAGATCTAAAGTGGTTAGTACTCCTCTTGCTTTACATTTTAAGCTCAGCACCAGTCAGTCACCTTCTACTGATGAAGAGAGAGAGGGGATGTAACACATACCTTATTCATCTATTGTTGGTTGTTTGATGTATGCTATGGTATGTACTAGACCTGATATAGCTCATGTAGTTGGTGTGTTCAGTTGTTTTTTGTCAAATCCAGGAAGAGATCATTGGAGGGAAGTGAAGTACATTTTTCGTTATCTTCGTGGTACTTTTGATCTGAGATTGTGTTTTGGAAAAGGGGAACCTATGCTTTGTGGCTTTACAAATTCAGATATGGTAGGATATATCGATTCGAGGCAGTCTACTTCAGGCTATTTGATCACTTTTTCAAGGGGAGCTATATCTTGGCAGTCTAGGTTGCAAAGATGTGTTTCTTTATTTACCATAGAGTTAGAGTTTATTGTAGCTATAGAGGTGTGCAAAGAATTATTGTGGATGAAAACTTTTATTTAAGAGCTCAATTTTAATCAAGACATATATTTTTTATTTTGTGATAGTCAGAGTTCTATTTTTTTGGGAAAGAATTCTACTTTTCATGGCAGGTCAAAACATATCGATGTTCGATATCATTGGATCTGCAATGTCCTTGATTTAAGATAGTTAGAGCTTGAGAATATCCACATCGATGACAATGGGTCATACATGTTGACCAAGAGTTTACCCAGAGAAAAATTTGAGACTTTTCGACTGATTGTAGGGTTAGCGATGATCCCCAGTTGAATTGGAGGGGGAGTTTGTTGGGGCGCCTCCTCATCTGGCCTCAATATTTTTTTTAAGAGTTATATCTGATATCTTTAAAAAGATATTTTGATATCTTTTATGAGATATATCTGATATCTTTGAGAATATATATTTGATATCTTTGATGAGAAATATTTGATATCATTAACAAGATATATTTCATAAGATACATGAGATATCATATGACGAATCTCCTATTTATATGAGATGTGTGGCTCCTCTCTCTACAGTTGGTGGAGGCAGTGCAGTTGCATTTTCAAGAAGTGGTTTTCAGATCTGCAACCAGTGAAACTACTCTGATTTGATCAGCTTTCAATTGCAGTGTTTTTTTATCAGATCCATGTGTTTTACATCTGTACTTTTGTTCGGACATAAATCTTCTGCTTTCACGGTCTGATCTATTTGGGTTTATTTAGCAGACTTCACTCTTCATTTCAGGCTACATTCGGACTTCATATATACTCCAACATTGATCCATTTTTCTAAGTATTACTTTTTAGATCCCTTTCACTTTTGGGGAGTCTCTACCATGTACTTGTCTATTTTTATGGATCCCTCTTTTTGGACTAGGTCCCGTGGTTTTTCCCTTTTGGGTTTTGCACGTAAAATTCTGGTGTCAACTTTATATTTTGCATTGTTTTTGTCACTACACATTCACTGTTTGAGGGAAATATTTCTCCATTGCACGTTCACTTTTATATTTTTTGTGTGTTCATCGCTTTCCATCTTTCCTAACAATTTATTCATATATAAACATTCTGAGCTTCTGTTTAATTAATATTTTCGTTTCCCTATTTCATAAACTTTTAATTTGTGGTTCCTCTTATTCAATCTGTGGTTCCTTTGAATTTTTCTTCTTCCACGGTTTGAAATCTTGTGATGTTATTGAATTTTTTCCCCTCCTACTCTGTTTTCTCCCATCAGAGGTATTGGAATAGGTAGCGGCATGTGATGTTGTTGGTTGTAGTGGTGACTAGATGATGGTGGGTAAATGGGAGATGCAATGATGGATTATTGTAATATAGGATATGCCACTGGTGGTACACGGATGAGTGGTGGATGGCAGTGGCTCATTGAGTCACCATTGAAGGGGGTATAACGGTGAGTGTGGAGTGATGTTGGGTGTTGAACCCTTGATTTGGCGGTGATTCGGGGCTACAATGTTTGGTAGAGACCAATCGTTAGGTTGAGGAGTTATAATGGTGGATGAGTTAACGAGTTTTTATACGAGTTTGGTGGTAGGTGTTGGTTGAAAAGTGAGTCACCATTGGATTTTCCAATGGTGGTGTGAGGATGGAGGTGGGAATTGGAAAAGGGGGAGTCATCTTTGGCATTTCAAACAGTGCGGGGTTGCTGGCAGTTGGTACAGAATAGTGAATCCAAAACAAAAGTAATAATAATTTAATAAACTACAAAGAATACATTAAATTTATTTTACAAAAAAATAAATTAACAAAAATAACAACAAAAATGAAATCTAAAAGGTTAACCTTCTCATTTCAAATTATTTTATTCCAAATTATCTATGTAATGATTATTAAACACAAAATTTAATACACATTTTAATTTGTTAAAATATTTTAACTTATAAAGAAAATAAATTAATAAAATTTCTTTTTTAAAACAATAAAAATTAAAAGTCAATTAGACTAAATTAATTAAAAAATTGACTTATTAATAGAATTAAAAAAAATTAATGAATTAAAAAATTAATCATGAAAATAAAAAACTAAAATGAGATTTATTTATTATCAAATTATAGTGATGAAATAATTGAATTGATGAATTACTAAAATAAGGAATAAAACTAATTACATAAGTAATAAAATATATAAAAATATAGAAAAATTATTATTGAAATAAACACAAAGAATAAAAAATGATGTTAAAAAAATAGTATGAATAAATTAATTTTATTATTTAAAAACATCAAAAATAAACCCTAAAAACATGCTTTTAACAAAAAAATTATTATTAACAATTTTATATGCAAAATAAAATAATTTATAATTAATAACTAAAATATATTATTTTAATAATAAAAAAATAATAATAAGTGAAAAAAGATGTGGAAAACTACATTGAAAAATAGCCACATAAAACTCTCCCACATGTAAATGTTTATATGTTATCAAATAGATGCATGCTTTCGACTTTTTGAAATAGGCACAAATTTTTTTCAGCAAGATCAAAAATGAATTTTTTCTAGACTGTAAAATTAAATGAAAATGAATCAGGTTATAATTTTCAAAGAATCTTATCAAAAATGGTCTTTTTCAGATTCAACCACTCACAGGAAATCAAAGAAACACAAATTCATTCACTCTCAAGGATGGCATGCCTCTTATATGAAATTACCTACTGGATTACTTCAATTCCCATTCATTTTCCAATTCAAAGAGTGATAACATATTAGATCAAGTGTAATCAAAATCATAACAAAAGGTACTGTAAATTTTCACATTCTACTTGGTTCTAAAGATCAATGTTAATTTTTTTAATCACATTATTGATACAACTCAAATAATCATCATATAATTAAATTGTCTCCTTCTTCATCTAGGATCAAAATTCACATCACCATAATGAAATCATTTTTTACTATTAGAAACTTATTTTACCCATCCATATATGTGCAAAACACTATATATTCAGATGCACTTATTTAAAATGTAAATATAGATAACACACCCACCCAGTACCTAGAGTCTATGATGTTCACCGTGGGATCTCATTTTCCCATTTTACTTCAGTTTCAAAGGACTTCTAAGATTACCATTTGAGTTGGCTCTCTAAAGTTATTTTTTGATATTATAAGATGATACCCATAAGTTTGAATTCAAATATGTAGTTTCCAATTGACATGCTCTTAATTCAATAGAAACAAACATATCTTACTCTCTTCTTCAGTTCTTAAATAAAAAATTCATAGAAACAATGAGAAACTTCACTCAGAAATCAAACATCCCAAACAGTTTCGAACTTATTGAAACCCTCAATAACCTACAATGGTTTATCCACTAGGAAGGAAAGGATTGATGTGAAGAAAAATGGCATAGAACCCACAAATTGTGAAATCATTTCAAAAGTTATGAAATAAGATGAATTTTTTAAAAAAATAAATTGAACTTTTTTTTATGAAAAAATTAGGGGGGATTTAATTTGTGAAGAAAAAGTCCCCCCCCCCCTCCCACACACATACACACACAAATGAAACTCAACATTTTCCCAATGTAGAATCTCATGATGGGAGACAAGAAAGATTAAAACATATGGGAAATTATACATGATAATAAATGTGAAGGGGATACAAAAATGTTCAAAAATTTACCTTACCACACATAAATGAAAAAGAATAGGAATAAAAAATAAAAAACACAAACAATGAACCAAAAAATCCACCACCAAACAATCAAGCAATTTTCTTTTTAAAAATTTCATTCATTATAATGATATAAATAGAAAAAAAATAACAAATCAGCACAAGTATTAGCATGATGACTAATGTTGTACATCATTAGTTGAATAAAATTTAAAATTGTGGGTTCCAGCTTGTCTCACAATGCATCACAAAATAGTTTTCAACGCAATTGATTTTATAAAGAAAACCCAACAAGAAAACATTTTCAAACTTTTCAAAAGACATCAGGGGGACTATACCACACTTAATTTTTAGCAACATGCTGTTAAAAGAATTAAAATGATAGAATTATAAAAATTCATCCTCGAATGTTAGAGTTTTCTTAATCTATTTCAATTAAGAATACCAATGTTTTCATTTTTTAGGAACAATAACTTCTCAATTCAAGTACCAAAAATATGTGTGCAATTAACATTAGTCTTCATAATTTAAAGATCAAATTAAAATGAAACCAAAGTATGAGTTATGGAGTTTTATATAATAATTATAGTGTGCTACTCCCTTTATACTTAAAATGACTAACATATGGATTTTACTACCTGATTATTTCCTAAAATAAAAATCACATAAATTTAAACAGCAAAAATTAAGAAAATAAATTATGGAATTAGAAAAAAGATAGTCTTGGGTTATCATTTAATGGGGTGTTTTCATTTTACGTTCCATAGTAGGATGGTCATTAGATCAACCCCAGCCTGATGGGGGATGTAACTTATTGTTATGTAACCACTAGAAGTGGTTCTTCACAAATTTAGAGCTTTTCCATTTGGTAAAGTAACCCATGTTAAGTATACTACAAATCCCACTCCTTAGTAGTAGAGTGGTTATGGAGTACTAGAGGGGTAAATAAACTTTTAGGGCACTTCACCTATTCTTCTACTTGAGGGTTTATGTGAACATGAGGTGAGACAACAACACTAGAATGAGACTTGTTTTCTGGATTATCTTGAAAAATAAATCCTTCATTTAAATATAAAAGTGTATCATCATCCTATTATTTCCAGGTTCATGTCTTTAGAAATTCTTCCTTATCAGTAGCTCCCAAAATTGAATTTTCATTCAAAATTGTGGGTTCTATTAATTACTTTGTAGGTGTGACATCAAATTCCTCTTGATCTTCTAAAAAATAAAAAAGATATACAACCTCTATAATACCTAAAATGGGAGAAATATAATCAAGATCAACTTCAATCTAATAAAAGTCAAATAAAAATTCAGATTCTTCCAAAAAATTATCAACTCCATATAACAATGTAGTTTTTTCCTCCTAATTTAATAATCATCCTTGGAGAAAATATGTGGTAGGAGTGATGTAGTCAACCTCCTCTAGCCTATCTTAATATAATATGACCTCACATGTGGTGTCCTCCAAGGTAAAGGTAAGGATGTCTTGTCCTAGCTCGTCCTTTTGAAACATGGAAAAATCAAAAGAAAATTTAGAACACATAATATCATTAAATGAAGTGTTTTAAATAAAATGATCATCAAGATTATACCCAGATTATTCAATTTTGGCCTGTAATATCTCCTACCAACCCTTGAAATAGGATTTTAGAGGAAAATCATCAATTTTCACTATTAATCAAATGTTGTTTTAGAATAAAAAATAGACATATCCACCTTTTTATAACTCATTTTGTTTCTTTTTTCCTTTATCATGAGTTTTTTCATAAGTTGCAACATCAGTGGATTGTTGTAGTACTTTTTATGATATTATGGTCCTCTTGATCTAGGTATAAAGGTCCAAGTATTTCCATGATTCACTTTGTTTCTAGTAAATCCTCTATGGAAGGTATCTTACCCTCTTAACCCATCTTAATTGGTTGAATATCTTTTCATATTTTTGTTTAGTTTTATGTGTCACAACCTTTTTAGTAGACTATGACTATGAATTAGGGTGAGTGAAAGTGAAACGTTTTATGGAGTCGGTTTACTACTCTCCCATATCATTGTTTACCTTCCTTTCTCATTTTCATGAACCGAGTTTATGAGTTTGGTTGTACAATATGATGATCTTATTAGGATCATTTTTCCTTGTGAAATCCTTTTCAGAATAAGTCAATTAAGGTATTTATTTTTCAATTTAGAGGATGGTCAAGCACTAAATAACTTTGTTTCTTGATTTTTCATTATTTATGTGAGATGTGTGTGTGATCCGAGACATTAGGCATACATTGAGTGAATTTAGATTTTATTATTTTATTTATTTATTTATTTATGAAGGGTAGTTGAGGGTGGACACACCAGGATAAGGACTTTTTTCCTTCTTCAATTAATTTTCTTGATCGAGTTGATATTTGGAGTTGTTTGATTTTTAGTCCCTTGATGATCACTACATTTTTGAAGAAATTCCTTTCTAGACTAATTCTATTTGGAAATTTTCTCACTTTGGGAGAGTGATTGTCTCTTCAAAGTAATTTTGTGCATGAGCGATCAATGTTTTGGGAGAGAGAGGCATGTGTATTGAGGCATCAACCATGGACTGAGTGAGTTGAGACTTCTTCGTTTAACCTTTAGTAGATCTATGATATCGAGTTGAGGGTGGATCAACTTAGATCTGGACCATTTTTTCTAACATTCTTCATTATCTTCATTTTATTATTTTTCTTCCTTTTGTATTGTTTCCATTGTTTCTTATTGATCACAATTTCACCACCTCTACCATTTTGATCTTCCTTATAGTATTTTGTCAGTTTTTATAATTTTTTTAAAAGTATTTAAAAACACAAAAATATTTTCAAAAATATCACTTTAACACTCGACACTGCTTCCTTGAGAAATACCCTGAGGTTAACCACTATGAAATATCTTGGGTCATATAATTTTAATTATGATCATCCTTGCAAAAAAAAATACCCTTAAATTTTGGAACCATTTTTGGGGAAAATGAGAGTAGAGGCCCTACTCATATTCATAAAATTAAAACTCAGAAGATCAGTTACTAACAGGTATTAGAAATATCTGCATGGTGTGCTTTGAGACACTGGTCACCAGCTCCAAGTGAATTTAAAGTGAGTATGGTCGGCCTCTTAAAGCATAATTTATATCCCCTCACAATTTTTCCACGATCCTATAATGATCATCTCCCAACCCTGCTAGAAAAATAGAAAGAGAAATAAAAGGCCTCACATGACTTTCGTTAAACTGCAAAAAACATAAAAAAATTACTAAATTTCAATAAATAACTACTAAATATAAAATAATATATAAATATACATATAAATATATGTTATAACTATTATTGTTAATATTATATATATAATACATATTATATTAATTTATTTATATCAACTATTATAAATTTTACATATATTATCATATACATAAATACATGCATTAAAATATAAAATCATATAATTAAGATAATTAATCAATCAAAATATATTTTATTACGTTTTCTAGTTTTATATTATATTAATTATATTTATTATTATATGATATTCTATAAAAAATTACCATTATATTTATTATTATTATATATAATAATATATATTTTATGAAAAGAAAGTAAGAAAAGAAGAGTGAAATATGGGAGGGGTGGTTTGGTGAGCAGAGAAGTGGGTTTGGGGTTGTAGATTGTGCAGGCTAGAGAGGAAAGGGATCTCTAGCGGTATAGTGAGGGTGATGCATGATGACCCGGGTTCCACGGATGGTGGGAGTGGAGATGAGACTATGGTGGGTTCAGGATTGTAAGTGATGCTTCTTTCGGTGGCCGATAGTGGGTGTTACGGCAACTCAGATTGGAAGAGAGGAGGCACAATAGTGGCTATATTCATCTACATGTAAGGGGAAAGGTTTGTGAGATTATAGAAGGATAATGAAGTTGTGTAGATCATGTTTTTGTGGGTTTTGGGTGTTGAAATCTTCATATTTCAACTTCTAGGGATTATTTCAAATTCAGATTTCAGTTTCTAGATTTCATGAATTTTTATTTTTTGGTTCCTCTTCTTTAATTTGTGGTGCTGTTGAATTTTTCTCCTACTGTTGTTTGAAATCTTGTGTTGTATTTTATTTTTTTCGTTTCTTCTCTACTTTCTATCATTGTATGTATAGGTGGAGGCAGTGACATGTGGTACTGTTGGGTTCAATTGTGACTAGTTAATGGTAGGTAAATGGGAGATGCAGTGGTGACTTTTGGAGTATAAGAGATGCTACCGGAGGGTTATAGAGGAGTGGGGGCTGGTGGTGGCACATTGAGTCACTATTGAAGGTGGTTGCAATAGTGAGTGTGGAGTTATTGTTAGTGTCGACCCCCGTGATGTGGTGGTGGGTTAGGGTTGCAGTGGTGAGTAAATACCAACTGTTGGGTTGTTGAGTCACTATTGGTTGTTTTCCAATAGTGGTTGATTAAAATAGTTTTCCAAAGAGATCGGTGGTAGGTGTTGGTTCAACAGTGAGTCACTATGGCTTTCCTAATGGTGGGTGCAAGGACGGAGGTGGGAATTGGAAAAGGGGGAGTCACCTTTGGTGTTTCCAAGGATGTTGTGTGGCGGGTGGTGGGTACCAAGTAGTGGGAACTGAAAACATAATTTAATTAATTAATTAAAAATAATGCATTAAATTTATTTCACTATAAAACCAACAAACTAAAATAAAAATAGAAATGAAAATTAAAATATTGAAATTCATATTTTAAATTATTATACACTATATTATCTCAATTACAATTATTAAACACATAATTTAATAAAAATTTAAATTTTTTTGAAATATTTTAACTTATGAACAAAATAAATTAATAAAAGTAATTTATCAAAATAATAAAAAAAATAAAATTAGATTAAATTAATTAACTAATTTATTTATTAATATAAGTAAAAAAATCAATGAAATAAAAATTAGGCTTAAAAATAAGAAAACTAAAATGATATTTAGTTATTAACAAATTAAAATGATGATTTAATTGAATTGATAAATTAATAAAAGGAAAAAAGGAAAAAAATAATTGTAGAAATAAAAAAATAAATAAAAAAATAAAAAAATTATTGAAAGAAAACCAAAGAATAAATAATAAAAGTAACAAAAGAATGAATAAATTAATATTATGATTAAAAATTCAAAAAAATCAACACTTAAAACATAAAGTTATCACAAAAACATATTTTAACAATTTGATTTATAAAATACATAAATTGATAATAATTATGAAAAATATATTATTTTAATGATAAAAATGAATAAAAAGTGAAAAATGATGTGAAAAAGTGCATAAAAATAACCACATTAAATTCTCCAACACATAACTGTTTTTGCCATCAAACAAATGCATGCTTTTGAGTTTTTAAAACATCCAAAAAATGATTTATAGGAAGCTAAAAATGGAGCATGAATGGACTATTAAATTCAAAGGAAATGAATCAGGTTAGTATTTTAAAAGAACATGTTCAAAAAAAAGTCCTTCCTAGATTCAACCACCCTTTGGAAATCAAGGGAACAAAAATTCATTCACTATCAATGATTTCACGCCACCTATATGAAATTAACTACTTCCCTACTTCAATTCCAGTTTTTTCATAATTCTAAGAGTGATAATCGGTTAGATCAAATGGAATTAAAATATTAACAAAAGAAATATTCAATTTTCACTATCTCTTAGGTTCCAAAAATCAAATTTCAATTTTTTTTAATAAATTTATTGATAATAAACTAATTATCTTGATAAAATTCAATTTTCCCCTTCTTAATTTTGGTTCGAAATTCACCTTGCCTTAGTGAAATCATTTTTAACTACTAGACAATTTTTCCTTTTGTTTCCTTGTCTTACCCATCCATGTATGTGAAAAGCACTATGCAGATCCAGTTATTTAAAATTTATAGAGGGATAACACACCCACCAATTTCCTAGAGTCTCAGATGTTCATCGTGAGATCCATTTCTCCCATTTTACTCTAGTTTCAAAGGAATTCTAAGATTACCATTTGAGTTTTATCCCAAAAGTAATTATTTTATAATAAAATATTAGACCCATATGTTTGAGTTCGAATATCCATTTTCTTAAATTCATTATCATAATTCCACAAAAACTATCCTATCTCCCTCCCTTCCTCATATCCTAAATATAAAATCCATAGAAATACTAAGCAACTTCACTTAGTAATCATACATCTCCAGCAGTATCAGACTTAGTGAAACCCTCAAAAATTGGAAGGTCACTATCCACTAGTAAGGATAGAATTTATTTGAATAATGATTCCAAATAACCCAAATGATGTGAATTTATTTGAAAATTCTTCAAAGAAGATGAAACATTTTGAAACAAAATTTGATCGTTTTTTGAAAAATAATATATGGGGAATTTAATGTGTGAAGAAATTACCCTTCACCCAAACATAAAACTAAATATTTTCCCTAATGTTGACTCTCAATGTGGGAGATTGGAATGTTCATAGCATATGGTTAATTTTGTATGAATTAATTGTGAAGGTTTTATATGAATGTCCAAAAATATACCTTTCCATAGACCAAAATAAAATGAAGAGAGAGAAAAAAAAGAAAAAATTAGAAAAAGAACCCCACTAGCCACCACCAAACAATAAATAAATACTTTTTTGACATGTTCATGCTCTGATATGTAATTAAAAAAATTCTCCCAAATTAGCTCAATTAGTAGAATGATGACTAATTTTGTAAAACAAAATTTGAATAAAAATGAAAACACATTGTGTAAGAAGGACTCACAATGCATCTCAAAATAATTTTCTACTCACTAGATTTAAAAAACACCCAAAAATAAGACTCATTCAAATATTTCACATGATGTTAGTGTAACTCCACACAGATACTTCCTAGAAACATGAAGTTAAAATAATTAAAATGAGAGAATTAGAACAATCACTCCCTAGATGTTGATGATTTTCACTCATTTCATTCAATAAAGCCTCCCCATTTTTTGTTTGTGTAATAACTCTAGTTTCCACATTAAATTAACCACAAGATTTAAACATTGGCCTTTAAAATTCAATAGAATATACAAAAAAAGTTGATTTAGGTAGTTTTATCCAATATGTCCAGTGTGATGCTCCCTTTGGTTTTAAATAAATTTATCATGGAGTTTAATTTCAAATTATTTCCTAGAATAAAACCACACAAATTAAAATATAAAACATTAATAAAATAAATAAATAAATTAAAAATATTTGGATTACACCCCAAGGCGTGTTTTAGTTTGACTTCCCACCACTGGATAGTCATTGGATAAATTTATGTTTGATGGGGTATGGAGCTTCTAACAATAGAACCACCAGATGTGGTTCATACCAACTTTAGAGGTTTGAAATTGGTGGAGTACCCCATGTGTATAATCCTTCAAGTTTCTCTTTTTAGTAGTGAAGTACATATGGAGTACTAGAGGGGAAAATAAAATGTACTGGCAATTCCCGTCTTCTGCAACTCGAGGGTTGGTGTGCACAGGGGTGAGACTTCATCACCAGGATGAGACTTTTCTTCTAGTTTGTATTGAATAAGAAATCCTTAATTAAAATATAAAATATTACCATCAACCTCATTTATCCATGTGCATATCTTTAGCAATTCCTCTTCAATAGTAAATCCCAAATTGGAATTTTCATCCAGGATTAGGAGTTCCATTAATTTATATGTAGGTGCAGCTTCAACTTTCTCTTTATCTGCTAGAAAATTAAAATTATAAACTCCATCTTCAATGATTTCAGTTGGATAAATAGAATCAATATTAGATTCAATATATTCAAAGTCAAATAAAAAAATCAGATTCTTACAAAAAGTTTTTTAACTCCCTTTAATAATACTATTTGTACCTCCTAATTTAAGAGAGGTCTTTAGAGAAAATCTTATATATGAGTGAGGTATTCAACCTCCTCCAACCTCTCTTCAAATCAAATGTCCTCTAATCTAGTTTACTCCATGTTAGATACAAGGATTTCATGGGATGACTTATCCTGTTGAAACACTGAAAAATCATTAGAAAATTTAGAAGACATGATATCATCTAATTAAGTACTAAAAATAAAATGATTATCCATATTGTTCCTAGATTATTCAATGTCTACATATCATATGTCCTTCCAACCCTTGAAAAAGGATTCTGGAAGCATCTCATAAATTTATAGAAAAAAGTAAAGGGAATATTAGACTAAAAAACAAGCAGCTCCCGCTTTTTTCTCTCCTTATATTTCATTTTTCCTTTCTCATAAGTTTTTTTCCAGAAGGTGCTACATTAGTGGCTTGTTGGAGTATTTCCATTCACTAATGGTCTTCTTGATCCAGGTAGGTAGGTCCAAGTAATTCCATGATTCCCTTTGTTTCCATAAAATCCTACTTGTAATGTTCCTTCCCCTCTTGACCCCTCTAAATTTGGTTGAATCTCTATGCATACTGTTGTTTAGTTTTATGTGTCAAAAACCTTTTAGCAGACAATTACTGTGAATTAGGGTGATTATGAGTGAAAAGTGGTACATAAAAAGTTTTCTACTCTCGAATCTCATTTCTTTTCCCCTTCCTTAATCATTTTCTCAAACTGATTTTACAAGTTTGTTTGTGTGATATAAAGATCTAAGAAGCATAATTTTGCCTTATGAAATCCTTGTTAGAATGAGTTAGTTGAGGGATCCATTTTTAAATTTTGGGGAATGTTCGAGCACTGAAGAACTTTGTTGTTTTATTGTTCATTGTTTATGTGAGAGAGGTGTGTGATTTGAGCTATCATACATGCATTGAGTTAATTTGGAGTTGTTGATTTAACTATTTTATTCATTTATGAAGGGTATTTGAGGGTGGACCCACCTGGATCAAGCCTTTTTCTCCTTATTCACTTAATTTTATTGATCGAGTGTACAACTTGAGTTGTGTGATTTATGATCCCTTGACAATCACTGTTGTCATGAAGAATTTCATCACTGGAGTGATTAGATTTGGATATTTATTCACATTGGGAGAGTGTTGGAGTTGGTGGCATAGAACCAAATACATTTTAATTTATTCATTAATAAATACATTATCACCCTTGATTGTTCTTCTTCATGACAATACATGTGAAAATGTCCTAAGGACAACTGTTTCATTAAAGGGTCATAGCGGATCCCTGCTATGATGAGAACCTAGAAGTTCCATAACATTGTTCTTGAATATGTGTTCTATGGACGAATTATGTTATTTGAGGGACACAAATAATACAGGCCATTAGGGGTGAGGACTCATAAAACTTTGAGGCACCTTCTCATGGTGTGCTCCCTTGGTAATATCCAGGACGATATTATGGGAATGAGACCCGCCTGTAGGAAATCAACATTTCATAGTGTCATTGGATGTTCCTATATGCGGACATGTGTATTGGTCCTTAGACTTTAATATTATTATTAATGGGTATTAAAACTCACGCACTTAGATGTATTGACGAAAACTGTGATGATACATTGTTCGTAGCGAGGTAGGATACGTTGGGTGCGTCACGAGTAATACTGCATTAATAGATAATGCGAGAAAGGATTTCTCCCATATGTTCCATAACCGAAGTAGATATCTTAGGCCCTTTTATGGAATTGGTATAGCCTAAATAAATCCATGACCATGGAAAGGTATGGGCGAGTTCAATTTCGAAAAGTCAAAGAAAGAATAATTGAGCATATGGGTTGATGGCACTAGCATACAACCCATTTGATTCTAGATATCATGACAAAGGGATTATATTACACAGTAAGCATTCGTATGAGGTGACACATCATTGCAGAGTTAACTTATTTCTCTATGGGTGCCTTGGTGTGTTTTTAGACGCTAACCTTGGACTTTAGGTAGGCCCCGCCTAATGCAACTGAGAAAGAGGCCTAGAGGGTCACACACTATGTGTGTCCACGTATCTCAGTTAAATATTAATTTAACAAGTTAAATAAATATTATTCATGACTTTGGTTTAATTTTTTTTAAGGATGCGTGATCGCATTTATTTTGACACTAGTTATTCGAGAGAATATATTGCGGACGAAATAATATATATTTATTAGTGAGTAATGAAGTTACATTTATTTATGAAATAAATAGGCATTACTCAAGGACTAATAAATGTGGTGGAGGAAATAAATAAAAATGGAAAATAAAAGTACACACCGTGTACATTGAATATACATGCCGTGTAGTTTTATGGAAAATGAGTACATGTCGTTTACTAATGATTACACGGCGTATAGTTTTTCCAGTCGGGATTTTGAGGAAATAATATCATTTTATTCAATGATATTTATTATAATCAGTGTGGGCACATGTCAAGGAATTAATCATTCGACATGGGTGTTTTCAATAAAAGTTAATGAAATAAATAAAATGTGTAACGTGTTTATATATTATCATAACTGTATAACCTCAAACCTGATTATAAATATCCTCACAACCCCAAAACGTTTCCCCAATCGTTGTGCACAACAATTCTGGAGAGTTCTCTCAAAGCCGAAAGAACTCCTTCCTCCAAGAACGCACTCAAGACCGAGAGAGATCCACCACCATTGGATCAAGGTGAACAAAGGTAGACATTGCAAGTTAAGGTTCTTCCATGCTAGCACCCAGAGATCCCTTCGGCGACATCCAGAGATACGTGGAACATGTGTGGATCACCACTAGAGGAATCCTACACTTGGATTATATGACGCAATGGCGGATTACACCAGATCGTGATCGGAGACATAAACCAAGAAATAATTCCATCAAGGTAATTCTTGTCAATTAATTAAATTAATTATAACCAACATATGATGATCCTATCACTATGGTTCCATAACTCCCTCTTTTTTCGTCCTTCATTCTATTCCGAAGATCTGGTATTTTACACTGTGAAGGATCTCAGATTGATCGTTGTTAACGCTAAAATTTGTAAGAACCCGGTGATTCTTTTTGAGGTATGGGCTTCTTACTTTTCCTTTTCCTTAAGTATTTTTGAGAAAATATGGAAAATGTAGAAAAATCCTAAATTTTGGAACTACACGCCGTGTACTTTTCCACACGCTGTGTACTTTTGGCCATGTGGGATGGGTACACGGGGCGTGTATCCATGCCAGCGACGAGGGGTGTAGGAACCGACTACACTCCGTGTAGTGGTACCTTACACGCCGTGTAGTCAGTCGGCAGGCCTAAACAGTAAGGAAGTGGAGCAGCCGATAGCTGGGCGACAGTACACGTCGTGTACTTTAGAGTACATGCCATGTACTCATGTTGACGGTTGAACAGTATGGCAGTGCCGCCAGAGGAGCAGTTAAATAAAAGAAGTACACGCCATGTACTCAAGAAGTACACGCCGTGTACTTTTTTTCGGCTTAAAACAAGCAGTAGCCTCCTCATTTGGCAGAGGAGGCGTTTGAGCCATTTTGGAGCCAAGGAGGATGGCCGACCCTTTGAAGATCCAGCGGGGGTTCGTCTGGAATCCGATTCGACTTCGGACGATCTTGTTGGAACCGCATGGGTAAGCCTTATCCTCTCCTGGTACCATTCGTACCAATTCTTTCCCTAGGGAAAGTTATTTACGTTTTAATGGGTTTTGTTCTTCCTGAGATCTATGTTATTCTTGGGTGTTTCTGGAGTCGGCGTTCGGGTATAACATTCGTTGGCGCATAAGCTAGGTGTCTTTGTGCTTATTTTCCAACTGTTGTGTGTTTTTGTGCGTTTTTGTGCCACGAACCCATGTTGGGGTGTCGTGTGGCTGAGTTCGTTGCTATATTTAATGCATATAATTTCATAGGTGATTAAATTATGATATTAAAATGTTGGTTGGGATCATTGCTTGGATCCGGAACCACCCCGGGGGTGTGTTCCACTGTTTAGCCATTTGGCCTGGATACCCGAGAGTATGCCTTCAATGTAGTAACTGTATAATTTCCTTCAGAGGAATTTCTTGTTTACTGCATTTTAATATGTTGTGCATGGCCCGGTTACTTGTTTAGCCTGAGGGCGTTGTTGTGATTAGCCTGTGGGCACTACACTGTTTAGCCCGAGAGCTGTAGTTATTTCAGCCTGAGGGCAACTTCTTCCGTGCCTAAGGGCCATAGACTCCATGCCTAAGGGTGACACTACCTAATCCTGAGGAAAAAATTCTGTTACGCTTGAGGGAAATTACCTGCGGGTTGGATTCTGCTTACCTGAGGGTAAGGTTTGTTTGTCTGAGGATGTGGACTGTTTACGTAGAAATGAACTGTGGTGATTTATAATATTTAATGGATTAAATGAATAATAAGATGGAAATATAAGTGGTAATTAGTGAATTTTGAGTACTGCTTACTTTATTGCATTTTACTACTGCACACTATTGTTGCATGCTTACACGCAGTTGGGCACGAGCCTTTGGTGGGTGCCTACTGAGATATATTTCTCACACCCTGTTTGGGTCATGATTTTCGGCCCAAGAAGATTATGTTTCTGCAGGTGTAGATAGGGGAAAGAGTCCCTATACAGGTACTTGAATGTTGCTAAGGAGTAGGAGGGCATGGGACCGAGCCTAGGCTCGCGATGCCGCTGCCAACTATTTTTCTTGTTTTGTTATACTCTGTATTTTGTTGTACTGTATTGATGTATAACATGTTCTAGCTATTTTCATAAAACTTGAAACATGTAGCATCATCACTTCTATAATGTTGGTTATATCCACTACTGTAGTTTATTTCAGTTGTGTATGTTTACTGATTCCGCTGTCATTGTATTTTTATTCTGTATTCCGCTGCGCTACACTTTGACAAATGAGGGCATAGTTTCCCCACTATCAGAACTGGGCCCTTGCTGCTAGTCGGCAGCCTCTGGCATTTGGGGAAATGCACTTGAGGTCACGTGGAGAACTGGGATCAGGGCACCCGTTGCGTGGCACCCGGGTCCGAGATGTTACAAAGTGGTATCAGAGGGGTTTCTTTTCTTTGACTTACTATTTGGAGCCGTAGTCAGGGATAGGACAGAACAGTAGTTGGTAATAATTTGTGCCTGGGTGTAGCTAACTTGTGTACAGGGAAAATCCATTCTACCTCGTATTGAAATTTTATTGATTTTGAAAATTTTACAGTTGATATGTTTTCACCGTTGGGTGATGCACTTTGAGATTGTGCAGTTTATAATTTATCTATGGGTTATATTTAGTTGCAACCCGATGAGATGAGGGTATGCCATCTCATGCATCATATAGGCACATGATAGATATCACATTCCATTCATATTTTCCATTCCATGTAGGTTCATTAGAATTTTCATGTTGTTGTGATAGTTGTTGTGCTAATAAATCATGTTGTTGTGATAGCTGCTTGATAAATACCTGCCTTGTGATAGGGTATTTTTGTTTGAGCCTGTTATAGAATGGACGCCAAACTTTGGTTTTTGGGGAGTATGGGCCCCCATTGACCGGAATTTGGTGGATCATTGACTTTTTATTGGTTATAACACATATGAGATGTCAAACTTTGATTTGTGGGGAGTATGGGCCCCCACGGTTCAGAATTTGACACTTAGGTGTTGTTTTACGGTATTTTATGAGTTTTGGAGAAGTTTCTGAGGTATACTATCTGGAAACCCAGTATACACGCCGTGTAGTATTTTTATACACGCCGTGTATGCTCTTCTTTTTGGGAAGAAAAATGAACCTTTTTAGTACACGCCTTGTACCCTAAGTACACGCCGTGTAGTCACTTCCTATGTCACAAACAGTGTGGGCGGCGACACGGGGTAGGGCAAGGCTTGGGTAAAACACATCGTGTGCCGAATGGACACGCCGTGTCGTGTGACTCAGATTCCGGTCGTGTAACTAACAACACAGGTCGGTGAACTCCTTGACAGATCACGCCGTGTCAACAATAGGCACGCCGTGTAGTGTGACCTAGGGACTCGGCCGTGTAGCTAACAACATGGGCCGGTGTCACCTCTCCCTGAACACGCCCTGTACCTATGGGACACGCCGTGTAATCTTGTCTGAGGACAGACCGTGTTGAGTTAGCCGTGTTGCTTGGAAACGGGGTGTTGTACATGCCGTGTACGGGTGTAACACGTCATGTAGTGTCAAGCCGAGTAGTCGGCCGTGTCACAGACGACACGGGTAGTGGGAAAATAACACCGTACATGTCGTGTAGATATAATACACGCCGTGTAGTTTTGTTCGACGGAAGCCATGTAGCTTAGTCGTGTAGAAGAACCCGAGCAGGGGAAGGGAAGTCAAGTATATGTCATGTAGTCATTGTACAAGCTGTGTAGTCTTGTTTTGATAATTTTGAATGCCTTCTTCCTCTTGTTTCCTTTGTGGTTCCTTCGCTTTCCGATCTTAATAATCTTGAATCTGAGGCGTGATTTTGAACTTGTAGTGTCATGCCGCCTAGACTACCGTGAGTTGTTCTCCAGGAGAGCGGTGATGATTATACTCCAGAGATGGTGGGACATGGGCTACCAGTTGATCCACCAGCAGAACCAGATGTGGTGCCAACTATTATACCGGACACAGGTGCGGAGACGCAGTTCCGTGAAGGGTTTATGCGGATTATGCAGACCTTTCAGGGAGCACCGCAGGCCGCCACATCTATGGTCGAGCTGACACGTATCATTCAGCAGTAGCATCCGCCTACGTTTTCCGGGGATGGAGGACCACAGGCTGCGGAGTCATGGCTAGGATCGATGCAGACTATTTTCGAGCATCTTGAGACGCCTCCAGGGCGGAGGGTCAAGATCGCGACGTATATACTACGTGATTCCACCAAGAGGTGGTGGGATGTTACCACCCAGTCAGAGAATCACATGGACATGGCATGAGAAGATTTTCAGTCAGTCTTCTATGACTTCTTCTTTCCCGAGACGCTGAGGGAAGATAGAGCTCGAGAGTTCATGAATCTATAGAAGGGTGCTAGGTCAGTGATGGACTATTCTACTCATTTTACAGAGCTTCAGCATTTTGTACCCATGCTGGTGGGTGATGAGACGTTGAGAGCCAGACGTTTTAAGGATGGTCTTCAGTATGACATCTGAGTGCTGGTGAATGTTTTCATGTTGCCTACTGTACATTCGATCATGAATCAGGCACTAATTATAGAGAGGAACCTGTGGGAATCGAGTGGTGTGGGCCAGGGTGGTTCAGCACCAGTTACTGGTATTATTTCTGTTGGCAAGAGGAAGAGACAGATGGACTTCTCTCAGGGCGGCAGTACCAGCCAGGCAGCTTCTTTAGGTGGACCGGTCAGGTGCTACTAGTGTGGTAGAGAGGGGCACAAGAGGTCACAGTGTCCACGCGATCCAGTTGAGTGCCGATCTTGCTGCAAGATGAGTCATCTGCAGCACTTTTGTTGGGCATTTCTACCAGTGGCTAGTGAGAGGGGTTCTGTGCAGACTCCGCATGCGGGAGCAGGACCAGTGGCTTCTTACCAGTTAGGGAACTGGAATACGTCAGGGCGTGCAGGCAGAGATGGTGGTCATGGTCGTGGTAGCCAGACACCAGGATCGCAGAGGCAGCAGGGCGGGACAGCTCAGGCTAGCCAGGCTGTGTCGCAGGGCTGCGGCACTGGGCAGGCATATGCAGTGTAACAAACCCAGCAGGAGCAGGATCCCGGTCTTTCTACAGTCAGAGGTACTATTCTAGTAGCTTCTCTCTTGTCTTCAGTACTTTTTTATACGGGTGCTACACATAGTTTCATATTTGTGCCCGTTGTGGAGATCCTTGGGCTCTGTGTTTCTTCTTCTAATATCTTGACGCTAGACACTCTGTTGGGGACTAGGAAGGTTGGTGTGCGTCAGTGCAAGGAGTTCCCCCTTGAGGTTGGTGGGTGTCACTTCCTTTGGGACCTCTATATCTTAGGGATGACGAACTATGACGTCATTCTCGGGATGGACTAGTTGGTTCCCTTTCGATCCTTTATAGAATTCTTTCGTCGCAGTGTGAGTTTCACGTCACCAGAGGGCAGAGAGTTTCTATACAATGTCGAGTGGGATGCTCAGGCGAGTCGAGCTGGACCAGAGCATCATGGGTGAGGTGGAGTCACAACCCAGATAGAAAGCTTATATCTGGATGATCAGGGGACTTGTCAGACGGATTTCCCTCCAGTTGTCGATCATTTCAGGGATGTCTTCCTAGACGACTTTTCAGGTCTACCTCTGGTGCGTGAGGTGGATTTCTCTATCGAGGTTATTCCAGGAGAAGCATCGGTGTCCATTCCTCCTTATAGGATGGCCACACCTGAGTTGCAGGAGCTCAAGAGGCAGTTAGAGGAGCTACATACGAAGGGTTTTATCCGACCCAGTACTTCTCCATGGGGTTCACCGGTCCTTTTTGCGAATAAGGTGGATGGTACCCTCAGACTTTGCGTGGATTATCGGAAGATGAACCAGTTGACAGTTAAGAACCAATATCCCTTGCCAAGGATAGATGATCTATTTGATCAGCTTCATAGAGCACGAGTGTTCTTGAAGATTGACTTGAGATCTGGATATTATTAGCTGTGCATTAGACCATCTGATATACCTCTAACAGCTTTTAGGAGTAGGTATGGTCTATATGAGTATACGGTTATGCAGTTCGGACTAAGGAACGTGACAACAGTTTTCATGGCTCTGATGAATCATGTGTTTCATCCGTATCTTGATTCATTTGTGGTAGTATTCATGGATGACCTATTGGTGTACTCTCACACTCGACACGACCATGCCACCCATCTTGAGATCGTATTGAGTATATTGAGATATCATAGGCTATATGCTAAGCTCTCGAAGTGCCACTTTTGGATGGACCAGATTCACTTCCTAGGTCATATCATCTCAGAGGCAGGAGTTCCAGTAGGCCCAGAGAAGGTGAGAGCAGTAGTTTCCTGGGAGTAGGCTAAGAACGTGTTTGAGATACAAAGTTTCTTAGGGCTGGTTGGTTACTACAGATGCTTCATACAGGACTTCTCCTTCTTAGTATCCCCGTTGACGGGTCTGACTAAGAAGGGTGTGAAGTTCGTTTGGTCAGAAGATTTTGAGGCATCTTTTCAGGACCTGAAGGGAAGGTTGACATCAGCACTGATCCTGATACTCCCAGAGCAGGGAAAGAGCTATAAAGTTTACTGTGATGCATCAGGGATTGGGTTGGGAGCAGTGTTGATGCAGGGCGATTGAGTTGTTGCGTACGGGTCTCAGTATTTGAGGCCACATGAGAGGAATTACCCGACGCATGATCTCGAGTTGGCTGTAGTTGTTCATGCGTTGCGCTGTTGGAGACACGATCTGTTGGGAGAGAATTTTGTGGTTTTCACCAACCACAAAAGCCTCAAGTATATATTTACTCAGCGTGACCTGAATCTGAGGCAGCAAAGGTGGGTCGAGTACCTACAGTCCTTTGATTTTGAGCTTGCCTATACACCTGGTAAAGTTAATGCAGTAGTTGATGCACTGAGCAGGAAGACTCAGATACAGGCAGTGCAGGAGGCCAGTGGTGAGTGGCCGCTCATGGATTTGTTCTCTGAGATGCATTTGGAGGTGCACGACAGTTAGGGCCAAGATTATCTTTCTTCTTTAGCTGTGACATCTACCCTCCTCGATAGAGTGAGGATGAGACAACTATCTGATTCAGAAGGCCTAGTTCTACGGGAGTCGGTGGCAAGTGAGGACCCTCCTCCCGGTTGGACGATAGGCGATGGTGAGGTTTTTCATTTCCATGGATGTGTATGGGTTTCAAGGGATATACGTGAGGAGTTGATGCGGGAGTTTCATGCTTCAGCTTGGGCAGTTCATCCAGGGGTTACCAAGATGTACCGATACTTGAGACGTCAGTACTGGTGGCTGGGTATGAAGAGAGAGATAGCTGGTTTTGTTACGAGGTGTTCCACCTGTCAGCAGGTGAAGGCAGAGCACCAGAGGCCAACAGGGCTATTACAGTAGTTTCCCATTCTAGAGTGGAAATGGGATGATGTCACGATGGATTTCGTGATGGGGTTTCCGAGGTCACCTCGAGGCAATGACGCCGTGTGGGTTGTTGTGGACAGACTCACGAAGGTAGCTCACTTCTTGCCGATCAAGGAGACCTTCGGTGTGGACGAGCTCAGAAGGCTGTATATCCGAGAGATCGTACGTCTTCATGGGGTCCCTCATTCTATCGTTTTAGATAGGGAAACCCTCTTTACGTATCATTTCTGTCAGAGTTTTCAGAGGACTCTAGGTACACAGTTGCTTCTGAGCACAACATACCACCCTCAGACAGATGGCCAGTCAGAGTGGATGATACAGGTGTTAGAGGACATGTTGCGCGCATGCGTCCTAGAATTTGGGGGCTCTTGGGAGAAGCATATACCCTTATTTTATTTTTCCTATAACAATAGTTTTCATACAACTATTGAGATGGAACCATACGAGGCTTTATATGGTAGGTCATGCCGACCACCTTTGTGCTGGTTAGAGGTAGGTGAGGTAGCTTTACTGGGGCCACAGCTCGTGCAGAAGACATCTGAGCAGGTCCAGTTGATTCGGAAGCGGATGGATACCGCGCAGTCTTGTCAGAAGTATTATGTTGATCTCCACAGATGACCTTTGGAGTTTGTGGTCAGGGATCAGGTTTTTCTACGTGTTTCGCCGAGGCTGGGACACAAGCGGGTCAAGAGATAGGGTAAGATTTCACTGAGGTATGTGGGACCATTTGAGATTCTGGAGAGAGTCGGGCTGGTTGCCTATCGGTTGCAGTTACCACAACGGTACTGAGCCATGCACGACGTCTTCCACGTGTCTCAATTGCGTCGCTACCATTCAGACACGTCTTACACCTTTCAGCTAGAGGAGGTTGAGCTTCATCATGTTGTGTCCTTTGAGGAGCATCTGATTCGTATCATTGATAGGAGCACGAAGGGTCTCCGAGGTCGGTCAGTTCCTCTCGTATGGGTGCTGTGGCAGTATGGCTGAGTACAGGATGAGACCTGGGAATGGGAGGTCGACGTACATGCTCAGTGGCCAGAGCTATTTTGAGCTTATTCTTCACCACCCTTGGAAGGGCAATTCGGGGACAAATTGCTATAAGGGGGGAAGTTTGTAAGAACCCGGTTCTTATTTTTTAGGTAAGAACTTCTTCTTTTTCCTTTTCCTTAAGTATTTTTTAGAAAATATGGAAAATGGGGGAAAATCCAAAATTTTGGAACTACATTCCATGTACTTTTCCACACGCCATGTACTTTTGGCCGTGTGGGATGGGTACACGGGGCGTGTATCCATGCCGGTGATGAGGGGTGTAGGAACTGACTACACGCCATGTAGTGGTACCTTACACGTCGTGTAGTCAGTCAGCGGGCCTAAACAGTAAGGTGGTGGAGCAACCGACAGCTGGGTGACAGTACACGCTGTGTACTTTAGAGTACATGTCATGTACTCATGTTGACAGTTGAACAGTATGGCGGTGCCGCTAAAGGAGCAGTTAAATGAAAGAAGTACACATTGTGTAATCAAAAGTACATGCCGTGTACTTTGTTTTTTTGGCTTAAAACAGGCAGTAGCCTCCTCATTTGGAAGAGGAGGCATTTGAGCCATTTTGGAGCCAAGGAGGACGGACTACCCTTTGAAGATCTGTCGGGGGTTCTCCTGGAATCCGATTCGGCTTCGGGTGATATCGTTGGAACCGCACGGGTAATCCTTCTCCTCTCATGGTACTGTTCTTACCAATTCTTTCTTGAGGGAATGTTATTTACATTTGAATGGGTTTTGTTCTTCGTCATATCTATGCCGTTCTTGGGCGTTTATGGAGTCGGCGTTCGGGTATAACGTTCGTTGGCGCATAAGGTAGGTGTCTTTGTGTTTATTTTCCAACTTTCGTGCATTTTTGTGCGTTTTTATGCCACAAACCCATGTTGGGGTGTCGTGTGGCTGAGGCCATTGCTATATTTAATGCCTAGAATTGTATAGGTGATTAAATTATGATAATAAAATGTTGGTTGGGATCATTACTTGGATCTGGAACTACCCCGTGGGTGTGTTCCACTGTTTAGCTGTTTGGCCTGGATACCCGAGGGTATGCCTTAAATTTAGTAACTGTAGAATTGCCTTGAGAGGAATTGCTTGTTTACTGCATTTTGATATGTTAGGCATGGCCTGGTTACCTATTTAGCCTAAGGGCGTTTTTGTGATTAGCCTGTGGTCACTACACTTTTTAGGCCGAGGGTTGTAGTTATTTCGTCCTAAGGGAAACTTCTTCTGTGCCTGAGGGCCATAGACTATGTGCCTGAGGGAGACACTACCTACGCCTGAGGGAAAAATTCTGTTACTCCTGAGGGCAATTACCTGTGGGTTGGATTCTGCTTACCTGAGGGTAAGGTTTGTTTGTCTGAGGACATGGTCTGTTTACGTATAAATGAACTGTGGTGATTTCTAATATTTAATGGAATAAATGAATAATAAGATGGAAATATAACTGGTAATTAGTGACTTTTGAGTACTTCTTACTTTATTTCATTTTACTACTTCACACTATTGTTGCATGCTTACACGCAGTTGGGCACGAGCCTTTGGTGGGTGCCTACTGAGATATATTTCTCACACCCTGTTTGGGACATGCTTTTCGGCCCAAGAAGATTACGTTTATACAGGTGTAGATAGGGGAAAGAGTCCCTATACAGGTACTTGACTATTTCTGAGGAGTAGTAGGGAATGGGACCGAGCCAAGGCTCATGATTCCGCTGCCAGATATTTTTCTTGTTTTGTTGTACTCTGTATTTTGTTGTACTTTATTGATGTATAACATGTTCAGGTTGTTTTCATAGAACTTGAAACATATAGCATCATCACTTCTATAGTGTTGGTCATATCCACTATTGTAGTTTATTTCAGTTGTGTATGTTTACTGCTTCCGCTGTCATTGTATGTTTATTCTGTATTTTGTTGTGCTACACTTTGACAAATGAGGGCATAGTTTCCCCACTATCAGACCTGGTCCCTCGCTGCTAGTCGACAGCCTCTTGAGTTTGGGGAAATGCGCTTGAGGTCACGTGTCGAACCGGGCTCGGGGCACCCGTTGCCTGGCACACGGGTCTGGGACGTTACAAAATTAAAGTTGGTCACTCCCACCAGCATGCTTCTATTGTACTCGGAACCTACAAGTGGTATCCAAGGGTTCATATCATTGATTATAATTATTTAGTTTTTCGTTGGCGATTTACGCATTTAATAATTTAGTTGTTTCAATTAAAGTTAATCGTTCTTTAAAATATGAATCTTGAGATCTATTCCTCCCCTCTTATTTCATGTTCACCTTACAAAAACGAATTTTTCTTTTAATTTTGATTAAAATAAAATAGAGTAACTCATCTGGAGATGCCAAATGTTCCTGTCCATACAAAACCAGAATGCACGGTGTGTATTCGGAATTACACGTCGTGTAGTCTAGGTTCAAATCATTGGACTGGTCCACCAAATCAGGTTGGGTATTGGATCATATCTAAGTCACTTATGACACTGTGCATTGACCAGGAATAGGTGGCACACGGTTTCCGGATTACACGCCATGTGGTCCAACTGAAAACGTCATGTAGTCCCTTCAGGATTGGATTAGACCGTATACCCCGTACACAGGTTGCCTGGCTGGAAACCGTGTAACGCGGATACTACACGGCATGTGTCCAACTGAACACGTCGTGTACTCCGAAAATTTCTGAAGTACATCAACATTCCATGTCCTCAGGTGTGTACTTCAGATGGACGGTGAAGAAAAGTACACATCGTGTAGTCAGAACTACACACCATGTACTCACCCAAATTATGCAGATTTATTAAAATTTATTATTATATTATACAAACCCTTGAGACGTGTACCATAGTGTAGGCATAAAGATGAGGCACAACACATGATAGGTGTTTTATTTATATGTGTTTAATTTAACATCTACGTAATGAACTAGAATTCACTGGGTTTCCTATAAGGTATAAGTTACGTACAAAGATAATTTTAAATGAATTTATTTGTTTAAAATTATGATGGATGAGAATCTCAAGGAAATTTCCGAAAAGGGTTTAAGATAAAAGGATTGATTAATTAAAGATAATTAACTGATTCGAGCATGATTTATCTTAAACAAGAACAATTAAAGAATTGAATGCTAGTTTTATTTATGTGCAAATATTGTTGCATTTATGGATGATCCTGAGCTAGACTAAGACCTTTGTATGTGAATGGTTTCTTTAATTTATTTATTTAAATTAATTTTTTTGGCCTGCGAGCCTTCTGCTCATTAATATGTAGGGCCTGCATGCCCAAGGATTCTTTTATGTAAAAAACCCATTTTTACCCCTTACTTGTGTAACGCCCCGACCCCAGCTACCCAGAGTCGGTGCATTACTTCGTAACATTGGCATGATCACAAGAAAGATCAAATCTCGAAAGACCGATTGGTTTAGTATCCTTGGAAACACTAGATATATTCATAAGTTTTACATTACATCATAAAATGAAAAACTAATACAACAACATAATATTTCCACAATCCACATTATTAACCCCTCATAAAATCCCAGCAGGACATTCATAACTTACTTCTTCACATCCTGGGAAAAATAAAACATAAAAAAAAGGGGTGAGCTCAAATGCCCAGTAAGGATAACAATAAAGTGGAAACTTTCATAAATAAGAATAAACATTTAAGGCAATGTATAACTAAAACAAAAGCCTTTTAAATACGAACTTTCAACATGGTATGGCATAAATAAAATGAAATAATGCCATTTACTTATTCACATGGATATTCTACTAAATGAATAATCACATGCAAAAATCAATAACCACTTTCATAATGTTGGAATGCATAATGCCAGACTATCATAACCACATAGCCAAGGCCTCGTGCCAAGACTACAAATAAGATTTTGTCAAGGCCTTGTGCCAAGACACTAGTTTGTCTCATGAGACCTACCGATGCATCGAGGAGCTATAGCGGGCTCCACCCGTCACTTATTAAGTCCAATGCATTCCCATATGAAAAGGTTTAAACATAACATAAACATTCGTATTAAAACTAGCATACGAAATGTCAATACTTTCACCATAAACTATGAATGGTATAAAAATAGCACATCCACAGTCAAACATATCACAAAACCTTCAATACAATATAGAAGTTTTGTATCATAATAAATCAACTTCAAATAATCTTAAAATCCATCAAAGGATGTTGACATAGATGAAATCAAAACACTTTTTAGAGAAATATCTCCTTTTATTTTGAAATCATTTAAGATCCATATAAAATAAAACATTTTCTTTGAAAATATTCTTATAATCTTGTAAGGAAAGATTCAACGATTTTATAACGGCGGAAAATAACCGCAACCCGCCGTATAAGTTAAAAAAAACATTCTTACCTCAATTTTGTCGAAAAGGTTAAAAAGGACCTTGTTTTGAAAACGACGGAAAGATTCCTTTATAAACCTCTTATAAAAAGTCAACAAGGGTATAAATGATTTTAACCCATATTCTTGTAAATAGTAAAAATGTTTGGAAATACATTTTTAAGAAACATGGATGTGAATGATAAAGATATCCCAGTAGATTATTACGTATAAACAACCTCGGGTAATGAAGAGATTGTGAAATAACCCTTACCTTGAACTTTTTCTTGGTTGGGGTAGGTTAACCTCCTGTATAATGGTGAAATAATTGTTATTAAATTGTAAAAGAATCATATACATTAATATGATATCATATATGATCTTTTAACATTGCTTTATTAATAATATCTTAGTATTATCGTTGTTTCGGTGATAATCGATTCGTTCTTCTTAAATGTTTGGTTACGTAAGACATGTTTGTAATGGATAGATTATATCTTATTCATAATCAGAATGATATTAACATTATTTTTAGCCCTAAAATGAGAATAATACTTGAATGGATATGATGGAGAACGAATCTTATCGCGTTCGTGGAGACGGTAGTCCGTACGTACGCACGAACGCTACTTCCATTTAATTTTTATTTTAAAAGAATCAAATCCAAATGATACATAGGTATATTACTATTCCAGTATAATATAATATTTTATATATGTTACTTAAGTTCATTAACACCATCCTTTATACGTTCCATGTGTGGTATGAACGAGTCATATCATTTTAAGGGGGCGGTAGTCCGCACTTCCTCAAATGAAATTATCGTATGTATATACAACATGAAACGAATAATGGAATGAAATAAAATGGAATTACAGAAGCTTATATATAAAATATATATCATTAATATCATATTTAATTACAGTGCCATCATAATGGCCACCATGAGAGGTGGTAAGATGTATTTGAACAATCATCGTTTCGCGAGGCGTTAGTTTGTCATCCACAGAAACATTATGTTCATCATCCATTAGATGGAGTTGTGTGTATGTTTAGTTTGAATCCTTCTTATAACAACATCCTAGTATATTTAGGATACTGGTGTTGTTACAAATGAAAGGAAATAAAAAGATTTTGGGGGTTGGAGAAGCAAAATAAATGAAAATACTTTAAGAGAAATTGTTACCTTTAATTTAGGTAACTCACTTTGGTTGGAACCAAAGGACTTCTTGAAATGCTTTCTGCCTAAGGGGAAGCTTCAAGGAGGAGGAGAGGGATGTGGGGAGCTTAGTTGGGCAGAGTTTGGACGAGCCAAGTGGCTTGAGAGGTGTGAGGAAATGAGAAGGAGGAGTGCCCTTTTATAAGAGGGGTGAGGGGCACCTTTGGAAAAGCTAGAAATATTAATTTATAATAAATTCATATTCGGTTTCTAATGGCTCCAAAGTTGACTATTCAAAGGTTAAGGTGGGGATAGGTCGAAAACCACTCAACCAATAGAATTTAGACAGGTTTGGGTACTTATATTAACCTTATCTTTAAGTATTAACTCTAAGTTAATTAGTTTCACTTTTACAATGTCTCTTTATATTTTTATATAATATGGTTAATAAACTTACTATATACATCCAAGCGACCCCCAAGTGGTCCATTAATGATTAACCTATCATAATATAAGTCTCTTGGCCGAACCTTAGATTTTTAGGAATTTAATATCAATTAATAATATAATATTTGTTTTAAGAACTCTTTTATGTCAATTTTGACACTATTCAATAGTTGATTTTTGTGAAACTCATAACAGATTGATTACTTCGAACAAAGTCAATTAAATCAATCCTAATATATCATATTATCCTAGAAAATTAGTTTAATTCATTAAAAGTTTCATATTATATTTATTTGGGTATTTATAATATCAATTATGTTAATTTTTTACTATTTTAGTAATTACTGCATCATCATTGTGTCATAAATAAAATAAATTATTTAATGTCTAAAAATTATAAATAAAACATCATTATGTAGGAAATCCTTTTAGCTTTCTAATGAATATTTATAATCGAAAATCCAACATGTATAACCCTATGTAACAATTGTTCTTATAAAAGATGTAAGCTTATGCCATTTTTATTTTTATTTTAACTTTATTAATATAATGTGTCCCTACCACATACAAGTGGCTCCAAGGGGTCCCCAAATTGACCCAAGGATGCCCATGGTCGGGTATGTGTCCCCCAATAAGGTTACGACACGTTTTAGGGTAATTTTGTATTATTATAATATTATTTTTTAACCCTTATTTACCGGATTTACCCTTTAACCATGGTAAATAAAATATTTACCGCAGTAATTATTCAAAATGTCTAAAAATAAAAGTTACCTATTTACACAATTTGAACATCCTGATTCCAAATATGGAATCCATTTTTCTAAATTCAAAACACAAAAGTGGCAGAAATTAATTTAAAATTAATTCCCGCTGTCAAAACAAAAAGCGTGTTTTTAAGAGATAATAACTATCAAAAGATTGACACTTGTTTATGTTCGGTTTAATTGTAAAATTTTGTCTAATGACCAACATTATATTAAATTGTAAAAATATATTCTAAATATACTTTAAAACCACTCAAATTCATAATTTATCACTATTAATTATTTTGATTAAAAAAGTTGTTTTTAATTAAAATTTAGTAATTTTCACTATTCATCAAAATATGAAAATTATCCGAAATGTACCAAAATTTCACCTTAGGCTAAATTCGATATTCCGAAACCAAAAATGAAGTCCATTTTAAAATATAAAATATATATAATTTCAAAAAGTAGGTATTACTATTCATAACGGCTAGTTTGATTGGTTGTGGTGTGTGTTAAAACTCAAGGTTGCGTACAACACACGCTACTGTATTATTCAAAGAAAGTGTACCGTGGAAGCTTGGGATGTTTCATTTTAAATTTTTTATGTCCCCATTTAGTCAAAAAGTTTAAAATATTGTATTTAAAAAGGGTTCACTATTAAATTTGATAATACTGAAAATGAATTTGTTCTTGCATTATATCTAAGAAACTCATAATATGGATTCTAAAATTATAAGGATTATATAAACATTAAAATTTATCTAATACTATTCATAACCTCTTTTGAACGGCTTGTTTGGTAAGTCATGGTGTGCTTGAACTTGGTGTTGCATGTAGTGAAAGTTATTGAATTATTTTGAAGAACTAACACACTATGAAATCTTGGGGTGTTACATTCTCCCCTCCTTCAATAAATTGCGTCCTCGCAATTTGAAATTATTCTTCGAAAATAAAAGGTTGAAAATAGATAATATATTTGTGGGAAACCCCACATCGGAAATTGGGTTACTAAAATTTAGTCTTAATATGAGGAAAAGAGAAATGAAAGTGTCACCACCAAATTATGATCTCGATTAGGAGAACATTGGTGGCAATTTGAGACATATAATTGGAGGAAAAACGTAAATATTTATAGGGAGTGATTGAGGTCATCAATCACAAACAAGTATAAAATTGAGTTCCTTAAATTCATCAATCTATGATGAATTGAAATACCATCGGTTCAACAAAACATAGGGTATTAGGATAATACATTTTTGACGTTTCAAAATATCCTAGTTGAAATCCCACATCGAAAAATGAATTAATGAGGCCTCTATTTAAAATAAAGAGTCGAAAGTATGAAGATTACCGAAAATAACACATACTAGGGTTCCATGTAGGAAAATATGGATATGGAAGAAAAATATAACCATCAATTATCTGATGGAGAGTGGTAGAGAACATGGCTATAAAAAGGCCAACAATCCCAAAGCCATAAATTAGTGATGATTTAAGGTACCATCTAGGAAAACATTTTTGTTCAAAGTTGCTTTTCTTAATATTGAGGAATTTATTTATGAGATTGGCTAAGATCATAAGGAGATATACTTACTTTATAATTAGAGTTTTATCCATTAATAAATTTCTACCACAAACTCATCTTTCACTCTAAAAGATAATAGAATGTAAAAAAATTCTATTTACACTATTCGTATAGGGTTCCAAAATAAACGAATTTATAATTCATCTACATGATCTTTTAATAAAAACTACATTATTTAATCCAGGACATCTCATGGTCCAGTGGTAGGTGATACACCCTTGTCGCCCTTCGGTTGCGGGTTCAAGTCTCGCAGCCTTGCCGGACGCGACGGGTTGCCGCCCGACCTCCGGGTTGTCCTTTTATGGCAATCCAAAATAATCCAAACTAGAACTATCCAAAATACTTCTGTCCAAACTCACAGTCTAACATTTATAAGGAAGGTAAACATAATATAGATCCTTTTTACCCCGTAATAGCATATGAATACCTTCATCATGTATTACCATATTCCTTATTGATTACATTCATGCTCCCTTATTCTATATAGAATACTGGATATACTTCATCAATCCAAAAATGTTTTAAACCCCAAAAATGATGGAATATACAAATCATTAATCAGTTCCAAGGTAGTCAAGAATATCCAATATTTTTTTTTTCAAAATAATCATGTATTATTCGAAAATCACTACCTCGGTATCAGAACTATATTATGGTTTATCATTCTCTCAACCATATATTTTCCAAAAATCTATCCTGCTAATGAGTCACTTTTCTTTGTTCCACACAATCTCAAGTCCTTAATGAAATAGTACTGCAGTACAATCCTTATATACTCCATAATTATTATAACAAGTACATTGTTGATACAACACTCAATTGACATAATCAACATAAGAACTCTAATCATTCCTCTTCATCTGTGGTAGTATCATAAATTGATTATTATCCAATAACATCATTTGCGGCATAGTCTGATGACTGGGACATAGGTTCGCGTAGTGTCCAAACTCCTTGCAAATGAAGCATTGTACATTTGAAACCATTTTCTTACCCTTGCAGTCACGTACTTTGTGCCCTTTTCCTCCACACTTATAACAAACTCCCATTCCTTTCAGGCAAGTTCCAGGGTGTTTCTTTCCACAGTTACCTCATATGGGAAAATTCTTCTTTTCCCTCTTCCCTTTATCCATCTTTTTCTCTTCTATCCTTTTCTTCTCTTGCTTCCCTTCAAATCCATAGGACTCAGTAAGGTCTTTACTTATCTTATCAATACATGATATTATTTCTTCATATGATGATAATACATGGGAGACTATTTCTCTTATAAATTATAGCTTAAGACCATGAAAGATATGATCCTTCCTTCTCTTTGGATCATGCGCATTTCTGGAGTTCTCATTCCTTCTACTGGGCGCCATTTCTAAACAATGGCATAAACTAGATCAGTTTATGAATCAAAATACATAATCCCATACTTATAAAACACTAAACATAAATTGAACTATATATGGATATAATCCATAATCATAAATATGTTTTCTTTGAGGAAGTATATACTCATAAACCCTTCATAATGATTTGTAAAGAAAGTGAGAGTTATCCTAAGCATATCCCCTGGGAGTGTCGTAACCAAGAGTGCAGCAAGGCCCGTTGTCGTGCACCAGTTCCCGTTCGAGTCTAGCTCAAAGCGGTGTTTTCGGGTTTTACCCCTAGGTACATCTGTGCCAGAGCCGCCTCTACCTGCTCGTATCCAGACAGGGATGTATTGCTCGGAAAACTCACAAAATCTCTACAATACCAAAATTCTAGGAAGTTCTTCTATACTAATCCTCAAAGTTCATCTTAGGTCTACGTGCTCTAATCAGAGTTTATCTAAATCTAGCTTCCAAGGTTTGTACTAAACTTCCTCTGATACCAACTGTAACGCCCCGACCCCAGCTACCCAGAGTCGGTGCATTACTTCGTAACATTGGCATGATCACAAGAAAGATCAAATCTCGAAAGACCGATTGGTTTAGTATCCTTGGAAACACTAGATATATTCATAAGTTTTACATTACATCATAAAATGAAAAACTAATACAACAACATAATATTTCCACAATCCACATTATTAACCCCTCATAAAATCCCTGCAGGACATTCATAACTTACTTCTTCACATCCTGGGAAAAATAAAACATAAAAAAAAGGGGTGAGCTCAAATGCCCAGTAAGGATAACAATAAAGTGGAAACTTTCATAAATAAGAATAAACATTTAAGGCAATGTATAACTAAAACAAAAGCCTTTTAAATACGAACTTTCAACATGGTATGGCATAAATAAAATGAAATAATGCCATTTACTTATTCACATGGATATTCTACTAAATGAATAATCACATGCAAAAATCAATAACCACTTTCATAATGTTGGAATGCATAATGCCAGACTATCATAACCACATAGCCAAGGCCTCGTGCCAAGACTACAAATAAGATTTTGTCAAGGCCTTGTGCCAAGACACTAGTTTGTCTCATGAGACCTACCGATGCATCGAGGAGCTATAGCGGGCTCCACCCGTCACTTATTAAGTCCAATGCATTCCCATATGAAAAGGTTTAAACATAACATAAACATTCGTATTAAAACTAGCATACGAAATGTCAATACTTTCACCATAAACTATGAATGGTATAAAAATAGCACATCCACAGTCAAACATATCACAAAACCTTCAATACAAAATAGAAGTTTTGTATCATAATAAATCAACTTCAAATAATCTTAAAATCCATCAAAGGATGTTGACATAGATGAAATCAAAACACTTTTTAGAGAAATATCTCCTTTTATTTTTAAATCATTTAAGATCCATATAAAATAAAACATTTTCTTTGAAAATATTCTTATAATCTTGTAAGGAAAGATTCAACGATTTTAGAACGGCGGAAAATAACCGCAACCCGCCGTATAAGTTAAAAAAAACATTCTTACCTCAATTTTGTCGAAAAGGTTAAAAAGGACCTTGTTTTGAAAACGACGGAAAGATTCCTTTATAAACCTCTTATAAAAAGTCAACAAGGGTATAAATGATTTTAACCCATATTCTTGTAAATAGTAAAAATGTTTTGAAATACATTTTTAAGAAACATGGATGTGAATGATAAAGATATCCCAGTAGATTATTACGTATAAACAACCTCGGATAATGAAGAGATTGTGAAATAACCCTTACCTTGAACTTTTTCTTGGTTGGGGTAGGTTAACCTCCTGTATAATGGTGAAATAATTGTTATTAAATTGTACAAGAATCATATACATTAATATGATATCATATATGATCTTTTAACATTGCTTTATTAATAATATCTTAGTATTATCGTTGTTTCGGTGATAATCGATTCGTTCTTCTTAAATGTTTGGTTACGTAAGACATGTTTGTAATGGATAGATTATATCTTATTCATAATCAGAATTATATTAACATTATTTTTAACCCTAAAATGAGAATAATACTTGAATGGATATGATGGAGAACGAATCTTATCGCGTTCGTGGAGACGGTAGTCCGTACGTACGCACGAACGCTACTTCCATTTAATTTTTATTTTAAAAGAATCAAATCCAAATGATACATAGGTATATTACTATTACAGTATAATATAATATTTTATATATGTTACTTAAGTTCATTAACACCATCCTTTATACGTTCCATGTGTGGTATGAACGAGTCATATCATTTTAAGGGGGCGGTAGTCCGCACTTCCTCAAATGAAATTATCGTATGTATATACAACATGAAACGAATAATGGAATGAAATAAAATGGAATTACAGAAGCTTATATATAAAATATATATCATTAATATCATATTTAATTACAGTGCCATCATAATGGCCACCATGAGAGGTGGTAAGATGTATTTGAACAATCATCGTTTCGCGAGGCGTTAGTTTGCCATCCACAGAAACATTATGTTCATCATCCATTAGATGGAGTTGTGTGTATGTGTAGTTTGAATCCTTCTTATAACAACATCCTAGTATATTTAGGATACTGGTGTTGTTACAAAAGAAAGGAAATAAAAAGATTTTGGGGGTTGGAGAAGCAAAATAAATGAAAATACTTTAAGAGAAATTGTTACCTTTAATTTAGGTAACTCACTTTGGTTGGAACCAAAGGACTTCTTGAAATGCTTTCTGCCTAAGGGGAAGCTTCAAGGAGGAGGAGAGGGATGTGGGGAGCTTAGTTGGGCAGATTTTGGACGAGCCAAGTGGCTTGAGAGGTGTGAGGAAATGAGAAGGAGGAGTGCCCTTTTATAAGAGGGGTGAGGGGCACCTTTGGAAAAGCTAGAAATATTAATTTATAATAAATTCATATTCGGTTTCTAATGGCTCCAAAGTTGACTATTCAAAGGTTAAGGTGGGGATAGGTCGAAAACCACTCAACCAATAGAATTTAGACAGGTTTGGGTACTTATATTAACCTTATCTTTAAGTATTAACTCTAAGTTAATTAGTTTCACTTTTACAATGTCTCTTTATATTTTTATATAATATGGTTAATAAACTTACTATATACATCCAAGAGACCCCCAAGTGGTCCATTAATGATTAACCTATCATAATATAAGTCTCTTGGCCGAACCTTAGATTTTTAGGAATTTAATATGAATTAATAATATAATATTTGTTTTAAGAACTCTTTTATGTCAATTTTGACACTATTCAATAGTTGATTTTTGTGAAACTCATAACAGATTGATTACTTCGAACAAAGTCAATTAAATCAATCCTAATATATCATATTATCCTAGAAAATTAGTTTAATTCATTAAAAGTTTCATATTATATTTATTTGGGTATTTATAATATCAATTATGTTAATTTTTTACTATTTTAGTAATTACTGCATCATCATTGTGTCATAAATAAAATAAATTATTTAATGTCTAAAAATTATAAATAAAACATCATTATGTAGGAAATCTTTTTAGCTTTCTAATGAATATTTATAATCGAAAATCCAACATGTATAACCCTATGTAAAAATTGTTCTTATAAAAGATGTAAGCTTATGCCATTTTTATTTTTATTTTAAATTTATTAATATAATGTGTCCCTACCACATACAAGTGGCTCCAAGGGGTCCCCAAATTGACCCAAGGATGCCCATGGTCGGGTATGTGTCCACCAATAAGGTTAGGACACGTTTTAGGGTAATTTTGTATTATTATAATATTATTTTTTAACCCTTATTTACCGGATTTACCCTTTAACCATGGTAAATAAAATATTTACCGCAGTAATTATTCAAAATGTCTAAAAATAAAAGTTACCTATTTACACAATTTGAACATCCTGATTCCAAATATGGAATCCATTTTTCTAAATTCAAAACACAGAAGTGGCAGAAATTAATTTAAAATTAATTCCCGCTGTCAAAACAAAAAGCGTGTTTTTAAGAGATAATAACTATCAAAAGATTGACACTTGTTTATGTTCGGTTTAATTGTAAAATTTTGTCTAATGACCAACATTATATTAAATTGTAAAAATATATTCTAAATATACTTTAAAACCACTCAAATTCATAATTTATCACTATTAATTATTTTGATTAAAAAAGTTGTTTTTAATTAAAATTTAGTAATTTTCACTATTCATCAAAATATGAAAGTTATCCGAAATGTACCAAAATTTCACCTTAGGCTAAATTCGATATTCCGAAACCAAAAATGAAGTCCATTTTAAAATATAAAATATATATAATTTCAAAAAGTAGGTATTACTATTCATAACGGCTAGTTTGATTGGTTGTGGTGTGTGTTAAAACTCAAGGTTGCGTACAACACACGCTACTGTATTATTCAAAGAAAGTGTACCGTGGAAGCTTGGGATGTTTCATTTTAAATTTTTGATGTCCCCATTTAGTCAAAAAGTTTAAAATATTGTATTTAAAAAGGGTTCACTATTAAATTTGATAATACTGAAAATGAATTTGTTCTTGCATTATATCTAAGAAACTCATAATATGGATTCTAAAATTATAAGGATTATAAAAACATTAAAATTTATCTAATACTATTCATAACCTCTTTTGAACGGCTTGTTTGGTAAGTCATGGTGTGCTTGAACTTGGTGTTGCATGTAGTGAAAGTTATTGAATTATTTTGAAGAACTAACACACTATGAAATCTTGGGGTGTTACAACTTGCGTGTGAGATAAATGCATATGTAATGGATGGAGCTCCCAAGCTAGTGGATGCAGCTCAAGTTAGGAGCCAAGGTGAAACCAATCCATGGAGATACAAAGGTGAACATGTGGAAAACTGTAAACACGACCCCAAAAGGATCAAGGTGTTTCTCCCCTAGGTCTTGGGTTAGTTTATCATACGCTAGATAAACTAACCAATAGAAAAATCTCATGATCATACCATTTATTTTATTTCTGTCATTTGCATGGTTTGTTTATTATGGAAGTGTTGTCACGATCACACAATTAATGAATTAAAAGAGCATGCAAGATGGAACTAAAATAAAACCGTCCTATACATAAATATTATCTTAGACATGGTAAATCACTTAAGTATATCCCACTTAATATTAAAAATCATGTAATAAAAGATAATAAATTGGAAATTTACGTATAAGGATAAAATCCCTCAAATAAATATTAAGTCGGTATAGCCTTCCATAATCTTGGTTAGAATCTAACCATAGTTCAAAGTGCTTGACCAACCCTAGTTGGGGTGCTTTCAATTATCGGGGACTTCTAATTCAAGGTTTTGGATTGAATTGACTTGGTTCGCATCAAGGGTTGACTACCACAGCAGGACTTGGTGTAACCAAGAGGCAAAGGTTGAGGAAATCCAAAATAAAAGAATTTCAGGATTGGGGAGTCCACTCAGCAGATCAAGGAGCTGCGAGTTAATACAGTTGGAATTTGGAATTCCTACCTAAAACACTTCAAGTTGCTTGACCAACCTTGGTTGGGGTAATGCGAAGGGCAATATGGATCCTTGCCACTAGAATATTCAGGCAACAGAATATTCCAAATTCAATGGTGAGGGCTATTGGATTTCGATAAAATAGTGGGAGAGTAATAAGTATTGATTTATTTATTTGTCTCAATTTTATAATAAAGTACTAAACCTTTTCTCATCTTAATTTATAGAAACTAAAATAAAATTAATTCAAACATATCATTGTGAACCATACTCGAGAAGGAAAACCTTCGCACCGACACCAATTTCCAAGAGTGGCACAGGCATTTACGCGTCATCCTTCGCTACGAAAGGAAATTGTATGTGCTGGAAGAGAATATTCCAATTGCACCTGGAAAGGAGGCCAGTGATGAGGAACTATCTCTCTACATGAAACACATGGATGATGCCACATATATCCACTGTTTCATGCTATCGGCCATGTCTAATGAGCTCTTGAAGCAACATGAAAACATGGACGTGTATATCGTGATGTCTCACCTTAAGGATCTCTACCACGATAAGTCAAGACAAGAGAGATATGAGATCTACAATTATTTTTTTACAACTAAGCTTGGAGAGTCTATGCCAGCTGGGCCTCATGTAGTCAAGCTTATTGGCTACATCGAACACCTGGACATCTTAGGGATTAAATTCCCAGATGAGTTGCGTACAGATCTCATCCTATTGTCACTGCCCAAGACCTTCTCAAGCTTTATTGTCAAATACAACATGAAAAATATTGATAAGAGTCTATCATAACTTCTAACCTTAATTTTCCAGGTAGATAAGGACATGGGGCGTGACAAACCTATAGTCCTTATGGTGAATTAGAAAAGTAAGGACAAGTAAAAGGGGCCAAAGACTTATAAACGGTCTGAATCCCTCGAGCGTCATCCCTCCAAGAAGGGGAAGATCCAGAGGCAGGGCCAAGAATGGGAGGCGGTGTGTTTTTCATGTGGCAAGCAAGGCCACTGGAAGAGGAACTGCACCCAGAAGCATGGGGATGCTAAAGGTGTGTTCGTTATCGAGTGTAATCATTCTATTTCTACACATTGGATTTTCGATACAGCTTGTGGGGATCACATATGTATTCAAATGCAAGAACAAAGTATATTTATAAAGATTTCCAGAGGAGAGGTGGATGGATTTATTATGTGACTAGAGTTACCATGAACATAATTTATGTATCTTCTTTGGATATGGATGGATTTATTTTCATGTTTGGAAATAAGTGTTCTCTCTTTTATAAGAGCAATTTATGTTATGGTATGGAGCATTTAAATAATGTTTTGAGTGTATTAAATTACAAAAAATAAGTGTTGGAAATTGATAACGAAACAAACTCACATGACTCATACATCACCCAGTTGTGGCATCACCGTCTCGGTCATGTAAATGAGAAGTGATTGACAAATATATGCCAAGATGTCTATTTAGACTCTACTAAGCTAAAACCACTTGATAGATGTCACACTTGTTTAAAAGGTAAAATGACCAAGCTACCTTTTGGTGGACAGGGTGAAAGGGCCACAGAGCTTCTAGGATTGGTGCACACGGATGTATGTGGACCATTTCTAGTAGAATCTAGAGGTTGATATTCTTACTTCATTACTTTTACTGATGATTTAAGTAGATATGGCTATTTCTACATAATGAGGTATAAGTCAGAGTCCTTAGATAAATTTAAGGAATTCAAGAATGAAGTGGAGAATCAGCTTGGTAAAAAGATAAAGAAACATTGATTGGATCGAGGTGGAGAATATCTGAACCAAGAGTTCATCGATCTTCAACGGGAGTATGGGATTATCTCTCAGCTCAGTCCTCCTTATACACCACAGTGGAATGGTGTTAGTGAAAGGAGGAACCGCACCTTGTTGTACATGGTGAGGTTGATGATGAGTCATACAGATCTTCCATTATCCTTTTGGGGATATGCATTTCAAACTGTAGCATACACATTAAACCGAGTACCAACTAAGGCAGAAAATGGAATTCCATCCAAGTTGTGGAATGTAAAGAAACCCATTTTGTATCAAACTTGTGTATGGGGATGCGAGGCATTTGTTAAGGCCTTATTAGTCAATAAACTAGCACCCTGGGGCATGAAGTGTAACATTATCAGATATCCCAATGAAACGAAAGGATATTACCTATATAACCCTTCAGATAAGAAAGTGATTGTCGCTAGACAAGCCATCTTTATAGAGAGTGAGCACATCCTCAAAAAGGATAGTGGGATCAAGATTGATGTCAACGATGTTGATGCTAAAGATACACAAGAGTTGGTATAGGAACAAGTTCCACAGGTCCCTGCTGAAGATGTTCCAGAAACAGAAGTACTGTGTATGAGCTTAAGAGAGGTAAGGGAACCAGAGAGATTTGGTTTCCTAGTCACTGAGGATGGTGAATCATTATTGTTGGACAAATATGAACCTATCTCATACAAGGAAGTAGCAGAAAGCTCAAAAGCTGCAAGATGGCTTGTAGCTATGAATTCTGAGATGGATTCCATGTATTAGAACCAATTCTGGGTTCTGGTCGATGAGCCAGTTGATGTAAATCCTGTTGGATGAAAATGGGTATTCAAGAGAAAAATGGACATGGAAGGTCAAGTTAGCACCTATAAAGAAAGACTAGTGGATAAAGGATTCAGATAGCATCAAGGAATTTACTATGATGAAACCTTATTTCTAGTTTCCATGTTTAAATCCATAAGAATCATACTTTCCATAGCATCTTAACATGACTACGAGATTTGGAAAATGGATTTTAAAACAGCATTCCTTAACGGGAGCCTTCAGGAAGATGTCTATATGAAACAACCATAAGGGTTTGTGACACCCGGTGAAGCCAAACGGGTTTTCAAGTTGTAGAAATCCATTTATGGATTAAATAAAGCATCCAGGTCATGGAACATTTGATTTGATGAATCCATAAAGGAATTTGGTTTCATTAAGAACAAATGTGAGACCTGTGTTTATAAGCGGTTTAATGGGAATGTGATCATTATCCTAATAATATATGTTGACAACATATTTCTTATTGAAAACGATGTACCAGTCTTACAGTTAGTTAAGGACTGGTTGAAAAAGTGTTTCTCCATGAAGGACTTGGGTGAAGCAGCCCACATTGTAGGGATCAAGATCATTCATGATAGATCCAAGAGGCTACTTGGACTAAGTCAGGGTATATACATTGACCAGATACTAATGAGATTTAGTATGGAACAATCCAAGAGGGGGTTAGTTCATGTGTCACATGGCCTACATCTTTCTAAGAAAATGTTTCCACAGACACAATAGGAGAAAGATAGAATGAGTAAGATACCATACGCTTCGGCTATAGGATCCATCATGCATGCCATGTTATGTACAAGGCTTGATGTTGCCTATGCACTGAGCATGGTAGGCAGATATCAACTAGATCTAGGAGAATATCATTGGACTGTTGTTAAGACTATCCTTAAGTATCTAGGAAGATCTAAGGATATGTTCCTGGTGTATGGAGGAGGCGTCGATCTTTTCATTAGAGGGTATGTTGATACTGATTTTCAGACAGATCAGAATGATCTGAAATCACAATCTAGATATTTTTTTGTCTCAATGGAGGAGTTGTGATCTAGAAGAGTTAAAAGTATCCAATTATTGCCGATTCTACAGTGGAGTCTGAATATATAGTGGCTTCTGATTCAACCAAGGAAGTCGTCTGGATTTGGAACTTTTTCCAAGAGCTTGATGTGGTCCCCAGAATTAAAGACCTTGTCACATTGTATTGTGATAATACTGTAGCGGTGTCTCTTTCAAAATAACCAAGGTCACATCGACGGACAAAGAGCATACTCTAGAAGTGTCACCTCTTGAGGTATTTCAATCAGAGGGGTGAATTTGTAGTGAGCAGAGAGTCCACGTAAGAGAACGTGGCAGACCCCATGACTAAAGACCTGTCTTAGTAGAAGCATGGATATCATGTGAGAGCTAGTGGGTTAAAGGTTGTTAGCAGTTGGCTCTAGTTCAAGTGGGTGTTTGTTGGAGTTGGTGGCCTAGAACCAACTACTTTGTACTTTATTCATTAATAAATACCTTATCACTCTTGATTGTTCTTATTTGTAACAATTCATGTGATAATGTCTTTAGGACAGCTGTTGCATTAAAGGCTCATAGCGGATCCCTTCTATGATGAGAACCCAGAAGTGCCATAACACTGTTCTTGAATATATGTTCTATAGTCGGATGATGTTATTTGAGGGACACAAATAATACAAGACATTAGGGGTGAGGACTCATAAAACATTGAGGCACCTTCTCATGTTGTGCGCCCATGGTAATATCCAGGAGGATATTATGAGAACGAAACCCGCCAGTAGGAAATCCACATTTCATAATGTCATTGGATGTTCCTATCTGCGAACGTGTTTATTGGTCCTTAGAATTTAATATTATTATTAATGGTTATTAAAACTCACGCACTTATATGTATTGACAAAAACTGTGATGACACACTGTTCACAGCGAGGTAGGATACGTTGGGTGCGTCACAAGTAATACTGCATTAACAGATAATGCGAGAAAGGATTTATCCCTTCTGTTCCATAATGGATGTAGATATCTTAGGACCTTTGATGAAATTGATATAGCCTAAATAAATCAATGGCCATAGTAAGGTATGGGCGAGTTCAGTTCTGAAAAGACAAAGAAAGAATAATCGAGCACATGGGTTGATAGCACTAGCATGCAACCCACTTGATTCTAGATATCATGAAAAAGGGATTATATTACATGGTAAGCGTTCGTATGAGGTGACACATCATTGAGGAGTTAACTTATTTATCTATGGGTGTCTTGGCGTGTTGCTAGACGCTAACCTTGGACTTTAGGTAGGCTCCGCCTAATGCCACTAAGAAAGAGGCCTAGAGGGTCACAAACTAAGTGTGTCCATGTATCTCAATTAAATATTAATTTAACAAGTTAAATAAAGATTATTCCTGACTATGGTTTAATAATTATTTAAGGATGCCTGATCGCATTTATTTTGACACTAGTTATTCCAGAGAATATATTATGGACGAAATAATATATATTTATTAGACAGTAATGCAGTTACATTTATTTAAGAAATAAATAGCCATTACTCAAGGACTAATAAATGTGGTGGAGGAAATAAAGAAAAATGTAAAGTAAAAGTACACGTCATGTACATTGAATATACACTCCGTGTAGTTTTATGGAAAACGAGTACACAATGTGTATTAATGATTACACAGTGTGTAGTTTTTCCAGTTGGGATTTTGAGTAAATAATATCGTTTTATTAAATAATATTTATTATAATAAACATGGAAACATGTTAATGAATTAATCATTCGGCATAGGGGTTTTCAATAAGAGTTAATGAAATAAGTAAAATGCGTAACACATTTATTTATTGTCATAAATCTTTAACCTCAAACCTGATTATAAATATCCTCAAAACCCCAACACTTTTCCCCAATAATTGTGCACAACAATTCTGGAGAGTTCTCTCAAGGCTGAAAGAACTCCTTCCTCCAATAATGCTCTCAATACTGAGAGAGATCCACCACCACCAGATCAATGCGATCGAAGGCGGACATCACAAGCGATGGTTCTTCCGCGATAGCACCCGAAGATCCCTTCAGTGACATCCAGAGATACGTGGAGCACGTGTGGATCATGGCTAGAGGAATCCTACACATGGATTCTACGGCGCAACAACGGATCACACCGGATCGTGACCAGAGAAATCAACGAAGAAAGAATTCCATCAAGATAATTCTTGTTAATTAATTAAATTAATTATAACCAACATATGATGATCATATCTCTATGGTTCTAGAACTCCCTCTTTTGTTTTTTATTCATCATTATATTCCGAAGATCTGGAATTTTACATCATTATAGATCTTGGATTGATCGTTGTTCACGCTAAAATTAAAGTTGGTCACTCCCACCAATGCTCTTCCGCTGTGCGTGGAACCTACAGAGAGTTATCGTGTGTTGGAAATAATTCTACACACGATTGATCGATGTTTTTGGAAATAGATGTGGGTGTCACTACTGGAAAAAGAGCCATTTTCAATGGTTCACAACTGTTGGGAAAGGCCGCAGAACCGTTGGGAATATCTATCCCAACGGTTCTGCAAACCGTGGGGAAGTAAGCCATTGGGAAAAGTTTTCCAACGGTTTACAAAGAACCGTTGGGATAGGTTAGAAAAATCAACCTATCCCAACGGTTAACATTAACCGTTGGAATATGTTTTCCCAATGGTTTTATGTAAACCGTTGGGAAAACCCAACAAAATCTCTAGATTTTCCCAACGGTTCACTCAAAACTGTTGGGAAAACGCCAACTATACATCTTTTCCCAACAGTTTGAAACAGTTGGGAAAGATTTTATACCAATGGTTCCATATAAACCGTTGGTATAAACCTCCTTATAAGACTATGACAACAGTTTCAAACCATTGGAATAGCCTATGCTGTGCAAATTGTGCAACAGCCTACAATTTGCACAGCAGACTGCAATTTGCACGGGGGAGGAGCAGGGTCTCCATTCACCTGTGATTCTTCAATCCCTCTCCTTTACCTATAATAACCAACTAACATATACATATACCGAAAAAATTCATATACATTTAACATATAATACATCCTGAAACTATACACATTCAGAATTAAATCAGAATTCATAACGTAATTATAAAGATACATAATTTAGAATCCATTTAGAATTTATTTTAAAATTCATTTAGAATTAATTTATAATTCATTTTAAAATTCATTTAAAATTAATTTCAAATTTAGATGACAATTATATGTGAAATTTGGAATTCAATTCATAATTTGATCGGCTTTTCGTATACTGGTGTTTTTACTATATATGATATCCATTTTAAACAAAATACATGCACTTGGAGTAGTACCGGTCACACCATTCCTCGTATTGAGGCATGATTGACTAGTGCACGTCACACATGACCCATTGATCATTTTCCTAAAGTATCAACATATTCTGAAAGGGTTTCGTTGGTTTTCCATATGCCAGTTATTATCACTTAAAATGTGGATCATTTAAAAAAATGACATTTTTTAGTGATCCCCACCACACCGCAACTCGAATTGTGGAGAGGTTTACTATTAAACGTCAAAAATAACCCATGGATTGTTTTCCTAATGTTTCAACATAATTTGAATGTGTTTGGTCAGTTTTTCGTATGTCAGTTGTTGTTTTCACTTAAAATGCTTTCCATTTCAAATAAAAGTGATCCACTTTGAGTTGTGGCGGCCACACCGAGGCTCAGATTGAGGTGTGGTTGACTCGTACACATCAAAAATGACCCATGGATCCTTGTCCTAATGTATCAACACAATCCAAATGTGTTTGGTCAGTTTTTCAAATGTCAGTTGTTATTTTCACTTAAAATGAAGTCAATTTTAAACTATAGAGAGCCACTTAGAGTGATCCTGGCCACACCGTGACTCAGACTGAGGTAGGGTTTACTCTAACACGTCACAAATGACCCATGGATTGTTGTCCTAAAGTTTCAACGGAATCCTAATGTGTTTGGTTGGTTTTCAGTATGTCACTTGTTGTTTTCAATTAAAATGATTCCAATTCAAAGAAAAGTGAGTCACTTTGAGTTGTCCCGGCCACACCAAGGCTTGGATTGAGGGCGGTTGACTCGTAAACATCAAAAATGAACCATGGATTGTTTTCTTAAAGTTTCAACGGAATCCAAATGTGTTTTGTGTGGTTTCAGTATGTCAGTTGTTGTTTTCACTTAAAATGTTTTCCATTTCAAAGAATAGTGAGTCACTTTGAGTCGTGGCAGCCACACCAAGAATTGGATTGAGGCTTCGTTGACTCATACACATCACAAATGACCCATGGATCCTTTTCCTTAAGTTTTAATAGAATCTGAATGTGTTTGGTCAGTTTTCTGTATGTCAGTTGTTCTTTTCACTTAAAATGAAGTTTATTTTAAACTATAGAGAGACAATTCGAGTGGTTCCGGCCACACCGCTCCTCGGATTGAGGTGGGGTTTACTCGTACACGTCACATATAACTCATGGGTTGTTTTCCTAAAGTTTCAATGGAATACGAATTCATTTGGTCAGTTTTCCGTATGTCAGTTGTTGTTTTCACTAAAAATGATGTCCTTTTGAAACAAAAGAGAGACACATCGAGTGGTTTCGACCTCAACACGCCTTGGATTGAGGTGGGGTTGACTTGTAGACGTCACATATGACCCATGGATCGTTTTCCTAAAGTTTCAACCGATTATGAATGCGTTTGGTCGTTTTTTTGTATGCCAGTTGTTCTTTTCAGTTAAAATGATGTATATTTTAAACAAAAGAGATACACTATGAGTGGTGTCAGCCACACCACACCTCGGATTGAGGAGGGGTTGAATTGTACACATCACATATGACTCATGGATCGTTGTTCTAATGTATCAAAACAATTAGAATCTGTTTGGTCAGTTTTTCGTATGTACTTAAAATGTTTTCCATTTTTAACAAAAGAGAGACACATAGAGTGATCCCGAACAAACCAGGACTCGGATTGAGGCGGGTTTGACTCGTACACATCACAAATGACCTATGGACTGTTGTCCTAAAGTTTCAATGGAAACCAAATGAATTTTTTTGGGTTTCAGTATGTCAGTTGTTGTTTTCACTTAAAATGTTTTCCATTTCAAAGAAAAGTGAGTCACTTTGAGACGTGGAGGCCACACTGAGGCTCGGATTGAGGTTCGGTTTACTCATACACATCACAAATGACCCATGGATCCTTTTCCTAAAGTTTTAACACAATCCGAAGGTGTTTGGTCGGTTTCCTGTCTGTTAGTTATTGATTTCACTTAAAAATATGTCCATTTTGAACAAAAGAGAGGATGTTTGAGTGGTCCCGGCCACACCACGCCTCAGATAGAGGCGAAGTTGACTCATAAACGTCATATTTGCCCCATGGATCGTTTTCCTTAAGTTTCAATAGAATCCGAATGCGTTTGGTCGGTTTTCCTTATGTCAGTTGTTGATTTCACTTAAAATTAAGTCCATTTTTACCAAAACAGAGGCACTTTGAGTGGTGTCAGCCACACTGGGCCTCGGATTGAGGCGGGGTTGACTCTTACACATCACATATGAGTCATGGATCTTTTTTTAAATGTATCAACACAATAAAAAGCCATTTGATTGGTTTGGCGTTTGTACGTAAAATATTGTCCATTATAAACAAAATGCATACACTTGGAGTGATACCGGCCACACCGTGCTTCATATTGATCCGGGGTTGACTCTTACACATCACATATAACCCATGGATCGTTTTCCTAGAGTTTCAATACAATCCTAAGGTGTTTGTTCAGTTTCCCGTATGTCAGTTGTTGATTTCACTTAAAAATAAGTCCATTTTGAACAAAAGAGAGGGAGTTTGAGTGGTCCCAGCCACACCGTGCCTCAGATTGAGGCGAAGTTGAATGTTACACGTCAAATTTAACCCATGGATATTTTTCCCTAAGTTTCAACAGAATCCGAATGCGTTTGGTCAGTTTGTCGTACGTCAGTTGTTGATTTCACTTAAAATTAAGTCCATTTTTAACAAAACATAGGCACTTTGAGTGGTGTCGGCCACACCGGGCCTCAGATTGAGCCGGGGTTGAATCGTACACATCACATATGAGTCATGAATCTTTTTGAAAAAGTATCAACACAATTAGAATCTGTTTGATCGGTTTGACGTATGTACGTAAAATATTGTCCATTTTAAACAAAAGAGGTACAGTTTGGGTGGTTCCGGCCACACCGAGCCTCGGATTGAGGCGGGGTTGACTTGTACACGTCACATATGATCCATTGATCGTTTTCCTAAAGTTTTAATAGATTATCAATGCATTTGGTCAGTTTTTCGTATGCTAGTTGTTGTTTTCACTTAAAATTAAAGTAATTTTTAACAAAAGAGAGACATTTTGAATGGTACCGTCCACACCGCGCCTCAGATTAAGGCGGGGTCGACTCGTACACGTCGCATATGACCCATGGATCGTTTTCCTGTAGTATAAACAGAATATGAATGCGTTTGGTCGGTTTACTGTATGTCAATTATTGATTTCACTTAAAATTAAGTCCATTTTTAACAAAACAGAGGAATTTTGAGTGGTTTTGGCAACACCAAGCTTCGTATTGAGGTGGGGTTCACTCGTACACATCAAATTTTACTCATGGATCGTTTTCCTTAAGTTTCAATATAATCCTAATGCGTTTGGTCTGTTTTTTGTATGTCAGTTGTTGATTTCACTGAAAATTAAGACCATTTTTAACAAAACAGATGCACTTTGAGTGGTGTCGATCACACCGGGCCTCTAATTGAGGCGGGGTTGACCCGTACACATCACATATGAGTCATGGATCATTTTTAAAAAGTATCAACACAATCAGAATCCGTTTGATCAGTTTGACGTATGTACGTAAAATATTGTCCATTTTAAACAAAAGAGGGACAATTTGGGTGGTTCTGGCCACACCGCGCCTTGGATTGAGGCGGGGTTGACTTTTATACGTCAAATAGGACCCATGTATCGTTTTACTAAAGTTTCAACAGATTCGGAATGCATTTGGTCAGTTTTTCGTATGCCATTTGTTGTTTTCACATAAAATTAAAGTCATTTTGAACAAAAGAGAGACATTTTGAATGGTATCGTCCACACCACACCTCGGATTAAGGCAAGGTTGACTCGTACACATCACATATGACCCATGGATCATTTTCCTATAGTATCAATGGAATAATAATTCTTTTGTTCAGTTTACCGTATGTCAGTTGTTGATTTCACTTAAAATTAAGTCCATTTTTAACAAAACAGAGGTATTTTGAGTGGTGTCGAACACACCGAGACTCGTATTGAGGCGGGTTTTATTTGTACACATTAAATTTTACTCATGTATCATTATCCTTAAGTTTCAATATAATACGAATGTGTTTGGTCGGTTTGCCGTATGTCAGTTGTTGATTTCACTTAAAATTAAGTCCATTTTTAACAAAACAGATGCACTTTGAGTGGTGTCGGCCACATCGGGCCTCGAATTGATGTGGGGTTGACTCTTACACATCACATATGAGTCATGGATCGTTGTGAAAAAGTATAAACATAGTCATAATCCGTTTGATTGGTTTGGCGTATGTACGAAAAATATTGTCCATTTTAAACAAAAGAGGGACAGTTAGGGTGGTTCTGGCTACACCGTGCCTTGGATTGAGGCGGGGTTGACCTGTACACGTCACATATGACCCATGGATCATTTTCCTAAAGTTTCAATAGATTTGGAATTCATTTGGTCAGTTTTCCGTAAGCCATTTGTTGTTTTCACTTAAAATTAAAGTCATTTTGAACAAAAAAGAGACATTTTGAATGGTACCGTCCACACCGCACCTTGGATTGAGGCGGGGTTGACTCATACACATCACATATGACCCATGTATCGTTTTCCTATAGTATAAATAGAATCGGAATGCGTTTGTTCGGTTTACCGTATGTCAGTTGTTGATTTCACTTAAAATTAAGTCCATTTTTAACAAAATAGAGGAATTTTGAGTGGTGTCGGTCACAACAAGCCTCTTATTGAGGCAGAGTTGACTCATTAATGTCACATTTGACTCATGGATCGTTTTACTTAAGTTTCAACAGAATATGAATGCGTTTGGTCGGTTCTTCGTATGTCAGTTCTAGATTTCACTTAAAATTAAGTCAATTTTTAACAAAACAGATGCACTTTGAGTGGTGTCGGCCACACTGGGCCTCGAATTGAGGCAGGTTTGACTCATACACGACTAATATGAGTCATGGATAATTGTTAAAAAGTATCAACAAAATCAAAAATTGTTTGATTGGATTGGCGTATGTACGTAAAATATTGTCCATTTTAAACAAAATACATACACTGGGAGTGATACCGGACACACCGCGCATCGGATTGATGTGGAGTTGACTTTTACATGTCATATATGACCCATGAATCTTTTTCCTAAAGTTTCAACACAATCCGAAGGCGTTTGGTTCGTTTCCCATATGTCAGTTGTTGATTTCACTTAAAAATAAGTCAATTTTCAACAAAAGAGAGATAGTTTGAGTGATCCTGGCCACACAGTGCCTTTTATTGAGTCGGGGTTGACATATACACATCACATTTAACCCATGGATCGTTTCCCTTAAGTTTCAATAGAATAATAATGCGTTTGGTCAAAGGGGAAGAGTCTAGTCGGGTACGCGGAGATGCTCGTCTACCTCTGGTACGAACCTCCATCGTACCATCGGCCTAAGAACTGAAAGAATGGAATAATGAAAAGTGCACATACTTATGTACTTGTAAAATCTACACATAGACAGCACATAACCGCATCATGTCATAAAAAATAACACCAAGGATCAGACAAAATAGAAGCAGTCATGCAGAGTAATGACTAGTGCACATACATATCAGAATCAGCTAAAAAAATGTTGCATAATTGCCATGTTTATTTCCTAAAACAAAGTAAAAAAAGAAAAATGATGAGACTCTAGAACATGGGTTTCCTCCCATGAAGCGCTATGTTTTACATCTTCATCCATATGGATGGACACTGGTCAATCGTCTTGGTCCATCGGCTCAGAACTCCTCTGCCTCTTACAAGAACTGGTGGCCGTGTCATCAAGCTCACAGGGACACTTAGTGGGATTGATCACTTCAGGAGCGTAGCGGGTGTGAATCTGGTGTGGAAGTAAGAGAATCTGGCGCTCGTCATCAGCCAGACGTTGAGTCACCTGTCGTGCGAGGTCAGATGGAGATGGGACGTGCACATCGATGATCATGGAAGAGGCAGACAAGCTAGACATTGTTGGTTAAGCTGCATCCACAAATAGATTCATTTTTATATATTATAACCTTTATAAATGTTTTTCCCATTTTTACAAACAATTAATGTGTGAAAATTGTGAAAAATAACTTATCGGATATATAAAAATGGATTTACTCATGGGCATGATGCATAATATCTCAAATATTCCTCATTGGATCCCAATTTGAAATTTTAATCCATTATCAAATGTCTTAAATCAATTTATTTTTATTTGGATCCTTAAGGTTGAACGCTTTTTGTAAAATCTATCCAAGGGAGGATAGACTAGTGACTTGGAATAAAATTGGATGCTATGTGGTGAAAACCACATTATAATCCTTGTTTAGGATATTATTGAGGTGGTTTGAGGATCAAATCTATCTTTTTAGAGAAAATCCAGCATGTCCAAGTTTGGTTGTCAAAGTTTTGAAGTGGGGGGTATTTGGTGGTTGAGGAGGGGGATGAGGGGGATGTCCAAGGACTAGGAGGAGGGGTGGGGGCTGTCCATGGTCAAGGAGAAGGGGAGAAGGGGTTGTACATGGTCCAGGAAGGAGGGGGGTTGTCCAGGGTCCATTGAGGAGGGGGATATCCAGGGTCCAGGGTGGAGGGTGGGGGGATTCCTAGGGTCCAGGAAGGAGGGGGACTATACAAGGTCCTGGGAGGAGGGTGGAGGGGGGTTGTCCAGGGTCCAGGAGGGGGGATGTCCAAGTTTCAGGAAAGAGGGGGGTCAGGCTGTACAAGTTCCAGGAGGGGGGGACTGTCCAGGGTCCAAGAGGGGGGTGTCCAGGGTCCATGAGGAGTGGGGGCTCGGTTAAAGGGAGGAAATCCCAAAATAATTCATTGAAAATTACCTAAACTTAATCCAAAAAACATCACAATTCCAATCCATCACCCAACCAACATCCAATTCATCCTAAATATCACTAACCTTCGCATGCCATAAACAACACAACCTAGTTTATACCAAATTAAAATAGAAAACAAAAATAATAGATGCAAAACATTAAAACTAAGGTAGTACTTACAGATTTAGAGTGCAGAAATACAAAATTGTTTGATTTAAGATGGATCTATGAGTGGAACGAGTTTCTGAGTCTTTGTATAGAGAGATCCCAAACGTTTAGGTCAAATCAAAATAGAAAATAAAAAAATAGATGAAGAACATTATAACTGAGGTAGAACTTACAGATTTGAAGTGTAGAATAGAAAAATTGTTTGATTGAAGAGGATGGATGGAGTTTCGGAGACTGGGTAACAAGAGAGCGTCGGGAGAGGTTCAATTTAGGGCTGTAGTTGAGCGGAGGGGGACTACAATCGAGCGGAGGGGCTACTGGATTTAGGGGAAAACATTCCCAACGGTTTTTAAAAACCGTTGTGAATGTAGCAACATATACCAACGGTTAGTGTATAACTATTGGTAAAAGTGTCTTAATTGAGGCCTATACAAACGGTTTTACAAACCATTGGTAAAATTCTTCATAAAATCCTCTATACCAACGGTTTTCTTAAAACCGTTGGTATACATGACCATTCCCAATGGTTTGATAAACCATTGGGATATAAGCGTTGGTAAAAATGGGATTTCCAGTAGTGTGTATTGATCCAATGACAATTCACCAAGTGAGTTGTGACTTGTTGGTTATATCCTTAGTGGATCCATGATAGGGAATTGAATACATACCGACCTAGGTTTGGACCCGTTCTTTCTAAAATTATTCATTTTCTTCTATATTCTCTACCATTGTCATCTTCATCATTGTTTTTCTCTGTTTTTTTACTATTTTCAAAATATTTAAAATCACCAAAAAAAATTGGAAATGCCAATATGTATCCCAACACTACTTCCTTGAGAGTGACCTTGAGCCAATGTGCTATATCATGGGTCTTATAAATGTAAATCTTACCATCCTCGTGATAAAGAAACAATAAAATTTTGGTGTTGTTTCTAGGGAGAATGTTAGGAGAGGTCCTCCTCTTATTTGAAAAATGGAAACTCATAAAAAAATTCCTTACAGGAAGTAGATGTAGTCACGTGGTGTACTTTAAAACACTTGTCATAAGATCCAAGTGAATTCCAAGCAACTGCAGTCGGCCTCTAGAAACATCCTTTTTATCCGCTACTAATTTCCCCATGATCCCGCGATGATCAGTTTTTGACCCTGCCGGAGAATAGAGAGAAAAAATAAAATGCATCACAATACATTCATTAATTATATATATATAAATTTATTTTATCACTATTGTTATTATTATTATATTATTATATTTATTATATTTATTATTATATATATTATATGAGATATTATTATAATATGTTATTATTTAAAGTATTACTATAATATTTATTATTATTGTTATTATATATTATAATATATCTTTTATAAAAAATGAAATAAAATAAGAGTGAAAGTGGGTAGGGGGAGAGTGGTTCGGCGAGTAGATACGTGGTGGTGGGTTGTGTGTCGCGCTGGCAGGGGAGGAAAGGGGTCTTTAGTGGCATGGTGATGGTAGTTCATGAAGAATTAGGTTCTGCAGATAGTGGAAGTGGAGACATGACTATGTAAGGTTTTGGATATGATGTGTGGTTTATTGTGGTCCTAGCGGTGGGTTCCACGACAGCTCGGATTGGAAGAGAGGATGTGTGGTCATAGATATATTCATCCTCATGAAAGAGGAACAGTTCATGAAAAGAAAATAGAACGGTAAAGGTGTGATTATCTGTTTGTGGTGGTTGTGGGTGTTGATTTCTTTACATATAAGATTCCAGGGATTCTGTGAAATTCCAATTTCAGTTTCCAGATTTGATTAATTTTTAATTTTTGGTTATTTTACTTCAATTTGTTGTGTCGTTGAATTATTCTTCGCCTAGTATTTGAAATCCTGCATTGTCATTGACTATTTTATGTTGCTGCTTTGTTTTCTACAATCAAACATATTGGGGGAGGCAGTGGTGTGTGATTTTGTCAGTTGTAGTAGTAACTGGATGATGATGGGTAAATGGGTGATGCAACAGTGGCTTGTTTGGGTGGAGGAGATTCCACGAGTTGGTGGTGGGGGAGTTGGGGCTGACGGTGGATGGATTATTCACTGTTGTATGGCGATGTAGCGGTGAGTGTGGAGTTATGGAGGGTGGTGACCCCTTGATGTATAAGCGTGTTGGGGATGTAGGGGTGGGTACAGAACCAACGTTGGGTTGAGGAGTCATCCTAGGTTGTTTTCTAATGGGGTGATTTAAAGAGTTTGTATAAGATGCTAGCGGTAGGTGCTGGGTGAACATTGAGTCACTTTGGCTTTTCCAATGGTGGGTATGAGGATGGAGATGGGAGTTGGGAGAGGGGGAGTCACCATTGGAATTTCTAACAGTGTTGGGTGGCTAGCCGTGCGTATGGAGCAGTGACACCTAAAAAAAATAAATTAAATTAATTAACAAATTTTAAAGAATGCATTAAATTTATTTCACTAAGTCAATTAACTAAAATAGCAGCAAAAATAAAAATTAAAACATTAACATTCATAATTGAAATTATTATATACCAAATTATCTATCTTACAATTATTAAACACATAATTAAAAAACATTTCAATTTTTAAAATAGTTTCACATATAAACAAAATAAATTAAAAAAGTAATTTTTTAAAATAATAAAAATTCAAATTCAATGAGATTAAATTAATTAATGTATATAAATAATAAAATACTATAATTAATAGACTAAGCTGAAAAATAAAAAAAACTAAAATGATATTTATTTATTAACAAATTTAAACGATATAAAAATTGAATAGCTGAATTAATAAGATAGAACGAAGAAAACAAGTATTTATAGAAATAATAAAATAATTTTAAAAAATATATATATTATTGAAACAAAACCAAAGAATAAAATATGAAAGTAAAAAAACAGAATGAATAAATTAATTCTATTATTCAAAAATTAAAAAAACACTAGAAACATACTTTTATCAAAAAAGAATATTCCTAATAATATGATACCTAAAATTAAACAATTGATAATTATTAACTAAAATAAAATAATTTAATAATAAAAAGAGGATAAAAAGTGAAAAATGATGTTGCAAAGTGCATTTAAAAACAGCCACATGAAACTCCCTCGCACTTAAAAGTTAATTTTTCTTCAAACAAATGAATGCTTTTCACTTTCTCAAATAGAAAAAAAACTATTTTATAGGAAGATAAAAAAATGAATCATGTCTAGAATGTTAAATATAGAGGAAAAGAATTTGTTTAGGCTTTTCAAATAATGTGTTAAAAAAGAGTCATTCCTCAATTCAACCACCCACATGATATCAAGGGAATAAACATTCATTCACTGTTAAGGATTTTGTGCCTCATATTTAAAATTAATTACATCCCATGTTCAATTCTAGTTCAAGTTCCAATTCTAAGAGTGATAATTGGTTAGATCAAGTTAAATTAAAATCTTAACAAAAAGGCACCTACAATTTTCACATTCTCTTAGGTTCTAAAAATGAAAGTTTAAATTTTTTTGAATCATATTTTTTATAAAACTAAAATGATCTTCATACATATCAATTGTACCCTTCTTCATTTTGGTTCAAAATTCATCTCACGCTAATGAACTCATTTTTCACTACTAGGAACATTTTTTTTTCAATTTTTACCTAGCCATGTATGTGTAAATAACTATCAAAATGCACTTATTTGATATGTAAATTGGTCTACCATAACCTACTAGTGCCTAGAGTCTCATATGTTCATCAGTGGATCTCATTTTTCCATTTTACTCCATTTTCAATTAGAATCTCAAATTACCATCTGATTTGGTTCCCTAAAGTGATTTTTTGATAATAAAATATGATACCACTGTGTTCAAGTTTAAATATCCAGTTTCCTAAAGTCATGAAAATAATTCCATAAAAACTATCCTATCTCACTCTCTTCCACAGTTCCTAAATTTAAAATCCATAGAAACAGTGAGCAACTTCACTCAGGAATCATAAATCCACAATAGTTTCAAACTCAGTGTAACCCTCAACAACAAGCAAGTTGTTATCCACTAGGAATGTCAAAATTGATGTGCAGAATGATTCAAAAATAAACCTTCTGTTTTTGAAAGAATATTAATGTTTTTAAATGAGTTGAAATATTTTGAAACAAATTTTACCATTTTTTTACAAAAAATAGGTGGAATTTAATGTGTGAAGAAAGACCCCTCCCCCCACCCCACATAGTTAAAATTCAACATTATCCCCAATATTTCCCCATAAGGTGAGAGATTATAATTTTCAAAAAATATAGACAAATCATAATAAAAATAATTATAAAGGGGTTATAGTAATATCAAAACATTTACATTTCCACACACAAAAAGAAAAAAATATAGAAAAAATATAAACACAAACAAAGAACCCCACTAGCCCCATCAAAATATGAAGAAAATTTTATTTTTAATAGTTCATGTTTAATATGTTAAAAATAGGGAAACGTTTTCTCAAATTGGATCAAGTAGTAGTATGATGACCAATTTTGTACAGCAGTAGTTGAATAAAAATGTAAATAGTTGGTCTAATTATGTCTCACAATGGAGCTCAAAATAATTTTCAACTCTCTAGATTTTATAAAGCTAACACCCAGTGAGAAAACACATTAAAAACTTTCACAAGACATTAGGGGTACTCCCCCACACTTAATTCCTATAAACATGCAGTTAAAAAAATTAGAATGACTGAATTATAATAATCACTTCCTTTATGTTGAATATTTTCACTAATTTATTTCAAGGAAGTATACCCATGTTTTCTTTGTGGAGGATCTCAGGTTTCTCCATTCAAGTACCTACTATATGTAAACAATTAACATTATTCTTCATAATATAAATCCCAAATTAAAATAAAACCAAATTATGAGTTAGGTAGTTTTATCCAATAAGTCTAGTGCACATCTCCCTTTAGTCTTAAAATGACTTCCACTTGGATTTTACTTCATGATTACTTCCTAAAATAAAACCCAAAAAAATTAAAATAGAAAACAATAATAAAATAAAATAGGAAATTAAAAAATATAATCTTAGGATGACCCCCCAAGGTGTGTTGTAGTTTGACTGTCTACAGCGGGGTAGTCATTGGATCACCCCCAGTCTAATAGAAAATGAATCTTCTTACTGAGGAACCACAAGATGTAGTTTTTCCAAACATTATAGATTTTCCGTTTGTGTATTACCCCATATGCATCATCCTTCAAATCCTTATCCTCAGTAGTAAAGTACATGTATAGTAATAGAGGGGTAAATAAAATGATGGGGCACCTCCCATCTTCTACAGCCCAAGGGTTGGTGTGCACAGGAGTTAACACTTTATCACTAGGATGAGAATTTTCTTCTAAATTATCTTGAATAATACATCCTTCATTGAAATCTAAAAGAGTATCATCATCCTTCATTATCAATATACACAGCTTTAGTAATTCCTCTTCAACAGTAGCTCTCATAATATAATTTTCATCTAGAAATGGGATTTCAATTAATTTCTCTTTTGGTGTAACTTCAACTTCCTCATGATATTCTATAAAATCACAATCATGGGCTTCATATTCAATACCTTCAATGGTGGAAATATAATTAAGATCATCTTCAATATAATCTAAGTCAAATAAAAATTCATCCTCTTACAAAAACTTTCCAACTCTATAAAAAAATAAAATTTTTACCTCTTGATTTAACAGTTGTAATGGGAGAAAATTTAGATAATGAGTGAGGCATTCAACCCCCTCTATACTCTCTTTAAATCCAATGACCTCTTATGTGGTGTTCTCCAAGGAAAATTCAAGGATTTATTGTTCTGGTTTGTCCTATTGAAACAAGTAAAAATCCTTAAACAATTCAAAATACATCATATCAACAAATGAAGTGCTGTAAATAATATAAACTTCAAGATTGTTCCAAGATTCTTCAATTTCTATCTATTCTATCTCCTTTAAAACCTTCAAATAGTATTCTGGAAGTAGTGCATTAATTTACAATATAAAATCAAAGGGTATTTCAGACTCAAAAATATGAATCTCCATCTTTTTTCCTCTCTTTATGTTTCTTTTTTCCTTTATCATAATTTTTTTTCCAGAAGGTGAAAAATCAGTGGATTTTTGGGGTACTTACAAGATTTTATGTTCCTCTTTATCCATTTAGTAATGTCCATGTAAGTCCATGATTATCTTCATTTCTATAAAATAATTCGTGGAAGGTACCTTCACCTCTTTACCCCTTCTAATCTGGTTGAATATCTGTGCATATTATTTTATAGTTTTATGTGGAAAAGCATTTTTAGTAGACATTGACTATGAATTAGGGTGAGCGTGAGTAAAATCTTGCATAGAATAGGTTTCAAACTCTTTCATATCGTTTATTTTCCCCTTCCATAATCAGTCACTCGAACTAAGTTTACGAGTTAGGTTGTGAAGTCTGATGATCTTGGTAAGATCATTTTTCCTTTTGACATCCTTTTTAGAATGAGTCTGTTGGGTGATTACTTTTGAAAGTTGGAGAAATTTTCAAGCACTGAATAACTTCTATGTTTGATTATTATTATTTTAGGTGAGAGAGGTGTATGATCTGATCCATCAGAGTTACATTGATTGAATTGAGAGTTGTTAATTTAATTCTTTTTTTATTTATGAAGTGTAGTTAAGGGTGGATCCACCTTATTCAGGACTTATTTTCATTCTTTACTTAATTTTATTGATTGAGTGGATAGGTGGAGTTTTTTTATTATTGATCCCTTGATGATCACTATAGTCATCAAGAATGTCATGGATGGAGTGATTAGATTTGGATATTTCTACATATTGGGAGAGTGCTCATCTGTTCGAATTAATTATGTGTATGAGTTATCAATGTTTTTCATGATAGTGGTGTGTGTATATAACCATATAAAATTCACCGAGTGAGTTAATAATTGTTGGTTTTATCCTTAGTACATCCTTTATAGGGAGTTGAGGGGGGATCGACTTGGTTCTGGACCTGTTCTTGCTGAAATTATTCATTGTCTTTTGTCTTTTCTAGTTCTTCTTTCTATTCAGATTCTTTTGGTTCTTGTCCATCACGTCTTGACCACCTCTTCCAATGTTATATTCATCATTTTTTTGTCTTCTTGTTTTGTATGATTATAAAATATTTAAAAATACAAAAAGATTTTTGGAAATACCACATGGGATCTTATCACTACTTCCTTGAGAGCGACCACGATGATACCCAATGTGCTATATCGTGGGGATTATAAATGTAAATTTGATCGTACTCACAATATGTAAGACATCAAATTTTCACATTGTTTCTAGGGAAAACTAAAGGAGTGGTCCTCATATCATTCAAAAAATGAAAATGTGGAAAAATAGTTCCTAACATGCAGTAGAAGTGTCCATGTGGCATACTTTGAGACGCTTGTCTCTAGCTCCATGTGAATTGTAAATGAGTGAAATCAGCATCTTGAAAAAACCTTTTTATCCCCTAATAATTTCCTCTCAATCGCATGATGAACAGCTCCCAACCATATAACATGATGATATTTTGTTAATTATTTTTTTGAATTAATTTAATATTTTTATTTTTTTCATTTCACACTACATTGAATATAGTTTTTTATTAAATCATGAATTCAAACATTCCTTTCATGCATAACTAACTTGGAATATTTTAAACAACACTAAAATAGAGTATGATACTTGTAACATCAACTCATCATATGTTACACACAACCACAACTTGTCATAAGTTATACACAACACTAATGATTGTACAAAACACCATTTTACTATTATAATTATTTAAATGAGATAATTATAACCTAGTAATAAAACATCATACTATGAATTATAAAAAATATTTTTAAAATATTTTTTATAATGTTTTTATATAAATAAAAAATATTCATAGTGAAAGATATAATTTTTGGTAAAGACCTTATATGTCTAAAAATACTATTTTCTCAAATAAACTACTTTTCATGTCCTTCTATGAACAATAATAAAATGAATTATAAACACATATAGAAATTTAATTTAATAAAATAAAGTTATTTTTTTTATTTAGAATGCCTAAATTATATTAGTGTGATTTTTTGTGATTTTTTGGGAAACATCATTTTTTGGTGAATAGTGAAAAATACTGCATTTTAGTTAATAATTGTCTTATAATTTGAATAATTATTAATGTTAAATTATAATTTAAATTTGTTTTAAGTTCAAATTATATAAATTATACATATATTAATACCATTTTTTTCATTAAAATCAATTTCAATTTGAAACTAAATATAAAAACATAACAAACATTTGAATATTTTTCTATTTTAAAAACACATTATTTTATCCCATATGTAGGATTATCATTAATATTAATTTTTCCGCTTCAATGAATTGAATATTGAAAAGTTTAAGTAAAAAAATTATTAAGTATAATATTTAGATTCTAATTACATCATGATTATTTTTTAGGAAAATTATTTGTAAAACTGATTAAAATTAATCACATCGATTAAGGTCAAATTAAGATTAATTAGGGACTAAACCATAATATTTGGAGACCAAATGATCTCAACACTTTTCCAAAACCCATTTTATGGAAATATTTAGTTCACAAAGATTCAATTATTTATTTTGGGTTTTTTATGACTTTTTTCATGTGAGAACATGTGTACCCCTAACTTTTTTTCAAAAATTCCAAGTGAGTCATTTTTCCTCCCTGTAAAAGGCCACCACCTATCCCACTTCTTTGATACTATAAAAAATCTTAGTTTTGGCCAATATCTACCCATTAAAATTCTCAAAATACCTTTATTATTCATAGAATAATCTTCTTTTTCCTAAATCATTAAAGTAATCCTTTTGACACCATCCAAAAGGAGTTACTCGATTAAGAGGTTACCTCTTCTCTAAAACTCCTTTCTTTGATTTTTCTTATCCACACAATACACTCTATTTATACCATTTTTGTATAAAAAAGTATCTAAAATATACTAGGATGATTTTATGCTATTTGTTTTACCTTCACTTACGTACACCTCTATCTAATGAGTAACGAATATATTGTTTATGTGTAAAGTGAACTACAACCTAAGTAAATGATGATTGATCATTTTTCCTTTACCCCCTCTCATGGTGGACATTATTATGGACTCTATATTTATATATTTATTATATTATATTTATTATGTTTTTAATATTATGTATTTATTTTTACAACACATCTTCTTCACTTTCCATTTCTTGTTAATACGATAATTTTGTTTGAGGAAGTTTCGACTACTGCCACCTCAAAGCGATATGATTCCTTCATACACTAAATGAATTTGATTAAGGATGGTTTTAGTTAATATATATGATATATATGATATCATAAATTTACTGTAATAATATTATATATAAATATATATATATCTTTTACTTTTTATCAATATGACAATTAAATGGAAATATCGTTCACGCGTACGTACGACCTACCGTCTCCATGAACAATGTATTTTCTTTCATACTTGTATATTATATAGATTATTATAATGAAAATATAATTTATATACATGATATCTATATAATGGATTAAATTAATTATATCATGATATAAGTTTAGGGAACAAATATATAACAAATTAAGACACATGCGAAAAACAAATAAAATATTACATAAAGTGTAACCTTAACATGATATAGCTAATAGGAGGGTAATAAAAAGTCATAATAAATCCATATATGGTATTATATATAATCATATGTTTCTATAAAATATGTATAATAAATATATATTTATTATATAGGAGTTTTGAATGATTATGACGAGAGTAAAGACACATGGTAATGGGATGTCTCCTAACATTTATTTTCTTTGAGATACATGCTTTATTCAATACGATTTACTTTTATGTGGTGTATATACTGATCATGGATGTATTCAATGATTATTATACATATATTTATGGTTATTTAAATATCAATTCTGTGATCTTTATTTCATGGGGTTTAGGTTTCAAAAGTTACCAAATCTGTAAAATAGTTTTATCTCAATTTTCCTTATTGGAGACTTATGTATTGTTATGCACCTAAATTTTTTTTCAAGGTGTATATACTTCTATTTTACATGTTATTTCATTAATATCATTATTTTAATGATATTTTTTGATTAATTTAATTTCAATTTATTTCATGGGGATTATTTTTAAAAGTAACCAAGTTATAATATTGAATTGAAACAATCTCATCGTTTTCTGAGATTGTTTATATTTATGCTTTATTCGATAAAATATTATGATCCATCTCTCAAGAACACTCGTGAGTTTTCCTCTACTATATTTCATCCTGATATATTCATGTATTGTTACAATTTTTATACTCTTTATTTTATATGATAGTTAAGAATGTTTTTTAAGAAAACTCGACTTTACACTATCTTCAGTCAGAAATCATTGTTCCTTCAAAACCATGTTTTCTAAAAAGGGTTTCCAGGAATATTGTACCATTACCCTATAATCTTTAAAATACATTTTTATCTTTTTTTTCTTTTACCAATCTCTTAAAATGAATCTTATTGTCTCTATCCAATCAAATAATTATTCTAACCTTTTTACCATGAAAAAGGAATTTCCTTTTTACCTCATAAGATATGTACATATTTACTCACCATTATTTCATTGAAGATACCATTTCAGTTTTAAATGGATTATTTTAAGAATTGTTTTTTAAAATTAGTTTTTAAGGAAAATAATTTCAAAATTTTTTCTATCCTTATTTATAATTTTTCAAATTATTTTCAATGAAATGGGTTTCAATAAAATTTCAAGCTTCTTTCAAATGTTTTCAAATAAAAAGGTTTTCAAAACATTTCCAACCATTCATCAAAATTTTCAATAATTTTCAAATAAAAAGGTTTCTAAAATGTTTTAAAGGTTATTTTATAACATTTTACGAAAAAAGGATTTCATGTCTTCATTATAATTTTTCAATATATTTTCTAGAAAATAATTTTCAAATGGTTTTATGTATTAAATTTAATTTTTCAAATAAGAATGGATATTTTCCTCAAGAAACATTTTTTAACCATATATCAAAATTAATTTACATCTAAGAAGACATCTGATGATGTTACTCATGCCCTTCTAGGAAATGATCTAATGGTTCCCTTCATACTCTTTATATGAATGGGTTATGCTTAATGTTATGGTATTTATGAAACACATTTCACTTTCATTGGTTATATGTTTATGAAATCCGTTTCTCATTCATGGATTATGATTTTGATGAAATGATTATGAAACCAAAATATGTTTTCATAGGTTATAATATTTTTATATGTTTATGATACCCATTTCATTTCATGGGTTAATATATGATTATTTATGTTGTTATGGCACATGTATGAATTCTTTCACAATGAGATGGGAGGGACCCGTATCTCTCTCCAATGAATAGGGTGATGAAAAGTGGCATATGAGCTCAAAGTTTACATGTCTTGTAGCCCAATCTCGAAAACAAGAATGTTCATGGGTTGTTTACCATGCCTAAAAGAAATATGGTACTCAAGTTATATCCCATTCCTAAAAATATGATACATGGGTTGTAGATGAAGCCTAGAAGAAAGAGGGTACACAGGTTGTATACCAAGCCCAAAAACAATAAGATGTATGTGTTGTAGCCCAATCCTAAAAGAAATAGGGTACACAAGCTATTTCCCAAGCCTGAAAACAAGAAGGTACATGGGTGGTAGACCAAGACTAAAATAAATATGATACACAGGATATAGTCTGAGCCTGAAAACAAGAAGGTCCATAGGTTATAGACCAAACCTTAATGTAATAAGATACATAGGTTGTTATCCCAAGCCCGTAGAAGGTACATGGTTCATATCCAAAGACTAACTTGTTATAAAGGTTGTGCTAGGTAGCCTTGGAATAAAATTTCCTATTCATATATGTGTGCTAAAAATCATATGTCTTATTCCTCCATTACAATTTTGTAGCTCATGATATTTATTTCCTTATGATTCATGTCTCATGAACTACCAAGATTTTTCACAGATCTATTTTTTATGATCTTTCATAAAAAGGTTATGACCTCCTAAAGGTTTGGATCACATTCTCATACCCCAGTGTTCATGTTTATTATTACATGAATTCCTTGATTACCCTTATCAAACATCTGAGCTCACCAATTTTTATGTGTCCATTCCCCATGTAATGAATATTGTTTTAGGTAGAAGTACTAAAGGTGGAGATATTTATGGGAGATATTTAAGATATTTCACCATGATTGAGGATTTTTTTCATGTTTCCATTGACACTAAACTATTATGATCCTTGGGCATGTATTTTTTTAATGTAATGAATATTTATCTAAAATGATATAGTATCCATGTATCGTAATCCTAGTTTGTTATAATTGGTATCAAAGGAAAGGTTTATTCAACCTTTGGATACTAGGATGATAAAACATTAGTGAGATCCCTAGTTATATTTATAAGGATATGACTAGGGATGTCTCTAAGGATAAGTATAAGGCAAAGTTAATGTTTATGAAAATATCTTGGAATTTTGGTAAAGGATATAGTGTGTGGTTGCCTGAAAATACTACCCTATCTAGATACTACAAGTGGATGTGTCTATAGAACATATGTACCTAGGGGTGACAACTCCAACAAGATTTCTCGGTCCTGAATTGGTGTAATTTGGTACATGACAACGGGTCTTGCTTCACACATGGTTTGACACTCACAAGGGATGTTATTTGGAAATTAAAAAAAATCCTTATGATCCATCATGAAGGATTTATATAGAGGTTTACTATGAATAACCTATGATAAAATTAATGTTTCATAGGTAAAATAAGTAATAGCCATTATTTAGGCATCCAATAAGTAATTTTTCATGATTATATGGTATCCCAATATGATAAATGTTTCTCACATTATGCCTTCAGGTTTTAGTAAATAGAGATAACTCTAAGGAACACAGTTCACATTTAATGTTTCAGATATAGATGATGTGGGCATTATGTGAATCTATTTCCCATGTGAAAATCTCATTAAGATAATCAAAAATGTGTTACATGTATTGGTTATTCTTCTGAAAGTAATGATACCTCAAAAAACATGTGATAGTTATGTGATGTTCTTCCAATATTATTATATTAAACATAAGAATTATGATTAAATTGATGTTGAGGAACCTTCATACATGATTCATATATCATATTCTAAGAAATAGGTATTAAGGAATAAGTTGATGAGGCCTAAGTAATTGAAATATAATAATGATGGAGGAATGAAGTATTTATGTTTTGGAATTAAAATATTTTTTTATATGAATCATGAAATATATGATTATTTTCAGTGTATGTTTTCAATAAGGATTAAAAAAGTCATGTTGGTTGGTGATGAAGACATAGAAAAATTATTTAATGGAAAGGTGATATTTTGATCAAGGGAAGGTATCCCTTAATTAACACATGATGTTGAGATAATTATGTTTGGATAAAGATATGTTAGATATGAATAAGTAAATTGGATGATAGGGATTACCCTGGATCTTCTTATTGAAAAAATCTTCTATGTCATCAAGGATGAAGTTTACAACTTCTTGTATTTAAATAATATTTCCAATAATCATTAGATTAAAGAAGAATTAATGTTTTTCAAAATGATTTATGGTAGTTAAGGATATTACCATGTTTTAAGAAAATATACAAAAATGTTATTCACATGTTTGAAATGTGACACAAAGTGGTACTTTTTGATATTTGGGGGATCAATGTTAAGTCACTTTCTTAAATTTATTTCTAAAGCTTTGAATTTTCATATTTTAGAAGGGTTATAAAGATAACCATTTATGGGATGTTTATATTAAACTTTGGATGATGTTTGTGAGAATAATGTATTATCTTTCCAAATTTGGATTTAATTATATTAGATAACCAGTTATAAAAAAATGGGGTTAATGATAACTTATGATAGATGGGATGACATATCATGGATCTCATCATCTATTAGTTTTTAACACCTGGATGTTTTAATGAAATATTTTCTCTAAATATTTTTTATTCAATATATTTCATTGCATGCAATCATGAGTTTAAACAAACCACAAGATGACCTTAGCATAAAATGATCATTTTACCTTAGCCAATAGGTTAGTGAGAATAAATATAACTAACTTATGAAAATGTATGGTGAAGTCATTCATTACCAATGATTAAATATTTGTATTTTATTATTAATAAATTGAGTGATTTACTATTAGTAAATAAAATTAACAAATATATATTTTATACAATTAATAAAATATTTTTTTATTCATCTAATATAAATTTTTATCATATATTATTAATAAACCCTATTTGTGGTATAAAAACCTATATTTTTAAATGGGTAATATTCACCATTTAATGGAAAACCTATTTCAAATTAAGAATTTTATGCATTAAAATTTTTTATATAAAAATATTAAAATGTTATTTGGTAGATAAATATAAAAATTTACTTTGTAATAAATTTTAATATTTTCTTGATAACATTCAAATTTTGATGAATAGTAAAAATACACCAAATTTTATGTGAAAACAACTATTTCATCAAAATAATTTATATGATTAAATTATAATATTTAGTCGTTTTAAAGTATTAATAGAATATAATTTTATCATTAAATATAATTTATGTCATTAGCATTAATTTTACATTGAATTAAGATGTAATAACATTTCAACCTTTGTAATATTTTAACATTTAAAAATATGTTCTCTCAACCCGATAACAGGATTGATTTTAAATTTATTAATGCAACTTATCTATTTTTAATATTGAAAAATAAACTCCATATTTTGAAAAATTAGGTCCAAATTATGTAAACAACTTTATTTTATTTTTGGGCAATATGAATAGCAACTTTGTTAATTTTTATTAATACGGTAAAAAGGGTAAATCGAGTAATTAAAGGTAAGAATACTGTTATTAAATTACCCTAAAACGTGTATTAATATAATTGGATGACTTTTTTGGCCAAAATCATCCTTGGGTTGAAATGATATCCATTTGAATCTACTTGAATGAGATTAGGATTTTAATTTTTTTATTTAAAGAAAAGTTAAATATGTCTCTCTCAAATTTTAATAACTAAATAATTTTATATATAAGTTTATACAGAATATAAATTCAATTATAAATAAATATATTAAATCTAAAATGTTTATATTTTTTAGGTTAATTTATTGGTAATGTTTAGGAAATAAATAATTACGTTAATATCTTATACATTAATGATGCAAAAATTATTTAATTGATGGAAAATCAATAATTTAGTTATTATTAAAATAATAATATGAAATGAAAGACCCAAACACTTGAAAAAAACTGATTTGAAGAATATATATCGTCCATAAGAATCAAAGGGTGGAGTTATTGACCATTTAGATAATTAATGAAGGGATTATGACACTTATATTATTTTATTTAAAGTGATGTTAAAGATTTCACCTTTATAATTTAATAAGTATAACATTTTAAATATTGGATTTTCCAGAAGATAAATTCAACTAAAAATATTCTCCTAAATGATAACAAATTTATATGCATCTTAGTATTTTTTTTATTTTTTATTCAAAAAATAATTATATAAAATAATTAAACAAAAATGGATGTGGGGATTATTTTATTAATAGAGATAACAAAACAATGTTATAGAAAATGTTAAAATATATATAATTTTGGATAATTAATATTTCAAACGAATTTCATAAATTGATTTCACCTCTTAGGAATATATTAAAATATTTTATTCGAAGTTAACTTATTATCTTAATATTTTTAAAAATTAATGAATTGAATAGTGTCCAAATTGACACTATTTGTTATTTATCAAAATAATGTTTTATTAAATTATTTAAAAATCAGATTTTTTTTGTAAAAATATATAATTATTATTATATAGTAAAAAAATTTCTAATTTATTTATTTATGGTATATTTTACATCAAAAAATAATATATTAGACCCTTTTAATATTGAATTATTTGTTACTGTAGTTAAAAATTAAATTCAATAACTAAGTGTTAATTAAAAGGATAACGTTAAAATTGATATAAGTACTTATCAAAAATTTATTGGGTGATGAGGTTTCAACCTTATCTAATTTCATATTTTAATTTGGGTCATTTTGGAGGTATTTTTATTGTGTTTTATTTTATTATAAATTAATATTTTTGAGGTTTCAAAAAGTGCCCCTCATCAGTTATAAAATAGCATAACCTGCCTCACCTATTCACATCCATTATATCCTTCAATCTTGTCCATACCCTGAAATTTTACCTTCCCAACTTCCCTATTAACATTCTAGAGGATTTTTTGTTCTTTAAAGGCCATTTCTAGTGCTCTAAGAAGAAATTTAGAGAAAACTTGTCGAACAAAAGGTAATATCCTCTTCTGATTCTTTCAAAATTATTTCTTATTATACATCTTATTCATGATTTATTTCTTTGTAAAGTGATAACTCCAGTATCAATTATATAATGAGATGTTATTATGATTATGAAATATCCATTTTTCATCTTCTATCCATCCTATGAAAAACTAAATCACCACACGTTCTTACATATGGCTTACCATCTCCACACCGTGGTGTAATCTATTTTTCACCACCACCTTACATAGATGGGTATAATGACAAAAATAATAAATATATATGTTTATTATAACATGATATTAATTATGAAATATTATACACCATCCAATTCAATACCATTCATCAATTGTGGGAATGATATCATTTTTTGTGCGTATGTATGGTCTGCCATCTCCCCAATGCGATGTGATTCATTCTAAATGATATTCATTAAAGCTTCATTATATAAATGTAAAAAATGAATAAATATTAAATATATTATTTTAATATAATTTTTTTAATGATGTAAATATGACCTTCTTAGGGTAACCGTAACTTAATGGACAAAACATTCATAAAACATAATGTAGTTTATATTCGAATAACGAGTAATAATGAAATTTTACTAACAGATGATAATAAGATCATATATGATATCATAAAAATGACTATGATTCTGGATTAAGTCAATGAAATTATTTAAATCATTAAACATAATGTTCAAATACATATTTAGGATATAAAATCTAAGGTAAGGGATAATTGTTCAATCTCGTTATTATTCGAGATCGTTTATACGTAAGTATTTACTAGGGTATATTTATCATCCACATCCATGTTTCCTAAACATATAATATTAATTTTATTCTTATAAAAAATTTAAAAGTCATTTTGACCCATTGGAAATTTTTTGTTAAATGGTATGAATGGAATATTTTTTTGTTATTCGATACGAGGTAGTTTGTGACTTTTTCCAAAAATAGTATGAGGATGATTTTTTTAACTTATATGGAATGAATGGATTTTTACATTTCCATATCGCCTTATTTATAGTAAGCTTCCTCCACATGTTTTCAAGTTTATTTTCAAATAAATTCTCTTCTTTTAGAATTGTGTGTCATTTTGAGAAAAGAAGATGTCTTTGAATAATAAAGGATATTTTCCCCAAGAATTATTTACATGTTTTTTCTAAAAAAAATTGATCTAAGATGTAATTATATAAAAAGGGTTATGATTATACCCTTGTTATTAATTTTATTTTTTTGTTTTTATGACGAAATGATTATTAATAAATCCTTTTATTTTATAAGGATTATATTGGAATGATGTTTAAAAACCCATTTATGTTCCTTGAGTTATGCTATGATGAATGATTTATGATTTTGTGGCACACATAAGAATTATTTCATTATAAGATTGGTGGGACATATATCTTCCTACAATTCATTCGGTAATGATTTATATCTCATGTGATAAAGATATTTAGAATAGGAAATGATCATGGTTTAGTAATACAAGGCTGGAATGAGGAGTGAAGTCGGATCAGTAATGGTATTTGTCTACAATGATGGTCTTTGCAATGAGACGTAACTAATATGAAATGATTTTTAATGCTTATTTGTATGGAAAAAGTTTTATGTCTTTTTTTATGACTTTTGGGATTACATTTAATATTTATGGTTTATCCCATGACATGATATCATGATCTTTAATATATAGGATAATATTTTTTAAATTTTTTTTTATGTCATATGATTATGATATAATTTATATCTCCCCTATTTACCATTACTAATCATTTCATCTCACACTTTCATATGTTTATTTTCCATAGGTAATGAAGAATTTTATTAAGTAATATATGTCAAAAATTAGTCTAGTTATGAAGAAATAAGTAGGAAGCAATGCAGATGTTTTATGAACCTGCTTTTTATGTTTCCCAGTTATAAAAGAGATTATAACTATATGAACCTATCATGTATTTATTATATTTTTTAATGAATATTCTTTAATTTTGATGTAATATCAATATATGTAATTAATGGGTCGTTATATATTTATTTGGGAATGAAAAATCTTCCTTCATTTTTGGAGAAAGAGGTCAGTTAGGTCAAGGAACAATGAAGGATAATGTTGTTCTAAAATCATGAAATTATATCTTTTCATGAAAATTAATTAACATTAAGAAAAAGGATCTTGAAACCAAAAATTTTATCCATGTACTTCCATCTATAATGAGTCATATGGTCCCTTAGTTTATTTCATATTTTTGGATTTCTGGTTGTTAACTTTCTCCTAAACTTGTTCTCTGTTACTCTCCATCAAAACATGATGGTTAGATTTATCTTCCCTGTGCATGTCATCACTCTCCGCCTATGTTCTCCCATATGGAAACAAGTTATATGGGTAACCATTATGTTTCCAACTTTCCTTTTTAAAAAGATGTTGTAGTATCCAATTTTACGATGTGGATTTCTATGAATGAAACTTTCAATTGTTAAAAATTTGACAATCCAAAATAATTTATTTGAAAAATGTATTTTAATAGGGGTATAATGTTTCTCCATGATATTTTTTGAATTCTTTTTTTTTGAATTAATGTAATCTTTTGATATTTCACATTTCCTGCAACTTTGAAAATAGTTTTTGTTATTATTAAATCACAATGTCAAACATTACTATCACAATGATCTGAATTAGTGTACATTACATGGTAGAAACTTAGCGTATGATACATTAAACATCTACCCAGCATACGTTAAAAGAAACCATAACTTGATTTAAGTTACACATAACACTCATGTTTCTACAAAACATAATTTTATTGTTGTTACTATTTATATGAGATAATTATAACCTAGCTATTAAACATATTAATACGAAGAGTAAAATATATTTTTCAAAATTTTTTATAAGGGTTTTATAGAAATAAAATATATTTATAATGAAATATATAATTTTTGGTAAAGACCTTATATGTTTAAAAATACTATTTCTCAAATAAACTACATTCCATGTCCTTTTATGGAAAATAATAAACTTAATTTTAGACACAACTAGAAATTTAATTTTATAAAATAAACTAATTTTTTTAATTTACAATTCCAAAATTATATTAGGGATAATTTTTTGGATTTTTTGAGAAACTTCATTTTTTAGTGAAAAGTGAAAAATATTGTATTTTAGTCAATAACTTCCTTTTAGTTTAAATAATTATTAATATTAAATTATATATTAATTTTTTAATGGTCAAATTAGATCATTTATTGTAAAGACCTGTAAAATTCAAGAAAAATTTTTTCTTAATTTTCTTTGTAATTTTACAAGAACGCAGTTTCTGACGACACCTGATTCCGAGACCCGGTGTGCCCGGAATCAATTTCCGAAGTTTGGCTCGGGTACCTTCAGTGAACGAACGAGCGGGTTTTTCTAACATTTGAACCAGTGCTCGGAATCGAATTCCGAGGGCACCGATGAACTCGCAGCGCCGATTTTCGCTTAAGGAGACCTTTTCTAAGGTTGCTTTTTATGCGGGTTGAGAGTTAGTTTTGGGGATTTTAAAATGAAGATAAATAAAATGTGGAAACAAATTTTATTTTATCCATGTTGGTTATAACCTACCAAAGGGAGTTAGGGGTGGGACCCACATCCACTTAACCTCACTTGAGAGGATTAAGTGTGGTGGGGCCCACACAAACCCTAACACTTCATCTTCCCTTTAAACTCCCTATAACTCCTCTTTAATTAATCTTGACAACTTGGGTTATTTATTGAGTTGAGTTGTTTTAATTTCAACCTTTTGAAATTCAAGTTGATTAATTGTGTAAATAAAATAAGATTTAAGCTTATTTTATTTTGGTTGGTATCCTTTGCCACCTTGAGAGGATTTGGGAATTTCTCTCCATCTTCTTCAACCTTGACGAAGAAAACTTAAGCTCCGACGAAGAATGCCGCTTCTCTTCTTCGTAGTCGGTGTGTTTCCGAAGATCGACGATGCTCCATCTTCGATCTTCTTCCTGCGTCAATGAAAGGAGACGCTGTTTCTTCCTCGGACTTTCTCCGTCAGCTTATGAAGCTTCTCTAGTGACGTACCTCTTCGGACGCACCTCGACGTCAACGAAAACGACGTTCGGTTTCCACGATGCCCGACCTCCGCGACGCTTGTCTTCCGCGGTTTGTTGACGTGTTCCGCACTTGAAACCGAGGTAGGGGTTTGTTGTTGTTTTATTTAATTATTTCCGTTCTTGGTTCTAGCTTGACGAACTTCAAGGATAAACGATTAAATGTTATCGTTAACGAGAGGGGGGCCGGACCGCACAAACACGGCCGAACCGCCCTCCTTTGTTCTTGATTGTTTCTTGAAGATGGAACGAGATGGCGTGGTGTCGTCGGACCACGCGGGAATCGCACGGCAATTCCGCGTCGTGGAATGAATTTCATGGACGCGACGCCGTCGCGCCGTGTCGTAAAAAAATGCAAGGACGCGCCGTCGTCGCGCCGCGTCGAAGAAATTCGGAGACACAACGGCCGGAGCGGGGCCGCGGCGGAAGGGTGCGACGCCGTCACGCCGTGCCGGACAACGAAGGTCGTGGCCGGTTCCGGGCCGCGGCGGAACGAGAAGACTGGCGGCCAGCCGGGCCGCCAGTATCGGAAGCCAGAAGGGGGACCGGCCTTTGCCGGTCCCGTTGAGGAAGAACCGGCCGGCCAGGTCAGGCCGGCCAGAAGGGAGGCAAACCAGGGGAAATTAATCCCCTGACCAGCAAATAAACGGCCCCCCATAATGAGGGGGGGGTTTCACAAAGGGGGGCAGGCGGCCCCCCGTTTTCCAATCAGTTGGGCCTACGGCCGAGCTGGCAGCGCGCTGCCTTGCGCCGAACCGGCGCGCCGGGCCGGTCCGCAAGGCCGGGCCGCGCTGGGCCGGGTCGACCCTGTCCGGGGTGGGTCGACCCGGTTCGAGCCAACCGGGGGGTCTCGGGCCTGGGCGGCCCGGGCCCGAAACCCCCGTTACCGAGCGGTTTGGATTCAAATGCCCATAACTCGGGCTACGATCCTCCAAACGACACGCCGTCAGCGGCGATGCGATCCTTGGATCGAGACGGTCGTTTCGGTATATCGCAATCAAGGTTTCAGAATACTTTGAGTTCGGCTGGGTTTGTTCGTACACGAAACCAACCGGGCCCTCGGAGCAGAAACGCTCATATCTTGAGCTACGGACGTCCGAATGACGTGTCGTCAGCTTTGTTGAGTTCCTCTAAGTGATACAGATCTTTTGGGTTACTCCGCTCGAGGTTTGGATGTCGTCGGAGTGCGGTCGGGTTGTTTCGCTCACGAAACCAACCGGGCCCCTGGAACGAAAAGGCCAATAACTCACAGACCGGGCGTCCGATTGACACGCCGTCTGTCTCATTGCGTTCTTGTTGACGATACGGAACTTTTGGCATTCTCCACCCGAGATTTGGATGTAGATGGATAGTGGTCAGGTTGGATCGCACCGAAATCCAATCGGGCCCCTGGAACAGAAAAGTTGATACCTTTCTGACAGAACGTCTGTTTGACGAACCGTTAGCGGCGTTGGTGATCTCGTTGAGAAACGGTCCCTATGAGTATACCCTATGAGAGTTCGGGGTATAGTTGAGATACGGCTGGGTTTGGTTCGCTCATGAAACCAACCGGGCCCCTGCGACGAAAAGGCTAATAACTCACAGACCGGGTGTCCGATTGACGCGCCGTCTGTTGCGTTGAGACCCCTATGACGAGGAGGTCCTTTGAGATACTTCTTCGTGGGACTTTGAGATACTTGGTGTATCTACTTGTAGCTCGTGGAGCGGACCCTCCCAGAGACGAGCGTACGGAGTACGGAGACCGTGTAGCCGGCCGAGACCTGAAGACTGGTTGTCTGATTCGATTCGGAGTGACTTACGTAGCCCAGTGGGGAGCACTACTGTGTGAGGTGTCAGACCCATAGCAGAGGAGCACTACTATGTGAGGTGGAAGACCCTCAGTACTCGACAGGAGGATTACCTCTGTAGGCTATGAGGGGGGAGCACTACTGTGTTGGGTGGGAGACCCCGGCGGGAAGCACTACTGTGTGAGGTGGCAGGCCCGCGGTACTCGACAGGAGGAGTACCTCAGTAGTCTTAGGTTAGTGAGCAGTACCTCGAAGTCGTAGCAGGACCACTGTACACTCCAGAGATGGAGATCTTCAGCAGTTACGGTTTTGATAATGAAAATCCTGGTTTGAGCTGAGACTTTTGACTTTTTTTGTTTCCTCATGATTGAGATGGGTCACTTGATAACTTAGGTATATGTATGGGCATATACCTGGGTAGTGGTTATCAGTTGATTTCACAATCCTTGTGTTTCCTCATGATTGAGATGGGTTACTTGATAACTTAGGTATATGTATGGGCATATATCTAAGTAGAGGTTATCTGTTGAGATCTTCTTGTGGTTATCCTTGTTGGTTTTAGTGTGACCTTGAGGGTCTCGGGGTCCCTACTGAGTATCATTATACTCACCCCTGCACGGGCTATGCCCGCACTACCTTGTGTTGGTTGCAGACGACGGACAGCGTTGATCGTGGTTGAGGCTTGCAGAGCAGGATGGTACCTGGAGGTGGACCACTGGGTGGGACGTGCTCGGAGTGGACGGCGGGACCCGAGGAGCAGTGGAGCTATTTGTACCCACCCTTCAGGTGGGATTTCCAGTGGACAGCTCGGTGTAGCGGCTTTTACTTTACAGTTACTGTTTTCCCTTTTGAGTTGTACTTTACTTTCAGTTTGGGTTTGTATACTGGCCCATTTACTTTTCGGCACTTCAGTTGTACTCTGTTTTTACTTAGTGTTTACTTTTCTGCTTGCTTACTCTGTGGTGCTTGTTTACTTTACAAAGACAATGCCTTCCCTTTTTACCGGGATTTATGCCTTGGTGCTAGTCGCCAGCCCCTGGCCTATGGAAGGCAGGCATGGGGTAGTCACGACACGGGCCCCGAGGATGGGTCGTGACAAATTGTTATCAGAGGAGTTCGGTTCTACCGTAGAACTTATAACTCTGATGTTTCTTTCTGTGAAGCAATAGTATTAAGAGTACCAAGTGTGGTTTTCAGTTCAGGGAGTCCAGTGTTGGTGCGGGCGGCCGACGTATCCATACACCAGGACCCTGACAACTGATTTCAGACTTTGTGCACGAAAACACTGATTGTGTGTGTGTTTTCCAGAAGTTTTTGAATATCAGCTCAAACTAGGTCAGCTCACCAGGTATAAATCATTTGACCGTGTCAGGTTGTTTCTTTCAGGATGCCTCCTCGTGGATGTCCAGCTAGAGCCCCGAGAGTGGTGCGTACTGACAGCCCGCCGAGTGACGAGGCCTCAGTACAGGGCTCTATTCCAGTTGAGGCACCAACGGAGGCACTAGCGGTACTACTACACATTGGGCCACCGATTCCACCAGCCCCAGCAGCAGAGGATACACGTCGCTTGAGCGCACTGCATGAGTTCCAGCGCCAGAGGCCACCCAGGTTTTAGGGAGGGATGGACCCACAGGCGACTGAGGATTGGCTGGAGGCTGTGGTGAGAGTCTTCAGGATAGTGGGGAAGCCGACAGATTTCATGGTGATCCTTGCTGCCAGCCTTCTTCAGTCAGCAGCAGGCCGATGGTGGAGCCTGATGCTCCAGATGCATGACGAGGCGACAATTCTATGGGCAGACTTCGAGACCCTGTTCCGGGCAGAGTTCGTACCAGTCACCCTTCGAGCGGTGCGTATACATGAGCTACTTCAGCTGTTGCAGGGCAGCATGTCAGTGGCGCAGTACTCAGCGAGATTCACAGACCTCTCGCGCTACTCCATAGATATGGTACGGGACCCGTTCTTCAGGGCCCGAACCTTTGAGCGGGGGCTCAGGCGGGAGATCAGAGCTTCGGTTGTATCGCACAACATTCCGACGCAGACAGGAGAGTTGGAGCGAGCCCTCTTAGTAGAGAGTTTCCTTGCTGAGCAGTCTCCAGCAGCAGGACCCACCACTAGCAGGTATGAGACAGAGTCTTCTGTAGCAGGCAGTAGACAGATGACGCAGGGGTCCAAGAGGAGCAGACCTACAGGTGGTCGACCGCGTGACTCAGGGTCGGTAGTGCGAGGCACCAAGTGAAGTGATAGAGCCAGACCTGCCATGAGGTGTTACTCCTGCGGAAGAATTGGTCACATAGCACGTGACTGTCCGACCCGCCATGCAGATGACCAGAATTTAAATGAAGAACCATCGAGGCAGAGGCAGAGGTTCGATCAGGGCGGCCATGGCAGAGGAGCTGGCCGGGCAACTGGAGGTGGACGACGCTTCGAGGTGTTACCACCACCACCAGGAGGTCCTCCCCGACCGCAGGGAGTTGGTGGACATGCGAGAGCTCATCTTCAGGCAGCTGAGGCCTTCGATCATGGAGCTCTTGGAGCAGATGGACAGGAGCGGAACTAGTAGATGCGTCCATTGTACTTCTAGTTCCTTGTTTCTATTGTGTAGCATCTTTGTATTATGAGATGCAATAATAAAAGATTCTTACCTTTTTTATGTTTTCATTCCTGTCCTATTTTGTGTTGTTACTAAGAGGTTCCAGTTAAGACTGTTGACTTGACCCTCACTTTCGAGTTTTCTACTGAAGGAGACCTAGTGACCACACACTAATGCCGACAGTGTGACTCGACCCTTGGAGGCGAGAGTGACAGTTGGATCTCTTAGTAGTTACGTAGAGGACTTACAACGTCATCCATTGCATGAATGCATCATTCATGTCAAGATTGACTGTATTAGGCAATGAATGTGGTTCATCCAGGGGATGAGACCAGATTTCTCTTTTTCGGAAAAGAAGAAGTCATAGCAGCTCTTGTGAGACTAGAGAAGGTCCAGGTAATCCAAGAGCAGATGAGGACGGTAAAGGGGTGACAGAAGCCTTATGCTGACAGGACTTGGAGGCCTCTAGAGTTCTAGGATGACCATCACGTCCTTATACGAGTCTCACCTCGACGAGGTTTACGGAGATGTGGCCAGGGAGGCAAGTTATCTTCGAAGTTCAACAGACCTTTCTAGTTCCTCAGCTGGGTAGGCGAGGTGGTTTACCGCTTGGCCCATCCACTTCAGTTGCACTAGGTGCACGACGTTTTCCACGTATCTCAACTGAGGAGATATGTGCTCAACCCTCTGCATATCATCGACCATGAGGAGCTGGACGATGGTGATGGGGTGTCTTTCACGGAGGTTCCAGTGGGGATCGAGGATCGACAGGAGTGGATCCTACGAGGACGATTGATTCCACGGGTGAGCTTTCTTTGGTAGTACGGGAACCTCCAGGTAAGCACATGGGAGCAGATGGCTCAGATGCGTGCTCAGTACCGCCTTTGTTTCCCTAAGTTTGTGGTGAAGCTTTACGGGGACATAAAGCCCTGTGGTGGGAGTAATGTAAAGACCCGTAAAATTCAAGGGAATTTTTTTCTTAATTTTCTTTGTAATTTTACAAGAACGCAGTTTCTGACGGCACCTGATTACAAGGCCCGTTGTTCCCGGAATCAATTTCCGAAGTTTGGCTCGGGTACGTTCAGCGAACGAACGAGCGGGTTTTTCTAACATTTGAACCGGTGCTCGGAATCGAATTCTAAGGGCACCGATGAACTCGCAGTGCCGATTTTCGCTTAAGGGGACCTTTTTTGAGGTTGCGTTTTATGCGGGTTGAGAGTTAGTTTTGGGGATTTTAATATGAAGATAAATAGAATGTGGAAACACATTTTATTTTATCCATGTTGGTTATAACCTCCCAAAGGGAGTTAGGGGTGGGACCCACATCCACTTAACCTCCCTTGAGAGGATTAAGTGTGGTGGGGCCCACACAAACCCTAACACTTCATCTTCCCTTTAAACTCCCTATAACTCCTCTTTAATTAATCTTGACAACTTGGGTTATTTATTGAGTTGAGTTGTTTTAATTTCAAACTTTTGAAATTCAAGTTGATTAATTGTGTAAATAAAATAAGCTTTAAGCTTATTTTATTTTGGTTTGTATCCTTTACCACCTTGAGAGGATTTGGGAAGTTCTCTCCATCTTCTTCAACCTTGATGAAGAACACTTAAGCTCCAACGAAGAACGCCGCTTCTCTTCTTCGTAGCCGGTGTGTTTCCGAAGATCGACGACGCCTATCTTCGATCTTCTTCCCGTGTCAACGAAAGGAGACGTCGTTTCTTCCTCGGACTTTCTCCGTCAGCTTACGAAGCTTCTCGAGCGATGTACCTCTTCGGACGCACCTCGACATCAACGGAAACGACGTTCGGTTTCCGCGACGCCCGACCTCTGTGATGCCTGTCTTCCGCAGTTTGTTGACGTGCTCCGCACTTGAAACCGAGGTAGGGGTTTGTTGTTGTTTTATATAATTATTTCCGTTCTTGGTTCTAGCTTGACGAACTTTGAGGATAAATGATTAAATGTTATCGTTAACGAGAGGGGGGCCGGACGGCACAAACACGGCCGAACCCCCCTCCTTTGTTCTTGATTGTTTCTTGCAGATGGAACGAGATGGTGTGGTGTCGTCGCACCACGCGGGAATTGCACGGCAATTATTGCGCGACGCCCTCACGCCGCGCCATGGAAAGAATTTCATGGATGCGACGCCGTCGCGCCGCGTCGAAGAATGTCGGAGACACCGCGGCCGGAGTGGGGCCACGGTGGAAGGGCGCGACGCCATCGCGCCATGCCGGACAACGAAGGTCGCGGCCGGTTCCGGGCCGCGGCAGAATGAGAAGACCGGCGGCCAGCCGGGCCGCCGGTGTCTGAAGCCAGAAGGGGGACCGGCCTTTTCCAGTCCCGTTGAGGAAGAACCAGCCGGATGAAAGGGAGGGAAACTGGGGGAAATTAATTCCCCGGCCAGCAAATAAACAGCCCCCCATAATGAGGGGGGGGGGGGGGGCGGTTTCACAAAGGGAGGCAGGCGGCCCCCCGTTTTCCAATCAGCTCGGCCTACGGCCGAGCTGGCAGCGTGCCCAGCGCGCTGCCTTGCGCTGAACCGGTGCACCGGGCCGGTCCGCCAGGCCGGGCCGCGCCGGGCCGGGCCGTGCCGGGCCGGGTCGACCCTGTCCGGGGCGGGTCGACCCGGTTCGGGCCAACCGGGGGGTCTCGAGCAGTTGGGATTCAAATTCCCATAAATCGGGCTACGAACCTCCAAACAACGCGCCATCAGCGGCGATGCGATCCTTGGATCGAGACGGTCGTTTCGGTATATCGCACTCAAGGTTTTGGAATACTTTGAGTTCAGCCAGGTTGGTTCGTACACGAAACCAACCGGGCCCTCGCAGCGGAAACGCTCATATCTTGAGCTACGGACATCCGAATGACGTGTCGTCAGCTTTTTTGAGTTCCTCTAAGTGAGACAGATCTTTTGGCTTACTCCACTCGAGGTTTGGATGCCGTCGGAGTGCGGTCGGGTTGGTTCGCTCACGAAACCAACCGGGCCCCTGGAACGAAAAAGAAAATAACTCACAGACCGGGCGTCCGATTGACGCGCCGTCTGTCTCGTTGCGTTCCTATTGACGATACAGAACTTTTGGAATCCTCCGCACGAGATTTGGATGCATATGGATAGTGGTCAGGATGGATCACACCAAAATCCAACCGGGCCCCGGGAACGGAAAAGCTGATACCTTTCTGACAGAACGTCCGTTTGACGAACCGTCAGCGGCGTTGGTGATCTCGTTGAGAAACGGTCCCTATGAGTATACCTTATGAGAGTTCGGGGTACAGTTGAGATATGGCCGGGTTTGGTTCGCTCATGAAACCAACCGGGCCCCTGGGATGAAAAGGCTAATAACTCACAGACCGTGGGTCCGATTGACGCACCGTCTGTTGCGTTGAGACCCCTATGACGTGGCGGTCCTTTGAGATACTTCTTCGTGGGACTTTGAGATACTTGGAGTATCGGCTTGTAGCTCGTGGAGCGGACCCTCCCAGAGATGAGCGTACGAAGTACGGAGACCGTGTAGCCGGCTGAGACCTGAAGACTACTTGTCCGATTCAATTCGGAGTGACTTACATAGCCCAGTGGGGAGCACTACTTTGTGAGGTGGCAGACCCATAGCGGAGAAGCACTACTATATGAGGTGGCAGACCCGCGGTACTCGACAGGAGGAGTACCTCTGTAGGCTATGAGGGGGGAGCACTACTGTGTTGGGTGGCAGACCCCGGCGGGAAGCACTACTGTGTGAGGTGGCAGGCCCGCGGTACTCGACAGGAGGAGTAACTCAACAGTCTTAGGTTAGTGAGCAGTACCTCGGAGTCGTAGCAGGACCACTATACACTCCAAAGATGGAGATCTTCAGCAGTTACGGTTTCGATAATGAAAATCCTGGTTTGAGCTGAGACTTTTGACTTTTTTTGTTTCCTCATGATTGAGATGGGTCACTTGATAACTTAGGTATATATATGGGCATATTCCTGGGTAGTGGTTATCCGTTGATTTCACAATCCTTGTGTTTCCTCATGATTGAGATGGGTTACTTGATAACATAGGTATATGTATGGGAATATATCTAAGTAGAGGTTATCTATTGAGATCTTCTTATTTTTATCCTTGTTGGTTTTAGTGAGACCTTGAGGGTCTCGGGGTCCCTACTGAGTATCGTTATACTCACCCCTGCACGGGCTATGCCTGCACTACCTTATGTTGGTTGCAGACAACGGAAAACGTTGATCGAGGTTGAGGCTTGCAGAGCAGGACGGTACCTGGAGGTGGACCACTGGGCGGGACGTGCTCGGAGCGGACGGCGGGACCCGAGGAGCAGTGGAGCTATCTGTACCCACCCTTCAGGTGGTATTTCTAGTGGACAGCTTGGTGTAGCGGCTTTTACTTTAGAGTTGCTATTTTCCCTTTCGATTTGTACTTTACTTTCAGTTTGGGTTTGTATACTGGCCCATTTACTTTTCCGCACTTCAGTTGTACTCTGTTTTTACTTAGTGTTTACTTTTCTACTTGCTTACTCTGTGGTTCTTGTTTACTTTACAAAGGCAATGCCTTCCCTTTTTACCTGGATTTACGCCTTGGTGCTAGTCGCCAGCCCCTGGCCTATGGAAGGCGGGTTTGGGGTAGTCACGACATGGGCCCCGAGGATGGGTCGTGACATTTATACATATATTTATACCATTTTGCTCAATATTATCAATTTCAATTTTAAATTTAATATAAAAACTCTACAAAATTTTGAACATTTTCTACTTTAAAAACCCATTATTTTGTCTCGTTTGCAGGATTAGAACTAATCTTAATTTTCCGATTCATTGAATTGAATTCTAAAAATGGAAATAAACCATATTAATCAGTATAATAATTGGATTCTAATTATATCAGGTTGATTTTTGACCAAAATGATTATTAAATGTGATTAAAATTAATCATATCGATTAAGGTCAAATTAAGCATAATTAGGGGAAAAAACATAATCTTAGGGGTCCAAATGACCTGTACAATTGTCCAAAACCCATTTTATAGACATATTTCAGCCAAAAACATTCCATTACTACTTTATGTTTGTTTTTAATGACTTTTTTAGGTAATAATATGTGCACACCTAACTTGTTTTAAAAAATTCCAAGTTAGTCGTTTTCTTTCCCTATAAAAGGCCACCACCTCTCTCACTTGTTCACAACTATCAACCATATTAGTTTTGGAAAATCTAAGAAAAATAAACTTCTCAAAACCCCTCTATTCCTCCTTGTATCTTATCCATAGGCAAAAAACAATCCAAGGTATCCTTTTGACATAAAAAAAATGAGTTGCCCGATAAAGAGGAAACCTTTTCGCTCAAGCTCCTTTCTTTTATTTTCATTCTCCACCCCTTCAACTGTCTTTATTAAATTACTTTATAAAAAACCAGTATCTTCAATATAGTAGATTTTTTTTATTCTAATGGTTTTACATACACTTACAAACACCTCCATATAATGGGTAACGAACATACTGTTTATGTGTACGGAAAACTACCACCTTACTAAATGATGGTCGTTCATTTTTCCCTTACTGTTTCTCATTGTGGGAATTATGAAGGAAACTATATTTATATATGTAATTTATTATATTTATTATTTATTTATTCTTTTTTACCCCTTTTAAAACACATATTTTTTTTACTTTCCATTTTTTCTTAATATGGTAATTTCATTTGAGGATGCGTAGACTATAACCGCCTTAAAGTGATATTATTTGCTCATACACTATATGGATTATATTAAGGACTTTTTTAGTGAATATATATGATATATAACATATCATAAAGCTATTATAATAATGATATATATATATACATATATGTCTTTTACTTTCTTTTAACATGATAATTAAACGGAAATAGTGTTCCTGCGTACATACGATATACCATCTCCATGAATGGTGTATTATATTTCATACTTATATATTCTATAGATTATTTTAATAAACATATAATTCATATAAATTATATTTATATCATGGTTTAATTTCATTAAATCATGATATAAATATATGGACCAAATATATATGAAATTAAGACACAGGCGAAAAACAAAGCGAATATTACCAGAAGTGTTACCTTGACATGAAATAGATAAAAAGAGGGTAATATAATGACATAATCAATCCATTTATGGTATTATATATAATAATATTTTCCTGTAATATATTTATAATAAATTTATATTTATTATAAAGGAGGATTGAATGAGTACGGCGAGAGTAAAGACACAAGGTAAGGAGATTTCATCTATCTTTTATTTTCCATAAGATGCATGGTTTTCCCCCAATTATTACTTTTATGTTTTGTGTATACTACCCAAGGATGTATTCAATAAATCTTATACTTATATTTATGGGTGTTTTCATATCCATTATATGATCTTTATTTTGTGGGGTATATGTTTCAAAAGTTACAAAATCGGTAAAATGATTTTGTCTCAACTTTCCTTTTTTTAGCCACAAATCCATTTTTTTCATGAAAAACCACATTCAGGAAAATTGAGAACCTACATAAAAGCCCAGAAGATTCCATTATAGATTCAAATATCAAAAATACCCAAGAGATCAACACCACGCCACGAACCGATATACCACACCCTAAAACAAAATTCAAATGAGATCCATCATCACCGCCTCAGTATGCACATAATGACATGTAACCTATTAAAAATTTAAAATGTCAAAATTTCAAAATAAAGACCATCATCGCCTCATCAATCCTATAACCTCGGCATGAAAACCCACCATCCACATCGGGCACCCATTATCACTACCTTAGTAGACAGATTTCAATTTTCCAATTTCAAATTTCAAATTTTAACTTTTAAAAAGTAACTAATCATCACTGCCTTGGTAGAAGAGTCATCTCGCATCACACACCATGACCCAAAGCATACCTCTGTCACACAATACATTCATCGAGAGCACATTGGAATCCAACTTCACCATCGAGGGACCTCCAAACAATGCACCACAAAATCCATAAGAACAACCATTCGATGAATCACTACAACCATCAAAAAGTTCACTCCCAATAGAACCCAAAGGCGAAGAAATAGTATGTTGAACCATAAATCAAGGAACATCATCGCCATCAGATGATATCATTGGAATCTGAAGCCACAAATTCGTCTTCAAGGAAGAGACCCAAAGGAATCACCGAAACACCATCAGCCGAATACCGAACCATCACAAAATAACAAGATTAAACCTTATCCAGAAGATTCTTCCAACCAGAAGAATTTTGACTAAATCCAAATAAAGATCAGGGAAAAAACCCCAAACAGTAGAAGAAAAAAATAAATGAGAGGAGAAAAGAAGCCAATTAAAACAGAGTACAAGAACGAGACCGCTGCCAGCCCTCCTCCAACACTATCCCATGATGAACTGAAACCTTCATCGAGACTGACTAGGATGGGGTCGATCATGATGGATTGGTCAGCAAGGGTAGAGGATAAGAATGAACCCCATAATCCACCACTGATGCTAACCCAACTTCCCTAAAGCACCAGCACCCAGACCCATCATGGAGGTCCGATGAGCAGGGGTAGGATAAAAGAGGGGTGGTAAGGGCCATCCAAAATCCACACCAGTGAACAGCCATGTCAAGAAGGGGAAGGAAGAAAAGAGGCAAGGAGGAGAAATCATATACCAGCGAAGCAGGAGCGCCATCACACCAGATGGAATCACACAAAACCCTTAGCGGGAGTGGAAGAAGAAGGGATTATATGAGAGCTAAGAATGCTTGACGAATGAGGACCCATGTATTGAATAGTTTCTTTCTTTGATACTCATGTTTTTTTATGAACCTAAATTATTTTTTGAGGTCTATATGCTTCCATTTTACATTTTATTTCTTAAATCTCATTATTTTCATTAATCTTCTTGTAATTTCAATTTCTTACATGGGGATTATGTCTCATTATAACCATGTTATAATAGTTTATTGAAATAATCTCATCACTTTTCAAGATATTTTATGTTTATACATCCTTTGATGGAATATTATCACCCATATCTCAAGAAAACTCATGAATTTAGTTATCCTCTTTTTATTCAACATATATTCATGTATTGGTTCCATTTTTCTACTCTTTGGTACATAATATAGTGAATAAAGTGTTTTTATGAAATTCTGATTTTACCCTCTCTTTAGTTAGAATTTTATGTACCTTCAAAACAATGTTTTCTAAAAAGGGTTTCCAAAACTATTGTACCATTATACTATAATATTTAATATAAATTTTTACAATTTTTTGTCTTTTACTAATCTATTGAAAGGAATCTTATTTTCACTTTTTGAAAAAGGAATTGTTCTAACCTTTTTACCATGCAAAAGGAATGTTATTTTTACCTCATATGAAATGTATGGATTTACTCACCATTACATCATTGAAGATACTATTTTATTTTTAAATTGATAAATTTTATGATTTTTTTAAAAATAATTTTCAAGGAATTTCTTTTTCAAAATGTTTTCAAGTCTTATTTATTAGTTTTCAAAGTAATTTCAATGAAATGGTTTTCAAAATATTTTCAATATTTCATTAAAAATTTTCAAAGTCCTTTAAAAGGAAAAGGTTTTTAAAATGTTTTGAATCTTATTTTATAAGTTTTCATGGAAAAAGGTTTTCAAAATTATTTAAATTATACATTATAAGTTTTTATTGTATTTTCTACAAAAATTATTTTCAAATAGTTTTATGTGTTAAAAATAATTTTTCAAAGAACAATGGATATTTTCCTCATGAAACATTTTTAAATGATATTTAAAAATTATTTTCCATCTATGATGAAATCCTATAATGTTACTCATTATCTTCTAGGAAATGATCTAAAGGTTCCATTCATATTTTTTCTATAAATAGGTTAGGATTAATGTCATGGTATTTGTGAAACATGTTTCTCTTTAATGGGTTATATGTTTAAGAATTCCATTTCTCATTCATGGGATATGATTTTGATAAAATTATTATAAAACCTAAATCTTTTTCAACAGGTTATTATATGTTTATATGTATATGATTCCCATTTTATTTCATGGGTTAATATATGATTGTTTTTTATTTAGTGGAACATGTAGGTATGATTTCACCGTGAGACAGTTGGGACCTATATCTCCCTCTAATGCATTGGGGAAAGATAAGTTGTATATTATCTCAAAGGTAACTTGCGTTGTAGCCCAAGCCCAAAAACGAGAAGGTACATGGGTTGTATCCTGATAATAAAAGAAAAATGGTACACGAGTTGTATCACAATCCCAAAACAAGAAGGTAATGGGATATATCCCAATACTAAATGAAATTGGGTTTATGGGTTATATATCAAGCATAAAAATAAGAATTTTTACAAGTGATATCCCAATATGAAAAGAATGAGGGTACATGGGCTGTATCCCAAGCCTAGAAATAAAACGGTACATGGTTTGTGGCCCAAGAATAAAAGAAATAGGGTACACAGGTTGTAGCACAATCCTGAAAACAATAAAGTACATGGGTTTTAGCCTAATCCTAAAATTAATATGGTATATGGGTTGTTTGACCAAGTTGCACTATGTACATGGGTTGTATCCCATGCCTAAAAGGATATAAAGGTCTTGGAAGGTAGCCTTGACATAAAATTTTCTATTCTAATCTATGTGCCAAAAATTCTATGTCTTATTATTAAATTATGATTTTGTGGCTCATGGTGTTCATTTCCTTATGATTCATGTCTTATGAACTACCATGATTTATCTCATTACTCATTTTTAGGATCATTGATAATGATTGGATCAACTCCTACTGTTACGATCATGTTGTCATACCCCCATGTTCATGTTTATGCTTACATGTCTCCCTTGTTTACACTTATTGGGCATCTTCACTCACCCATTTTTATGTTTCCTTTCCTCAGGTTATAAAGAATGGTTTTATGTTGAAGTACTAAAGGTGGATAAATTTATGGAAGATGTTGAAGATCGTTCACCATGATATAAGATTTTTTTTCCATGTTTCCAAATATAATAATCTATTATGGTCCTTGGGCATGTAATTTTTGTAATTTAGTGATTATTAATCTAAAATGATGTAATATACATTTATTCTTATCCTAGATCGTTATATAACCTGCGAGAGAAATAGAGAGAAAGAAAAAGGTGTCGCAAAATATTCATTATGTTGCTAAAAACATTAAAAAAGGTACTAAATTTGATTAAAAAACTATTTACTATAAAATAAATATGTAAATAAACATATATATATATATATATATATTATAACTATTATTATTAATATTATATATATTTAATAATTAATATATTAATTTTTTTATTCACTTTTATAAATTTTACTTACTTATGCTATCATATACATAAATACATGTATTAAAATATATTAGTATATACTTAATATAATTAATCTAACTAAATTTACATTATTACTAATACTATTATTATATTATATTTATTATTATATGTAATTATATATAGTATTGTTACAATATTTATTATTATTATTATATTTTATAGTATATATTTTATAAAATAAAAAGAAAGAAAAGAAGAGTGAATGAGGGGGGAGGGTTGTTTGAAAAGTATAAAATGGGTGGGAGGTTATAGATCACGCGGGCAGGGGTAAAAATGGGTCTCCATAGGCAAGGTGAGAGAGATGCGTGGTGAATTGGGTTCCATGGCTAGTGGCAGTAGAGATGGGATTGTGGAAGTTTCAATATTGGAAGTGCTGCTTCTTACAATGGTTGATAGAGGGTGATGCAGCAACTCAGATTGGAATAGAGGAGGTGTGACAACAGATATCGTTATCTTAGGGCAAGGGGCATGGTTCATGTGTGGCTAGCAGGAAGATTGAGGTGCATAGGTCTAGTTTGTGGTGGTTGTGGGTGGTGATTTATTTATATCTGATAGAGGGTGTAACAGTGTCTTGTAGGAGTAGAGGAGATACCACCAGTGGGTCATAGAGGAGTGGGTGCTAGCGGTGGATCATTGAGTCACTGTTGAAGGGGGGGGGGGTGCAATGATGAATGTGGAGTTATGGTGGGTGATAACCCCTTGGTTTTTAAGTGGTTGGGGATGCAAGAGTGGGTAAAGACCCACCATTGGGTTGTGGAGTCATTATTGGTTTTTTTCCAATAGTGGGTGATTTAAATAATTTATAGAAGAGGATAGTGGTAGGTTCTAGGTGAACATTGAGTCACTGTTGGATTTTCCAATAGTGGGTGTGAGGATGGAGGTGGGAATTGGCAAAGGGAGGTGTCTCCATTGGAATTTCCAATGGTATTGGGTGGTTGGAGGTGGGTATGGAACAATGAAACCTAACAAAAAAATTAATAAATTAATAAATTTCAAAGAATCCATTAAATTTATTTCACTAAAAAAATAAATTCACTAAAATAAAAATGAGAATTAAAATTAAAGCATTCACATTCACATTCACATTTCAAATTATTATATAAAAAATTATCTATGTCACAAATAATTTAAGTTTCATTTCAATTTGTTAAGATATTTTAACATATAAAATAATAAATTTAAAAAAAGTAATTTTTTAAAACCAATAAAAATTCAATGGCAATTAGATAAACTAATTAACCAATTAATTAATTCAAATAATTATATATATCAATTTATTAACAAATTAAGCTTAAAAATACAAAAAATGAAATGAGATTTATTTATTAGAAAATTAATATGATTAAATAATTGAATTGGTAAAATAATAAAATAATTAAAAAATGGAAATTTTATTTTTAAATAAAACCAAAGAAAAAAAATTAATGTAAAAAAATAGGATGAATAAATTAATTTTATTACTCAGAAAAAAAAATAAACACTACAAAAAAACTTTTATCTAAAAAATATTTTTAACAATTTGAAACATGAAGTAAAGAAAGTGAAAATTATTTACCAAAATATATTATTTTAATAATAAAAAGGGAATAAAAAGCGAAAAAATGATGTAGAAAAGTGAATTGACAAATAGACACATCAATAAATGTGATTATGAACCCAAATTCTCTACACTTGATTAGGTGACTAGGGGGTGGTCATTAGATTTTAGGATACATGGGAAGATGTGGTCATTCCTTGAGTCACTACTTTAAGGAAATCCCTAGTAACACCGTTTCCACAACTAAAACCCATGGGAGAGCTCTCCAACAAACCCAACAAGAGGAAGGAAATTCCCCATCATATGACAGGGCATGCCTAGTCATGATCATCCTAGAAGATTTTTTAGAGGACACCTCATCTCATAATCATCCTCAGTATGTAGGAATACCTAGCTAACCTAATCTGCCAAGAGGAAGGAAACCTTCATCTCCTATTCCAAGTGATGATCTTTCAATATCAAGTACTTCACCACCAAAAGCACCTTCAAAATAACATCCCCATGCTAGAAATCACTGGCCTTTGAATGAAAGTTATGATGTTTTGAATAAATTATCCTTGGTTTCAGACAAGTTGTAAATTATAGATGCTTTGATTCTATCAAAAGACATCTGGGAAGCTACGATAGAGGTCTCTATTTGACCCTTGTGAGTTTAATGTTGAGGTTTCTACTACTTAAGTATATCTTGCTGATAATAATCCAATAGAATTCCACACGATCATCTCTTTCATAGACCGAGATTATGATGTAATTATATATGGGCACCTCATACCCTTGTATATATCTATTAGGATAAATGAAATTTATAATTGATGATCCTTTATTGAAAATGGATATAGAGTCAACCTCATTCCAATATGAACACTCCATCAACAAGGCTTCAATAAATCTAAATGATCTCTGTACACTCTAATGTTACAGGGTTACAACAAGAATGAGAAAAATCCTCTTAGAGAACTAAAATTTAGGACTCAGTTTGAGGATATTTTGTCTGACTTAGAATTAATGGTTCTTAAGTAGGATACAACCTTCAATGTTATACTAGGGAGACCTTATCTAAATTAGTATATGCCCCCCCCCCTCTTCACACCACCAATTCCTTAAATATTGTATCAATAGATAAATTGTTACATTTCCTAATGGCAAAGACCCATTAAAATCTTATGAATCATGGTACATTGATAGAAGATTCTACCATAAGGAAGGAAAATTGTCCAGGTCTAACGATGGCACTCGAATAAATGCCCGAAATGGTTTGTAGATGATTCCATATAACCCTTTCAAACAGCTCGGTACAAAATATGTGTTTCCCAAAATCCAAATAAAATCTCTAGTTTCAAATTTGAGCACGTATCCAACAAAATATTGGATTTTAATTTTTACAACTAAACTAAGTAGCACTGGATAAGTTATTAACTCTCCGAAAGGTCATGAAAGCATGGATGAAAATGTATCCATTCCTTCTCTGGAGCTCTAAAAAATACCTACGCCATTAGATGGGTCGGTTGAATTTTTCATGTCAATTGGTGAATATGAATATTATCATTATCAATCCATCGTATCATTTTTGGAGCTCCAGATAGGCATCTTACCATCAATGATTCCATAATTAGTTTCTTCATCTTCAAATTGTACAAAATGCCAGCTCCTCCCCTGGAATTAAGAATCTTGCTTCATCACCTACTTATTAGGAAACTGAAGGATAAGTAAATAATTGGAAAGAGGAAGAGGATTAAGACCTCATGGATTACCCTAAAGTATTTGAGGAAGGTGTCTCCACCACTATTGATGAACTTGGAGAAATAAATTTGGGTATAGATGAAGATCGACGACCCACATTGATCAGTGTGTCCATGACTACTGAAGAGAATGCGGTATATAATTCCTAACCAAAACAAAATTGTTATGTGTTCACTTGGAATTTCATACATATTCTAGGTCTTGTCCCTGATGTGACCACCCATCACCTGGGTTTTCCATAAGACCATTGGGGGGTACAAACAGGCAGCCAGACAGACACACCCAACTCATGCATCTAAAATTTAGGTTTATATAGATAAAATCATCAAGGATGAATTTATATTAGAGGTGAAGTATATAAAATGGCTAGCCAACATTGTCCATATAAAAAATAAGAATGGTAAAATTAGGGTTTTCATCAAATTTAGAAATCTCAACTGACACTATTTGAATGATAACATCCAAGTTCCAATCATAGATCACCTGATTAATACGAAGTTTGGTTGTCATTCCCACTCCATCAAGCATGTTTATTCTAGGTACATCCAAATTTTATAGCCCCAAAAGATAAATAATCCACCACCATCAGGGCCCCCAAGGGAGTATTCTTCTACTAGGTAATATTCATTGGCATGAAGAACATCGACGCCACATACCAATGTGTCGTGCATCTCATCTTCAAATCTGTATTGTTAAAGTTTTTTGAATGCTATTTTGATGATATAGTGGTTAATTCCAAATATATTTATGACCACCTGGACAACCTAGAGATCATCTTTTAAAAGGTACAACAACATAGCCTAAAGATGAAACCCTTAAAAAGTGTTTTTAGGTTAATATCGGGAATTTCTCTCAGATTATTCATCCACCATTGTCATCAAAGTTGATCCCAAGAAAAAAAATATCCTTAGCATGTCATATCCTCAAAACCTTAAAGAGTATATAGGACTTCATGGACACTTCACCTACATTCATCACTTAATATCCTACCTTGTTAGAAATTGTTTACCCTTTACTAAACTAATGAAGAATAAATTCAAATATTAGTGGACTAGTGACTGTCATGAAGCATTTGAAAACATATTGATGTACCTCTTGATACTGTTAGTATTAATGCCACTGGTTGAGGGAAATAAAATCATTCTATATATGATATCTTTAGAGTGATCACTAAGCACATTTCTTGCACAAATGAATGATGTTGGGAATAAAAAAACATTTATTATCTCATTCTCACCATGTTCTATGATGAGACTCATTATTTTGATATCTAAAATAACTACGTGGTGTCAATATTTGTAGTTTAGAAATTGAGGCACTACCTGCAACACCAGGAGTTCCAATTGGTCTCTCATAATAACCCATTCAAATATGTCCTCAATTGTCCTATGTTGAAAGGAAATTTAGCACTGTGGGAAGTTATTCTACAGTAATTTAATATAAAATTCGTTCCTTAGAAATCTGTTAATGGTTAGACCTTGACAGATTTATTTGAAGAACATGATTCTATTGAAACAGTATCATCAAGTACTGAATTTCTAGATGAGGAGATAATTTCTATTTAGAAAAACCCCCAAACATGGGAAATTTATTTTGAAAGTGCATATAAGGGCCCAACTTGTTGGATAATTTAAGACCCTTAGATCAATAAAGTGGGGTTTGGGGTCATGATTACCTCTCCAAAAAAATATTTCTTGCCTTACACCTTCCTATTATCATAAGGTTGTACTAACAATGGGGCAGAATATCAGGCCTTTATTACAGGACTAGAATTCTCACTCCAAATACCAGTGGACCACTTGGAGGTGAAAGGTGACTCAGTGTTAGTAATCAAACATATCAATGGAGATTATTCAATAAAAAATGAATATCTAATTCCACTGCTTGACTATGTCTGAGGGTTGATGGAAGAATTCATCTTGGAAACAATATTGACTCACATCCTATGATAATAGAATTCCCAGAAAAATGCATTGGTAAACACATCCATGGATTTGGTAGATCCAAACTAGGATGAAAAGATCATAAAAATTTCCTATCACTGAATAGTATCGCCTTCTGTTCAGATCAGAGTGGAAGAGAATAATGAAGTCAATCCCATCCATTAGCCATATGGCCCTACGACTGGGTGGATGATTCCAATCATGGAATACCTTTAGGAAAAAGTTATACCACTATATAGAGTTGGGAAAGAGAAAATACAATGGTGAGTAGTCAAATTCACTTTTTGTGATAGCCCAAATCACTAGAAAGACTTCTATAAAAAAGGATTTGATAGAGTCTTTCTTAGATGAATTGATGGAAAATGTTACCACTTTTGTCATGTAAAATTACACTTAGTATCCTGCAGTACCCACTAGTCAGGATACAATATTTCCCCAAAATTCCAAAAAATTTGGTACATATGGCCTTTAATGGTTTAATATTGAATAGAATTCACAAAAAAATATCATTCCTTCCATGTAAATTCCAACTTTATCCATCAACCCTCAAAGTATCTATATAAAACCAAATAATCATGGTCATTTTCCATATGGGGAATGGGTTTTTTGTGTCCAGTCCCACTAGCTAAGGTCATTTAGTTCAAATAAATCTTAAATGATACCAATTTTTTTTCCAAATGTGCTAAGTCCATACCCATTAATAATTTTGGGTCCAAAATCATTTTTAGCTTCATAAAATCTAATATTAGTACCAGATTTGGTGTCCCCCATTCAATACTAATGGAAAACGACACTAATTTATTTTCTACTAAGGTAGAATGGCTATATTAGGAATACAATATAAATTCAAACCATTCATCCCGCTAACATGCAGTGGATAATAAACATATAGATGAATTCAACAGAAAATTATTGAGCATACTTCATAAGATGTAGGATAAAGATAAAAATCTTGGACTGACATGATCATGCATGCCTTACGGGATTACCATACTATAACCCATATTCCCACATAGGTGTCCCCTAACTCACTAGTATATGGAATTAATGAAGTCTTCCCCATTGAGGTTCAGTTTCCATCACTCTATATTTCCATATGTGACACGTTAACCATATATGAACAATCCCATAAATGACTAGATGAATTAGAATGGTTTGATGAGAAAATATTGTACATCTGGAATCACATGGAGGTCTATCAAAATAAAATAACATGAGCCTTTAAAAAAGGCATGCCTCTATTCATTCCTCCAAGTATAAATAGTATTGTCCCTCCGAACTCCATTGATACAAAGAAGTAATCCTATAAAGCTTGAACAAAATTGGGAAGGACCAAACTTCATATGAATTTTCCACTCTAATGAGTATTTTTCATTAATCTCAATGGATGGAGAGTTCATTACCACCCCAAACTGTTTATGATTATTGATGAAATATTTAATGTAATCACATGCCTAATGTCTCAACTGCAAGATGCTAAACTACATAGTTGGACTTTGTTTCATGGCCTTAAAAGGAATGACCTAAAATCCTTTACATATTACATTATTCTTCATACCATAATCATCCTTATCGCACGATGATAAAATGCATGACATATAGGTATAATCCCTAATATAATTTCCTTTACATAGTGGAATTTGGCCCCCCTTTATAGGTATAATCCCTAATATAATCACATCATGGTCATAAGATGTTAAACTCCCTGGTTCAAACCAATTATTTCATGATGTAAAACTGAAAAAAATTGAACCATGGCACTAGTACCCCTACCATGCCCTCATTTAAGAACTACACGTTTCATGATTCTCATTCTAATGAGATACACAGTGATACACAGATCTCCAATCATAGGTCCATCAATGATAAAAATATATACCCCCTTTTCCCTATGTGTGATTCAGACCTACACAATTAATATTTCTATAACTATTTGTGGTTTGATTCTCATTCTTATGAGATACGTAGTGATTCCTAGACCTCATATATTGGGCCCAACTATCATTATAGAAAATATAAAAACTCTTGAGAACTATGTGTGTCTTTATTCTAGATCTAGTAATATACATTTTGATTTTTGGGTCTTATCCCCGAGTCCATTCATAATATACCTTCTTCTTTAACATCAAAATAACTCGCATATTTAGTGCCAAATGTTAAACAACACAATCAACATCCTCATTTAATGATGATAAAAAAACTATATTTCTAGAACTATGTTTTCCTTGATTCTCATTCTGAGGAGATATATAGTGATGCCCAGATCTGCAATAGAAGAACCATCAACAATAACAAAAAAAGATCCCCCACTTCTTGTGTACAGGTCAGGCCTACATAGGTAACCTTTTCAAGAACAACATGTGGATTGATTATTGTTCTAATGAGACATGTAGTGATGCTCGGGTCCTTACCTAGGTCCATCCACAATGCCTCTTTTCATTTTAGGAGGCCTACACCCTTGTTGTATGATGTTAAACTGCATAGATCTTCTAGAACAATGTGTGGATTGATTATCAATCCAATGAAAAATGTACTAATGCCTCTGATCTCTTATCTTGAGTCCAGACACAATATAAAAAACCCTTACTCCATGTTTATGAATTCAAATCTGTATAGTGAATCATTTCTAGAATTATACATGGATTGATTCCCATTATAATAAGATATATAGTGACACATAGACCTCATGTTTTGGGCCTATCCATCATTCTATAAAATATCAAATTCCCATTTTCCCCACATCAAAACCTTATTGATGTGTGTAATTATTTTTACGAACTATGTGTGGCTCTATTCATGCTCAAAAGAGATATATTGTGATTCCTGGGTCATATTCTCTGGTCCAGTTACAATATTACTTTCCACATTGGTTAACCCATGTCCTTACCATAAGGTGTTAAATTGCACGTCCAACATCCTCATTGAACAATGAGAAACTACATGATCTTTATAGAACTACATATGATTTTATTCTCATTCCAATGAGATATGTAGTGACGCCCAGATTGCACTCTTTTTCCCAGCCACAAAATCTCTTCTCTTTCTTGTTGGTTTATCTTCATCCTCACCTCATGACATTAAACATCATGAGATTTAAATAACTACATATGGATTTATTATCATCCGAATGAGATACATAGTGATTCCTAGATCATACCTCCATGAACAGCCACCACAAAATTCTAAATACGCCCATCCTTCACATGTGTTTCCTTTATGTTGTGGAAGAATCTATTCCCACTCCTGGTTTCTCAAACTAAACACTGCTCACGAGAGGTTAGGATTTTTGGTAATGGAGTCCCATATATGAGTAAGTTGTACCAATTTTTATTGGGATTATCATGGTCCTAGTTAAAAGACATTAAAAGACAAAACATATGTCTTTATTGCATGATTTTTTCAAGAACTATGTCTAACTTGATTTCTATTCCAATGAGATATTTAGTTATATCTAGATCTTCAACCCTAGACCCAGTCGCAACCTAATAATATAAATGCACCCACTCTTTTATGTATGAGCCATATCTATATAAGAGGATTCTATAGGGTGTCTCACCCCATGCCTAAACCCATATTTAAAAACCCCTCTTTCTCTATACATTAATTCAACCATTATTGGAAATTATTATGTAGAACCAATTTTGGCCTGATTCTCGCTTCAACAAGATTAGTATTGATGCTCGGGTCCCATACCCTGACCCATCCACAATACACTATTTTTTTAATGAAAATTCCCCATCGTTATTACTTCAAGGCATTAAACTACATGGATATTGTCCTAGATGCATAAATTTAAACTATAGGGTACCTCAAGAACTATGTGTCGCATGATTCTCATTCCAGTGAGATACACAGTGAATCTTAGGCCTCATGCCCTAGTCTTAGAGAAGGGGTAATGAAATATTCTTCATTTCCCACATATAAACATGGATCTATGAGGCAGTAATTAATTCAGGTCCCCTAGTTAATGGAATCCACCAAGGAAATAGAGATGTCCCTCTTCTACATATAAGTCAGATCTATGCAAGGGAGTTTACACTTCATGACCAATATCGGCCAAAAATCATCCTTTGTTCTTGGACATTTCCCTTCCACACATCATACTTATAATCTTGGAAACTCCTAGATCTTCTTAGTCTTTATCCATCTCCGGGTGATAGAATGTACAATATCTAAGGACTCTTTTTCCCAACTATGCAGAAACATTCCCCAATCGGATTTTCATAAAGTAGCCCAAAAAATGGTTTTTTTAAGCGAAATGATTCCACTATTTGACTATGTTTTAACATACCCTAGATGGATTTTCATAAAATAGCACATAAAATGTTTTTTTCAACCAACAATAACATATTCCTTGAAATAATCCCCTTCAATCTTCTTTTGATTTGATGAATGTATGTGGGAACCCACGATTCAAATTTATTCTGTGGTCATCCCACACGTATTTTCCCCATATCATTTCTCTTAATATGAAAATCCCTAGGACCATGGTTTTAAATTCTCTCATTCATGTATGAAGTATGTAGGAATGATCTTGATCTGGTAGGCCACATATCCCTGATTATTTACATAATTTCATGGTCCTAGTTGTATGACCAGAAACTATAGATGCCACATTTCCCCCACTTGGATCAGACCTATATAGGGAACCTTTTCCCTAAATTATTTGGTGATTTTTACTTGAAATAATCTTTCTATGTTCATCTACCTACTTTTCACAAAACCAATCTTTGTATCTGGGGAAATCCTAATGTCCATAAACTACCCTTAGCCACTGGTGATAGAATTTCGGATATCTAAGGACTCATATTCATGACTATAAAGTTACACACCCTAGATTTCTTTTCATAATGTATGCCACAAAACGAGTTTTTTCATCCAAATGATTCCACTATTTGACTATGCTATAACATTCCCTAGCTGTTTTTTCATAAAATATCCCCTAAAACAAGTTTTTCAATCAATTGTAACTTCATCCCTATGAGAGACCTCCTCTATCACCATAAGAATTTTTCCCCATACCACCCTTAAAGTCCAAAGATCCCCATAGTACAACTTCCAACATTTGTCTTCTCCTACCAAAAGGTGATAGTGCATTCTCAGAAATATTATCATAAAATGGGAGAATTATTAACCTATTTGTCAAAGATAAAGACCTTAAATTAAATCTTCCTAATGACATTGATGTGAGACATTAAAATATATAGCATAATTAACTACTTGTATGAAATTAAAATATATAGAACAATGTCCTTATCATAATACTTTAAACTATATGCTCAATATCCAAGTCTCACAACATTAAATTGTACAATGCTTCAACCTCTGTCAGAAAGGGGCCTCCCACTGACATCAGTCATCTAAAAAAATGTACCCTCTTCCACAAAAACCAAAATCATGTAGGAGTGGTTTCATCAATCATAACTAGCACCAATATTGATTCTCTCATCATTCTCAGACATTTTCCCATGAAAAAACCTCCCATTGTTGTCTTAAGGAATCCTAATCACCATAAACACTCTTCAGACATAAGAAAAACAGAATATTGTAATTCGTATGAACTCCTTTCCTTGACTATGATATATACATCCCAGATGTATTTTCATAAGGTAACCCAACAAACGGGGTTGTTAGTTAAAGGATTCTACTATTGACTATGAAGAAACATACTGAGTTTTCTTCACACAAAGAAACCAAAAAAACACTTTTGTAAGCCTTCCATACCTTTATCCTCATGAGATACCTCCTCTATACCTAAATATCTTTTTTATATTTTAAACCAAAAAATTGTGGCTCCAAATTCCCCTTGGGTTTATATGGGGAATTTCACATCATCCTAAGACAACAAACCCTATTTGAATTATCATCTATAAATTTAGGGTCAATGTTGTTTGACCTAAAACACTAGCCTCACCTGTCTAGCTTGGATGACATTAAATTGCCTACAAAAAGATATATAATACTCACCAAATTGAAAAACAACAAAGGCAACTCTATAGAAAAGTTGACTCTCAACTCAATAGACTACAAAACATATAGTTTAGGAAAAAATAGAGTAATAAAAAGATAAAAGGAACTAAACTTATTAGGATGAAAACCATAAAAGGGAAGTAAAATGAAAATCTAAATCTCACCCTTGAAGTATCCATCACATTGAAGGTAGGAAAAAATCAGGGTAATGAAACAAAAGAAAAAGGTTTGTGGGGTTTTCCTTACAACTCTGGAAATAGTCAAACTATTCTTGCTAGGTCCAATGGATTAGGGAAACAATTTATTATAGTATTTCCCAATCCTTTTCACTACGGTTATGACTAGCTGCTGCAAAAATTTATTGCTATGAAAATCATCTTGAATGACATATTATGATCTTATAAATAAAATTGGGATGAATTCATAAGTGATTAGAAACAAAATTCCTTCCATTTATGAAATAAAAAATCTGGAGGAGAATCCATAAGATGGAGTCTCTCCATGATAAATTACAAGAAACCATCAACATAACATTTTATCTATGAAATGGCATCCCAAATCCAATTAACCACCTTTTTAATCCCATAAAATTGAATGGATTCAGTGTCCTTAGCTCATAAAATTTTATCCCCTAAAACCATAATAGAATTTGACCCTTTAGTTTGGGATCCTTCAAATGAATGATGGATTTGTAAGAGCTCCCCTATGTGGAATACAACTCATATTGAAGTCAAGATAATTGTTTGTTTTAATCGTTAATTAGTAGTTTAAATTCCACCAACTTATTAGTATGGTTGTAATCCTCTTGGGATAATGCTTCCTGGAGATTTTCAGTGTTGAAGAGCATCTTCTCCTTAACGAGGTCCTGTTGAAGCTTGTTCCATCTCTCCCATTTTCAAATGATCTTATTCAAAGTAGCATGAATCATGCAATAATCAAATCTATTTTATTCCAACATACTGAATAGGAATGGAAGGTTATGGATTTGAAAAGGTATGTATTCAAAAGGTGTCTTAGATATTATTTTTCTAGATTTCCTTCCAATCCCCATGGTTGGTGATGTGAAGATCATTCTACATCTTCAAATATGACTCAGAACCACTGTTAGTGTGAAAAATGTACTCTAAGATTAATGAACATAGGGAGGAAACCATTCCCACTCCCTCTTGATCAATAATGTATTCTTATTCTGGTATTTGTTTCATTACTATAGTGGTTATTCCCTCAGACTAGGATGCAGAAGTCGATGATGTTGGATAGTGGACAAGACACATCATTAGCCTCAAAAGGATAATAGATAGGGGAAATGGATGATTATAGTAGTTGGTGACACTCACCTAGTAATGGGTCAGTATCTTGGTTAGATTCCTACATAACCTCTCCATCATTTATAATTTAAAATAGAACCTCTTGATGAGGGGCACTTTCATAGGTCTACTTATAGCTCACCAAGGAATTCTTGGGATGATTTCATATTTTAAAATTCACTTGAGTCGGTTCCCCCTCAACAGTGAGAGTGATATGGACTCTGAAGATTTTCTCATACACCACTACTTCTATATTTTCTATAGATGGAGATGCACAATTCAACCATACATGATTAAGATATCATGTATAAATTTTTTTCACTCAAAATTAAAGACTCGTGTCTAATTAAATCCCCATTAAATTCCTCAAACTCTTGTAAATTTGTAGGAAGTTTAATATATTCCATCATTTCCTAGACTATCATGCCATGATTCCCCATGGAACATATTAGTGTCCAAAGACCGGTGGTAGTCTCACTCATGGAGATGCTTGCGTATTTTGTCTTGGAACCTAATATAGCACCCTCTTCTGACAACCTAAGACCCTAAATAGCTTCCTCATAGATAGCCGCAGGGTCAGCATCTGTTGTCGCAGGGTCCTATGGTGCATGAGATGAACCTCAAATTTCATAAGGAATAAAATTAAACAAAATAATATCTCACCTTAAGAAATGCCATTGACCTTACCAAAATCCTTATCACCCTCTATGTTGGCAGGGGTAGTGATAGGAGCATATGACATGTCCTTAACCATCGATGCTTCTTCCGTCAGGGGAGATGGATAACCAACAGGGATCCGTGATTGGTTCATAACTCCCCCTCAGTTCTTAGAGGATCATCTTCATGAACCTTGAGATATTAGAGGGAATGGGATTCTACAATCTTGAATAAGGTTAGATACTTGTGCCAGATAAAGTAGATATTAATGAAAATGTGGAGACCTACCAAAACTGGTAAGGATCTTGTGAAAACACTTTATTTTCTGACATTTTTTTTTGAAGGAGGATATCTAGAACTATCCTCCTTAAATAAGGGTATTGGAGTGGGTAATATATATTCCCCCACCATTTCATCCACCATTGTTTGCTGACCTGGGGATAGCTCTCCGGGTTTGGGAGATGATTAATCAATCATGATAAGGGTACCATTTAAGTCGTATTTCAATGATGAAATCTCCATTGATTTCCTTTAAGCCCACTGCAACCCAATTTGACATTTCTCCTTAGCTATAGAACTTTTTTTGAGATGATGGAAAGGGATAACATAGGAAGAGATAAGAAAAGGAGTACTTGTAACATTTGGATTGATATAGTCAATCCATTACTCAGAATATGAGTTGTCAACCCCTTCAGTTGTGCCCCTTCTCACCAAGTCCTCCACCCATCTCATGGTTGGAATCTGATTTCTAGTTACATAAATAAGAATCTTTAGATTCCATATATAAAATCTCACACCAGAAACATCATCCTAGAAGTGAATTTTGGGTGAGGCTCAAGCATCTCTTATCCCTAGAATCCACATCCCGACATGAAAAAGGGCCCATATGATTTCAACATTGGAGTAAATGTCCTACCAAAATTGGAATTCCTCAATTAATAAAAATTTTGAGGATGGCATACTATGAATTGATATCCATGGATATCATAGGTTTCCCAACACTCTCTATCACAGATTAAGGATGAGAAAAAAGAATTGGGGTGCCTCCATAATGGTGAGTAATGGACCATCTAGGCACAACCTCAATTAGTGTAACCCTTTTGATTATGGATGGAGGATTGAACCTTAGATGAGGTTGTTTGAAAAAACATGGGACCTCATCATCCCTACCATCTGAAGGGGACAACACAACCTTTGGGGGAGGAAAACTGCTTTTTGTAGGAGTCATATCCTTTCTACCTTTCTTTACATGCATGATAGTTATTATAGTTCGAACTCAAGGAATGGTGCCAGCCAACACTCCATCGAGATATGATTCAATCTAGGCCTCAGTGTAACAAGAGGTCAATCCATTGGTCACATCCTTTAGAGGTAGGTTTATTACTTTTTGATTCAACCCCATTTTTGTAGGCATTTATACCTATCTAGCTACCATCAGATACTTCTCTGATCGGACATGCACTGGAAGAAATACAATTATCTTTTTAAGAACTTGAATTGATGTGAAAACCAGTGTAGATCATAGGCCGGACCTATAACTTAACCTTCAATATGGGTCAAAATCACGCCATCCCGAAAGTTAATCATATATTATCTTAGCTCATTACCATCCTTTCCTTCATTATTAAATCTCCCAGTAGCTGGTTCCCCATACTAGAAGAAATTAAACATTTTGAATAGACACATCCTCATCAGAGTCTCTCTGGGTTTCATGGATCAGGGTGGAAAACCAAAAACAACCTAAAATTTTTGTCGAAAGTAGATATTGAGAATTTAAACCCTTCTTAACAAAGAATGGGTTGTAATGTGGGTTGCGACTCAGCCCCATAAAACTAGGAATTTTCTTGCAATTCTGAAAGGGTCTTTCCTACATGAATATTCCATAGGCACCAGTATATTTTTTTCTAGAATGGGGATAGCCAACCCCACATGCTTCTTCTCTTCCAACTTGGCCACTATAAAAAATTTCCTTTGCCTAATTCATCCATTAGAATCAAAATCAGGCAGTAAGAAGATACTCATCCACATGGCCAAAAAACATGTGATATGTGTCTTTATAAGTATGCCGGATTTGGGCTTGTACCCCAACTAGTAGTACTCCCCCTTTTCCAAGATTGGCCAAAATATAATTTGATCTCTATGATTCGCCATCTTAGGGAACCCTGTTGGATGTTTTCAAGTGGGGAATTTCCCCTTTGGATCTAAGATGATTCTCATCCCCGCTTTAGGATGGATATCCCCCCTAGGGTGGGGGTATTACTTATTAATATCTTGAGATATCTTTAATAGATCTTGTACTGGATTTGGAACCATTTCAGCATCATCCCACATTTCCTTTGGAGGGATGAAGTCATCATACATATCTCCAAGGGTCAGAGTCCTGGAGATCTTTTTGACATCCCAAAAGATGATACAAACTTCTCTATGCATCATGTGGAAAGAATTAATCTTCAGACTCTATTAGCTTAATATATCATGGATGGATTAAGTGTTGTTTTATAGACAATATCTCTCTACCTAGATGGACTCATATATATGGATGTATTCTATCTCCTTTTTTAATTCTTCACAATTAAAGTGCACCTAATACACCAACATCCACTCGGGATTAACACCCCCTATCAGACAGAGGTCCCAGTCCCCCTTCCATCCCTTCAAATAGTCTATCTGGGAATAATGAATGACATATGTATAATAGTATATATTTTATTTAGGAATGTGTATATTTAGATATGGAGTGCACTAAATATGGTGTTTAGAACAGGCTATGGAGGACATCCCATTATTAATATATCTACACATGTTTAAAATGTTGGTTGTAGTAAAGCTTCATTATTATTAGAACTAGGAGAGATGAGTGTAATTATTTGAATCTGGAATGAGGAACACCATTATATGACTGTGTAAGAAAATTGGTAGATAATTACTCTTAGTAATTTCATCGTGATATTTCTTCAGATGTCCCACCATGTTAGGTTGAGTAATATCTCGAATGTACGAGTAATCATGTCATGTACCTTTTACCATATCCTCAAGGATATTCTTATCATTCTCTTCATAACCTCTAGTATTATAAGTATCCATTTAACATAAAAATAATTAAGATGATTTTTCATTAGAGATAAGTCCATTTCAAAAAAAAAACATAAATCGAAAAAAATTGGCAAAGGCGCATGAACTCGCTTAGGGTACTCGCGCAAGTGCCTCACGCAGGACACTCATCCAATGTCCCATCACAAGTCACTAACCAAGTCATAAAAATCACATAAACAAGTATTCACCTTTTCTATGAGAATGATACTTTAGGAAAGAAGACTGTGTGGGAGGTATGTGTTGAAATTTAGTATGGAGAGACCAAAGGTACGGAAGTCTAAGGATCATCAACTAAAACATGTGTCCCTATTTATATACATGGACACCTATATCTACTGACACCAGGCATGCCTAGCCTACATGACCACCTATGATGATATCCTATTTAGGATATCTTTCTGGATTTACATGCAATGAAAAGGTCCATTTTCATCCCTTTACCATAGGATCAAACCCTCTTCTACATATCAGATCAAATCTTGAGGGGGGGGGGGGGTTGACACTCCATTTTGTCACATGGGTGAAAATATGTCAACGGGAAATAAATTAAATATAAGTGAAGAAATTCAAGGATTGAAACCTCCACCAAAGCTCCTTCACAAAGGTACCCCCAAACAACGTCGGTGTGCAGAGTACCTATGCATAAGCCTACGAGTCTAACCTATGCATCTACCTACATGGAACATTTGTGTGAGAGATCCCCATCACCCATGGTCCCATATTTTACAATAAACAAGACCCTGGTGTTCTTATTTTATATGGAATAAACTTATCAAACACCTACAGACGTTCATATCACCCTAATCCTTTTCCCATGCCCTCCAAAACCTTCAAGGTATTACTCAAAACCCTAAAGAAGAGAGAATTAATGGGGGATAGTAAAAACAAATTCATCACAAGTTTTAATAGAAATAACACCTAGATGAGTCTATTTATCCCCAATTGTTGATGAATACAAGCATGAGGTCTGTTACCCAATCTATGGACATGTGTGAGACACTTATGGGAATATCTGTAGAGACCCTTAGAGACTAGATAAAAGCCTCAAAAAACTGTTGTTTCCCAGGTGGTCTATCACCCAATGTACCATCAACTTGTGTAGTCCTACCTTTGTAAATCACCCTTAGTCCATGCAGTACTACCTTCATGAGATCCCCTTGGCATTCCTAAACCACTACCCTATGCGAGCCTCTGATCACGCACTCTTCTAAGACACCCATGGCAGGGCCTCTCCTCCTTTGGCTCCCATTCCTAAAAGGGACCAAATTGAAACTTCCACTGAAGCCTTTTTCCTTGAAAACCCATGGGAAGAGGAAAACATAATGTATCTCATTTTTATATGCATTCATATGGTCATAGTTTTCCTAAACATGTCCTACTAGATGGTTAGGGTCCTTGTGGTGCATATTGTTGTGCATTCCTATAGTCACGAGGACCCCAACCTTGGGGTTAGTGTGAGGGAAATCCTAATAACTAATATTAGGTTTAGAACCATGTTCTTACCATGTCATCCCTAAGACCTAGAGCCTTCAGTTCTAGGTAGGGTGGTAGAAGATCACACAAGACTTTCCCTTCGACAGGGAATGAGATCCTCCTCTCCTACAATATAACAAATTTCAGGGCATCCCTTTTGGAGTAAGCCCATGTACATTCATTCAGGACCTCCCCTTCTTTGTTCCTTCCCAAATATATCTCTATTACCAGAATTTTAAGGGAGATAGGCCTTTTCAAAGACCTTTTTCTCTCCATTTGGGTCTAGGGTATGATGATGGGAGGGATATGTTATAGCCCTAACCTCTTATAGCATCGGAAGAGGGATTATGTGGTTTTTTGAATCATCCACTTCCTCTTTCTTCTCAAATTAAATAATGAATCATCATGATTCATGTGGTCATAGAGTATAACCACTATCACAACATCTACACAATTAGATACTTGTTTTGGTAGATATTCTTCTTTTAGATCTTCCTCTTCCCTTCCTTCAGAGTGCCTTTATAGGTGTGGGTCCTCAAGGCCATGTATATGACCTCAAGGAAAATTATATTTTTTGGTTCCTTAGATATTATTTTTACTCTTATTTCTCATAACGAGAATGAATCATGTGGGCTTAGAGGTTAACGGTGATCGTGACATATGCATGATCTATGTGCTAATTTAACTATGAGAACACTCATTCCTACTATGACTAGAATATGTAGGCTACCTTCCTATGGCCCGAGTTTAATGGGAATCATTCCAAGTGAATGTCCCTACCAAATCAAATCCTTTGGCCTCCTAATTGGTATAAACCCATACAATTTCACCATTCAATCACTAAATGGGCATCATTCCAAGTTCAATCTCCATCCAATGAAATGGGAAATTTTTTCCAAAATAATCCCCCACATAATCATCTAAAAGATCTGTACTTCCCTATGATATAAACTTTCAGAGGGCCTCCATAGTTGTAGGTCCTCATAACCGAACAACTTGGGCTTTGATTACTATTTAAATGGGATATGTAGGAAGCCTCCATGAGGTCCAAACCCAACACCATAAATCCTCCCTATTCTTTATGGGTCACATTCCATGTGGGGTTTATTTAATTTAGGAACACTTATCCCTTCCAGATTACCTAGGATGCTTCATCATAAGCCCCACAACAAATATTTACAAGGAACCTTCCACCTAGGAGTCCTTGCATCATGATGTTAAACTGCATGGTTGGATCCATTTTGCAAGACCCTAAAAGGAATTATTTTCCCTATTAAGTGGAACCAAACTACATGGTTTATAATTCCTTTCACAAGGATACATAGTAATACCACTCATGGGTCTGATCCCAACATCAAAACAACTCCCATCTCCCAGGATGATGATACACTCTAGAGCGTCCCTCTATGTGGCTAGAAAACGGTATCATTATAATAACAAAGAAACAATCTCTAATCAATACATAAGATGATAACATCGATGAAGATCCTTAGATATATATATATATTTCTCCATTGATGAATAACCTATAATCATATAGATGAGTACAAAATATATACATCCTAATAATTGATTGTTTGTTAAGGGTGACCCACTTTAAACATGGGAATTCATGATGGTTTCTAGATCATATCTTAAATATATAATAGAGTCCTAGATAAGTTAATAATTCCCCCAAAAGGGGTGTGATTAGGTCAACCTCTCATCCTCTCAACCAATGTATGTTCTTAATCACCATTGGCCAAAATCCCCAGCGATATCCTTCATTTCGAAATTAGGTCCATAATGGATATAAAACTATTGGGTGTTTCCAGTTCCATAAATAAAACCCATTGGAAACCACTCGAAAGGGATGTAGATATATTTTTGATGTAAATTTTGTTCCAAAAACACCAAAAAATACCATTCCAACCATACATGGAATTTGGGGATAAAACATTAGGTTGGGATGGTAAATGAAGTATTCAATTAATAAGATGCTTACTACTTTGAAGAGATTACCTATGTTGAGGTGTGTGATTCATTTTTCCAAGAGGAAATTTAAGATCACCATAAAAAGAAAATATGTTTTGATTACTTATAAATATTTTATATAGATGGGGAAAAATTTATGGGTGTTAGTTCACTAAAATATATAGGCTAGTGGATTGTGATTTAGTCCACCAAAAGATCATTCACTAAAAGATGTAGTTGGAGGTTCATCATGTGAGTTAACTATAAGGTGAATAGTATATTAGTAGCACACAATGATGTAGTGTAGATATTTAACCTAAAATTGGATTATTATGTACATCTTAAAGGGGGTGGACTTTTTCATATGAATATTGGATAATGGAGGTGACTATAATCATTAAATAGACATTATTATAAAAGTAGGGTGTGATCACATTATGGTGTATGAGTTGATCATTATAATCATGATATTTTATCCTTTTATAAAATAAAATTTGTATTCCCTCATGGAATATTAAACAATTATGGACCATGTTAATATATGTGTTATTATTTATCTTTTGAGTATTCTTTTGATCACTATTTTGGGTGGTTCTTATCTGTATATTTTGATAGTTTTATATTGTTGTTTGGTGAAATTGTTACACCTATCTTCCATGTTCTAGGTATTATAAATGGAGTTCATTCTAGATATTTTAATTCTACTCATCAAATATTTTAGTGGATTATCATCTAGTGGTTTTCAAAAATTTAGTCAGAGACCCAACAAGTGGTTTCAGTTCTTATGGTTGGAGTGATTCTTGAGAATCAGTCCCTAGGGAAGGTGTTTCAAATCTCAATTTAGTAGTGATATTCCATCAATTTCCTTATTGTAGAATATCATTAAGATATTAATAATCCATTATTTTCGTTTATCAAGAATTGTTGGGAGATAAAATTTTATGGTGGGATAGTATCAGATGAGGGTAATGTCTAAATGGATATTTTCAATGAAAAATATTTCCATTTTTGAAAAATATGGATAAATTATTTCCTTATTCATAATTACCTAGATATTATATTAAATATATACATACAATAAGTGATAAAAAGGAAGAATGGGAGAGGTTATATGAGAAATCACTCATATTAATGTGAATTTAACTTTCCATAAATGTGGTTCCCAACATCTGAAAGGTGAAGATCACATTAGAACTCATAAATACCCTACTTGATATATATGATAATCCCACTAAAATGAACAATGTGTTATTCCTAATGAGACTATTTAAAATTTTAATATCATAAGGAAGGGTTTTATCCAATCATATGAATAAATTCATTATGATTTTAATTCATTTGGAATTGGTAAAGGTAGACTTAGAAGACCCATTTTGTGTAGCAACCCTGACCCCAGAAGCCCCGAGCCAGTTCATTCTACCATTACATAGGAATATGATACATGGAAACACATCCTTAGGGAATAATTAGTTCAGTATCCTTGCTAAACTTTATACATACATGAATCTTACATTACATTCAAAATACACAAGTTACAACATAATTTTTTTATTTTAAAATTACTCTATTCCATGTAGTAAATCACTACATATCAGTCATAGTAAACTTTAGGAAATTTTGGGGAAAGGAAAAAAATAATAAGGAATAGAAATTCCTAATAAGGGTTAACTATAGTGAAAGAAATAATGAATTAATTATAATAATCAATATTTCAGTGTAAATAATAGAAAACACATGCTATGTAATCAATAAACTGATAAGGAAGTGTGTAAACAATATGGAAAGGTAAATAACAAAAACGACATTCCATTTAAATAAAATGACTATCATGATAAGATAAGATAGAATCAATATGAAAGGATAAATAACTGAAAAAACTTTCCATTAAATCAATAAAATTAGAATAAAATATATCAGCAGATTTTGTCGTAATGAAGATATCATGGATAATAGTAACTTAATTTTAAATCTAGTAAATGCTTAATTATTGGACGTCATTTTTCCCATGTACATGGTACCATTACCATCAAGACCATTCAAAAAATTGTTTATAACATATTGTGTAAAAACCCACATAACAAAGGCTAGCCAGATGATTCATCCCATAAGACTACTGATACATTGATGTTATATCTATATATGATCCCCACTTGAATCTTACCAATCCAAATCATTCCTAAAATATTGAATAATAAATTTGTAAACAATTTTCCTTATCAAATATCTATATGAAGTAATGAATATATATTTATCAATATTTACCCAGATATCAAATAACTATCAATTCAGTACACTGTATATAGAAATGGTATATGGTTTATGCAAAAAAACATATATGTGATAATTAATATATATATTTTTTGTGAAATTTAATGCCTAATGATAATAAGAAAGTGAACATTTTAATAGAAAGTTATTGATTACAAAAATCAATCAAGGAAGTGAATATCAATACATTCCTTACTCAAAATGATCATAAACCATCCTTATGAAGAATAAATATTGGTTTCAGTGTAACATATCCCTAGCGTTGTATATGTAAAATAAGGGTTTTTTTCATTTATGAATAGAAATACCATGAAAGGATCTTTACAAATTTTCCTGAGGAAAATACCCTTCTCATTTTGAAAACCATTTGGAAAATACTTTTCTTTGAAAATAACATTTAAATTTAAAAAAAATAATTTTAAAATTGAAAATGAATCTTTTAATAAATGATATTTATGTTGCTAGGTAATTTTTAACTCCAATAAATAACATTCCCTTTTCACGATAAAATGGTTATAAAATTTTCTTGTTTAAAATGTGACAACATGGTTCCTTTGAAATAATTTTTAAAAAATTAAAAATGGGTAAAATTCATATTAATAAATCATTTCTATATGGTTAAGAACATTTTTTAAAACATTTTATTAAAACATGGTTTCGGATGATAATAGGTTTCTGACCAAAGACAAAAATGAAGTTTTTTTTCTTAAAAACATTTTCTAAAATATTCTAATTACAAAGCCAAGGGAAAATGGTACAATTATTTTAAAATAATAATTAATAACCAAATGATAATAAAATTAAATAGTTTATTAAAAATTATCAAATAATTTCTTTCAATGTAAATTCAAGTGTATACAATCCCGAATAAAATTATATTGTAATGTAATCCCTTGCAAAGATCATAATGTTTAAGTGAGAATCATCCAATGAATTGATTAGTTGTTTAAAGTATAAATCAAAATAAATTAATTTTAAATTCAAAAATAGATATTAAAAATTTATTAAACACATAATATTAGAATATTAACAACAACAATGAATTAATATAACCCAATGGAATGAAAATGAGTTATAAAATTCCTTACCACTGGGTAACTTTTAACTAAAACCCACCTAGAAGAAATAATTCAAATTTAAATTTAAAATATCAATAATAAGGATTTATTTATGATATTAAATGTAATATTGGTATTATATGCACCATATAATATAAAAAAGGTTCCTAACATTACAATATTCTACAATTAAATGAAATTGTGATGAGGTCACTTACCTTACAATTCCTTTTGGTTGAATGATATTTAACATCTTGTATAATGGTTTCAATCATGTTATAAACTAAAACTATAACCATATTAATATTTATAATATAATATATTATTGTTTTATAACATCTTATCTTGATTTTTTTAATAATAAATCATTATTTTCATTATTTCCAGTGTTAATAGCCTTGTTTTTTGAGTATGTTGTGATCTGCTATTTTTTGTTCCTATTACTTAAATAATGATTTCATTATATCTAGAATGTAAAATATTATGTAAATATCATATATATTATGTATATATTTATTTATATGAATCCAAAAAATTTGGTTATAGGAAATGAAATACATCATTCATGGAGGTGGTATGTCGTACATACACATGATTGTTGTTTCCATTTTCTTGTCATATTAAAAGAAAAAAAGTAAATGATATATATATATATATATATATTATCATTCCAGTATCATTTTTATTTCATATATATCACATATTTTATTAACCCGTCCTTAATACATTCCATTAAAAGTGTGAATGAATCACATCGATTCGTGAGATAGTAGTTTGTCGTACACATGAGCGACGTTATCGTATTCCCACAGAATGTAAAGAATGAAGGTATTTGTGACATAATAATTAAAAATATATATATTAACATCAAAATATCATATATATATATATATAATAATAATAATAAAACTATAAATCCATCTTTATTACCAACCTTGAAAGGTCGTAATGGAAAAAACGAACTACATCGGTTCTCAAGGTGATAGTTTGTTAAACACTTGAATCATGATATCATAGCCCATTTGATGGAACTGTGTGAAGTTTGAGGTAATAAAATTAACATAAAAATGCATAATTATATAGAATATACTGAGGTTATTATATAAACATGTTATAATAATAATTTTATGAGGTGGAGAAGGAAATAAAATAAAAACTCTTTTAGAATTACATTACCTCTTCTTTGGGTATCCTCCTTAGGATTTCACTAAAAACATAAAAGGATTTATTTTTCCCCAAAATAACGCTTCTAAGATGGGTAGAGGGAATTTGAGAAGGTATTTGTTCATGGATTGGTAAAAACAAAGTGTTTTAAAGGTATGGAGTGGAGAGGATAGTGGTGTCCTTTTATAAGTGTGATGAGTGATATACTTGTAATTTTTTGAAATATTGAATTTTACCCACATTTGTTTCAGGTAACAAGGCCCAAATAATTTTCCATTATTTATAATATAATAAATAATTGTGAAATATTTCCAACTAATTTTTTTTGAACTATTTTGGGCCATGCATAGACCTTATTTTCTATGTCTAACTACTATGTAAACTCGCATTTACCTTAATCATGGTAATTGATTTTAACTATTTTCACTGATAATTATGGTAAATATTTATGTTTAAATTAATAGATAATATATATTATTATTATTCAAAATATGTAATTAATTTTTTCAAATTATACTCACATAATTGGTATAATTTAATTTAAAATTAATCCAATATATGTGACGAGAAAGTGAGTTTTTAAAGTAAAAATGATCAAAAGTTTATAAGGTTTTTATTTAAAAATTAAATATACAAATGATTAAAATGAAATAAATTTTATTAATATATATATAATTTAAATATTTTAACTTTAAAACCAATTAAACATATAATTTAAAATTATAAATTAGTAAAATGAAAAGGCATTTTTCAATCAAACTTCAATAATCTTTACTATTCATCAAAGAACGATACTTCTTAGAAAAATCCAAAAAATCCACCCAAAGTCAATTTTGGTATTTCTCTTTAAAAAATAGATATTATTTTTTAATATAAAATTTCATAAAGTGCTAAAAATAATTTTAAATTATTTGTGTTGAACACGACTAAGCTGTATTTTAGGAAAATACAGTTTTTCCAAAAACATTTCTTTTTATTTTAAAGGATTATTATTATTATTTATTATAAATATATAACAAATAAATGTGTGTAAAATATATATTTTTATATGTAACGACCCAAAGTTTTTCAATAGAAATTCCCTTCTTATAATTATATCATAAAATCACATGAAAACACAACATAATGAACTATTAAGTCCTAAGTGACATTTAAACATAAGTTTGTCACTTCCGTGTTTGGAATTTTGAAAATCCGACATACACGGTAGTGTTCAAGATGATTTTTGGAGTTTAATGAAACAAAAATAATTTTAGGTGAATAGTAACATACCCTTATTAATAGTAAGAAACCCTTATGAATACTAATATGACCCTTATGAATAGTAAATCATCCAACATAAGAGTAACCTTACCCATGAATAATTAAATAAAATTTAGACATCGTAGAAATTGACAATTTGACCTTAGTAAATGTTTTGATATTTTTTAATTCATAAATAATTAATTATAATCAATTAATTAATTTAAAAGAAAATTTATTTTCCAAAAATATATTCATAAATTATTGAATCAATGTCTTATATTTTTTAGATAATTTTATAAGACCCTACGTAATTTTTGAAAGCACTATAAAATCAGTTTTAATTTTTTAAAAACTATTTTTTAGGTAAATTATGATTTTAATTAAATATTAAATTAATAATATTTAGAAAATTATTTTTTAAAAAATGTACTTCATTTTTGGATTCTACATGTTGAAAAATGGTTGGGGTAAATTTTTGGGATTTTTCTGAAATACTTGAATTTTTTATGAATAATGAAATACCATAATTAACAAAAATAAGCTAAATAATCTAATTATAGAGTCATGTGTGATGTTTTTCTGATGTAATCCCACTTGGTTCGGGATCACATGATAATATTACTATTCTTGTTCATTCAAGAATCACTATTACTTTTCTTAGGGGAAATTAATAAACTAATGGATTTTATATTAAGGAAACCCCTCTCCCCTCCACAATAAATACCACCCTTTACACCCTCATTTCCTCACACCTCTCAAGTTCTAAGCCTTCTCTAAACTCTGCCAAAAAAACTTCCCTATCCCCTCTCCCACTTCCAAGAGCTCCTGGTATCATCAAAAGACCAAGATTAGGCCCTTAAGGAGGATCTCAAGAGGTGGATTCAAGAGGTAATTTCTCTCCCTCTTCTCCTTTAATTTCCTTTCAATTTCAAGTTATTTTCTTATTCTCCCCCACCTATCTTCATCCAAATGGTATTTTAACTCTATTATTATACATTTACTGTAATTGTATGATTCTAATGGTATATTATATCATCCAACCCCCTTTTCCTCTTCCTTTTATTTTATTAAAGAAAATGTTGTTCGTGAAGTGTTAATTTATCACCTTCAAGAACGATATGCTTTCTTCTTCCATTTATACATTAAGATCTGGTCATGAAACCATTTTTATGGTTGAACCATAACATTTTATATGTATTATTTCCTATTTAATGTTCTTCAAATAACTTATGGCCATATTACTAAGTGATAAATTAAAACAAGTTCGTTGTGATTGAAAAACCGCCCAAATTAACCCAAACAATCATCATTCAATTCTAATCTAATGGTTACTTCACATGAATATAATATGATTCATTATAAGACCATTAAATCTACTTTAATATCATTAATGACATGTAATATCATTTCTTGAGGTTTACCCATGTCCTACCAAAACTTCAATTTAAGAATACAAGTGAACCACTCAAGAAAACCATAAAAACAAACATTCCTGAATAATGTTTTTAAACTCTAAAACTCATCCAAAGGCACATAAAATCACTTAATGAAATCATAATGAACCATATTAATTTAAAAAAATTTCTTTATTTCTAATTAATCAATATAATATCATTATACAGGACATTAAAGAGAAGGAAGCATTCAGATACAATGTAAGGGGAAATTCTCGAACCCAACTTTCATCCTTTGGGTTCTCCCTCTTTCACTCCATTTTTGATATGGTTACTCCTTAAAGATAATTTATTCTTCATTTTATTTACTTTTCTATGATATAAATGTTTTTACCTGGTATTTACATCAAACAAAATGTTTTCCAAAAGAACTCTTCTTTTAAGAACACACCTTTTACTCCTCACTCAAAGTGGAATGTTCTTGTAACATGTATGTTGTTCCCTCTTTCTTTTGTAAAACCAAAATTTATGAATGTGTTTTTATGAGATGTAACCCATTAATTTATATGGGTTATTTATCTTCACTTTTGATATATGTTCCATGTGGAAAGCATGATAATGATAATGTTATGATGTGACGGGTGCGCCCAGAATTATATAGCGCGATATGAATTATTCAAAGTGACGGGTGCGCCCGAAATTATACAGCACTCCAATGCATTGGGTAAAGTTATTAATATCATGATTAAATGTGAAATGATGTGTGAAAAAGTTTCTATCTTGGTTCACATGTATGTGTGGTAGTTAACCACTAAGTCATGATGTTTCATTTCTATGCATTCCCACATTTCATGTCTTATATTTATGCTTACTCTCATGTTCATGATCTTTTTCCCATGTTGTGATTATGCTCGCCCCATGCTATATTGTTCTTATCTATCCTCTTAATGGGATTTTAGCTCACCCCTTTTGGTGTATATACTCATGTGGATACATGTACTAAGGAGATGTCAAGTGCCAATAAGAATCTAGAGAAGAAGAAATTAAATAAATGTTTATTCTTGATGTTGTAATTGCTATGTATGGTCCTAGTTTTCCCAAGACACTAAACCATTGGATCCTATATATGTAATAATATTATGTTTTTTACCTTTAAAATGATGTAAGATTATTGTAAGAAAAGGTCGGGATGCTATAGTTGGTATCATAGGAAAGGTTTAGTTAATTTGGGGATTAGGATTAGTGAACCTTAGAGAAAACCTCTAGCATGAGACTATGTACAAATATGCACACAAGAATATTTACATAGGGATCCCATATGTTATGTTTTTGGTATAAATTGTTTAAATGAATAAGTTATTCATGAATTGTTTACTTATATTTTGTTCTAACCTTTTCTATTTTAGAAAATGGTGGGAACCTGTAGAAATCAGGCCAACAAATCATGCGAGGGCCAATGTAACGATTTCCCAAACAATATCCCCAATGATTTGGGAGGTGGAGTTTAGAAATTCATAGTGATTCTTACCCAATTATCTCAGGTTATGAACAATAAACATAATAATGGGGAATTTACTCCTTCACCAAAGAGGGATCAACTGGCTATAAAATGATTTATGCAGCAACGACCACCGACGTTTAGTGGATCCTCTGATCCACTAGTTGCGGAACAGTGGGTCAACTCCATACAGAAGATCTTTTCTATGCTTCATTATTCTGAGACGGAGAAGGTGACCCTAGCTGTTTATCATCTAGATGGAGAATCCGATCAATGGTGGGTTTTGATTAAGAACACCAAGCCAAGAGAGGAAATTGAAGAGATGGAATGGGAAGACTTTAAGATAATTTTTCTTAATAAGTATTTCCCACGAAATCTTCGTACGAATATGGAGAGAGAATTCATAGAGCTCAAGAAAAAAAGGATAATCTTTCAAAACCTATGAAGGAAATTCACAAGGCTTTCAAGGTATGCTTCAGGTTTTGTTATCAACAATAATAGAAAAATTGATAGATTCATTGGTGTATTAAAACCACACCTTCGAAAAGCTCTTACAATTTGAGACTTTGGGAGTTATGAACAAGTTGTTCGATGTGCTCTCAAAGTGGATATGGAGTTTGGGGAATGGTCCCATGGATATGGGGATAAGAAACGAAATATGGAGTTTCAAGCTGGAGGATCTAATGAAAAAAGTGGGAAGAAAACTCAATGGCCCACATGTCAAAAATGTGGGAAGTTGCACCATGGGAACTGCCTCAAAGGGATAGGGAAATGCTTCAAGTGTGGGAATGAATGACACCATGATCAAGAGTATGGAAAAGACACGAAAACGAAGGAGAATGTAGCCGATGAAAGGAGAGAACCACTCATGGTTCAATGCTACAACTGTAGGGACCTAGGGCATTATGAAAACCAGTGCACTAAACCTCGAGTTCTTGAGGGTAATCAGCGTCAGTATCCACCAAATCCAAAGGAACAAGGGAAGGCTTATGCCATCACTACTGTGGAGGTGGAACATGATAATGAAGTCATACAAGGTACACTGCCTATTTAACCAAGAATGGAAAAAGTCTTATTTGATTCTGGTTCTACGCATTCCTTTATATCTTGCATGTTTTCTAGAACTATAGAATTGAAGCCCTAAAACCTTGAAGTAGAGATATCTGTAAAAACACCAAGTGGTGCAATCATTGCAACCCAAGTGTTTGACTCTTCTCCTATTGGCGTATGTAGGATGATTCTTCCAGTGAATCATGTAATACTTCCTTTGGTAGAATTTGACTCTATAATGGGAATGGATTGGCTCTTGTTACATTAATCACATATCAACTATCAGGAAAAGGAAATATCTTTTCATATTCCAAACCATCCCATGCTCCTCTACAAATGCAATGAAGATCATGAATATCCTACGAAAAATCATTCTATGGTGTGGGTGTGGATTCCCTATGAAGAAGCATACCTCTCACAAATGGTTGAGTCGAAGGAAAGTGCCATCCTTGAGGAAATTCCCATCATGAGGGAATACAGTGATGTATTTCCCAAAGAGTTACCCAGAATTCCCATGAATCATGAAGTAGAGTTCTCAATTGAACTCATACCTGGAGCTACTCCTATCTCGAAGTGTACTTATAGGATGGATCCTATCGAACTGGAGGAGTTAAAGAAGTAGCTGTAAGAGCATTTGAACAAAGGGTTCATATGCCCTAGTGCATCACGTTGGGGTGCACCAGTGCTCTTTGTGAAGAAGAAGGATAGAACAATGCGGACATGTATCGATTATCGGGAACTCAACAAGATCACCATAAAGAACAAGTATCCTCTCCCAAGGATTGATGAATTGTTCGATCAGTTAAGAGGAGCTCAATACTTCTCAAAGGTGGATCTTCATTCTGGATATCATCAGGTAAAGGTGAAGAAGGAAGATATTCAGAAGACTTCCTTCCGAAAAAGGTATGGGCACTATGAGTTTTTGGTGATACCCTTAGGACTTACTAATTCCCCTATAATATTCATGGATTTGATGAATAGAGTATTTAGACATTACCTAGACAAATTTTTGGTAGTGTTTATTGATGATATTCTCATCTACTCCGAGATCAAGGAGGAACATGAAGAACATCTAAGACTTGTGTTGGAAACTTTGAGAAAGGATAAGTTGTACGCCATGTTCAGAAAGTGTGACTTTTGGATGAATCAAGTCACGTTCTTGGGACATGTGATCACAAGTGAGGGAATTTATGTGGATCCTTCAAAAACAAAGGTGATTGAGGAATGGTCCATGCCCTCTAGTGTCATAGAAATCCATAGTTTTCATGGATTAGCTGGGTATTATTAACGTTTTGTGAGAAACTTCTCACGATTTTCAAGCACTCTAACTAAGCTAAAAAGGAAAGGGGTAAAGTATGTCTGGACGGAAGAATGTGAGGGAAGATTCAAAGAGCTAAAGAGAAGGCTGATCACTGTACCTATACTCACACCACCGAAAAGTGGAGAATGTTTTGTGATATACAGTGATGCTGCAAAGAAAGTATTGGGTTGCATACTCATGAAAAATGATAATGTGATAACCTACTCCTCATGGCAGTTGAAGATCCATGATCAGAACTACCCGACGCATGATGTAGAGCTGGCAGCCGTGATTTTGGCATTGAAAATATGGTGGCACTACATTTATGGTGAGAAGTGTGACATATACACCGACCACAAGAGCCTAAATTATATATTCACACAAAAGCAGCTCAACATGCATCAAAGGAGATGGTTAGAGCTAATCAAGGATTACGATTTCTCTATTCACTATCATCCTGGAAAGGAGAACAAGGTAGATGATGCTCTAAGAAGAAAAGAACCTGCTACTCTATCCATGTTATGGATTGAGAAAGACCATATCTTCTTAGATATGAAAATAATGGATTTGGAAATCGTAAGGGCAGGGGATACACCCCACCTTTCCAAAATTATTGCGCAACCATCCATCCAGGAGAAGATTAAGGAAGCACAAAGGGATGATGTGGAGATACAAAAGAGGGTGAATGCAGTAAAGAAAGGGAAGCTTCAAGATTTCCATATCGATGATGATGGTGTGATTTTGTTTGGAACATGGCTTTGTGTTCCTTCATCACCCGGGATAAAGAAGGAGCTATTAGATAATTCACATAGCTAAACTTTCTCTATCCATCTTGGGAGTACCTAGATGTACTGTGATCTCTGGGAACACTTCTGGTGGGATAACATGAAGAAAGAGATTGAAGAATATATATCAAGGTTCTTGGTATGTCAGCAAGTTAAAGATGAGTGAAAAAAGTCCAAAGGTATGATGTAGTCATTGCCTATACCCATGTGGAAATGGAAAAATGTTACTATGGACTTTGTCACGGGTCTCCCGAAGATGTCAAAGGGAAATAATGCGATATGGGTTGTGGTTGACTGACTCACCAAGACTTCCCATTTTATCGCTATTCGAGAAGATCCCTCATTTGAACAACTTGCAAAGATATATGTGAAGGAAGTGGTGAGACTACATGGTGTTCCACTCTCAAATGTCTCTGACTGTGATCCAAGGTTCACATCTAAATTCTGGAGGATCCTTTAGCATGATTTGAGTACTGAATTATATTTCAGCACGACCTATCACCCCCAAACTTATGGCCAGTCTGAAAGGACTATTCATATGCTTGAAGATATGCTATGATCTTGCTCTCTTGAATTCAAAGGTGGTTGGGATCAGCATCTCCCATTGGTTGAGTTCTCATACCACAATAACTTCCACTCGAGTATACAGATGGCTCTATATGAAGCTCTGTATGGAAAGCGATGCAAAACTCCAACATGTTGGGATGAAGTTGGAGAAAGAAAGCTACTTGGACCCGATCTGGTTCAAGAGATGACAGAGAAGGTTCAAGTCATCCAGAAACACATCAAAGCTACTCAAAGCTGGAAAAAGAGCTATGCGGACAACCATCTAAGGGACTTGGAGTTCGACATTGGAGATAAATTCTTCCTTCGAATATCTCCATGGAAGAGAGTCATGTGATTCGGGAAGAAAGGGAAGCTAAACCCAAAGTATATTGGACTCTTTGAGATCCTTGACTGCATAAGAGTTGTGGCCTGTCAGCTTGCACTTTCACCAAATATGGCTGGAGTTCATGATGTTTTTCATGTATCACTACTGAGGAATTACATACCAAACCCCTCACATGTACTAAACTCAGAGGTGGTGCTGCTAGAAGATGATCTTTCTTATGAGGAGCAAACAGTAAAGATTCTGGATCAGAGGGATAAGGTTCTACGCAACAAGACAACACATCTTGTCAAAGTGTTGTGGAGGAACCATAAGTTTGAGGAAGCAACTTGGGAACCAGAAGAGGCAATGAAGGAGAAACACCCTCACCTGTTTGTGTAAAGTGAAATTTCGAGGGTGAAATTTCTTAAGGGGGGAAGAATGTAATGACCAAAAGTTTTTCAATGGAAATTACATTCTTATAATTATATCATAAAATTACATGAAAACACAACATAATGAACTACTAAGTGATAAGGGACCTTTAAACATAAGTTTGTCACTTCTGTGTTTGGAATTTTGAAAATCCGACATACACGGTTGTGTTCAAGATGATTTTGGAGTCTAATAAAACAAAAATAATTTTCGGTGAATAGTAACCTACCCTTATGAATAGTAACATACCCTTATGAATAGTAATATGACCCTTATGAATAGTAAATCATCCAACATTAGAGTACCCTTACCCATAAATAATTAAATAAAATTTAGACATCTTAGAAAGTGACAATTTGACATTAGTATACGTTTTGATATTTTGTAAGTCATAAATAATTAATTATAATTAATTAATTAATTTAAAAGAAAATTTATTTCCTTAAAGTGTATTAATAAAATTATTGAATCAATATCTTATAGTTTTTAGATAATTTTATAATACCCTACGTAATTTTTGAAAGCTCTATAAAATCAGTTTTAATTTTTTAAAAACTGTTTTTTTTGGTAAATTATGATTTTAATTAAATATTAATTTAATAATATTTAGAAAATTATTTTTTAAAAATTTACTTCATTTTTGGATTCTACATGTTGAAAAATGGTCGGGGTAAATTTTTGGGATTTTTCTGAAATACTTGAATTTTTATGAATAGTGAAATACCGTAATTTACAAAAATAATCTAAATAAGTTAATTATAGAGTCTTGTGTGATGTTCTGCTGATGTAATCCCACTTGGTTTAGGATCACATGATAACATTACTATTCTTGGTCAATCAGGACTCACTATTCCTTGTATTTGGGGAAATTAATAAAGTAATGAATTTTATATTAAGGAAACCCCTATCCCCTCCACTATAAATACCACCCTTCACACCCTCATTTCCTCACACCTCTCAAGCTCCAAGCCTTCTCTAAACTTGGCCCAAAAATATTCCCTATCCCCTATCCCACGTCAAATATCTGATGGTATTATCAAAAGACCAAGCTTAGTCCTTTAAGGAGGATCTCAAGAGGAGGATTCAAGAGGTAATTTCTCTCCCTCTTCTCCTTTAATTTCCTTTCAATTTCAAGTTCTTTTCTTATTCTATCCCAATTTATCTTTATCAAAATGGTATTTTAACTCCAGTATTACACATTTACTGTAATTTTATGTTGATAAGGGGATATTATATCATCCAACCCCCTTTCCCTCTTCCTTTTATTTTATTAAAGAGAACGTTGTTTGTGAGGTGTTAATTTATCACCTTCAATAACGACATGCATTCTTCTTCCATTTCTACCTTCAGATCTGGTCATGAAACAATTTTTATGGTTGAAACAGAATATCTTATATATATTATGTCCTATTTAATGTTCTTTAAATAACTTATGGCCATATTACTAAGTGATAACTTAAAACAAGTTCGTTGTGATCGAAAAACCGCCCCAATTAACCCAAACAATCATCATTCAATTATTATCTAATGATTCTTCCACATGGATATAATATGATTCATTATAATACCATTAAAACTACTTTAATATCATTAATAACATGTAATATCAGTTCTGTATGTTTACCCATGTCCTACCAAAACATCAATTTAAGAATACAAGTGAACCACTCAAGAAAACCATAAAAACAAACATTCCCGAATAATGTTTTTAAACTCTATAACTCATCCAAAGGAACATAAAATCACATAATGAAACCATAATGAACCATAATAATGTAAAAAAGGTTCTAGATTTCTAATTAATGAATATAATGTCATTATACATGACATTAAAGAGAATGAAGCATTCAGATACAAGGTAACTGGAAATTCTCGAACCCAACTTTCATCCTTCGGGTTCTCCCTCTTTCACTCCATTTTTGATATGGTTACTCCTTAAAGATAATTTCTTCATCATTTTATTTCCTTTTCTGGGATATAAATGTTTTTACCTATTATTTATGTCAAACAAAATGTTTTCCCAAAGAAATCTTCTTTTAAGAACACACCTTTTACTCCTCACTCAAAGTGGACGGTTCTTGTAACATGTATGTTATTCCCTCTTTCTTTTAGGAAACCAAAGTTTATGAATGTGTTTTTATGAGATGTAAACCATTACATTCCATGGGTTATTTATGTTCACTTTTGATATATGTTCCATGTGGAAATCATGATAATGATAATGTTATGATGTGACGGGTGCGCCCGGAATTATATAGCGCAATATGAATGTTTCAAAGTGATGGGTGTTCCAGGAATTATACAGTGCTCCAATGCATTGGGTAAAGTGATAAATCTCATGAGTAAATGTGAAATTATGTGTGAAAAAGATGATATCTTGGTTCAAAAGTATGTGTGGTAGTTAACCACTAAGACATGATGTTTCATTTCTATGCGTTGCCACATTTCAAGTCTTATATTTATGCTTACTCTCATGTTCATGATCTTTTTCCCATGTTATGATTATTCTCACCCCATACTATATTATTCTTATATATCATCTTACTGGGTTTTTATCTCACCTCTTTTGATGTATATCCTCAGGTGGCTATATGTACTAAGGATAGGTCAAGTTCCATTAAGAATCTAGGGAAGAAGAAATTAAATAAATGTTTATGCTTGATGTTTTAATTTCTATGTATGGTCCTAGTTTTCCCAAGACACTAAACCATTGGATCCTCTATGTGTAATACTATTATGTTGTTTACCTTTAAAATGATGTAATAGTAATGTAATAAAAGGTCGGGACACTATATTATAATTTATTTAACCCTATGAAAATCCATCATTCCGACATCTAGCTTATAACTATCATATTAAATAATAATAATAATAACATATTGTAGTTCTGTAAAACCTAATCTTGTGTGTAACCCAAGATATTGAAGAAAATAATTATTGCATGAAACACAAACCAAACCAGTATTTTGTTTACTAAAATCTATTGAATTTAATGAATTTGTTTAAAATATTAAATATATCATAAGGTCTCTAGATGTTATATTCTTTTCTATTCTTGGTGTTTTGTGTCATACATGCTATCAAATATGATGGTCATATTTTAAAATTGTGAGGAGTAACAACATACCAACCTTAAATAAATTGATTCCTCATAATTTGAACATGATCTCCATAATTATTCATTTTATTTTTTTAGGATAATGTGATTCCTTGGCCTGAACGACCAAAGAATATTTATTTTTAAAAGAATTTTTACAGAAGTTGAAAATAAGGGATCATATTACTATCTTTTTCATGCTAGGAAATAAGAGAAATAGGGAGGTCTTAGAGCAAGGTAATTTAATGATTTACGTCCATGTTGTTTAGGACATATGCAACTGTGTTTTCTTATCGATAAACATGTGTGATGATATAGTTAATATCGATAAGCGAGCATTTCCATTCCATCTAACAGGTAGTGATTGGCCAAGCCAGATGAAATATTCCATTCCAAATTGCTTGTATGGTGGTCGTCGAGTCACTTTAAATTAAGTGGTTTTCCATCTAAATATCCTGGAAAAGGAAATAGCATGTATCAGGTTTAGCATATCAACTTCAAGGGAGGTGGAAATGCCACATTTACCCAAGAAAAATCCATGGATCTGACTGAGGTGATTCCTGATAACAACAACACACCTAGCAAGGCCCGGGTTACCCTTGGAGGTGCCATCAGTATTGATTTGGTTCCATCTAGGGAGAGGGGATCTCTATAACACCTCCAGAGTGCAATTTGGTTGACATAAATTTCTATTAATAGGAATATGTTTTAGGATTCCAAATTCATTCACGGTGTTGTGGCAATTCCCCTTTTATAAAAAAGCATCTTCATGTTCGGAAATAAGGATCTGTATCTGACCTACATTCTGATTGAGTGAGTAATTGTTATGAGTAAAAGAATTCTGATCATACCAGATCACATGGTGGATATCAACAACTGCATCAAAGAAAAGGTTCTTGATTTCCTGAGAGCCATCCAATTCTGCATAGTTTTTTTGATGTGTTTTAATGGAGTCAAGAATTAATAAAATATCCTCTTAATAAGAGAGGATGAGAAGTACCAATGTCTCATAGAATCATATAACTAGGTTTTGAAGTTCAAAAACATTTATGGAATGTATTGTTATGAAAATAGAGGAAAAGAATAAGTATTTATTTAAATTTATTCGCCAAATATAAATTTACTAGGGTAATATTTTTTGTAAGATCATTTTCCTAATATTGAGGAATTCATTTATTGTCTAAGAATATAAGGAAATATTTTTACATAATATTCTTATATTTAATAAACCAAATTTCATAATTTGTTGGTTCTATGATCAATTTCCAATTAATCCCTTTACTGTAAGAAATTAATATCTGAAAAATGAATTTTTTATGTTGGAATCACAAAAATTAACTTTTAATAATCATGAGATCTATAAAATAGTGACAATTCATTCCATCTATTTATAAATATATTCCAAAATCAATATGGTTAATACATTAATCTCTAAACTTAAAAAGTAATACTACTGGTTCATCATTAATATTTATTCATCAAAATTTTTAACTAAAAACAATGGAATATTTACCAGAACATCACATAGGATAGTGGTTGGTGAAAACTGTTATCATCCTTTGATCATGGGTTCAAGCCCTACCACCTTTCCAATTTTCATGGGTTGTCCCCCAACATGTGGGTTATTCTTTTTCTATAATATATTAATATAATTACAATAACATTCCCATAAAAATGTGATGGACATCATTGAAATAAAAATTAATCATTACATAACCTTTTTCTATGGTTTTCAATACAACAAATTTTTTGACAAGGTCTAATAATCTTATTTTACTATTATTAAAATTATATTAATGATCTTTTTAACATTAAACAATATAAATAAATTTAAACTTATGTCTCTAAAATCTAAATTAATTATTACTCAAATAAATTTTCTACTAAAATATATACTTTCCATAAATTTCTACCAAAATGTCCTTAATCTTGTGATATTTTTACAACATATGACCTAAAATGAGGTGTTAACTAATTTTAACTTCTGGTCAATCTTAAATGAACTTATTCATGATGGTATCCATAAATCTTATTTTAATGAAAACATATATGATTAGAAAATTTAACAAAATCCTCATTTGTTTCATAATTATTATTACCAAAATACTATTTGTAAAATACTTTAAAAATTATTTCTTTAATGAAAATACATAAACACTTTAGCCATTTTACTTTAACATAGTTACTTACTTGGAATAGGGTTTAACATAGGTCATTAATTGTAATTATATATTTAAATCCTTGATAATTGTTGGTATATAAAATTAAAATTATTCTTATAATATCCCCCAAGAGTGTCAAACCATGTGCATAGTAAGGTACGTTGTAGTGTTTTAGGTAAGGATCAAGTCAAGCCTGATACACCCTTTTCGGAGTTGTTAACCCTAGGTACATCTATGCTAGATCTATGTCTACTTGTAGTATCCAGAAAGGGATCTATTTCCAGGAGAGACTATATAAGCACTACATTTCCAAAAAAATAGAATATTCTTCTATACTTATCCTTAAAGTCTATCACAGGGTTTTGTTCCCAAATATATGTTTTCCTAAATCTAGTTCCTAAAAGTTCTACGAAACCTCCTCTAATACCAATTGTAGTGACCCTGACCCCATAAGCTAGGAGTCAATGAATGATACCATTAAATTGGCATAAGATACAAGTAAATGCATCCTGAAGTACCAAACAGTTTAGTAGTCTTGTTAAGATAGATACATACATTAATCTTACCTTAGAATTGTAATAAAAAAATTATAACATGTTTTTTTATTTTAATGTAACTTTATTAAATCTAGTGTATGCCTGCATATCAGTCAAAGTAAAATTTGTGGAATCTTGGGGAATGTAAATAAAATAGGGTGAGATCAAATACCCAATAATGGTTAAGTACGGTAGTAGAAATAATGAATTAATGAGATGAATCAATATGGAAAGGTAAATAACTAAACACAAATTCCATTTTAATAACATGAATATCATGATAAGATATGTAAGAATCAATATGGAAAGGAAAATAAATAAAAACACAATCCATTTTATCAATAATATTAGAATGAAATGAATCCATAGATTTTTACATTGTGAAAATCTCATGGATAATAATAACTGATTTCTGAATATAATAAATTTTTATGTATTGGACACCAATTTTCACAGGTACATGTCACCTTTACCATAAAGACCTTTCATAAGATAGTTTAAAATATATTGGGTAAAAACCCACATAAATAAGTCTATGCAATTGATTTTTTCACATGAAACTACAAATGAATTGGGGGTATATCTATAACCAGGCTGCACCTGTGTCATACTAGTACAAATAATTCCTCATATATCGAATAATAAATTTATAAATAATGATCCATATCAAATATCTATATTTAGTGAATAATATGGATTTATAAATATTTAACTAGATATAAAATAACTTTTAATTTAGTAAATTATATATAGAAATGACATAAAGTTTAATAAATACACATATCAATTAAAATTAATATGGATATTTAAGGGAAATTTAATATCCAATGAACATAGAAATCTGAACATCTCAAGGGAATGTTATTGACTACAAAAATGAATAAAATAAGTGAATTCAAATACTTTACTTAGTAAAAATTATCATAAACTATCTATTGAAATAATAATTATGGTATCAACAGAAAATTTACCCAATGGAGTATATGTAAAATAAGGTTTATTGTCATTGATAAATAAAAATGTCATAAAATGTTCTTTAAAAATGTTCTTGAGTAAAATATCATCTTCATTTTAAAAACCATTTTGAAAATATTTCTCCTTGAAAATAAATTTTAAAAACATTTTTTTAAATATCCTCATAAACTAGAAAATCAATATTAATATAAATGATGGTCATGTATTTGGGTAATTATGTACATGTTGTAAAGAACATTCCTTTGTGTAATAAAAATGTTTAAAAAGTACCTTACATGGAAAGATAAAAGTATGTTACTATAAAATATTTTTTAAAAAATAAAAATGGTTAAAAATTTAATTTTTTTAATCATGTTAAAAAGGTTAAAAAATTTAAAACATTTTTAAAAAACATGGTTCTGGAATAAAATAGGATTTCGACCAAAGGGAGAATGAAATTTGGTTTTCTTAAAAATATTTTCTAGAAAATTTCAATTACAAAATAGTAATAAAATGGAAACATTAGTTGAAAATAATAATTAATAATTATAGGAGAATAAAATGAAAGTGTTTATTTAAAAATGATCCCAAAATTTCCTTCAATGTAAATCAATGTTTAAATAATCCCGAATAAAATGAGATTGTGAAGTAAAACCTTACAAATATCAAAATGTTGAAGTGGGAATAACCCAATAAATTCATTATATGTTTCAACTATAAATACACATAATCTATCTATAAATAAAATATATATATTCAAAATTTATTTCATACATAATCATAGAATTCTAACGAGAATAAGGAAGTAATATAAACCAATGAGATCAAATTGGGTTATAAAATTCTTTACCACTTGGTAACTCATAATTCAAATAATCATAGATGAAATAATTCAAATTGAAACATAAAATACCATAAAAATGATATATTCATGATTTTACATTTCAAAGGGGTGGTGTATATACCTTATAAAATAAACTACGAGCATAACATTACAATATGCCTCAGTGAAATGAAATTGAGATAAAATATCTTACCTTACACTTCATTTTGGTTGAAAGATTTTTAAGAAGGTTATTAACTTAAAACATAAACATATTAATATTTTTAATATTTTATTTTGTTCTTTTATAACATCTTATCACCCTTTTGTTAGTCATATTTCATTATTTTTATTTTTTTGAGTGTTAATTGTCATGTTTTTAGAGTATGTTTTGACTTGTTATTCTTTGTACCTATTAATTTGATAATTATTTAATAATTTATAGAATTTAAACCATGATTTATATATCATATATATTAATTATGTCATTATTTATAGTAATCCATAAAATTTAGTGATTGAAAATTACATACCCCGTTCATGAAGATGGTAGGTCGTACATACGAATGAACGTTGTTTCCATTTTATTATTGTTTTGAAGGAAAGAAAATTAAATAATATATATATATATATATATATATTAATTATTGTATAATTTTAATGTCTTATATATAAAATATTTTTACCAAACCCATCCTTAATACATTCCATGTAAATCATGAACGGATCACATCGCTTTACGGGGCAGTAGACCACTACATACACGAGCGATGTTATCGTATTCCCACAAAATGGAAAGCATGAAGGTATGTGTGATATACTAATTATATAAAAATAATAAAATAATAAATATAATATATATATATATATATCATTTATAAACAATTAATATATCATTATTCCCAACCCTAAAATGTGGAATGGAAAAATGAAAGACATTGGTTCGCGAGGCGATAGTCCTGTACACACGTATGATTATTTCATAACCCATTTGATGGATGTGTGTAATGTTTTAGGTCATAAAATGATCATAAAAACCTATTATTATATTTAATATAATTATTTTTTATATAATAATGTAATAATATTAATTGAATGGGGTGGAAAAGGAAATAAAATAAAAGCACTTTTAGATGAACATTTCCCCTTCTTTGAGTATCCTTTTTCGGTTTTCACTAAACCCTTCAAAAGATTTCATTACAACCAGAATAATTCTTATAATATGTGGTGAGAAATTTTGGAAAGTTATTTGGGTATTTCTTGGGAGAACCAAAGTGGTTTAAAGGTTTAGAGTGGAGAGTAGAGTGGTGGTCTTTTATAATTATGTTGAGTAGCACACTTGTAATTTTTTGAAAGACTGAATTCCATCCATGTTTTGTTTCATGTCATAGAAACCCAATAATAGACCATTATCTATAATATAAGGTATAAGGTACATATATTTACATAAAAAGGGTTTTTGACAAGTTTAGGTTCATTCTTACAACTTATTTGTTTTGCTTAACAACTAAGTAAACTCATTTTTACCTTAATCACTATAATTAATTTAACTATTTTCACTAATCATTATAGTAAAAAATTAAGTTGACCTTATTTTATAACATTAATTATTATTATACTAAATATGGAATCCGTTTTTCAAAATTATACTCATATAATTGGAATAATTAAAATTAAAATTATTCACATAGTCCTGGTGAGAAAACAAGTTTTTAAAGTAAATATTTTCAAAATATTGTAACATTTTTTATCCAAATTCAGTATGAAAATGGTTAAAATGACCTAAATTATATTAATATATTTATAATTGAGCTATTTTTACTTTAAACCCAATTTAAAATATAATTTTACATTATGAATTATTTAAATGAAAAGATGGATTTCAATTAAAATTAGTTATTTTTCACTACTCGTCAAAAAATGAAACTTCTCATAAAAATGCCAAAAATTCACCATAAGTTAATTTCGGTACTCTGATATCATAAATTAAGTTTAGTTTTTCCATATAAATTTTCTAAAAGTTATAAAAATTAATTTTAAATTATGTGTGTTATGTATGATTAATCCATATGTTATTAAAATAGAGGTTTTTCGAAAACATTTCTTTTTCTTTTAAATGATTATTATTATTATTTATAATCAATAGATAGCCAATAAATGTGTGTAAAATATATATTTTTATTATTTATTTAACCATATTAATACCCACCATTCCAAAATCTTGGTGACAACTATCAAATCAAATAAAAATATTAATTATATATTGTTGTTTGATAAAACCTTGTCTTGTGTGTAACGTAAGATATCAAAGAAACTCATTGATTGATACAATTAAAGATAAATAAGTATTATGTCAATTAAAATATATATATAATTTATTTCATTTATTTAATATTTTATATATATCATAAATTCATTGGATTTTATATTCCTTTCAACGCATGGTGTTGTGAGTCATACATGCTTTCAAATATGATGGAATTTTTTTAAAATTTCAAGGTGTTAAATTTTGGGTTTTATAGTAACTTTTTTCACTTCTAGAGTCATTGGGTGAAATAGTGATGACTATGAATGATTCCATAAGAAATATTGATTTTATGTTCCTGGATATTCATGATCGGGCCTTTAATGGATAAATTTATTAGAAGGAGATTCAGGAGTCTTCCAAAAAATCCATATAATACAGAAGCAAGAGTTTGTACTATTGGATAATGAGTCACTGGAAAGGTAAAGTCAAAAGAAGTTTGTGTATAAGTATATCAATATAAGTTTACCACATGTGATTTAATTATGGTAGGAAATTCTACCTGAGGAAAGAATGAAATGATTGATGGAAAGACTCTAGAATATGTAATTCTATTAGTGGGTCTGTGAACCCTATGTCAGAGGAATAGATTGGATTACTCATATGTGTCACTAGATCCCATGATTCTTGGGTTATATAATCTATATAGTCATTAAATATTCAATGGGGAGAGTATAAAAAATTAAGTCTCTATAAGACACATCAAATTCCATTTGGTGAATGGAAAATATCTTAAGATTATTATCATGGGAAATATCTCTATCTGGATAAGTAATGGAAGATTGATGGAATTTCAAGGTGTATTCCATATCCATGAATTTAGGAAGAACTTGATTTATATGGGACAACTTGATTACATATGTTAATTCAAAATTTTCATGGATGGAATGTAGAGAATTTAACATGGATCTATAGTTGATGAAAAGGGATGAACGATGAGATGTTGTGCCTCACATATTCAATGGAAGGAGAAATACATACCATAGAATTTGTTTCTAAAAAGTTATGGAATGATTTTATCATTAATCTTAGTGAGAAGGAAATGAATCTAATTTTTTCTAAGGTGTTTTTAAAGGATGGAATCATGGAGTATGGTATATGTGACGATTTCATCCTAGGGAAACAACATGTGGGAAATTTTTAAATATAATGGAAAACACCAAAGAATCTGAATTTGGAGTTGGTTTATAAATATTTTAAGGGGATAACTCTGGTGTGATCTCATTATGGTTCAATATACTATGTGACTTTCATCGATAATTCCACATCAAAAGTGTGAGTGAACTTTATCAAGATCAAGCATGAGAAATTCTAGATTTTCATTTGGTGGATGGACATGGTGGAAAAGGAGACGAAAAGTTAGTTAAATTTATTATGGTCAGACAATGGTTGTGAGTATAGAATCATGGGGTTTTATATGTTCTTTATTAATACAGGTATTTGATTTGATAACACCTTTCTAGGGAATTCATAGAAAAACAGAGTTATAGAAAGGATAGATATAACATTGGTGGAAAAGGCTGGGAGCATGACGATTCATGCAGGGTTTCCTAAATAGTAAATTATATTCCATCATCACCCATTGGGAAACAACTTATGTTGATCTAATAGTTTTAAATAATGGTTAATTTTAACTACCTCAAATTCATTGGATAGCTTTCCTATGTTCTAATTGATTCTAAAGAATAGGTCATGTTTGGGAGATGGTAGGTCTTGAGCGTGTTACATTGTTGGCTATGGAAATGAACATAGAGAACATGTGGTAGGATTGGAACTTATTTTTAAATTTTCAATTATAAAAAAATATTATCATAAGTAGATAATCACCTAAATTTATGACCATAATATGTGTATCTTATTCAAAATTTAGGAAGTATGATAGTTCAGAATACCCCATACCATTGTTGGATTTACCAAAAGGGTTAACGTTTTTATTGGTTTTCCCTATCCAAAACTACTAGAATGTTCTAGGACTACAAATGATTTAGAACCAAAATTTTACACTCTATAAGTTATAGTAAAAAAAAGTCTAGATTCAATGACAATTTTGGAGATATATTGGGGGAGATTCCTAGTGAAAAGGTATGTATGTAGTTATAATTATCTTCTTATGAGGAATAATGGATATATTTTGTTTCCATAAGAGGAAATGAGTTTGAATGATTAAAAATATTTAAATTTATCCATGAGGGTTGAAATTAAGTCCTTATATCTATCTAGAACTTGGAACCTAACAATTATACCTACTGGGAATAAAATTCTTCAAGTTTCAATTGTTTATCAGCTAAAAGTAAAGGAATATAGTTGGATAAGGTATAATTATAGTATAATTATATTGGTATTTCAATATATGTAAGGTGTATATTTATCTAAAAAATATCAATTAGTAAATAACATGAATATCTAAATAGTGTTATGTGTGGTTTCATTGGATGATATTTTCTTGATCATTTGGACAAGATGACAAAATTCCTTTATGGGATCATAGAAAAAAAGTTCTATATAGATTATCCTGGTGGTTTCAAGAATCAATGGAATCATGATTTTTTTGTTGAATCAAAATTAAACCTTACTTTTTGAAGCAGACACCAAGGAATTGGAATCAAAAGTTTATTAATTTCAATATGTAACTATTCTTATTCTAGATTAATGTTTACCATCACTATTATATAAGAGTGTTTGATGATAGTACATTCATAATCCTTATAAATCTTGTGGATAGAGTACTAATAGTTTTTCTGATGAATGAAAGGACTGATGAGTAATGGGATGACCTATTTGGAATACTTTAGACAAAGGATTCTGGTCTAGGAAAGTATATTTTTTGGGGTGAGGATTTTATGAGGGTAATGTTCAAGTACACTATACCTAACCTAGCCAGACTATATATAGAAGGTATTGGAATTCTTTTTCCTGATTAAAGATATGTCAGTGACCACACCTCTGTTTGGTCATTTCAATTTAATTAATTAGAATTCACAAGGAATGAAATTTGATGTCGAGTATATGGTGAAGGTTCCATATGAATTATCTATTGGAAGTTTAATGTACACCCAGTTTTATACTCATTTAGACATTTTCCAAATAGTGGGTATTGTCAGCAAGTTTTTGTTTACCCCTAAAGAGATCGTTGAGAATTAATGAAATGGTTACTTTGATACATGAAGGGTCTTAGAGACTTAGAAATTTAATTTGGAATAGATTTTCCTTTGAAATGTTTTGTAGACTTTTAATTTAAAGGAGATTCCAATTCATGGAGGATAACTACTGGATATGTTTTTAATTTTAGTGTAATGTTGGAATGATAGATTTAAAAAATTCAAATTGTGTTTATAATTTGGAAAATAGAATCCGAATGAATTTCATTAATGAAATCATGGAAGGATTTAATTTATATATAGGGTTTGCTAGTGTGTTTTGGAAGGATGGAGAGTTATGGGATTGTCCTTTGTGATTCACAAAGTGTGATTCACTTTGAAAAATATCCAATGTTTCACTCTTGAACAAAGAAAACCCATATAATGTATCCCTTCATCTAAATTTTATTAGAAGGAGTGTTGAACCTATAGAAGATTTATGGATTTTTGAATCTAGTTAACATGTTGAAGATGTGGTAAATCAAGAAGTTCATGGGAACAGTTGTGCATTAGTAAGTTTGAGTTGATAGAAAGAAAGGTCTGGTGGGGAATCAGAAAGCTACTTTATAAAAATTAAAATTATAAGAAGTAATTATTTATAGTACATGGTTTAGGTTTTAGTTAAAACCCACTGAATTGAATCTCAATATAGAGAGTGTTTATGTGTGAGTTTCATTTTTTCAAAAGAAGGAAATATATGATTATCAGAAGGAACAAATTAGGTGTCCTTATTTATGATGACTTTATGGAGATGGAGAAACAATGAATGGGTGTCAGTTCACTAATATATACAAGTTGGCGTAGTTGGATTCAGACAATTGAAATTTCATTCACCAGAAGATGATGCATGAGGGACATCATGTGAGTTTTCCAAGAGGTAAATAGTTTATCAGCAGGGCATGTTGAGGTAGTGTATATCTTTATCCTAATAAAGGGTCCCTTATTTCATGTTGAAGTATGTATAATATTTACCAATAATATAGTACTATTTTAGATAATATAAGCACTATATGGACTCTAATATAATCATAGGTGTTATCACATTGTGATGTATGAGTTGATCATTATAATTATCCTATTTGATTATTTGAATAAAAGTGAAGCAGCATTATCCCATGGATTATGACACAAGTCTAAATCACAATGAACTTTAATGATTCATTTTCCTTTAAAATTTTCTTTCTATCATTGTTTATGATGGTTCTTTTCAATATATTCATGTGGTTTTACATTACGGTGCAGTGACTTGGGTGTTCTTATACTCCAAGTAAGGGGACTCATACATGGGGTTCATTTCAATGATTTTTCTTTCTTGTGTTTAAGTTTCCTGTTGAATATCATATGAGGTTTTACCAAAAGTTAGTTGTAGACCCAATAGCTTCCTAACTTATTGTAAAGCACTATTTTTAATCCCATTTTCATTTTTCATGTATTTAGGAGCCCCAAAACATTAGAAAGGTTTTATTAGGGAAGGAATTTGGGAATATTATGGGTGGAATCCCAAATAGTTTATAATGGGTATAGAGGGGTCCATTTTATAGATTAAAATTATGTAATTTATTTTTGGAAATTTGTGTTAGGGGAATGTATGTAAGACCCTAATATTATTTGGTATGTCTCTTTTAAAATTTAATCTCTTGAATATCTTATGTTACACGTAACACCCCACATAACCGTAAAAATAAAATATTATAATAACCTAACCATTAAATTGAATGGAATTAATAGTATTAACCAAATTATAAAATTTATTTATATTTAAATATCTTGACATTGATCCAATATATTGGATAGTCATAAGATAATAATAAATCCAATTTTAAGCATAAAAATAAACATTTGTCTAAAGAAAATTTTATTTCCTTTTAATGGATCTATTACATTAAAACAAAAAAATTAGACATTAATCGACTCTATTTTGAAAAATGAACAGTATTTTCTAATGTATAATATAAAAATTTACTTTGGTATAATTTTTGGTATTTTTCTGATATGTTTCTCTTTTTGATGAATAGTCAAAAAATAATGCATTTTCTTCTATTGTATTTATATAGTTTAATTATATATTAAATTGGTTTTATAGTATAAATATTTTAATTATACAAAAATAAATCCAATTTTGGTCATTATAATCAATTTCACGTTGATATTTTATATAAGAACATTTCAATATTTTGGACATTTTTACGTTAAAAAAATTGTTTCATCCCATCCAGAGGACTAATTTTAAATTAATTTTTATAACTTATGTGAATTTAATAATGAAAAATTGATTCAATAAATGTAATATTTAGGTAAAAATTTATTAAATGGGACCATTTTATTTTTTTCTAATATGAATAGTAAACATAGTAATTTTAATTATCACGATTAAGGGTAAATTAGTTAATTAAGGGTAAAAATAATATTATAAGTATTATAAAATTACCCTAACAGTTGTCTTGATTTAATTGGATGAGGTATTGTACAAAAAAATCATCATTTGGAATATTTTATGGCCTCTTATATCCACTTGGTTAACATTAATCCTTTTATAGTATTTTATTTCAAGGAAAGTCAAATTTGTTATACTCATCTTTTTAATAAGTATTAAATTTTTAATATGTTTTTTATAAAGAATATATCATAGAATATAAATATTAATTTTAAATGTAAAATTTAACTGCATCATGGTAATTTATTTTTAATTTTTAGTAAATAAATAATTACCTTAATGGCTTACACAATGATGATGTTGTAATTGTTTAATTTACAAAAATATAAAATAAATTATATTAAAAATATTAAAGTAAATATAATTTGAGATAATTAATGGAATACACTAATTTTTTTATTACCTATAAATATTATTGATGTATTTATGGTTTTGATTCATTGTTATCTTGTCTATTAATATTTTTAAAAACTCGGTGTAATGAATAGTTCCAAATTTGACATTAATGATACTTTAAAATAAATAATATTTTATTAAATGATATAAAATTTATAGAAATATAATTTTTGGAAAAATAATTGAGATAAGGTTTAAGTTTTCATCCATGATTCATATGTGGTTATTTTTTTATTTTATACTAACAATATTGACCCAAAAATAGTAAAAATCCATGATTTCATTGTAAGAGTTAAAGGAATTAAATAAGGGTTATAACCAAAAAATAAGGGTAAGAATGTGACATAAACATGTCTAAAAATTATTTAATGAGATTATTTTTACCCATACCCATCTTATTGATTAAATAAATCACTGTGGATACATTTATAATTGAAAATTAATTAATATTAATTTAATATTTTGAGTGTTTCCAAAAGTTCTCCTCACATAAATTTTAAAAGGGAACCTTATCCCTTGGGTATTCACAACACCATGATCCTTATAACTTGAAAAAAGCCTGACCATTTCTCCTAAAAAATCCTTATATATGTTTCTAAGAACTTGATATTCCAAAAATTACAACCCTAGATCCCTTACGAAGAGATCTAAGGGTATTCCTCTGAAGAAGAGGAGGCTAATGCACGATCAACTAACAAAAAGTGAAAGGTAATGGTTTATTTCATAATATCATCGTTATTCGGGATTTTTCCTTTAAATCCCTATTTGGGTGTATTTCCCCTCTATGTCCATTATTTGTAAATAATATTTCCAAAATGTTTTTACTATTCTGCAATAATTGATTAAAGTCATGTTAACCCCTTTGATACTTTTAACAAAATGCATTAAAAGGGATATTCCTATCACTACTATAAAAAAACACTATAAACATTGTTTAGAACTAGGGGTATAACACTTATAACCATGGGTATAGTATGTACCCATAGTTTTAGAAATCGTGGCCTTCAGAGTCGTCAGTACAAAGCTATACCCACAATTTCTATAGAAAATGTGGGAATAACATTAGAGGATTTTATTAAACCCATGGTTTCCAAAAATTTGGGTATTGATTTTCCCACTAGAAAACATTTACCAACAGTTCTCCAAACTGTGGGTATCAGTATTAATTCATATTTGGCAGCAAAAACAACTCTTCCAACCCCTGAACCAATAAATAAAATAAAAAACTTAGTACATATTCGATGTAAGAAAACATTGTATATTTAGAATTCAACCAAAATTTTATAATATTTTTCAAAAAATAAACAATACTATAACAAAAATATATATCCATACAACTAATCAATTCAAGTCCTTAAAAAATATCCACATGTATCTTCACTGGTAAGTCAAAAATATAGGGTATCAATATCCCCCATATCCAACATCCTTTGCCTCATCGCCATCAATAACATCCTCATAACTAATAGCATCAATTAGAGAAGCATCATCATCATCATTGCCACCACCTTCAACTCGACTGTTGCAAGTACCCCTATTGGCATCACTCGTGACATCATTTAAAGAGAACATTGATTCCATAAATGATTCAACACTAGTAGAATCCTCTGATGGAAGTGATTGACTTATAATTGTCATATGTTTTAGGAAGTGTTTGGTGGTCAGTTTACTTCTTTTATACTCCTATAAAGCTATTTTTTCCTTAGTTTCTTCTCCCTCATCTCTTTGTAGCTTGGTGGTCTAATAGGATTGAGAGGAGATAGATTATGACCAATACATAATGGGGATGATGTTTTTTCTAGTCGATATCAAACTCTCTCAAAGTGATCCTCACCTAATACTTGACTCAAATGATCATTTTTCATGAATTTCTCTTATTCTTTTTCATTAAGGGCCTCTAGGGAACTCTGTTGAAAATATGAATATGATATATAGTTATTAATTTCGTATAAATATATGAAAAATAAGTAAATAATCATACAATCCATTATTGTGTTTATTTATTTACTACACTTCCATCATTTTTCGTCTTACTTGTGAAAAATAATTTTACTCGAGGCACACAGCCTTCAGTTCCCAATAAAGATTTCTATAAATTACATTGATTAATATACACATATGCACAACATAAACATTTCATAATATTGATTAATAATAAATGTGAATAACTTTTAAATTAATGACCAATTCATAAATTTAAAAATGTGGTAAAGATTGATGAAAAATTCATAAATAAAATCGAATAATAAACAGTTTATAATTTTATCTACTCATTATAAACATTCAATAATATTGAATATGAAATATTTGTATTCATTTCATAATTTAAACTCCATATTATTCATTATATGTAATTTCCTTCATATATATGACATTTTTATTTAATATAAATTTTTTATAATTCAATTTATTATAAAAAAACTATTTACATAATCTAAATATAACATAGTAAATCATATTTAGACCTTGGTCATATCCAACATCAAAAATATTTTGATCTGGCTTAAATAATATCAAAATAAATCCCCAAATTTGAATAACTCAAATCATGAATTTATGAATAATTCATAATCTTTAAATATAAATACAATATTTCTAAGTAATAAGGTATTCCAATTAGATAATGGCCTAATTTTCATTAACACAATTGGACAATTATCCATTATGTCATTAGGCTAGTTGGCTAATTCGAAATTAATTTGTTCGGCCTTTAGAACAATTTTCCAATTATCCATTATGAGGATCGGCTAATGAGGCCAACTGGCCATTAAGCCATTAATCCAACTAGCCAATTGTCTACAAGGACATTAGACCAATTGGACATTAGCCCATTATGTAGAGACTAGGTTTTCTCCTTGTAATACTTTGAAATATTTCTATATATATTTCCAGAGTTATGCATTTAGACGGCATGAAATTATGAGGCTTGGTGTTCCCAAAATTAATTTAATAAAAATATTAAATATATATTTTACTATGAAACTCATAGAAATAAGATATCTCTTAAACCATAGCTCATATTGAAGATCCAGGGCCACAGTTGTGTCCGTAAAGCAGTTTTCACCCTAAGCGGGGAATAAATTTCACCGATGGGAGACTTTGGTGGAAAATGCCACCCATGGGAAAATCATAATTACAAATAATTAACATAATTATTTTACCCTGAGGTCGAATAAAATAACATTAATACAAGGGATCAAATTAGAAATAGTATAGCATTATTGTATTTGGAATGGGATGTTTTTCTTAGGCACGACAAAAAAATAAGGGGGTTTGAGACGTTTGGATTCTGCACCCGTGGGTGGGTCGGTTTAACTAAAACCCTAAAACCTTTTGTTTTCCTATAAATAAATGGTTATCGGAATTCAATTTGGGTTAGACTCTAATTACTTCTCCAATTAAGAATAAGCTCTCTCCCTTGGCGAAGAAGCTCTCTCCCTTTGCAACAATACCATGAAGGACCGCAACAGGACAAATCGAAGAATAATTGTCAATCCCAAATTGATCCTTTATTGAGGTAGGAATTTTATTGTTTTTTACACCACAAATTTCAGTTCATGATTTATTTCTGGAATTTTTTCTTGAATCCATTTTTTTTGAACATTTAGGATATAGACACATGAACATTTCCATCACTCGATCCCTATTTGAATCCCCGATTTGTGTTGTGTTCTTCACCGTTCTTCACCCTAAATTTCTTGCTACGTCGAAACACCGCTGAATTGTCGAGCTAATGTTGGTAGTGTGATTATTTTGACCTTAGGATCTTGAAACCAGCCTCATTTCAAAATTCTGACCACCTGAGAGGTCTTGGGGGCATGCATAAAGAGATTGCAGCGCGACTCCGACATGGGTGGCAACTGGCTATCTAGACTGGCTGGATGGTGGGGGGGGCTAAGGAGGCGGTGGCGTTTGACAGAGTTCCAAGGAGATTTTTGGTGCCTAGATCCGAGATAATCAGGTGTAGATCTGGGCATGACTGGTTAGAAAGTGGATCATTAGGTGGCCGAAGGTGAGGAGGACGGTGGGCCAGTGTTGGGAGGCATCAGGGGAGCAGGGATAGTCAGGGCTTTGATGAAGTGATCGGGGGATGGGGACCCACGCGACGTGGGTCTACCATGTTGACATGGGGGTTGGGTGAGGAAGACTGGCCGCACATCCAGTCAGTGTTGGCAGGTGGGCCGCGGGACACGAAGATGGGAAAGGCTGCATAACCGGGTCACGGGCTGGCCCAGGCGGTACGGACTGGGAAGATCGGGCTGGTCCAGCCTGTTTTGGGCCCCGACACTTTAATTGGCCGTATCTTTTGATGTGGGCATCCAATTCACTTGTCTTATATGGTAACACAATCCTTGAGTTGAGACAACACATTTGAGGTGGTTTTTAGAATTGTATATTTCATTTCTCGGAGGCGGGTGGCACGAAACGCTCACATTATTGATAATAATTTTAATCATTATTATTCACAGTTCCTTACTTCAGACGTAGAAACTTCATCCGAAGTCTGATTAACGCACTGGTGGCGGCCTTGTGACCCTGGGGTTTTGGAGAATTTTTATTACTACTTTAGGGTGTTTAAACTAAAGTCATGTTGTGGGCCCCATGGGGTTTGGTTTTCACACTATGTAGTGTAATACAATTTTTTCACTGGGAATATGTTTTGGATGATCAAGTAGTCAAACCCATGAGTTTTTATGAGAGGATCAAAATGGTGAAATTTGTATAATTAATTTATGGACCAAGGCATCGACCTCATGAGATTTATTTCAAGTGTAGTGTGGCCTTACTCAACGTTTCTATTGGATTTCTGATTGGTTGAGTGAATAGTCTACCTCGCATGCTTTTCAACAAGGATCACAATGGTGTGATCATTTTGGATGTGTGGAGCCTTAATCATGATCTCATAAAATGTGGAAACATGAAAGTAATTTTCATAGAAGATCCTTTTTTATGTGTAGTAAAGTGTAATCCCCCTAACACATCAGGGCGAGGGTGTCCTCTATGACTCCTACTAGAGTGGAATCCACCTAATGCATTAGGGGTTGGGTAGCCTCTATGAATCCTTCTAGAGTGGAATCCACCTAGCACAATTGGGCATGAGTAGCCTCTACGACTCCAACTAGAGTGGAATCCCCATGAGACATTAGGGTGTGGGTAGCCTCTACAACACCTAATAGAATGGAATCCCCCTAACGCATCAGGGCGTGGGAAGCCTCTATGACTTCTATCAGAGTGGACTCCCCCTGACGCATCAGGGCATGGGTATCCTTTACTTTGGGTTTACACTGTGGCTTTTCAGATCTATGGAGAGATGCACTTTGATGCTACCTTAGACTCAAGAGTAAGATATACACTTTCCCCACCAAGATGTATCCTTGTGAGGTGACCTAAAATTGTGTGGGAGAGTCAGTACTGCCCAAAGAAGACAATATCAAGGTAAGGTGATTTGAGCTCCTTTGACTCATTATTCATGGTAGACATGAGGGAAAATATGTATCGATGGTGGATACTTATGGACTATTGGTGACTCTTTACCTAGTTTGATCTTTTATATTGACATCCACTTACAACTCTCATTGGGTTTCTTTGATAGAGTATATATATACATATATCCGCACCCTATTGTAGAACCCACTCTTTGGGATCTGGTTACTCTCCTTCCATGAAAGGAAAAGTCACATAAGGTATGCCACATTTTTTCCATGTTGATCCTATCGTGATTGGATGAGTCTACTATCCTACTATAGATAGAGAAGTATCGATGAGAAGTTCACCTTCTCACTATTTCTAGCTCCTTCACTACTACAAAAACGGGCAAGGGAAGAGCCACCTTTTTTCAACACTAAGAAAAAAGTGCTGATAAGGTAACTCTTTATTAGTTATAATTAAAAGTGCTGATAAAGGGTCACTTTATCTGTACTAGAAAAGTTCTGATAAAGATAACCATTTATCAGTGCTACAAAAGTGCTCATAAAGGCACCATTTATTAGCGCTAAAATTTTAGCACTGATAAAGGGATCCTTTATCAGCTCTTTTCTAGCGTTGATAAAACCATAGTCCCCTGTTATAAAATAGGGGGCACAATGCCCTCTTTTTATCGCGCCCTAATGCTCTCGTGGGACTATACCCCTATGACAACTCCCCTCCCCCCTGAACTTCTCTTTGTCAGCTGTCGCCGCTGCCACTCTGCCATCATTTCCACTCCACCGCCGCTTCCACTCCGCCGCCGCCGCTGCCAGTTTGTCGTCGCCGCTACCCTACTCTGCCACTGATGCCTCTCTGCCGTCATTGCCACTCCGCTACCAATGCCACTCCGCCGCTGCTTCCCTACTCCTCCACTGTTATCCCTACTCCTCCATTGCTTCCCTACTCCGCCGCTGCTAGCCCTACTCCTTATCCTCCCCCTCAAAGCCCTTCTGTGGATCCTCCTCCCCGCGAACCCTACTTCTCCTCCTCCCCACTGGACCCTTCTCACTGTGAACCCTACTTCAAGTGTTTGAGATTCCTTTCAACAACGTTAGATTCTCGTCTTCCCATCTTTGATCTTTGGTGATTTCTCCGCTCATCCTCATCTGTTTCCTTTTTTTCTTATGATAATATTCATTATAGTGTAGTTTTATTTAGTCGAATGGTCGTGTTTTAGTTGATAAAATTTTGGGATGTGGTGAGTTTGGTTTGAAATTCTAGGCATGATTATGCCCTGATTTATTGACCTCATCCCTTTATTAACCAATACCCTTTTTCAATTGATACTAAAAGATTGAGTTGAATTACTTTCAATGGAATTATTTTCCCCTCTTTACCTTCAAATTCTTGTGAAAATATGACTTGTATTGAGTTGGTTAGTGTGTCTGTCCAAATTTAATGATTCAAAAGAAAAAAAAGGAATCATATTTCTATTTTACCTAAATAGATGAGAATTTTTCTAATCTAAAGGTCATGTGTTTGGAAATGTATCTACTATATTAGTTTTCTCATCAAAATTGTATCCTTGTTTTCATTTTATTTGAGTTTGGTCACTAGTTTTGGGATGTTTAATGTGATTATTTTTTTATGAATGAGGTGGATGGTAGGGGTGGTTAAAAGGATGTTTAATGTTTTTCTGCAAGGGTGGTGGGTGCTAGGACTATTGGTAAGGGGGTTGGAAAGTGTGTTGATTTTTATGTGTGTTCTATCCAGGTTCTGTTGATTTCCAAATCGTTATTGGAAATGGTTAGAATCTATTAATATCTATTTTTATAAGTGGTTCTCTTCTAATATATTTGGATGTCTTGTTTTGTGTATTTGAATAATAAATAATAATATTTCAAATTCAATTAGGATGGATATGAATAAAGATTGGTTGGATTCTAATCATTTCACAATAGAGAATGAGAATGGAGTGAAAGAGTTCATCAAGTTTGCAAAGGATCACGCAAAGGATCCTTCTCAATTCCTTTTTCCTTGTTTACGTTGTTGTTATTCTAGACAAATTACTCCAGAGGAGTTGGAAGAACATTTAATACTTCATGGAATAGATCGGAGTTATAAATGATGGAATAAACACAAAGAAAAAAGCGAATGTAGCTACTGGCTGGGATAAAACTGCGTTTTATGGATCATAAATGATTACAAATATGGATAATGAAGAACATTGTATGAAGTATGTGATTACATATGTCAATGATGAGGAAGATCATATTGAGGAAATGACAAGGATAGTTGAAGATGAACTCCATGATTACCCAAAATTGTTTGAGAAGTTAAAGAGTGGTGCAAAGACGCCATTGTATGATGGTTTCATTAAATATAAAGCATTGTCAGCTATAATGAAGTTGTATAAATTGAAATCAGACAATAGATGGTGTGATATCAGTTTAAGGAAGTAATTTATCTCTTAAATGACATGCTCCCGAAAGATAATGAGCTCCTAAGTCGGACATATGAAGCTAAACAAATGCTACATTCGATGAGTATGATTTCTAAAAGAATACATGTCTTCCCAAAATACTGTATATTGTTTCGAAAGGAGAAAAACTCACTTACATAATGCCAAAGTGTGGTTCTTCCTGATACAAGAAAGATGAATCTAGTCCTACGAATGTTTTATGGTACTTTCCAATCATTATAAGGTTTATGAATCTATATGTAAGTGAAGAAACGACAAGACAATTGTCGTGGCATGCAAAGAAAAGAAATAAAGATGGGAAATTACATCACCCGACCGACTCTCCTCAATGGAAGAGAATTGATCATGAGTATCCTGAATTTTGAAATGAGCCGAGAAACCTTCGTCTTACATTATCTACAAATGGAGTGAATCCTTTTGGTTTTCAAACCAGCACTTATAGTACATGACCTATTATGTTGATAAAGTATAACTTTCCCCCCTGGTTATGCATGAAACAAAAATTCATCATGTTATCTATGCTTATATCATGACCAAAACAATCAGGTAACAATATTGATGTTTATTTGGTTCCTTTGATCAAGGATTTGAATTTATTGTGGGATTCAGGTGTTATGTTATATGATGCATATAAAAGTGAATACTTCACGTTGAGAGTGTTGTTTTAGGGGACGATATATGATTTCCTTGGTTATGGAAATTTTCCAGGTTATATCATTAAAGGAACTCAAGGGTGTCCTATGTGTGAAAAATATACGGAATCAATTATGTTGAAAAATTCATAGAAATCTGTGTTTCTAGGATATTGTAAACTTCCTCCTCATTGGCATAAGTACCGATCTTGGATGAAATGGTAACACCCCGACCCCTCTAGGCTAGAGATAGTGCATTAATTGTGATATTCTCAGGGTTAGAAGGAATGAAAATCTTGAAGGAACGATCAGTTTAGTATTCTTGAAGAAACTAGATACATATATGTAACTAAAATTACATTGGAAAAGGTTACAAAAAACAATACATAACAAAAACTACAAATTGCACTCACATGAACTCAATAAACCATCACCTCTTCATCACCTGTTGATGGAAAATAATGAAAGGGGTGAGCTCAAACATTCAGTAAGGGTTAAAAATAGTGAAAGCATGAATAAAATAATAAGTGAATCATAATCAATCTGACATAATCAATATGTCATGGTGAATAAATGAAAAATTCATGCCATTAATAAACTGAGAATGAAATTGCATCCATAGATTTTGTCATAGAGAAAACCTCATGGATAGTAAAAATTGATAATGAATAAAGAGAATTCTTATTAATTGGACATCATGTATCTGTCACATGAAACCATAATACAATAAAAATGATTTAGTTCTATGGGTATAAACCTGTCTGATTTTTGGAAACAAACTCGAAGGGTTTGTCACCAACTGATTTGTCTAATGAGACCTACCGATGCATCAAGGGGCTATAGCAGGCGCCACCCACAACTGAATTTCCAAATCATTATTTATACACAGATTCAATAAAATATAAATATGCCTTTTCAATATCTGTATAGATTAGTGTATACAGATTCATCAATATTTCTATAATTAAAATAAATTTCCAAATAAACACCATATGTAAAATGGTATACGTTTTAGACAACAACATATCAATGATATGAGATTATCGATATTTAATATAAATATAATTTCAAATTAAATTTGAACTCAAATGGGTAGTAGGTACACCACATAAGGATTATTAGTTGCACAATACAAAGTTAGTCACAACAAAATAGTAGTTGAGACAAAGTCTCTTACCATAATGTAATCGGTCGAATCATATGACGAGAACATAATAACCCTAAAATGAGTCATTAAATACCATGAATATAAAGAGAATAATGTTATTATATATCAAATAGATGTACACATATACCACATACAAGAAATAATTGATGAACAATGGAAATCTCACGGAAATGAAAGTGAGATGAGAAACCCCTTACAAACATTTCGGCATGGTAACGAGTGTTATTGCAAGGGATTAATGAGAGGTAAAGGGTATTCCATTATTTATAATCCACAAAGTCAGTGTGGGGGGGGGGTGAAAAAACATACTCCATCATTAGTAATTAAAAATAAAAGAGCACAACATAGGGGAGATTCTTGAACAAAAGTGAGAGAGGATCCCTTACCTTATGCTTGAAGGTGTTCTTGACTTGTTATTAAAGACCTGAATAAACAAGTTAGGCTTATTAATTCATAATTCCATAAACTATGATATATGTAAGTGATTTATTATAACCCTTTTTAGTTCATTCAAGGCCTTTTTTATTAGTTATAATGTTCAATTTCATTGTTCAGGCTCGTTTGATTACTTGTTTTTAAAATATTAGTTCACTTATATTCAAGTTAAGATAAATATGAAAGATGGAAGTGGTTTTCCAAAAATGAAGTTATATTCCACTTGTGAACTTCGAAGAGATTACATGGTTTTAAATTTAATTTGGTTACTTAGAGTGAGGTCGAATTATTACATATATATAACCTTAGTGACAACTGTTTTGGTTAAACTGTGGGTTTGATTATAATGAACATGTTTTACTATAAAACTTAATACCATTTGTACAAAAGGATTAAAAAACTAAAAATAGGAAATATATAATATATAATAATCTGGTTCAAACATTACACAAATTGTTTCTTGACCAGAATTAAATATTATAATATAAATTGATAAATTGTTGTTCTTGAATGTGCTAAATTAGCACATCTCAAACGGTGCTTTCATTTCTTCCAAATAAAGGGTGGGGAAAGGAAAGAAGATAATGAAATATCCCATTAGAATAAAAACATTATAGTACATGTTTGTTACTAGAGTTATCATACTATTTTGGTGAAGATAGGTGAGGAAAGAAATAAAAAGAAATGAACTTAAAAGAAATGAAGGAATTGGAGAGGGGAGTTTACCTCTTTAGACTTCCTCCTTTGAGAAGGTTTTAAGGGGAGAGGTTTTGGTACTTTGAAGAGGCTAGGAGATTTTAGATGTGGGGGAGGATCTTAGGGATATATTTGGGTAGAATATTGGCAACACACAATGCTTGAGAGGAGTGAAGATAATAGGGATTGAAGGGGGGTTTTATTGTGGAGGAGTGAAGAGTTTTCTTAATATAAAATTCATTAATGTATTATTTCTCCATAAGACAAGGAATAGTGAGTCTCCCATGACCAAGAATAGTAATATTATCATGTGAATCCGAATAAATTGGGCTTACATCAGCAGATCATCATCAATGACTCAATTAATCCATTATTTAGCATTTATTGTGAATTATCAGATTTTACTATTCATCAAAAAATCAATTATTTCAGAAAAATACCAAAAATTCACCCTAACTGTTTTTTGATGTGTAGAATCCAAAAATGAAGTCTATTTTTCAAAAATAATTTCCTAAATATGATTAAATAAATATTTAATTAAAATCATTATTTAATCAAAAAATATAAACACTTAAAATATTCATCTTCATTTTTAAGGTGTCTAAATTCACTTATACACTCAAGGGTATGGATACCATTCATAAAAGCCATATTACCATTCAAAATGGTAAGATACTATTCATAAGTGCAGGTTACTATTCATATGGGTAGGTTACTATTCACTGAAAATTAAGATAATTCTATCAGACTCTAAATATCATCTTGAAAACAACCGTGTATGTCAGATTTTTAAAATTCAAATCACAGAGCTGGAAAATTTAAGTTTAAATGCTGAGTTATGGATATCTCCTATAAGTAACCATGTTTTGTTCCATATAGGCTCAGTGATTCATGAAACATAGTCTATAACTAGAATGTATTTAAGAAAAACATACAATGAAGTGTTTGGGGTGCTACATTATTCCCTCCTTCAGAAATTTTGTCCTCAAAATTTTATGTATGAAACTCACCAAAAATGTAACACCCGAGACTTTTATGAGAAATATTTTTTTATGTTATATAAATGAATATTTCACTACACACAACACTAGCTTGGCTTTCTTTACATGCAATCTCGACCTTCCTCGATAGCTTGCGTCGTACGCAATACCAAGTTTCACTAAACAACGATATGCTATTAAAATATTATTAAAACAAGCCGTTATGAATAGTAATACACTTTTGGAAATTTTGTAAATTTTATTTTTCAAAATGGAATTCATTTTTGGATTCGGAATATCTAAATTAGCCAAGGGTGAAATTTTGGTATTTTTCTGAAAACTTTCAATTTTTGATGAATAGTGAAAACACTGGGTTACTATTTAAAAACCGACTTTTTATTTAAATAATTATTTATTTTATTTAAATTTATTTTAGGTCAAAATTGATACATAATACCTATATAAGGTCAATACAATTCATTGGATTCATTTTATAATAATTTTATATATATAAAAAGTTTATTGAACTTTTCACCGTCTTTTGCCCACCTCCTAGGAGAATTTTCAAATTCATATAAAACTTAATTTTACCGCTTCTGTGAGTGGAATTTCTAAAATCCGATAGAAACGGTTAAGATCAAGGACTAAAATATGGTTCAATGAGATGAAAATAATTTTTTGTGAATAGTAACTTTTTACTTTTTTTACCACGGTTAAAAGTAAATAGGGTAATTAAGGGTAAAAGTGTTATTATTATTACCCTAAAACATGTTATAATTCTATTGGATTAGTGTAATTCGACCAAAAACAACCTTAGGAATAGCATATGACCATTTAGGCCCACTTGGATTAGATTAGGACATTTAATATTAATTTATTTAAAGAAGGGTTAAAATTTTTAAAATCAAAGTTTAATAAGTAAATTATTTTTAATATAGGGTTATACATAAGATAAATTCGACTATAAATATTCATTATAAATATAAAAATATTTCCTACATAATGGTATTTTATTTGTAATTTTTAGACTTTAAATAATTTAATTTATTTATGACACAATGATGATGTAGTAATTATCTTATTAATGAAATATTGACATAATTGATGTGACAAATACCCAAATAAATGTAATTTGAGACTTTTTATGAATTCCAATAATTTTCTATGTTAATATGACATGTTATTATTGATTTAATTAACGTTTTTCGAACTAAGCATTCTGTTATGATTTTCACAAAAATCAATTACCAAATACTGTCAAAATTGACATAAAATAGGTTTTAAAACAAATATTATATTATTAATTGTTATTTTATTCCTAAAAATCTAAGGTTCAGAAAAAGGACTTATATAAGGTTATATATATTAATAATAAACAACTTTTGGTTCGTTTGACTTGTTATATTAAGTTTATTAACCTTATAGTGTAAAAAAAACAAGAAGACACAGTCAAAGTAAAATTATTTAACTTAAAGTTAAATCTAAATGATAAGGTTAAAATAGATACTTAAACTTGTCTAAATTCTATTGGATGAGAGTATTTAGACCCATCATCACCTTAGCTTTTAAATAAAACAATTTGGAGCTATTAAAAACCTAATATGACTTTATAATAAAATAATATTTTTAGTTTTTTCAAAGGTGCCTCTCTCCTCCCTTATAAAAGGGCACCTCCTCTGTCTCTTCCTCACACCACTTTGAGCCTTCAAGATCGGCCAAACCCTGACAAATTCTCTTCTAAACTTCCATAGAAACATCCTAGAGGTCCTGGTCTTCTTCAATGACCAATTTTAGTGCCCTAAGATGAGGTCTCAAAGAGGCACTTCAAAGAAGAGGTAATGTCTGTTACCGATTCTTTCAACTTTATTTCTTCTTCCACTTCTTCTTCTTTAGTTGTTTTATTATGAAGTAATAACATCAGTATCAATAATATACTGATATGTTATTATAATTATTAAACAACCCTATTTCACCATCTATCCATCCTATGGAAAACGAAATCACCACGCGTGCGTACGTACGGAATATTGTCTCCACGCCATGGTGTAATCTATTTTCCACCACAACCTTACTTGGATGGGTATAATGGAGTAAATAATAACTATATATGATTATTGCAAAGTTAAATTGATTCTGAAATAGTATACATACACTCCAATACAATTCCACGATCATGGGAACAATATCATCCCTCGTGCGTACGTACGGAATACCGTCTCCACGATGTGATGCGACTCGTTCTACATGATTTTCATTGCATAATGATTACGTAAATGAATTGAGTGAATAAATATGATATATATTACATAAATAACATTCTAAAAATAAGTTATCTATAACCTAAAAAGAAGAATAAGAATTTATTCGACAAAACACGCATAAGAACAAAAAGTAATAAACACCCGAATAACAAGTAGCAATGAAATATTACTAATAAGAAGTTAAGAATATGACCATATATGATATCATAACAATGGGAATGATTCTGGAATAAGTCAATGACATTATTTAAATTATTATACAGGAGGTTCGGACACTTACAAAGCAAATCAGACCTAAGTTAAGGGACAATCTCAGAATCTAAATTTTTATCCGAGATTGTTTATAATTCAGAATTTACTGGGGATTATTTATCATACACATCCATGTTTCCTCAATATGTAATATTTATATCCTTATACAATTTTTTAAATCCAATTTTACCCTTCGGTGAGTTTTTAGTAAAAGATATGAAAGGAATCTTTTGTCGTTTTTCATACGAGGTATTTTTTGACTTTTCCGACAAAAGTACAAGAAGAATGTTTTTTTAACTTATATGGAATGAATGGATTTTTAAAACATTATTTCCAAGAAGAATCCTTTACAAGTTTTCAAGTTTATTTTTAATGAACTTTTTTTAGTTTAAAATTGTATGACATGTTAAGAAAGGAAAAATGTTTTTGAAGTAGAAAGGATATTTTCCTCAAGAATGGAGTTCAAGTGTTTTATCAAAATTATATTCCATCTAAGATAATATAGGGTTCTGTTTATATATTTATTATTACATTGATTTGATTATGTTGTGATGGAATTATTTTTATGAATTCATTTATCTTATATGAATTTTTTTATGATGTCACGATGTTTAAGAATCCCATTTTTATTACATGGGTTATGCAATGATGTATGATTTTTGATTTTGTGGCACACATAATAATGGTATCATTATGAGATGGGTGGGACCTATATATACCTCCAATTAATTGGGTAAAGATTTATATCTCATGATATAGACATGGCTGGAACGATAGGTTAAACCGGTTCAGTGAAACAGGACTGAAACAAGGAGTGAACTCGGTTCAGAAATGGACATTGTCCACTAAAATAGTCTTGGAAATGAGTCTTGACTACTAAGAAATGATTTTCTATGATTATGTGTGTATAACACAAAGCTTCATGTTTTATGTTATGATTATTGGGATTACATTTCACCACTATGTTTATCCCATGATTATGAAATTATGATCCCTTTTGCAGGTTAATATTTCCAAAATTTTATGTTCTTATGAATATGATGTGATTGATATTTCTTTTGTTTACCCTTACAGAGAATTTGAGATCACCCTTTTGTATGTTTTCTTTCCCCAAGTTAGGAATAAGGTTATTAAGTAGGATATTCCAAAAGGGACTCCAGATATGATGAAATAAATGGGAGACAATGTAGATGCTTTATGAACCAGTTGTTTATGTTTCCCAGATTCTAAAGACACTATACCTATATGGTCCTTTCATGGTTTTGTTATATGTTGTAATAAGTGTACTTCAATTTTTATGTAACAACCATGTATGTAAAGTATGGGTCATTATAAAAAAGATGTGGTGATTCTTTCTCATCACATCCTCAGGTTCCCATGTTGCTTCCTCCATATTCTGGTTTCTCCAAAGAACCTTTACAATATGTGTTTTCTGATTTCTCAATACCTATTTCCTTGTGTCAAGAATCCCGATAGGCTTTTCACAGTATGGAAAATCCGGTTCCAATTCAATTTCTTCATATGTGAGTATATGCGTTGGCTCTGGCATGTATTTCTTTAACAATGACATGTGGAACACATCATGAAATCTGGAGAGATTTGGCGGCATCGCTAAATGGTAAGCTACAACTCCGATTCTTTCCAAAATTTCAAATGGTTCGATATACCTGGGGCTCAGTTTCCCTTTCTTACCGAACCTTAAGACACCCTTCCATGGAGATAATTTCAGAAATACATGATCTCCCACTTGGAATTCTAATTGCTTTCTCCGGTTGTTAGCATAACTCTTCTTCCTACTTTGGACTGCTTTAATATGGGCTTGTATTTTCTTCACCTTTGTTGTGGTCTATTCAATATGTTCTGGGCCTATAAGTTTCCTCTCACCAACTTCATCCCAACAAGTTGGAGTTCGACATGTCTTTCCATATAATTCTTCATATGGAACCATTTGAATACTAGAATGGAAACTATTATTGTAGGAAAATTCTACCAAAGGCATGTATTGATCCCACATACCTTGGAAGTCAAGAGATCATGACCTCAGCATGTCGTCTAATGTTTTAATAGTCCTTTTAGACTTTCCATCAGTTTTGGGGTGATAAGGAGTACTCATACGAAGCTCGGTATTAGAATATTTCTGGAGACTTTTCCAGAATTTTGATGTAAACTGGGGATCTCAATCGGATACAATCTATAGAGGTGCACCATGAAGTCTTACAACTTCATTAATATAAAGTATTTCCAAGCACTCAAGTGGAAAATCCTCTCTTATAGGAAGGAAATGTGCTGATTTTGTGAGACGATCAACAATTACCCATATTGCATCATTTCTTCTAGGTGTCCTCGGTAGTCCGGTGACAAAATCCATTGTAATGTTATCCCACTTACACATAGTAATAGGTAGAGGTTGTATCACTCCTTTGGGATGTTGTCTCCCTGCCTTCACTTGTTGAAAAACTAGACATCTTGACACGTAGTCAGCAATTTCCCGCTTAATATTATCCCACCAAAAATATTCCTTTAGATCTCTATACATCTTGGTTCTACCTGGGTGTATAGAGAAATTTGAGATTTGAGCATCATCTAATAGTTCCCTTTTTAGCTCAGGTACTGATGGAACACATAACCTCTTCCAAAATTTCATAACTCCTTATTCTTACACAAAGTCATCCAGTATCCCATCCTTGACAACATTAATTTTCTTATGCAGATTCTCATCATCAGATTGAGAGATTTTTATCTTCTCTAATAAAGATGGTTTAGAAATCATTTGAAAGAGGAAAGATGTTTCCCTTTCCTTAACAATTCCCATATCAATCTTTAGTAGATCAAAAAATATAGGATCTCTCTCAATCCTTATTTGAGTCAGAAGTCCAAGATCTTTCCAACTTAATGAATCTTCCACCTTATTCTCCATTCCTATGTGGTAGTGTATTGAAAAATCATAATATTTGAGTAACACAAGCCATATCCTTTGCCTCATGTTGATTTCTTTTAGTATGAAAATGTATTTCAAACTCTTTTGGTCTGTATAAATCTCACATCTCTCTCCGTAGAGATAATGCCTCCATATTTTTAGAGCAAAGATTACGGATGCTAACCCAAGACCATGAGTTGGATAATTTTTCTCATGAGTCTTCAACTATCTTGATACATAAGAAAAAACTTTATCATTTTGCATAAGGACGCAACCCAGTCCATTATTTGATGCATCATTGTATATTACAAATCCACCACTTCCAGATGGAAGAGTCAAAATTGGATCATTGAAAAATATTCATTTCAATTCATCGAAGCATTCTTTACATTCTTTTATCCACACAAACGTAACTCCTTTACGTGTGGTCTTGGTTAGCGGGTTAGCCAGTCGGGAAAAATTCTAAACAAAACACCGATAGTAACCTGCAAATCCAATAAAACTACGTACCTCAGTTATGTTTGTTCACGTGGGCCATTCTTGGATTGCCTTTGTCTTTGTAGGATCAACTAGGATTCCATCCTCAGAGACAATATGGCCTAGAAAAGAAACTGATTAAAGCCAGAATTCGCACTTGCTAAACTTCCCATATAATTTATTTCTTCTAAGAGTTCTCAGAATACCCCGTATGTGATCCTCATGGTCTTCATAGCTTTTTGATTTTACGAGGATGTCATCGATGAATACCACAACAAAGTTATCAAGATATTCCTTGAAAACTCTATTCATTAAATCCATGAAAATATAGGGTGCATTTTTTAATCCAAAAGGCATCACTGTAAACTCGTAATGCCCATACTTGGTCTGAAATGCTGTCTTATGAATATCTTCCTTCCTCAAACACAATTGATGATATCCAGATCGAAGGTCATTCTTCGAAAAGTATTGAGCTCCATGAATCTGATCAAATAAATCATCAATCTAATGAAGAGGATACTTATTCTTTATTGTGATAGCATTGATTTTTCTATAATGAATGCAAAGCCTCATGGATCCATCTTTCTTCTTGACAAAGAGGATAGGGGCTCCCCATGGAGAAACACTTGGTCGAATAAATACTTTTTCACTCAAATACTCTAGTTATTTCTTTAGCTCTACTAATTCCATAGTGGCCATTATAAAGGGAGTCTATGATATAGGTCTTGCACCAGGAATTAAATCAATAGAGAACTCAACTTCCAGCTCTGGTGGATGTCTAGGTAAATCCTCTTGAAATATATCAATGTACTCTTTCACAATGTCCACATCTTAAATTTGAATATTTCTTTCCTCACCCATAGATATTGTTTTATCTTCCTCTCCATGTATTGCATTCAGTAGAGCTATTGGGGGTGATTCTAGATAAGAATCAGGTGGCGAAGTTTCTGCCCTAAAGATAAGGGATTCTCCACCATTTTAAAAAATTGTAACTTCCTTCTTTTTACAATAAATCTTTGAATCATAATTTGACAAAAAAATCATACTGAGAATTATATCAAAGTTAATCATTTGTATGATGACAAGGTTAGAAACTAAAGCATGTTTTGGTGTCTAGAGAGGGATTAGTCGACATGCCTTTGTTGCAATGATACATCCCCTAGGAGTTTTGACTGAAAACTAATTTATTAAATAAAATTGGACATATCTAATTTTCTTGGAAAAATGAGAAGATATAAATGAATGCGATGATCCAGAATCAAATAAAGTGTTGTCTAAGTTTGAGGAAACAATTAAAGTACCTGCCACCACATCATTAGGAACTTTAACCTCTATAGTTGTAATCGCATAAGCTCTCCCTTGATCTCTTTTCCTTTTCTGAGTCAAGTTTCCCTTGCGCTTAGGATACTCATTTGCATAGTGTCCCATCTCTCTACAATTGTCGCATTGAATATCATTGAATTTTTTCTTCCCCTTGCATTCATCAGATCGATGACCCTTTTCTCTACAGTTATATCAGACTCCCATGCCTTTCAAGAATAACCTAAGATGATTCATTCCACAATTATCACATAATGGGAATAACTTTGTTCCCTTGATCTTATTTAGTGCTTATCCTTTTCCTTTTTTATCAGAGTACCACTTCTTATCTTGGTTTCCTTTGAAAAGATTTGATCGAGCCAATTCCTTCTTTGTTTTGATGGCACTTGATACAATTTCATCATATGATGAAAATGATTGAGAAGCAAGTTCCCTTCTAAGACTTAGCTTAATACCTTCAAAGAAATGATAAATCTTGTCTGCTGAGTCACGTGCGTAATCTATGACATACCTGGCCAGCATTATGAAGGTAGCCTCATACTCCACAACATTGGCTTCTTCACTTTGTTTTAAACTATGGAATTTCATCTTCATTTCAGTTCGTTTCTCATGAGGGAAATATTTTTCAACGAATATTTCATTAAAATTTATCCATTCCATATATTTTATTTCTTCTTCCTCCATGGTATTCTGGATCAAAGACCACCATTGATTTGCGTCACCCTTGAGACAATATACTGCCAGCACTACATTCTCATTTTCATTGCATCTTAATGCCATGAATATCTTTTCAAGAGACTTGATCCACTACTCAGCTACTATGGGATTAGTATTCCCACTAAAATATGGGGGCTTCTACTACATGAAACGATCCAACACAGGGGTATCATGGTTATTAGTCATGACCTGGGTAAGTTGTCCCAATATGGTCATAATCTGATCTGCTCCGACATTGACCATGTTGACTTTCTCAGTGGGGAAATCCCTACATTGTCCACGATTATTGATTCCCCTTCTTCCATTAGGTGCCATTTCTAAATAATGGCATACACAAGATCATTTTATGAATCTAAAATTGAAAGGACTTAATATAGATTGAAATTATATGCATATCTAATCTCATAAACATGGTTTCCCTAAGGAAAAATTTACATTTCAATCCTTCATAATGGATTGTAAAGAAAATATGAATTATCCTAAGTGTATCCCCCAGGAGTGTCATAACGAAGAGTGTAGCAAGGCCCGCTGTCATGTACTAGGATACCTCGGTTCAAGCCCAAAACTCTTTGTTGGAGCTTTCACTCCTAGGTACATCTGTGCCAGATCCACCTCTTCCTGCTCGTATCCAAACATGGATGTATTTGCTAGAAAGGTTCAAATAATCTATTCCTTACCAAAATACCAGGACATTCTAGTATATTTATCCTCAAATACTACATTAGTTATTTGTTCCCTACTATATATTTCCTACTCTAGTTTCCAAGTTTCCTACTAAACTTCCTCTGATACCAACTGTAACACCCCAACCCCTCTAGGCTAGAGCCGGTGCATTACTTGTGATATTGACATGGTTAGAAGGAATGAAAATCTTGAAGGAACTATTTGTTTAGTAGTCTTGAAGAAACTAGATACATATATGTAACTCAAATTACATTGGAAAATTTTACAAAATACAATACATAACAAAAACTAAAAACTGCAACCACAAGAACTCAATAAACGATCACCTCTTCATCACCTATTGATGGAAAACAATGAAAGGGATGAGATCAAATGCTCAGAAATGGTTATAAATAGCGGAAGCATGAATACAATAATAAGTGAATCATAATCAATCTGACATAATCAATATGATATGGTGAATAAATGAAAAACTCACGCCATTAATAAACTGAGAATGAAACTGCATCCATAGATTTTGACTACTGAAAACCTCATGGATAGTAAAAACTGATAACGAATAAAGAGATTGCTTATTAATTTTATGTCATGTATCTGGAACATGAAACCATAATACCATAAAAATGGTTTAGTTCTATGGGTAGAAACCCGTTTGAATTTTGGAAACAAACTCGAAGGGTTTGTCGCCAACTGATTTGTCTCATGATACCTACAGATGCATCGAGGGGCTATAGTGGGCCCCACCTACCACTTCATGTCCAAATAATTCTTTATACATTGATTCAATAAAATATAAATATTCCTTTTCAATATCTGTATAGATTAGAGTATACAGATTCATCAATATTTCCATAATTAAAATAACATTCCATATAAACACCATATGTAAAATGGTATATGGTTTTGACAACAACATATCCATGATATGAGATAATGTATATTTAATATAAATATAATTTCAAATTAAATTTGAACTCAAATGGGCATTAGGTACACCACATTAGGATTATTAGGTGCACAATACAAAGTTAGCCGCAACAAAATAGTAGTTGAGACAAAGTCTCTTCCCACAATGTAATCGGTCGAATCATATGACCAGAACTTAATAACCCTAAAATGAGTCATTAAATACCATGAATATATAGAGAATAATGTTATTATATATCAAATGGATTTACACATATACCACATACAATAAATAATTGGTGAATAATGGAAATCTCACGGAAATGAAAGTGAGATGAGAAACCCCTTACAAACATTTATGCATGGTAACGAGTGTTATTGAAATGGATTAATGAGAGGTAAAGTGGTATTGCATTATTTATATGTCACAAGTTCAGTATGGGGGAGGTGGGAAAACATACCCCATTATTAGGAATTAAGAATAAAGAGCACAACATAGGGGAGATTCTTGAACAAGAGTGAGAGAGAGGATCCCTTACCTTATGCTTGAAGGTGTTCTTGACTTGTTATTAAAGACCTGAATAAACAAGTTAGGTTTATTAATTAATAATTCCAGAACCTATAATATATGTAAATTATTTATTATAACCCTTTTTAGTTCATTCACGGCCTTTTTGATTAGTTATAATGTTCAATTTCATTGATCGGGTTTGTTTGATTACTTGTTTTTAAAAGATCGGTTCACTTATATTCAAGTTCGGATAAATATGAAAGATGGAAGTGGTTATACAGAAATGAATTTATAGGCCATTAGTGAAATTCCAAGAGATTACATGTTTTTAAGTTTAATTTGGTTACTTAGAGTGAGGTCGAATTATTACATATATATAACCTTACTGACAACCGTTTTGTTTAAACGGTGGGTTTGATTACAATGAACATGTTTTTCTTTATAACTTAATACCATTTGTACAAAAGGATTACAGAACTGAAAATAGGATATATTAAATATATAATAATCTGGTTCAACCATAACACAAATGGTTTCATGTCCAGAATTAAATATTATAATAGAAATTGATAAATAGTTGTCCTTGAATGTGCTAAATTAGCACATCTCAAACGGTGCTTTCATTTCTTCCAAATAAATGGTGGGGAAAGGAGATAAGATAATTAAATATACCATTAGCATAAACAAAATTCCAGTACATGTATGTTACTGGAGTTATCATGCTATTTGGGTGAAGGGAGGTGAGGAAAGAAACAAAAAGAAAAGAACTTAAAAGAAATGAAGGAATTGGAAAGAGGAGTTTACCTCTTGAGACTTCTTCCTTTGAGAACCTCTTAAGGGGAGATGTTTTGTTATTTTGAAGAGGATAAGAGCTTTTGGAAATGGGGGATGACCGTGGGGAGAGATTTGGGAAGAATATTGGCAAGGAACAAGGCTTGAGAGGAGTGAAGAGAAGAGGGAATGAAGGGGGGTTTTATAGTGGAGGAGAGAAGAGTTTTCTTAATATAAAATTCATTAATTTATTATTTCTCCATAAGACAAGGAAAGGCGAGTCTCCCATGACCAAGAATAGTAATTTTATCATGTTAATCCGAATAAATTTGGATTACATCAGTAGATCATTATCAATGACTCAATTAATCCATTATTTAGCATTTATTGTGAATTATCAGATTTTAATATTCATAAAAAATTAAAGTATTTTAGAAAAATACCAAAAATTCACCCTAACTAGTTTTTGATGTGTATAATCCCAAAATTAAGTACATTTTTCAAAAATAACTTTCTAAAAATGATTAATTAAACATTTAATTAAAATCATTATTTAATCAAAAAATATAAACACTTAAAATATTTGTCTTCATTTTTAAGGTGCCTAAATTCACTTATACACTCAAGGGTATGGATACCATTCATAAAAGTCATATTAATATTCATAAGGGTAAGTTATTATTCCTAAGGGAGGGTTAGTATTCATAATGGTAGGTTACTATTCACTGAAAATTAAGTTAATTCTATCAGAATCTAAATATCATCTTGAACACAACCGTGTATGTCAGATTTTTAAAATTCAAATTGCAGAGTTGTAAAATTTAAGTTTAATGGCTAGGTTAGGAATATCTCCTATAATTAACCATGTTTTGTTCCATATATGCTTAGTTATTCATGAAATATAGGATATAAATAGAATGTATTTAAGAGAAACATACCATGAAGTGTTTGGGGTGCTACAGACATCATTCAATGGAAGTTCAGAACAATGCACAACACTATCTCCACTAACAGGTGATCAGATATTTGAGAATGTTAAATATGTGACCACTATTTTTGGTAAACCATTTTCAAAAAGCCTTGAAAAAATTGGTTGGAAAAAGAGATAAGTTTTTTTGAGTTACCATACTGGAATTGTCTATACATCAGACATTTTCTTGATGTGATGAATGTGGAAAAAAATATACGCGATAGTGTTATCAGAATGTTGCTAAATGCCCCTGAAAAAAAAGGATAGAATTAAGGAAAGGTTGGACATGGTTTACATGGGAATACGAGAAGAGTTGGCTCCTGTAAAGGGTGAAAATCGAATGTTTCTTCCTCCAACTGCTTACACTCTTTACAAGGAGGGGAGATATCAGTTATGTAACTTCTTCAATGATGTAAATATTACAAAGGGGTATTCATCAAATATCAAGAACATTGTTTCAATGAATTATTTGAAGTTAAAATATTTGAAATCACATAACTTCCATGTTTTGATGAAAGATTTAATTCCTATAGCTTTACATTGCATTTTTCTCAAGAATGTTCATCATACATTAACCAAACTTTGTTTCTTTTTCAAATCTATATGCATCAATGTTTTAGACCTAGCGAAATTGCCATCAATGGAAAGAGAAAATATCATCATATTATGTGAATTATAAATGTTATTCTCCCCATAATTATTTTATATGATGGTTCATTTGATGGTTCACTTGGGGAGAGAGATTCGACTTTGTCCTCCTATGCACTATTGATGGATGTACCTCGTTGAACGGTATATGAAGATTTTGAAAGGGTATGTCAAAAATCAAAGTCGGTCAGATGTTTGTATTGTGGAGAGATATATTGTTGAGGAAGCCATTGAATTATGTATTGAATACTTATCTGATGTGGAAAGAATTGGTCTCCCAAAATCTCGTCACACTGGATGCATTGAGGGTGAGGTAATTTATGGAAGAGATGTTGTGACAATCAATATTATAGATCGGGAGTAGGACAACCTTTATGTTTTTCAAAACAGTTGGGAGGTTGTTCCATATATTGAAACCTACAAAAATATTCATAGGTAGTTGAATCCATCAAGGGCTGAAAATGGATATCAAATACACATAATTACCAGTTTATATGATGGTTTAGAGACCATATTTTTAGGGAGTTAGCTGAAAATCCGAATTCAATTTCAGAATGACTTAGATGGCTAGCCGTCAGACCAAGTGTGTATGTATTATCTTACAATTTTTATGTAATTAATTGTTATAAAATCTATAAAGATGAACATGATGAAGATAATACCATGAAAAATAGTGGAGTTACACTTGTGGAAGAAGTGTTGCATGTTTCTAGTAGTACGGATAAAAATCCAATTTATGTGAATATGTCATACTTTGTCATTATCAAACAAATATGGGAGTTGGATTATATGACATTACAATTGCCCATTTTTCAATGAAAATAGGTTGGTAACAATAGTGGTGTTAAAATAGATGAATTAGGATTTGTGAAAGTTGATTTTAGTAATGAAGGGTACAAAGACGAACAGTCTATAATGGCATCACAAGCGGTACAAGTATTTTATGTTCCATATTTCGCAAACTAAAAGTGGTCGATTGTTCTTTTATTGTCCAAAACTACTGAAGGGTCTGATGAAAATTCTATTTAGGATGATCCTTTCAGTGATATATCTCAATCATTTCACAGCATTCCCAATGTACATGATGTTTTTTATGTTAGAGGAGACCACAATGAAGGGATTTGGATAATAAATAGAGGTGTCAAATCCCTTCAGTCTTTGAAAAAAGAGAGTTCAATAAACAGGCTATTTTTGGTTTGTAATACAGATCGTGTTATATCATGTTATTATCTTATAATTACTGATTTATGTAATCTAAATTAACTGTTCAACCACTTTTGTAGATAATGACTTCTGCACATTCTGATGCTCCTAACCTTGAGGCTGAACAAGTCTCTCAAGCTGTTGTTGTTGTTGCTACTGCTCACAGTGCAGAGCAACAACAAGTTTCTGAACCTGTTGCTGCTCCTAGTGTTGAGGTCCAAAAACCATCATCACAAGATTCATATTCACAAGGTAATATATATTTGTTCATAAATTAGTGGGCTGCATGCCTGATGGAAGATTGTACACAAATAGCATAAAGATCTGACTTGGGGACATGTACAATTGGCGGCCATTTTTGAGAGGGGTTAAGGAGATCAAAAGATGAAACATTGTTGTATGTAAATGTTCGTAGGAAAATTTTAATTTTTATTAAATAAAACATCCTTTCACCAATGAGTCATTTTTTAATTTTAACATAGGAAATGCACCATCAACCTAGAAGAATGATGAACCACTTTTCTTTGGGCATTGGATAAGAAAAACTAGTAAAATCTCCAAAATACCTCAATATCCAACCAAACACATTCAAATTGTGTTGATACATTAGAATAACGATCCATGGGTCATGTGTGATGTGTACGAGTCAACCCCGCCTCAATCCGAGGCACGGTGTGGCCAGTATCACTCAAAGCGTCTCTTTTGTTTAAAATGGATAGAATTTTAAATGAAAACAACAACTCACGTACGGAAAACTGACCAAATGCATTCGTATTGTGTTGATACATTAGGATAATGATCCATGGGTCATGTGTGATGTGTAAGAGTCAATATCGCCTAAATCCAAGGCACAATGGGGCCGGTATCACTCAAAGTGTCTCTCTTTTTTTTAAAATGGACAGAATTTTAAGTGAAAACAACAACTGATGTACGAAAAACCAACCAAACGCATTCAGATTGTGTTGATACTTTAAGATAACGATAAATGGGTCATGTTTGATGTGTATGAGTCAATATCTCCTCAATCCAAGGCATAGTGTGTCCTATATCACTCAAAGTGTCTCTCTTTTGTTTTAAATGGATAGAATTTCAAGTGAAAACAACAACTGACTTATGGAAAACCAAACAAACACATTTGGATTATGTTGATACTTTAGGATAATGATCCAAAGGTCATGTGTGACGTGTAAGAGTCAACATTTCCTTAATATGAGGCACAGTGTCACTGTTATCACTCAAAGTTTCCCTCTTTTGTTTAAAAGGGATAGAATTTTAAGTGAAAACAACAACTGACTTACGGAAAACTGACCAAACGCATTTGGATTGTATTGATACTTTATTAGAATGATACATGGGTCATGCGAGATGTGTAATAGTCAAACCCACCTCAATTCGAGGCACGGTGTGGTCAGTATCACTCAAAGTGTCACTCTTTTGTTGAAAATGGACAGAATTTTAAGTGAAAACAACAACTAATGCACGGAAAACTGACCAAACACATTCATATTGTGTTTATAACTTATGATAATGATACATGGGTCATGTGTGACATGTATGATTCAACCCCACCTCAATACGAGGCATGGTGTGGCCGGTATCACTCAAAGTATCTCTCTTTTGTTTAAAATGGTCATAATTTTAAGTGAACACAACAACTAACGTACAGAAAACCGAGCAAACGCATTCGGATTGAGTTGATATTTTATTGGAACGATCCATGGGTAATGTGTTACATGTACGAGTTAACCCCGCATCAATATAAGGCACATTGTGGCCGGTATAACTCAAATTTTCTCTCTTTTGTTTAAATTGGACAAAATTTTAAGTGAAAACAACAACTGACGTACGGAAAACCGACCAAAAACATTCGGATTGTGTTGATAGCTTAGGATAATGATCCATGGGTCATGTTTGACATGTATGAGTCAACCCCACCTAAATTCGAGGCACAATGTGGCTGATATCACTCAAAGGGTCTCTCTTTTGTTTAAAATGGACAGAATTTTAAGTGAAAACAACAACTGACATATGGAAAACTGACCAAACGCATTCGGATTGTGCTTATACTTTATGAGAACGATTTGTGGGTCATGTGTGGTGTGTACGAGTCAACCCTTCCTCAATATAAGGCACGGTGTGGTCATTATCACTCAAAGTGTCTCTCTTTTGTTTAAAATGGACATAATTTTAAGTGAAAACAACAACTGACGTACGAAAAACCGATGAAACGCATTCATATTGGGTTTATACTTTAAGAGAAAAATTCATGGGTCATGTGTGATGTGTAAGAGTCATCCCAGCTCTGTGGTCAGCCTAGATTACCCTACGACAGTCGATGGGTACTGAAGCTCTTTGGCAGAGGATAGTACGAGATGGAATCCAACTGCTGGAGGTCGAACTCATTTGGGTTGTCTATATGGTGAACTTTCATCGTCTGCATGCGTATATGACAGCCATGGACGTGTATGCACGCCAACAGGGTCAGTGTGAGGAGCCATCTTTCTTGGTGAAAGTACTGCTCGGCCAGGAGCATGATCCAGAAAAGATGTCATCAGAGAATGATGATAGAGACGATGAGCCGGAGGGCACCGAGAAGGAAGAGGAGGAACAAGGAGAAGGTGAAGGATGGGGTGAAGAAGAAGAGGAGCCTGAAGGTGGAGGGTCTCAGGGGGCATACCACCAAGGGAGTCTCCAGGATAATGGAATGATTTTCGGATCTGATGTAGATATCATTGAGCTACTTAAGGTACGTCTCATCTCTTGTGTATCCTTTCCCCTCATCATTTTTTGTAGCCCTCAATCAGATCTCCTTATCCAGTTCAAGAGAATATGGGTGCCGACCAAGGGTCTCCATTCGAAGGGGAGGAGGCACCGATAGAACAAGGTGGAGAGCCGACACCCATTATTGAGTTGACGAGTACTGAGGGATCACCTATAATGGAATATCCTATAGAGGCTATAACAGTAGAGTTCGGTGCTTTGGGATCTTGTAAGTTCATTACTTCAACGTCAATATTTACCATCGGAGAGCTTAGTTGATCAGGGTGTTCATTGTGTGTGCAGTAAACACAACCTTGGAGGATCATCGGGCTGCTGAACCCAGGTCATCCGCGATTGATTCAACTGCAAATGTGTCATCCCATTCAGGACACACTTCTCAAACTGAGCCGGCCCCAACGCATGGTGAGCAAAGGGCCTTGGATATCAAAGGTACCAATGTCGGGGTGGGGCCGGAAGTTGACGAGGAAACTACTGGAACTGAGGCTAGAGAGGAGGGTCACCGAGGCGTTGAAGATCCCAACCCCTTGGGAGGAACACTAGAAGAGGACCCTACTGTTATCATGTTGGCTGCTTTCCCCAACTATCGGCTCGCAGACCCTGAGGAGATTGAGGATTCAGACTCAGATATGGACGAGGAGAGACCGATGAAACAATGTAAAGGGTGTAAGTGCATCAAGCGCTTTCTCGGTCAGCCTCATATGGAATGGCCAAAACGGATGGGATCACTCCACACCTAGTTGTGCTTTCTCTGTGCTGGAGGGGTGGATTCTCAATGTCTCCATTTGATAGTCCGCAACTACATGGGTGAGAAGCTGCGCAAGAGAAGCCAACGCTCCAGTGTTGCCCATTGTCGGGAGGAGTCAGGGAGTACCCAAGCATTCATAAAGGTATAACAAGAGGTCTGATGCCTTGAAGAACAGGTGAAAGAGAGAGAGCTATTCATTGCAAACTGTTCTGAGCTTGTGGCGCAGTTGAGGGCCCAGCTGACAGACACTCAAGAGTAATTAGTGGAAACGGGTCACCAAATGACTAAGCATCAAACTGAACAGGCACAAGCACAGGCTAGGGTCAGTGGACTGCTGTAAGGACCCCGATTCTCAGGTGCCCATGGGGCATCATGTACTAAAAATTTATTTCAAAAAGTTACAATAATACATCACGTCCCATTACTACAGAAGATCGCGAGGCTCAGGATTCTGGGAAACCAGCTGCTTCTGAAAAACTTCTTTAGTACAAATCAATGCTGGAAATTTTTTAAAACAAAAACATAGGGTGAGAAAAATATGCCCAGTAAGGGGTTTTTAAAACGTTTAAAGTAATTTCTTTCTCAAGAATATCATTTGAAAATGATAGAACACTTTATTAAAATGAGGTATTATCTTTTCCTTTAAACATGTAAATCCTACATTCTTGAAAACAACTTACACATAAAAGAAGTAATTTCTTAAAATAAACCTTAATGGAGACATAAGTCAGAGAGCACAATCATGTGAAGAATAGATGATGCAAAATTTATAACAAAATTTTCCTCAACTTAAAAGGACTGTTCAAATAAAGAAAACACTCATATTAAGATTTATTTGCACATAAAATTCCCATAACAGCATACCACATGTATTACAGTTCATATCTCATAATCTCATTCTCACAGTTTAAAGGAAATTTCCAACTAGAGGATATCCTGCTAGTTGAACTATCCCCTTGTTGACCATTTATCATCACATGCAGAGGGAATATATAATGCCATACTATGTCACGACCTTGCACCATGACCATAAAACATAACATAATACGGGTCAAGTCTAACCGCCTACCCCGTTTCCATATCAGAACAAGCCAAGGCTAACTGCCAAGACCGTCGCACATAACGTCTCATGAGACTCATCCTTTACCCAATGCATTGGAGCGCTGTATAATTCTGGGCGCACCCGTCCATAATAATTTAAGTCCAATACATCCCTAACATATTTTATGTGGTCTTACATTCATAGGGTTTCATTCTTACATTCATCATATATCATCTCGTTTCACATGCAGATTTCATAGTCAAGGAAGAACAGTACCAACATTAATAAAAACTAAGACATAGGTAATAAAAAAAATATGTACACAGTAGACATTAACTTAGAAATTGAAAACATGGACTTAATGGAAACCTTAAAATGAAAATAAACACTTTAATACTTCATACATCGCAACCCAGAGTAAGCAACAAGATCATTCATATTTAGAACATATGCTGATAAATGGGCATGGTGGTAGTTTATTTAAAACTATGCGCATACCCTTATATTTACACAGTAATGTTTACATGGTGTACGAATAGGTTTAGCTTGGGTAGTCAAGTATGTATAAATATGAATATTTAAAAACTGTATAAATGTACACATAGTTATGTAAACAGTAGTTTTCACACAAAATAATGATCATCTTAAGATATTTCTTTAAATAATTTTGGATTCGAAAAAAACATATTGATGTGAGGTTGTATATACCTATATATGTATATGTTTAAATGTATATAAATATATGCATATATTACCAAATTAAACTATACTGAAAATAATATTTCTCCAGATATACTTACTTTAAACATGATTATAGTTTGTTAAGACCAATTGGAGTTCTTACACATGAAATATAAATGTCAAAATGGTTTCCACAATACCCAGGTAAAATCACCTTTTCATAAAAACAAAACATTTGACAAACATGATGATAAATGAGACTTTTCCTCTGGGTTAAACTATTTTGTTATTGGAAACACATTTTAAACCTTACCTATTGTATGTACTTACATAATTTTAATATCGCACTTGACAGAACAAATTTTAAGAGTAGATTGAAACTTGGTCAAATCATCATGTTATATAGTGATAAATTTTAAAACAAATAATCATGCTCTTCATTATATTCACACATAGATGTACATATACATCTAAGTATTTACATTCACATATATAATACATGTACTTGTATATTTTTTTCATGTTCATGAGAATTACCCGAAATCCCCATTTTTCATAGGGCAGAATAAAACAAGGGTTATATACATATAAAAGAAATTTGTATACTTGCATATATCATCTAATATATATGTATATAAATATATATACACAAGGTGTATATAGGTTTATGCAAATACGGGAACTGAAATAAAACAAATCCCCAGAGTTTCCCTTACCCCGATTTGGTTCTCTGGGAAGTAGATATGAACGGTTCTCAAGGCCTTACATATGCATATACACAAGGTGTATATACATATAGGTGTATATATAAACATATATATATATATATATATATATATATATATATATATATATATACTGAAGCTAAAAAAACACATGGCAAGACATGTCCCCTTACCTTCTCTTGGAGAGGAGGGAAAGGAGGTGCAGGAGACGTTGTCGAGGTGGCCGAAGATCCAAGAACCCGAAGCAAACCCTGTCCTTCTTCGGTGAAAAACTTCCTCACTTCGATGCAAACCGAGGCTTAATGTGAGAAACTCTCCTTGCATGGAGATGTTGATCGGGTATCCTAGGCCGAGACGGTGCCTAACTTGTGGAAAGGAGGGGAGAAATCGGGTCCACCGCTGGCCTAGGTGAAGAAAACGCATGTTATGCTACTAGTTGGCATGCGCGATGAAGAAGAAGACGCGTGGGGAAAATGGAGGTCTTAAAAAAAGAACAACCAAGATTAAACCGAGATGAATCGAATAGCCCTAACGTGATGTGGCATAAAAAAACACGGACGACCGTGATGGAGAGTGCTGGATCGGACGGTCCGAGAGGAAAGCGGTGTTTTAAAAAAAACGCGGGCCTCACTTAATTTTTTATTTATTTTTTTTATCTTCAGTACTTTTTAATTTTTTAATACACCTATTATAAAAATTATATTATTAATAAATTACTATTATTAATCAACTTTTACAATTTTATTATAAGTCAATAGTCATTTAATACACATATGAATTAATTTATTTACCCCTATCTATATCATGTCATTATTTTCCTTTATTGACTTATATATACTAATTACCTTAATATATATAATTAAAGATCTATATTAATGTTGTTAATAAAATTATATATTTAACATAATAACATTAATAATTATTTTCAAATTCTACAATTGAGAGTGTATTGATGTAAATATTAACATTATGAAACAAAATTTATAATACAAATAAAACCATAATTTGACAAAATTTCAAAACTATTAATTATAAAAAGATCAAATTATAAACATTTGCATTATTATTATTACTTATATTTAATTTAGAGGTAAGTATAATACATTTAACATAAATTTTGATGTAAAATATATATATGTGTATATATACAACCCATGAGTTTGCACATATATTTTTTTAAACTAAAAAAAAGTAAAACCCTACTAGATTCGATATAGTCATTCATGTTTTAAATAAAATAAATATTTACTTGATCAAGTTAAAAATGTGTATAATAAATAGTGGAAAATAATAATATTAATTCTCACTGTTTTTCATTATAAAAACAGCATTATCATATAATTCACATTTTGGGAAAAAAACAATAAATTAGTTATATTATCATTATTATTGTTGTCGTTATTAAAACATTAAATCAAATAACATACTTAACCTTTTTGAACCTTTCGGGGGGTATTCAATTCTTAGCTTCAGCTATTCTATTTGAAAGTTAAAACATTCAAAGATATTGGATCATGGGGGAGCCAACGTCTATAATTATAGTCGTTGGTGCCTAACAGTCGGATAGGTGTTCTATAAAACCTGGTCTCGGGGTGTCCTAAACTCATGGTAACTGAAGAAGAAAGTGGAGAAGATGGTTTAAGTCATTACTTTGGTGCTCAGCATGGCTGCGGTGGCTTTGGCCAACCTTATGTTTGTTTTGATGGATGCCAAAGACCCCTATTGCCTTCTCGGGGTTCTTGTCATTTTAAGCGGTCTTCTTGTAATTTTGATCAGGATTTTAATTGGAATCTTTGGTTAGCTAAGATTCTCTTTTGATCATAGCAAGTTTTAGTTACCAAGGTGTTCCTCATTAGAATAAACGAACCTTTTGTTCATTTTGGTGCATTTACTCTATTTCTTTGTTATATTTTTTTTATAAAAAATAACAGCTTGTTCGATTAAAGGAAGACATAGTAATATAAAACATATTGTTACATAACACAGTTTCTTGGGATGTTACATTATTTCCCCCTTCAAAGAATTGCGTCCTCACAATTCTATTCATAAAATTAAAACAGAAAGCCCGGTCGTACAACATTACTGAAACAGGAGATCCGGCTCGGTTAACAGAATAAACAAGTTGGTACATAGTTCCTCCATTTCTCTAGCCCAGATACACCTTGAGCAGTAGGTTTTGAATCCATGCTCATCCGTACTACACACAGGTTCCCATAGGGAGGCTCGTGCGGTGAAAAGCTCGGAAATGTCCGAGTGGACAAATTCCCTGATAACCCTCTGAACTATATCACGCTCGAGGTATTCGAGGGGGGTGATGTGATTGAGGAGACTGATATTTAAGACCTGGAACATAAAGTCTGCCTTGAGGTGGCCATCTTGAGCAGCTATGAGGAAGTATGCTCTGGAAGAAAAGTTTTGCGCCAGAGTAAAACACTAGAAGAGGCCTTCATAGTATCTCCCCCTTTGCCTATGATAGGGTAGTTGTGAAGTGGCAATGAGATGAAAAACATGGTCATTCCCATGACACGATCGAATAATCTCAGGACTGTTCGACAACTCAGGCAGGTGTTGGCAAGACCCTCGTAGGAGGAGAAAGGATGGATAATCCACCGTGCATGTACTGATAAAAATAACCTCTAATAACTCGTCAGGTAGAGATGAGATGCTCGTTTGACCAACCATCTAACAAAACATTCAAGAGAACTCACTTAACAACACTGTCAAGGTAGAGATAGGAAAGGAAATAGGAAACTTTCAATTACAAAAAAGTTTACATAACAAATCCTGAGTTTACTAAACGAATACTACAAAGAGAATCAAAACTCCCTAACTCCTAAAACCACACACAGGCTGAACAGACGGGGTTAAACTCATGGGAACACCTATGATGCCTCCTGAGTTTATCATGAGGGGTATGAAGTTGAGAAACGTCATTATACACCTGTTTCCTATATGAAAAATGGGTGGATTCATCTTCTAACACCCCAAAGTCCATCATCTGTCCCCAGAATCCGTAGTGCAAAATCTGACACAGGTAGGCCGCTCTGAGGTCTCTGGCAGCAGCAGCTTCTTGAAAGGGGTTATCGAGCATCGTGTCAAATTCTTCGCCGGCCGTGAATGCTCGGAAGAGTCCCTCGTGGTACCTTCCCCGACGTGCATAAGAGGAAAATTGGGTCATCATCATTAGGAGATAATCCATTCCCAATCCCCGATGTAGACTAAGCACCCTAGGAGAATTTCACACATCATACAGGTGCTTGCATGACATGCGAATATGGGCATAATTAAGAAAGTTCTCACGGCTAGCTAGAGACACAATGGTATCTATGGCCTCAGTGGGAAGTGATAGTAGATTGGTAGATACATTTCCATCATCCATCTGAAAGTTATAACATATTTACTTAGTCAATCATAGTAATATATTCATAGTACCTAGTTTTCCAGAGTTTCCTGAACCCATCCTCTGATACCAACTGTAAGGACACCGATTCCCAGGTGTGCATGGGGCATGATGTACTAAAAATTTATTTCAAAAAGTTACAATAATACATCATGTCCCATTACTACAGAAGATCGCGAGGCTCAGGATTCTGGGAAACCAGCTGCTTCTGAAAAACTTCTTTAGTACAAATCCATGCCTGAAAATTTTTAAAACAAAAACATAGGGTGAGAAAAATATGCCCAGTAAGGGGTTTTTAAAACATTTAAAGTAATTTATTTCTCAAGATAGTCATTTGAAAATGATAAACACTTTATTAAAATGAGTCATTATCTTTTCCTTTAAACATGTAAATCCTACATTCTTGAAAACCACTTACATAGAAAAGAAGTACTTTCTTAAAATAAACCTTAATGGAGACATAAGTCAGAGAGCACAAGCACGTGAAGAATAGATGATGCAAAATTTATAACAAAATCTACTTCAGCTTAAAAGGACTGTGCTAATAGGGAAAACACTCATATCAAGATTTATCTACACATAAAATTCCCATAAAAGCATACCACATGTATTACAGTTCATATCTCATAATCTCATTCTCACAGTTTAAGGGAAATTTACAACTAGGGGATATCCTGTTAGTTGAACTATCCCCTGGTTGACCATTTATCATCACATGCAAAGGGAAAGTATAATTCCAGACTTTGTCAAGACCTTGTATCATGACCATAAAACATAACTTAATATGGGTCAAGGCTAACCGCCTACCCCATTTCCATAGCAGTACAAGCCAAGGCTAACCGCCAAGACCGTCGCACATAATGTCTCATGAGACTCATCCTTTACCCAATGCATTGGAGGGCTGTATAATTTTGGGCACACCGGTCCATAATCATTTAAGTCCAATAAATACCTCACATATTTGACGTAGTCTTACATTCATAGGGTTTCATTCATACATTCATCACATATCATCCCTTTTCACATGTAGATTTCATAGTCATGGAAGAACAGTACCAACATTAATAAAAACTAAGACATAGGTAATAAAAAAAATCTGTACACGTTAGACATTAACTTAAAAATTGAAAACATGAACTTAATGGAATCCTTAAAATGAACATAAAAACTTTAATACTTTATAAATTGCAACCCAGAGTTAGCAACAAGATCATTCATATTTAGAACATATGCTGATAAATGGGCGTGGTGGTAGTTTATTTAAAATTGTGAGCATACCCTCATATTTACATAGTAAAGCTTACATGGTGTGCGAATAGGTTTATCTTGGGTAGTCAAGTATGTATAAATATGAATATATACAAACTGTATAAATGTATACATGGTTATGTAAAAAGTCATTTGCACACTAAATAAAGATCATCTTAAGACATTTCTTTAAAGAATTTTGGATTCAAAGAAAATGTATTGACGCGAGGTTGTATATACCTATATATGTATATGTTTAAATGTATATATATATATTCATAGGTTACCGAATTAAACTATACTAAAAAATATATTTATCCAGATAAAATTACTTTAAACATGATTATTGTAGAGACCCGAAGCCTGACGTACATGGACATTACATTACTTTTTCTGAATACTTAGTACATAACAAAAACACACACACAAGGATCGTAATAGTTTAGTGTCTTTGGAAACTCGGAATATAATCTTCTAATCGTGGTGAAAGATCTTCAACATCTCCCATAAAGATCTTCCTTTTTTTTACCTAAAACCTTTCTTTATATCTTGGGGAAATAAAACATACAAAAGGGTGAGCTCAAATGCTCAGTAAGGGTAAACAAAATAAACATCAATCACATCATATACATAAGAACACAACTTTTGGAAATCTTAACCTGAAAAAGAGATCATAATATCATAACATGGGATAAATCATAGAAGTGAAATTTAATCCCAATAATCATAACTTAAAACATGAAACTTTGCGGCATACACACATAATCATAGAGAATCATTTCTTATTAGTCAAGACTCGTTGAAAAGACTATCTTAGTGGAAAAAGTCCATTTCTGAACCGAGTCACCCTCATTTCAGTCCTGTTTCACTGAACCGGTATAACCTACCATTCCAGCCATGTCTATCTCATGAGATATAAAATATTTACCCAATGCATTGGAGGGAGATATAGTTCCCACCCATATCATAATGATATCATTCTTATGTGTGCCACAAAATCATTAATCATTCATCATTGCATAACCCATGTAGTAAAAATGGGATTCTTAAACAACATGACATCATAAAACAATTCATATAAGATAAAGGAATTCATAAAAATATTTCCATCATAACATAATAAAATCCATGTAATAATAGGGATAGAAACAGAACCCTATATTATCTTAGATGGAAAATAATTTTGATAAAACACATGAACTCCATTCTTGAGGAAAATATCCTTTCTACTTCAAAAACACATTTCCTTTCTTAATATGTCATACAATTATAAACTAAAAGAAGTTGACTAAAAATAAACTTGAAAACTTGTAAAGGAAGATTCTTGGAAATAATGTTTTAAAAATCCATTTATGCCGTATAAGTTAAAAAAACATTCTTCGTACTTTTGTCAGAAAAATCAAAAAAGTACCTCGTACAAAAAAACGACAAAAGATTCCTTTCATATCTTTTACTAAAAACTCACCGAAGGGTAAAATTGGATTTAAAAAATTGTAGGTGGATGGAAATAATATTACATATTGAGGAAACATGGATTTGGATGATAAAATACACCCCAATAAATACCAAAGTATAAGCAATCTCGGATAAAAATGAGATTGTGATATTTCCCTTACCTTAGGTCTGATTTTCTTCGTAGGTGTCCGAACCTCCTGTATAATGATTTAAATAATGTTATTGACTTATTCCAGAATAATAATTATTTTTATGATATCATATATGTTCATATTATTATCTTATTATTAGTAATATTTCATTACTACTTCTTATTCGGGTGTTTATTACTTTTTGTTCTTATGCGTGTCTTGTCGAATAAATTCTTATTCTTCACTTTAGGTTATAGATACCTCATTTCCAGAATGGTATTAGTGTAATATATATCATATTCATTCATCCAATTCATTTATATAATCATTATGAAATAAAGATCATGTAGAACGAGTCGCATCACATCGTGGAGACGGTATTCCGTACGTACGCACGAGTGATGATATCGTTCCTATGATCGTGGAATTGTATTGGAGTGTATGTATACTATTTCAGAATCAATATAAATTTATAATAGTCATATATAGTCATTATTTAAACCATTATATCCATCCAAGTAAGGTGGTGGTGGAAAATAGATTACACCACGGCGTGGAGACGGTACTCCGTACGTACGCACGTGCGGTGATTTCATTTTCCATAGGATGGATAGATGGTGAAATAAGGTTGTTTCATAATTATAATAACATATCAGTATATAAGTGATACTTATGTTATTACTTCATAGTGAAACAACCTAAGAAGAAGAAGTGGAAGAAGAAATAAAGTTGAATGAATCGGTAACGGACATTACCTCTTCTTTGAAGCGCCTCTTTGAGTCCTCTTCTTAGGGCACTAAAATTGTTCTTTTAGGAAGACCAAAAACTCCAGAATGTTTCTAGGGAAGTGGAGAAGAGAATTTTTCATGGGTTGGGCGATCTTGAAGGCTCCAAGTGGTGTGAGGAAGAGAGGGAGGAGGTCCCCTTTTATAAGAGAGGAGAGGGGTACCTTTGGAATAACTAAAACTATTATTTTATTATAAAGTCAAATTCGGTTTTAAATAGATCCAAATTGATTTATTTCTAAGATAAGGTGGGGATGGGTCGAAATAATCTCATCCAATAAAATTTAGACAAATTTAGGTTCCTATATTAACCTTATCTTTTAGTTTTAACTCTTAGTTAATTAGATTGACATTTACCATGTCACTTTGTATTTTTGTATTATATAGTTAATAAACTTACCATATACATCCAAGAGACCCCCAAGTTGTGTTTTATTAATATATATAACCTTATCTAAGTCATGTTGCTGAACCTTAGATTTTTAGGAATAAAATAAGGATTAATAATATAATATTTGTTTTAAAAACTATTTTATGTCAATTTTGACACTATTTAGTAATTGATTTTTCTGAAAATAATAACAGAATTATTAGCTCGAACCAAGTTAATTAAATCAATAATAAAATGTCATATTAACCTAGAAAATTAGTGTAATTCATAAAAAGTCTCAAATTACATTTATTTTGGTATTTATAACATCAATTATGTCAATATTTCATTAATAAGATAATTACTGCATCATCGTTGTGTCATAAATAAATTAAATTATTTAATGTCTAAAAATTACAAATAAAATAGAATTATGTAGGAAAACTGTTTATCTTTCTAATGAATATTTATAGTCGAATTTAGCTTATGTATAACCCTATATTAAAAATGTTTTAGTAAATAAACATTGATTTTAACTCTTTTAACTCTTCTTTGAATTAAATAATAATAAATGTCCTAATCTAATCCAAGTGGGCCTAAATGGTCATATGTTATTCCTAAGGTTGTTTTTGGTCGAATTACACTTGTACAATAGAATTAGGACATGTGTTAGGGTAATAGTAATATCATTTTTACCTTCAATTACCCTATTTACTTTTAACCGTGGTAAAAAAAATAAAACGTTACTATTCACCAAAACTTATTTTCATCTCATTGAACCACATTTTACTTACTTACATCAACTGTGTCTCTCAGATTTTTGAAATTCCACTCACAAAAGCGGTAAAATTAAATTTTATGAAAAATTCATTTTTTTAACCACCACTTAGTGGTGTCACTATTCATCAAAAAATGAAAGCTTCCAGAAAAATACCAAAAATTAGGCCTAAGCTATATTTGATATTATGAATTCAAAAATGATGTCTATTTTACCAAATTCAAAACATATCAGTTGCATTAACTAATTTAAAAATTAATTCCCGTCGTCAAAACAAATAGCGTGTTCTTAAGAGATAATAACTATCAAAAGATTGACAGTAGTTTATGTCTGGTTTAAATGGGAAATTACATTCAATAACCAACATTGTATTAAATTGTAAAAATATATTCTAAATATAATTTAAAACCAATCAAATTTATAATTTATCACTATTAATTATTTCTATTAAAAAGGTTGTTTTTAATTAAAATTTAGTAATTTTCACTATTCATCAGAAAATGAAAGTTATCCGAAAAGTACCAAAATTTCACGCGAAGCTAATTTCGATATTCCGAATCCAGAAATGAAGTCCATTTTGAAAAATAAAATTTACAAAATTTCAAAAAGTGGTTATTACTATTCATAACGGCTAGTTTTAATAATATTTTAATAGCATATTATTGATTAGTGAAACTCAGTATTGTGTACTACACATGATACCGAGGATGGTCGCGATTGCGTGTAATGCAAGGCAAGTCAAGGATGCGTGTTGTGCAAGCTCCTTTTGGTGTAGCGTACAACACAAGACATTAATGAAATTAAAAAAAAAATATTTTTCATAAAATCTCGGGGTGTTACATTCTACCCCCCTTAAAATGAATTTTGCCCTCGAAATTCGTCGGGGTTATAAATGGTTTACTATTCGAAAGTTTCTTTAATAGAAACCCACATCGTAAAAAGTAATACCAAAACCATTCTTTAAAAACAAAAGTATGAAATGTAACGGTTACCCAAATAAACTAATCACTGGGTTTCCACATAGGTGAAAATATGGATATGGAAGAGAAATCTAACCATCATGTTCTGATGGAGAGTGGTAGAGAACATGGCTATGGAAAAGCCAGCAATCACAAAGCCATAAATTTGTGACGATCTAAGGTATCGTCTGATTCATCAGATATAAGAGCACTAGGACAACATTTTTTGTTTTCAAGATCATTTCCCTAAAGTTGATGAAATTGGAATTAGAATAAATACATTCGTGATTTTGGTATAGTCTCACCGTTTATCATTCTTTGGACAATTTCCACTTCATCTATTAAAGAAATGAAGTTGAATTTTTCATTCGTGATGTGTTAGCAGATCATGTGATAGAATGATGGGTCATTTCATCTGTCTCAAACAAAAGGTTAGAAAAGTTATCAAAAAATACATAAGTCCATCTATAGTGAGATTAATCATATATGGTTCCTAAAATGGACTTATACTTCATATATCACACTGCTTAATATAATAAAACTAGTTTCTACTAAACAGGGACTTCTTGTAGGCCAGCGGTAGGCGATAAAGGCCAGTCGCACTTCGGTTGTGGGTTCGATTCCCACAACCTTGTCCGACGCGATGGGCTATCGCCCGTCCTACAGGCTTTCCTTTTTCTAAAACTACATTACTACAACATCACATAAATAATATCAAAAAAAGTTCTATCCTTAAACAATACTAACTTATGGTTAACATAATCCACTCCAATCTTTAAGCTTGTCTAAAATACTTTGGTCCAATCTCATAGTATAAAGAAAACGATTACTTGAAATGTCGTCAACCAAGCATGTGAATACCATTATTTATCCCCCAAATATCTTGTTGGTCACATTGCAATCATGTGATTACCTTTTTGATGTATTCTCTTGAAAAATGAATACCCATTAAACCTTAGTGAAAACATGAATGCTGTCAAAAGTTAACTCTTTCCACATACCAAAATCCAAAAATTATATATACTCAAACCATGATATAACCTTCTCATTATATAAGTCATGAACTCATGAATACTATCAAACATTTAATTTTCTCCTTATCCCTTCATTATGCGCATATCATCTACATTCCAAAAATATCTAAATAACCTTTCATGGATACTGGTAACATTAATCATACACTTTCAAAACTCAAGGAAAGACAATAGTGTTACAATCCTTAGATGTCTCTTTATTCCATAGTACCATGAGATTACTTATACAACATTACACATGATAAACATGTAATCATTCCACTACATTCTTAAACCATTGACCAAGCTTCAACAATTCTTTCATCTCACATATCATTTGTAGTCTCTTCATCATCATTCACATAAATACTACCCATACGACCATACTGATTCTATTCATGAGACTTTCTCTTAGGGCATTGGTTTGCATAATGCTCGTACATTCCACAATTAAAACATTTAACCATTGTTGATGTCGTAGCAATACCATTATCCTCATCCCTGATGTTAACTGAACCTTTTCCTTTGCACTTACTGGCTTTGTGTCCTTCTTTTCCACACCCAAAGCATCTTCCAGTTCCTTTGAAACATTCTCCTTGATGCCTCTTCCCACATTATTTACATAGGGGAAATTGAACTTTCTTTCCTCTATGATCATCATGAAACTCCATATTTCTCTTATTAGCCGAGTCAGGAAACTTACCAAATTTTACTTTATTGATCATATTATGAGATTGCTGATTCGGTATAATAATGATGTTTGGACTTCCAAATCCCATTTCATTTGGTTGCTAATGAAGAATATCATTCCATTTTCCATCATATCCTCCATTATCGTGAATCATCTTGTTTCCAGCCATTTTCTAAAACCCAAAAAGAATAGTGTGAGAGGCAAAAATCATAATAAAGGGGGAGTAACTTCAATATCTAACATCTTTGGTTTAATCTAATATCTTTACCATAGTTCTAGGACTATATCCTATACGTATACATATCCTTAAGGACATCCCTAGACATACCTTAGACATTTCTCTAGGGATCTCACTAACATTTTCGCATCCTAGTTTCCAAAGGTTGACTAAACCTTTCCTCTGATACCAACTGTAGAAATCCGAAGCCTGACGTACATGGACATTACATTACTTTTGCAGAATACTTAGTACATAACAAAAACACACACGCAAGGATCGTAATAGTTTAGTGTCTTTGGAAACTTGGAATATAATCTTCTAATCGTGGTGAAAGATCTCCAACATCTCCCATAAAGATCTTCCTTTTTTTACCTAAAACCTTTCTTTATATCCTGGGGAAATAAAACATACAAAAGGGTGAGCTCAAATGCTCAGTAATGGTAAACAAAAGAAATATCAATCACATCATATACATAAGAACATAACTTTTGGAAATCTTAACCTGCAAAAGAGATCATAATATCATAACATGGGATAAATCATAGAAGTGAAATGTAATCCCAATAATCATAACATAAAACATGAAACTTTGTGGCATACACACATAATCATAGAGAATCATTTCTTATTAGTCAAGACTCATTTCCAAGACTATCTTAGTGGACAAAGTCCATTTTTGAACCGAGTCACCCTCGTTTCAGTCCTGTTTCACTGAACCGGTATAACCTACCATTCCAACCATGTCTATATCATGAGATATAAAATCTTTACCCATTTAATTGGAGGGAGATATGGGTCCTACCCATCTCATAATGATACCATTCTTATGTGTGCCACAAAATCATTAATCATACATCATTGCACAACCCATGTAGTAAAAATGGGATTCTTAAACAACATGACATCATAAAACAATTAATATAAGATAAAGGAATTCATAAAAATATTTCCATCATAACATAATAAAATCCATGTAATAATAGGGATAGAAACAGAACCCTATATTATCTTAGATGGAAAATAATTTTGATAAAACACATGAACTCCATTCTTGAGGAAAATATCCTTTCTACTTCAAAAACACATTTCCTTTCTTAATATGTCATACAATTATAAACTAAAAGAAGTTGACTAAAAATAAACTTGAAAACTTGTAAAGGAAGATTCTTGGAAATAATGTTTTAAAAATCCATTTATGCCGTATAAGTTAAAAAAACATTCTTCGTACTTTTGTCAGAAAAATCAAAAAAGTACCTGGTACAAAAAAACGACAAAAGATTCCTTTCATATCTTTTACTAAAAACTCACCGAAGGGTAAAATTGGATTTAAAAAATTGTAGGTGGATGGAAATAATATTACATATTGAGGAAACATGGATTTGGATGATAAAATACACCCCAATAAATACCAAAGTATAAGCAATCTCGGATAAAAATGAGATTGTGATATTTCCCTTACCTTAGGTCTGATTTTCTTCGTAACTGTCCGAACCTCCTGTATAATGATTTAAATAATGTTATTGACTTATTCCAGAATCATAATTATTTTTATGATATGATATATGGTCATATTATTAGCTTATTATTATTAATATTTCATTACTACTTCTTATTCGGGTGTTTATTACTTTTTGTTCTTATGCGTGTTTTGTCGAATAAATTCTTATTCTTCTCTTTAGGTTATAGATACCTCATTTACAGAATGGTATTAGTGTTATATATATCATATTCATTCATTCAATTCATTTATATAATCATTATGAAATGAATATCTTGCAGAACGAGTCGCATCACATCGTGGAGACGGTATTCCGTACGTACGCATGAGTGATGATATCGTTCCTATGATCGTGGAATTGTATTGGAGTGTATGTATACTATTTAATAATCAATATCAATTTATAATAGTCATATATATTCATTATTTACACCATTATACCCATCCAAGTAAGGTGGTGGTGGAAAATAGATTACACCACGGCGTGGAGACGGTATTCCGTACGTATGCACGCGCGGTGATTTCGTTTTCCGTAGGATGGATAGATGGTGAAATAAGGTTGTTTCATAATTATAATAAAATATCAGTATATAAGTGATACTGATGTTATAAATTCATAATGAAACAACCTAAGAAGAAGAAGTGGAAGAAGAAATAAAGTTGAAATAATCGGTAACAGACATTACCTCTTCTTTGAAGCGCCTCTTTGACTCCTCCTCTTAGGGCACTAAAATTGGTCTTTTAGGAAGACCAGAAACTCTAGGATATTTCTAAGGAAGTGGAGAAGAGAATTTGGTAGGGGTTGGCCGAGCTTGAAGGCTCAAAGTGGTGTGAGGAAGAGAGGGAGTATGTGCCCTTTTATAAGGGAGGAGAGTGGTACCTTTGGAATAACTAAAACTATTATTTTATTATAAAGTCAAATTCGGTTTTAAATAGCTCCAAATTGATTTATTTCTAAGATAAGGTGGGTATGGGTAGAAATCCTCTCATCCAATAGAATTTAGACAAGTTTAGGTTCCTATATTAACCTTATCGTTTAGTTTGAACTCTTAGTTAATTGGATTGACATTTACCATGTCACTTTGTATTTTTATATTATATAGTTAATAAACTTACCATATACATCCAAGAGACCCCCAAGTTGTGTTTTATTAATATATATAACCTTATCTATGTCAGTTTGCCTAAAATTAGATTTTTAGGAATAAAATAAGGATTATTAATATAATATTTTTTTAAAAAACTAATTTATGTCAATTTTGACACTATTTAGTAATTGATTTTTTTAAAACTCATAAAAGAATTATTAGCTCGAACCAAGTTAATTAAATCAATACTAACATGTCCTATTAACCTAGAAAATTAGTTTAATTCATTAAAAGTCTCAATTTACATTTATTTGGGTATTTATAACATCAATTATGTCAATATTTCATTAATAAGATAAGTACTGCATCATCATTGTGTCATAAATAAATTAAATTATTTAATGTCTAAAAATTACAAATAAAATACCATTATGTAGGAAAAACTTTTATCTTTCTAATTAATATTTATAGTCGAATTGTTCTTATGTATAACCCTATATTAAAAATGTTTTAGTAAATAAACGTTGATTTTAACTCTTTTAACTCTTCTTTGAATTAAATAATAATAAATGTCCTAATCTAATCCAAGTGGGCCTAAATGGTCATATTTTATTCCTAAGGTTGTTTTTGGTCGAATTACACTTGTACAATAGAATTAGGAAATGTTTTATGGTAATAGTAATATCATTTGTACCCTTAATTACCCTATTTACTTTTAACCGTGGTTAAAAAAAGTAAAAAGTTACTATTCACCAAAAATTATTTTCATCTCGTTGAACCACATTTTACTTACTGATATCAACCATGTCTCTCGGTTTTTTGAAATTCCACTCACAGAAGCGGTAAAATTAAATTTTCTGAAAAATTCATTTTTTTAACTACTACTTAGTGGTGTCACTATTCATCAAAAAATGAAAGTTTCCAGAAAAATACCAAAAATTAGGCCTAAGCTATATTAGATATTATGAATTCAAAAATGATTTCTATTTTACCAAATTCAAAACATATCAGTTGCATTAATTAATTTAAAAATTAATTCCCGTCGTCAAAACAAATAGTTTGTTCTTAAGAGATAATAACTATCAAAATATTGACAGTAGTTTATGTCTGGTTTAAATGTGAAATTACATCCAATAACCAAAATTGTATTAAATTGTAAAAATATATTCTAAATATACTTTAAAAACAATAAAATTAATAATTTATCACTATTAATTATTTCTATTAAAAAGGTTGTTTTTAATTAAAATTTAGTAATTTTCACTATTCATTAGAAAATGAAAGTTATCCGAAAAGTACCAAAATTTCACCCTAAGCTAATTTCGATATTCCGAATCCAGAAATGAAGCCCATTTTGAAAAATAAAATTTAAAAAATTTCAAAAAGTGGTTATTACTCTTCATAACGGCTAGTTTTAATAATATTTTAACAACATATTGTTGTTTAGTGAAACTCGGTATTGCGTACTACACACGCTATCGAGGAAGGTCGCGATTGCGTGTAATGAAAGAAAAGTCAAGGATGCATGTTGTGCAAGCTCCTTTTGGTGTAGCATACAACACAAGACATTAATGAAATTAAAAAGAATATTTTTCTTAAAATCTCGGGGTGTTACAATTATAGTTTGGTAAGACCAAGTGGAGTTCTTACACATGAAATATAAATGTCAAAATGGTTTCCACAATACCCAAGTAAAATCACCTTTTCATAAAAACAAAAGATTTGAAAAACATGATGATAAATGAGACTTTTCCTTTGGGGGAAACTATTTTGTTATTGGAAACACATTTTAAACCTTACCTATTATATGTACTTACATAATTTTAATATCGCACTTGACAGAACAAATTTTAAGAGTAGATTGCAACTTGGTCAAATAATTATATTATATAGTGATAAATTTTAAAACAAGTAATCAATCTCATCCTTATATTCCCACATTGATGTACATATACATCTATTTATTCACATGCACATATATAATACATGTACTTGTATATTTTTTTCATGTTCATGAGAATTACCCGAAATCCCCATTTTTCATAGGGCAGAATAAAACAAGGGTTATATACATATAAAATAAATGTGTATACTTGAATATTTCATCTTATATATATGTATATCAATATATATACCCAAGGTGTATATAGGTTTATGAAAATTCCAAAACCAAAATAAAACAAAGCCCCAAAGTTTCCCTTACCTCGATTTGGTTCTCCGGGAAGCAGATATGAACGGTTCTCAAGGCCTTACATATGCGTATACACAAGGTGTATATAGATATAGGTCTATATATAAACATATATATATATATATATACTGAAGCTAAAAAAACAAAAGGCAAGACATGTCCCCTTACCTTCGCTTGGAGAGGAGGGAAAGGAGGTGCATGAGATGTTGTCGAGGTGGCTGAAGATCCAAGAACCCGAAGCAAACCCTATCCTTCGGTGCAAAACTTCCTATCTTCGGTGAAAACCGAGGCTTAAAGTGAGAAAATCTCCTTGCGTGGAGATGTTGATTGGGTATCCAAGGCCGAGACGGTGCCTAACTTGTGGAAAGGAGGGGAGAAATCAGGTTCACCGCCGGCCTAGGTGAAGAAAATGCCGGCTATGCTACTGGTTGGCATGTGCGACAAAGAAGAAGACGCGCGGGGAAAACGGAGGTCCGAAAAAAATAGAATGGCCAAGATTTAACTGAGATGAATCGGATGGCCGTGATGCAATGCGGCATAAAAAAACATGGATCGCCGCGATGGAGAGTGCTGGATCGGACGGTCCTAGAGGAAAGTAGTGTTTTAAAAAAAAAGCGGCCCTCACATTTTTTTTGTTTTTTTATCTTCACTACTTTTTAATTCTTTAATACACCTATTATAAAAACTTTATTATTAATAACATACTATTATTAATCAACTTTTATTATTTTATGATAATTAAATGGTCATTTAATACACATATGCATTAATTTATTTACCCCTATCTATATCATGTCATAATTTTCCATTGATGACTTATATATACTAATTATCTTAATCTCTATAATTAAATATCTATATTAATGTTGTTAATACAATTAGATATTTAACATAATAAAATTAATAATTATTTTCAAATTCCACAATTAAAAGTGTATTGATGTAAATATTAACATTATGAAACAAAAATTGTAATACAAATAAAACCATAATTTGACAAAATTTCAAAACTGTTAATTATAAAAAGATCAAATTATAAACATTTGCATTATTATTATTACTTATATTTAATTTATAGGTAATTATAATACATTTAACTTAAAGTTTGATGTAACATATATATATAAATATATATATGCAACCCATGAGTTTGCACATATATTTTCGTAAACTAAAAAAAAGTAAAACCCTACCAGATTCAATATATTCATTCATGTTTTAAGTAAAATAAATATTTACTTGCTCAAGTTTAAAACATGTATAATAAATAGTGGAAAATAATAATATTAATTCCCACTGTTTTGCATTATAAAAATAGCATTCTCATATAATTCACATTTTGGGAAAACAAACAATAAATTAGTTATATTATCATTATTATTGTTGTCATTATTAAAACATTAAATCAAATAACATACTTAACCTTTTTTAACCTTTAATGGGGGTATTAAATTCTTAGCTTCAGTGGTTCTATTTGAAAATTAAAACATTAGAAGATATTTTATAATGGGGGAGCCAACGGCTATATTTATAGTCGTTGGTGCCTAACGGTCGGATAGGTGTTCTATAAAACCTGGTCTCGGGGTGTCCTAAACTCATGGTAACTGAAGAAGAAATAGGAGAATATGGCTCAAGTAATTCCTTTGGTTCTCATCATGTATTTGGTGGCTTCTTCCATCCTTATGTTCGTTTTGATGGATGCCAAAGACCCTTATATCCTTCTTGGGGTTCTTGTCGTTTTTAGTGGTCTTCCTGTAATTTTGATCAGGATTTTAATTGGAATATTTGGTTAGCTAAGCTTCCCATTTTATCACAGCGAGTTGTAGTTACCAAGGTGTTCCTCATTTGAATAAATGATCCTTTCATTCATTTTGGTGCATTTACTATATTTCATTGTTATATTTTTTTATAAAAAAGGACAGCTTGTTCAATTAAAGGTAGACATAGTAATATAAAACATATCGTTACATAACACAGTTTCTTGGGATGTTACAACTACTCTCTATGACCCCTGATAAAGAGAGAGTCCTCAGAGGGTAGGAAGCAATCTTGGAGGCCACCAGCCAGAAGGTAGCGGCGCTGGAACGATCCATCCACGAAGATGACCCTTAAGGCCCTTATTTTGGCCGAACCCATAAAATCATTTCTCCTTAATGCTTCTTATTCAGAATTGCATGTATGGATAAATTTATTTACATGTTCATTTGGTTTAATACATTCAACCACAATCCTGAAATAAATAGCGATCTATTCCTAAGCTCACGTGGGTCGCACCCAATGTGAGAAATAAGGGATGTTCATATTATCACATCGTTTGGTTGTGGGAGGGTCAATCAAGCTTTGGACATTTGAGATTCAAATATCCAATCTAGATTTCCGAGAAGAGAGGAGGGAGGCACGATTAAAGGAAGATGGCCTTAAAGCAATCGACATATCATCTTCCCAATGTGCTCTAGTGCATGAGCAGGGTAACGCCAAGGGCATTAGAATCAATCCGAACATAGGGGAATGGAAAATGTGAATCATGATACCCATCATTCGGAACATTGTGGGGGTGGCGTGACAATAGAGGATAACTGTTGACCGCATTTGAAACACAGTATCCTTATTGTGTTAGACTGGAATGGGGATAGAAAATAAGGGCCGACCGCTGACCATGTTTGAAATATGGGTCCTGACTCAAAATGTCATCCATTAGTCTTCCGGAACGTTGGCCTAGGGTAATAGGCGGTCCATAAGCTGAGCATCCATACTGTTAGGGGTTCCTTTAGGTGTGAAAGAGGATGGGGGTCCGAATAAGGGGCACCCAAAGCATGGAATGTGGAGTGATGGTTTGTTCAAATAGAATCCAACACTCTTGAAATTATGCCACCATGGTGGAAGCACATTAGATGGGTGCATCAGTCTGATCATGGATCATTCCTACTTTTAGATAGGACCTCTCTAGCGAGGGATATGTCACTTCCCAATGTCATTGTGTGGCATCCCGAACTTGTTCAGGGTAGAGGTGTAGCTTCATGGTACCCCCAAGGGGTCAGACCAAGGGGTCGAAAATGAGGAGGAATAAGATTTATGATTCCTGGGGGCTGGACCCTAGGTGAAATACTTGGGTGTCTCTATGTATCCCATGAGGATGGTAATCAATCCATACTTAGTTCTAAATGGTGGTACGATAAGGTACCAGTTCCAGGGATAACAGGGGTGTCCGAGTCTGGCCGTCACACCAAAAGAAGCAGTATTTGATGTATCTTGTTTGTACTTTAGGGTGAATGTTTTTTTATAAAGAGACATTCCTAGAATAGAACGTCCTGGAATCTCCACAATAATAAATCCAAATGAAGGAATTGATAAACGATATGGTGTTTGAACGATACCAAACATGATTTCCCTTGAGAAAGGGAACCACAATGTAGTGTCGTTTTTTTGTCGTGCGGCTAGGATGATACTGTCATAGTTTAAGGTCATGTGATGGGACCATCCATGCATTTTAGTGTTGTGTGACACATACATACTAAAGACGAGGCTAAAGGGGGAATTTTCATAATGAAATAAAGCATTTCCGGCGTGAATGAGGACATAATCTCATACTACACCGTGCACAATTCCTAGAAAGAAACCTCGGGGCAAGGGTCCAAAAAGAGGTAAGAGGGTAGAAATTAGGATAGGCTACCTCTCAGTAAATATGGACCCACAGAGGAGATGCTTGGGTGCTTCTACATATCCCATGAGGATGGTAATCAAGCTATATGTGGTTCTCACGAAGAGGCAATATGAAAAGATCTTAGTTTGAGGTCTTAGAACTTGGACCATGGAGAAGCGGGACTATTACAAGTAATTTTATACCTTACCCAGATCCCTAAGCCTACGTGATTCAAACTCGGTGTAGGAAACAGGGGTGGGTAAGGTATTTGAAATAAGTGGAATACATGGAAAGGGGAAATCGGCGCAGATCCCTGAATAATTTCCTTATCATGGATTTTTCCTCCTAACATGCGGATGCACACTGAGGAATAGTACCAAGAGTTTTGAAATTATACTTGGACATGATGAAGTGGACAAGGGTTTTAATCATGTAACAGACACTTTGTGCTTAATGGGGTTGGCGTGACGATGGAGGATAACGGTTGACCGTGTTTGAAACACAGCATCCATATCAAGTGACCTGAGGTGGGAGTAACAAACGAGCATCGACCACTGACCAAATTTGCAACGCGGTACTTGTATCAATTTTTTTCTTGATGACTTTGAGGACGTTGGAACATAATGGTACAAGGGACCTTGGGCCTAGAATACATGCCATTTGAGAGTCCCTCTGGGTGTGAAAGGTGATGGAATCCCTAGTGAAGGGGAACACGAAGCCTGAGAAATGGATGAAAGCATGTCCGGGTAGAATCTGACACTCTAGGTGATGAACCAAAGTACTCTTGGACACATTGGTGAATTGCTGAAGAGGGTCAGGGGGGATCATCTTGAGAGCGACTGACTTGAAAAGATGAGGATTGCACAAGGGGATGGAAAACTCCCAGGAGGAGGTAAATGGAATGGTTGTTACAACACCCGACATGGGTGAGAACATAATCCCATACCACACCATATGGTCCTCTCTGGGGGAATGCGGGCCAAGGGTCCAAGATGAGGTTGGACCCGAAGAAGAGATGCTCGGGTGGTCCTACGTATCCCATGAGGATGAGAATCAAGTCACACTTAGTTCTGGAAGTGACACATAGGGGTAAGATACCCCAAAGAGGGGGGTGTACGGCACTGAGAATAACCAGATGTGAATGAGGACATGATCCCATACCACACCGTACAACCCTAAATAGTAACTTGGGCTGGGGGCCTGAAAAGTCCAAGGGGCCTGAGGATGGGCCTTAGATGGGAAGACCCATTCAATTCACAGTTTAACATCTTGCAGTGAGGACGAAGGGGTTAAATACCCCAAACAAGGGAGGTGTATGGCGCGGTGAGTAACCCGATGTGAATGAGGACATAATCCCATGCCACACCATAAAATCCTAAATAGGAACTTGGGTCAGGGGCCTGAAAAGGACAAGGGGCCTAAGGCTGGGCCTTGGATGGAAAGGCCTGACCAGTTTGTAGTTTAACATCTTGTAGTGAGGATGAAGGGGTAAAATACCCCAAAAAATGAGGTTTATGGTGCGGCGAGTAACCCGGCATGAATGAGGACATAATCCCATGCCACATCATACAATCCTAAATAAGAACTTGATATGGAGGCCCAAAAAGGCCAAGGGGCCTGAGGCTGGGCCTTGGATGGAAAGGCCCGACCAATTTTCAGTTTTACGTCTTGCAGTGAGGACGATGGAGGGATAAGGCATCTCATATGGGGATATGTACGGCACATTGAGTAACCCAACGTGAATGAGGACATAATCCCATGCCACACCATACAATCCCAAGTGAGAACCTGGGTCGGGGGCCTGAAAAGGCCAAGGGGCCCCGACCAATGGTAGCCATACGACCTCTTGTGTAGTTCCCGCCTCATCACAGCTCCTAAGCCCACGTGAGCAGTGCTCGGTGTGGGAAACAAGGAGCTGGACTCGGCTCTCCCAGCCATATAGGGGTCTAATAGCTGACATCTCCTGAAGGGAGTTCGTCTCTTGGAGATACAACGAGGCAGAATGGACCACTACACTCAGTACTTGGGACATCTTGGGGTGGCCTTGACAACAAAGGATAGTTGTTGACCATGTCCGAAACACAGTGTCCTTATAGTGACCTGGAATGGGAACAACAAATGGGCATCGACCTCTGACCATATTCACAACATGAGATTTGTATTAATTTGTTGGTTAACATCCTTGAGGGTGTTGGCCCGTAATGGTAGGAGGGCCCTTGGGCCTAGCATCCATGCCATTAGGGGGACCTTCTAGATGGGAAGGATGAATGATTCCCAATTAAAGGAGTGCATGAAGCATAGTTGTACCCATACATTTTAAAGTCAATAAGGGCGGTGAAATAGGCGGACACCTCTTAGGAGTGGGATGTATGGCAGAATCGAGATGATATCGACGTGAATTGAGGCAAAGGCTTGCACCATACCATATGTCTTGACCCAAGGGAATATTCTAGCATTTGGGTTGGGCCAATAGGTGAAATTTCCAGGCATTACTACGTATCACATAAGGATGGGAATCAAGCTGTACATAGTTCTTGAAGGCCATACAGTTTAGCATTGTACGGTGAGGACGTGGGAGGATAGAAGAATGGGTAGTGGGATCATGGTGCGACCGTTATAATACTGACATGAGTGTGGATAAGGAATCCTACACCATATCATGCAAGGATCCTCCGGCAGAACCATACCCAGGGGGATAGTTAAAGAGAAGATTTTGGGGTTGGGCTCAAGATGAGACGCTTGAGAATTCCTACATATCCCATAAGGATGGGATTCAAGTTGTACGTAGTTCTTAAGATGCAGTTTAATGTTGTGCAGGATGATGCACAGTTTAAAGTCATGTAGGACTGAACAGTTTAAGTTCATGCGGGACCGTCACATAGTTTAGGGTCATATAGGACCATCATTTAGATTAGGTTCATGTGGGACCGAACACTTTAAGGTCGTGTCGGACCATCATTTAGTTTAGGTTCATGCGGGACCGAACAGTTTAAGGTTGTGTCAGACCAGCTGGCTCAGGAAAATTATTGCTTGAGAAACATGGTGTTGGTGGGAGGAGTTATACGCTCACCATCCATGGTCACCATGGAGTATTCTCTATTTGGGTAAACCCTGTGGATTGTGTAAGGTCCTTCCCATTTGGGCTCAAACTTGGGTGGTTTCCTGCGAGGGAACATTGGCGTCGGGAGGGCCAATACCAAGTTTCCTTTCAGGAAAGAGTGGAGGTGAAACTTCTTGTTCAACGCTCTAGCTATCTTATTCTGATGCCTTTTCAGATTGTGCAGGGCACGAAGCCTATTCTCATCAAGTGCTTCCAATTCAGCCAGACGAATTATGGCTACCTTGTCTGGCACCTACTGGTCATAGACCGCTATGCGTAATGAAGGCAGCTGGATCTCGATGGGTAGGATGGCCTCAGCTCTGTGCACCAGGGAATATGGGGTCACCTGGGTGGAATTACGAGTTGTCATCTGATAAGCCCAGAGAGCATCAGGGAGCTTTTCCAACCAACTCTTCTTGTTCTGACCAACCATTTTCTGCAGAATTTTAGAGAGGGTTTTGTTGAACACCTCGATCTTTCCATTTTCCTGCGTCTGATAATGGGAGGTATGGTTTGAACGAATGTTGTACTTGGCATACAATTTCTTCAGATCGGATGCTCAAAAGTTGGTGTTGTTATTGGTGAGGACGGCGTGAGGGAACCTAAACTGGTAGATGATATTGGGGCTCACGAAGTCGACGATAGAATGGGCCTTGACCTCCTTGAGCGGAACTGCCTCTGCCCACTTGGAAAATAAATCTGTGGCGGTCAGGATAAACCTGCACTGGCGAGCTGTTGTCAGTGGATATGGTCCCACGATATCAAGTCCCCACACCTCAAACGGCCAAGAGTACTTGGTGGAGTGGAGAGGTTTTGGCTGCCGATGCATGAAATTAATAGGAATTTGGAACGTGTGACATCTCTTGGTGAACTCGATGCAATCATGGATCATGGAGGGCCAAAAAAACCCCAATATTCGGATCTGGTGGGACATCTTCGGCCCAGTTTGGTGAGCCCCAAAGGAACCGACGTGAACCTCCTGCATGACCTGAGAAATCTCGACTCCTTGGATAGAATAGAGGAGAATACCATCAAACCCACGCTTGTAGAGGATCTGCTCAAGATTGAGACTACTCTAGAGGGTAAACTACAACGCGTGACGTTGGATTCACTCATGCTCGACCTGATCAGCTGGGAGGAAACCATTTTGAAGATACTCGACAAAGGGAGGTCACTAGTCAGGAGTCACTTCAACCACAACATCTAAGGATCCTGGGGGTCCTAACATGGAGGTTCTAGTGGTAATATGGCTTACCCGCAGGTCGTCGTCATCATTTGGGGTGATGGGAGCAATGACTCTCTGATGTTCCACGTGTATAATCCGATCATTCTGCTCGGGTTCTGCAAGTGATGTAGCCAGGTCATCCAGGGCATCCGATCGACTGTTCTAAGATCGAGGGACATGAGTAACCTCCAACTGAGATGGGAATTGCGCCATGAGCTAGAGAGTGAACCCCAACAATGGTACGAGCTCTGGATTTCCGACAACGTAGTCACAGTTGATTTTCTTGATGACTAGTTTGGAATCCCCTTTCACATGCAAATGGGGCACATCGATCTCGAGGGCCAGCTTGAGGCTAGTGATAAGAGCCTGATACTCTACCTCGTTGTTGGTGCAGCCTTCCCACAATAGGAATGAGTATGGCAGAATGGCTTGCGTCGAGTTAATAAAGGCAATACCCAATCCTACCCTATTGATCCTGGGATCATTGAGCCTCCTATTGGAGGGGCTCTGGGAAGCACCATCAAAGTTCATCTGCCAACACGGGATGGCATGATCTACTGAGAGGATTGCCGCATCAGGAAAATCCTGGTCCAAGGACTGGTCCACGGGGTTTGGATGGGCACCAAGAAAATATTCCAGTGCTTTTACTTTGATAACCTTATGAGGCACAAACCTGATGTCAAACTGCTGGAGGATTACCGCCCACCATGCTAGTCGGCCGGTCAACATTGGGCAGTTCAGAATGTACTTCAGCGGGTCTACCTGAGATACCAATTGTACCTCGTGGTGCTGCAAGTAGTGTCACAATTTCTTTACTATGAATACCAATGCAATGCAGCTCTTTTCGATGGGGGAGTATCTGGTCTCCGTATCGATGATCATATGACTGAGGTAGTGAAGACTATTTTTCATCCCCTCATTGTTCTTCTGGGTGAGAAGGGCACAAAGAGATCATTTCAGGGCAGTCACATACATGATCGGTGGTTTTTCTGAGATGGGTGACATCAGGACCAGAGGCTGGAGCAGATACTACTTGATTTCCTCAAATGCGGTTTGACACTCTTCGCCCCATTCATAGGCAAAGCCTTTCTTCATGAGCTGGGAAAATGGCTTACACTTGCCGGCCAGATTCGCAATTAATCAGTGTTTGTATGCTAAGTGGCCATGGAAACCTCGAAGCTCCCGGATATTTCTTGGGGGAAGCATCTGGATGCTGGCCTTGATCTTTTCTCGGTCAATTTCGATGCCTTGATACCTGACAACAAAGCCAAGGATCTTCTCAAAGGTGAACCTGAAGGCACCATTCAACTGGTTCATCTTTAGGTGGCGGGAATGGAGGAAGCCGAACACTTTCTCAAGGTCCTTGATATGGTCCTTTCATTGGTGGGATTTGACCACCAAGTCATCCACATAGCATTCCACCAGTTTCCTGAGGATTGGCAGGAATATGTGGTGCATGGCCCGCTGATAGGTGGCACCTGCATTATTCAGGCCGAAGGGAATAACCCGGTAACAAAAAGTACCTTGGGGCGCCCTGAAGTCTGTGGACTCCTCATCCTTGGGGGCCATTCGGATCTAGTTGTATCTGGAGTAACCTTCCATGAAGGAGAGGGCTTTGAACCCAGCCGCTACATCGATCAATAATTCCATCACGGGAAGGGTAAAATCATCCATTGGATAGTGACGGTTGAGATCCCGAATGTCGATGCAGACTCTGATCTATCAGTTCTTCTTCCTGACTAGAATAATGTTGGCTATCAACTTGGGGTACTGGACCTCCTTGACAAAGTTGGCTCCGATGAGCTTGTAAAATTTGGTCTCAATCATGGTACTGTGAGAAGGGTGCATCTTTCTGGGAGGCTGCTTGAACCTGTGATGATTTTTCGGGAGACGGAGGCGGTGGACAGCTACCTGAGGATCTAGTCCTGGAATCTCATCGTAGCTCCAGGCGAATACATCACGATGTTTCTTCAGGAAGTCTGTGTACCACTACTGCTCCTCGAGAGGCATGGTGTCACTGATCAATGTGGGTCTCAGCTCTTCCTCGCTACCAAGGTTCACCTGTACCAGTTCATCGACCGTAGCGGAGACGCCCTCTTCAAAGGTGGGGGGAGAATCCTCTAGATCCTCTTCTCCAATTGTGGAGGGATCCCCAGTGGGAGGAGCTTCCTATGGGTGGATAGATTTTGACAGGAAGTCGGTACCATCCTGAGCAGTAGTGGTCGCTGCATCAGGAGATTCCAGCACTGCCGAAATCATAGTAATGAAGGTTTTCGATCCGATCACATCTTGTCTTTGGCCCAAGGGGCCACACTTGATGATATCAAATCAATAGTGTTGTGTCGTCTTGAGAAGATTAATTCCAGCCCGGGAAAACAAACACGTATGACGTACTGCCATTGACATGGGGCGGACATCCTGATACCTTACGGGGGCAGGAGGCTCCAAGATCACCTGATCCTGATTTGTGTAGGAGTACGAGGTAATTTTCCACCAATGCTTAGACATGGGAATATGCTTCACCCTTGTACCCGAGACAACAAAAAATTTCCCCATGTCAGGGGTCATGGCCTCCAATCAGTGGATTGGGAAGACATAGGTATCATCCAGACCTACTCATGGGTCTGTTGCGACCATGGAGGGCTCAACCTCACTTTCCAGAATCTGCTTGTCCTTGCTCTTATAATAGTCAGCGTCCAGGTAGCGGGCTTCACAAGAGGATAAAGGGGATGAATCACCTTTTATTACACCTACTCGACCATTAAGAGAGTACTTGAGGTATTGGTGATACGATGAGGGGACCGCCGCATGCAGGTGGAGCCATGGTCTGCCCATCAATGCATTTTATGCAGTGTACTAGGAGACAACCATAAACTCGGTGCTGGAAACTAGGCCACCGAACTGGGTCTTCAAATGGATCTTATTGACTGGGGTCTGATCTATCCTGACATATCCCTAGATTTTTAAATCAGAGGGGATCAGGTCATCTTTGGATAACCCCAGCTTCTGCATCATCCATGTCGGGATAAGGTTAATCTCAGAACCGGTATCAACAAGACAGCGGCAAACTTCCACACATTTAAATTAGCCGGTGATGTATAGTGGGAAGATGTGCACCTATATGGGAGAGCCTACATATTCTCTAGAGAACGAAATGATGGCCTTACATTTAGCGTTCTTGACTGCTTCCGCATGAAAAGCTTTTGTGGTTGCTACTTCTGTCTCAAACTAGAGGGGGATTCTTAAAGCCTCAGCGAGAGCCTCACACATATCTAATTAAAAGAGAAGGTCTTAGAGGATGGAAAGAATCGCTGGGATGTTGACAAGGTGATTTAGGACATACTATTTCCACGCCAGGCGCGAACTTCTACTTGCAGATGGCCGCTCCATGATAGGAGACATGGCGGGCCCTACCGGTTGGTTCGCCAGCCGACTGGTGCTGGGCATGTCCCACTACTCACTAATAAAAGCTTGGAGAGTGGCTACTGGATGAGGGTCGGATGACTGAGACCGGCCTATAGCAGGGTGAGGCTGGTCGCGACATGGTCAAGGTGGCTCTACTTGATCCAGTAACACAAACGGTGGTGGAGGCAGGCCTGACGACACTGGATGAAGAGGCTGCGTGTGCTGAACTCTATGTTGGGCCTGTTTGCTGGTCTCAGTGGCATGCACAGCCTGGATGGAGGTTCTAACTGATGTGCCTCGACGACCCGTATGGTCGCGGCTCCGTAGATGTTGGCATCGGCTGGGGACATTGGGGCGGTTCGCCTGGAGCTCCCTGTCTTTGGGAGTCATATAAGGATTTATCAAATCCATGGTGTTAACCAAAGCATACCCTTGACTATCACATGAAGAGTCATCCACTACTGGGCATATTCTGGGAGGAATCCTCATCTCAGGGGGCATGAAGTCACCAAGAGTGTGGGACGACGATGGCATTGGCGGGGCGCATTGCTTTCCCTTGCGCCACCGATTCTTGCTCTTCTGGGAAGAGGCCAACTGATATGATGATGCATAAGTGGTGGCTACAGCTTCTGAGGGCTCCGACTGATTTAGTCATGCCCGAATGATGCCATGGGAACGAGCGACCATTTTGTGATCCATCCAGTCGTCATACTTTTGGGACTCGCGGTTGGAAACCTTCTGCCACTCGCCTCTGTTGTCGCTACTGCTATATAGCTTTACGAAGACACCCAGCACTTGTGTCGGGGTTGTCCCCATCTTGACTATGTTTTTATCGACCTGGTCTTGAAGCCAGTCTTTAAACACATAGCACTGCTTGAGGGTGTGCCCCAGGATCTGATGATAGGGGCAGTAGTTTGGGTGGTCAATGAGATTCGCCTCCTATGGCCTTCTGTACTCAGGAAAATGCATGATCCCTTGTTCCATGGCACTTATGAAATAGACAGGATCCTGATTCTCATTGAATGAGTAGGTCCAGTTTCTTTTTTCTGGAAAGGGGGCCCTTGGAGCCTGGCCCTGACGAGGAGTTAGAGGAGCATGTCGAGGAGGCAGAGCCTGATTTTCCCACCTGGGCGGTGTCGGAGCATTACACTAGGGCACCTGTCAATTCTGAGGCAGATGCTGCTGGGCTGGAGTATAGAATCCTGCCTTTTTTATCACATAAAGTTTTGTTTACATTATACAAAACTGAGGATCTTTAAGGTTTAGTGTCTTGGAATCCAGGAACTTAAAACATGAAAACATAAAACATTCTTCTTAAACACTTGAAATTATTATCCTTATGTTCATCCTAGGTTCATTACTCCATCTCATAACCTGGGGACATACATCAAGAGAATGGGTGAGCAGAAGGCCCAGAAAGGGAAACAAGGGGAAACATTTAACATGTGAACTTGTGATACATCAATAAAGTCATGAAAAAATAACTTTAAGGAATGAGAAATAAATCATGAGTAATATCATAACAAAAATAACGTATTTCATAACTTGAAGATGTGGCTAAAACATTTAACAAAGGCAATCATTTATGTTTCACCAAGGTCTATCCCGAATGTGTCATTAAAAATTACCAAGGTTATTCACCAAGATATCCTTAAAATGGTCATCTCTAGAGATTAAATCTTTACCCAATGCATTGGAGCGCTGTCAGGGCGCACCCTTAAATTTTCCTTTATTATAATGTGAGCCACATATATCATCATCAAACATTTCATAAATAACCCATACAGCATAAAAGAAATGGGTTTCTTTTCATAATCATAACGTTTTCAAAACTGCTTTAAAGACATGATCTTTATGTCACTTTAAACCCATGAAAAAGGAAAGCGGGTTTCATGTATGTAAATACCAGAATTTAAAATATAACATTTTGATATATATGTGAATATACCTGTAGAAGAAATAGCTTTGAGTATTAACTTAATAAAATAAAATAATTTGAGAAAAAGGGAGAGGCATTTTGAGACGAAAATTCTGCAGCATAACGGCTATATTATAGGGTTTTAGAAAATTTTGAAAAGATAGGGGACATGGGTCACCCACTCATAAATGATCCATAAAACAGTATAGGGACAGAATATAATGGATTTAATAACATGGTAATGAAATTTGAAACACATACCATATTAAATGAAAAACATTAAAGGAAGACAAAGATAACATTTCTCTTATGAAAATTCGGCAGCCTAACGGCGTCACTTAAAACTTCAAAAAAATGAATTGCTGAGATCAAATAGGGTCTCTCATTATATGAACATACAAGATCAGTATTATATATATAGATATAATACCCCAAAAAAGGAACTTGAAAGACTTGACATGAAAATAGATCTTGAAAATGAGAAGGGTGAAAGAACCCCTTAAAGATTTTGCAGCCTAACGATGCCACTTAAAACTTCAAAAAATGAATTTATGAGAGAATTAGGGGGTCTCTCATCATATGAACATGAAAAAGGATAGTAGGATGAATATAAAAGAATATCCCCAACATAAGAACATGGAGCATAAAATAAATGACATTAAAGAGAGTACTTGGAAAGAAAGAGAGAGGTAGGATCCCTTACCTTAAAACGTAACTCTTAAAAATAGAATGTTGGGACCTTGAGGGATTGGGGGCACCTTGGGAGGACTCCTTGGGAGGAAAGGAGACCATAACATCGTTGAGGATCGTTTTGTAATGGAAAGGATGAGAGAATGGCTTGGTATTTACAGGGGAAGTGAGGGGACAAGGCATTAATGGGCAAGGGACACCTCTTTGGTGGTATTGAAAAAACCATGGGCTTGCCCAAGGTATTTTCCCATGGTATTGGCCACTTGGGACACCTCATACCTTATATTACTATTCATAAGTCGACCAGAATTATTACATAATTATTACATCCTTAATGATGTCATTAAACCCCGGAAACTCTAAACTGAAAATTCACTATTCACCGAAAAATAAACTTTCTTAGAAAAATCACAGAATTTCACTTTAACCATATATCGATGCTCTGATTTGAAAAATGAACTCCATTTTATGAAAATAATTTTTGAAATATTTTTAATTTAATTTTTAAATAAAAACACTATCCACTGAAAATTCATTTTTTTCAGAAAAATCCCCAAAAATTAACTTAACATAATATCGATGCTCTGAATTCAAAAATAAAGACCATTTTATAAAAATAATTTTCTAAATATGTTTAATTTTATTTTTAATTAAAAAATACTATTCACCCGAAAAAACTAATACTTGACTAATAATTTCTGAAACAATTATTTACCTAGTTTATTAAATCACATTACTTAATTAAGGTGCCTATGTTATATTAATACTTTTTTTAAGTGGGATTACTAATCCATTTGGTCACATTACTGATCCTAAGCGTAAAATCACTATTATTAAATTACTATTCACCAAAAATTAAGATGATCTTATTAGATTCTAAATTTCTTACTGAACACATTTGTAGAAGACCATTTTTTGAAAATCATTACACATCATGAATTATTTAAGGTTTACATAAATATTTTAAAATATCCTTTTTTTCCAAAATTCATCAATAATATACATCCTACATTTATTCGGACATTTTGAAAATCCACAAACATCACCATAGGGAGAAATCACAATTTTTATTAATCAAAGGATTACATAATGCAGTTACAGTCTCCTTACATAGCCCCTTATAAACCCAGCATAGGACCTAAGTGTAAGGTGTGATAAGGTGAGAGAATCTAGGGGCGGCTCGGCCAACACTGCACGAGTAGTAATTTCTATCAATTTGAACTTCTCACGAAGGTGATTCTGTTCAAACATCACATGATGAAGTTTGTCTTGGGTTTGGTTGAGAGCAAAGCCCAGTGGTGCTACCTCCTTCTCGTGTTCTGTTATATGGGCTTCGATCGGCCCAAGACTACTGGATGAGGCCATCAAATCTTCTTTCTATATTAATTAACCAAGATAACTTGTATTCAGAGATAATAATCGCAACATTTAGTTTCCAACGGTCATATTGACCAATGGTCATATAACAGTTGAAACCCAATGGTCTCATTTTAGTTATACTCATGTTATCAAATGAAACTGTTTTGTTGAGTATAAAATAAAATAACACACAAATTTAGGGAAAAAAATTATTCCAAATTTCGGGTTGTTACATTCTTCCCCCCTTAAGAAATTGCGTCATCACAATTTTTAAAATTGGTCTTGGAAATTTCATTGAAAGACCCACATCGGAAAAAGATTCAATAAAACTATTACTTTAAAAGAAAGAAAGGGAAGTACAAAGGTCACCCGAGTTAACCCATACTTGGATTACATGTAGGGAAAAAAGGATATGGAGGAGAAAACAAAGGGTCAAGTTCAGATGGAGAGTGATAGAAAACATGATTAGGATAAAATTAACCACAAGAAGATCACAAAATTAAGATGTGTTAAATGGTCTTTGATTACCCAGTAGGAAATTTAAACCAACAATGTTTTTGTTTTACGTTCCTTTTCATAATTTTTAGGAATTCATTTACTACAAAGAATAAAAACATAAATAAATATACTTACCTTCAAGTAGAGTTTCATCCTTTAATAAGTTTCTACCAAAACTAATCTTTTCTTCATATGATGAGCATTCCAAAAAGAATTGGTCACATCAAAAGCACAAGAATCATCTTCTAGAGAATCACATAATCCACAAAAGATTAACAATCTATTTATTCTATCTTTAAACATTATCCCAAAAACAAAAAGCGTAAGATAAAGCAACTCTTCAAAAAGAAATAACCCCATAAGAAGGGAACCTACTATTAAATCTTCAAAATTCTGTGGTACTACCCAAAGTTCATCATAGACCATTCCTTAAATAACTGTCCTTAAAATTCCTCAAAATAAACCAAACTAAGATTTAAACCCAAATACAAGAAGGATTTGATAACATAGTCTTCCAAGATAAACTTTATCATTCATGTCTAAACAACATCAACCACTACTATCATATTATAACAAAAGTAACTAACCTAAAATTATTTTCCCCAAGATAGGTTAATCATTTCCATAACTAACCTAAATTACTATATGTTCACCTTAAATTCATTGATTCTTCAAAATATAATTCAACCTTTACTCCTCAAAGAAAAAAACATAGTAATCTATTTACCTAGATCATATAGGGTTCTCAAAATAGTGAACATCTTCCAAAATAATAATCATCTTTTAATCCCCTAATCACCTTTTTTAAGAAGAATAGCTTCACTACATCAACAAGTGGTACATAAAAATAGATGTTTTCCTTAATGATATAAAATCATCTTAGGTAGTGACTCGATGATCTTAGAAAACATAAAAGATATGATCATAGAGCACGAACTAAAATACAACATTACATAGATAATTATTGCAAAGAAGTTACATGTACTTCAGTCATCATGATCCATCTCAGCATAGGACTTGCATTGTTCCCTTGTCCTTGAAGATTGTTGATGCTCATCATGCTTCTCATCCCATCCAAGAGAGCAATGCCTTGGATAATTTCCAACTTCTCTGCATTTATGATATTGAAAAGTATAAGCTACATTAGATCGAACCTTATCTATATTCATCAAATTATCCATTTTTTAAAGCAATTGGCTACTTTATGCCCTATCTTCCCACACTTAAAACATATCCCAGTTCTTTTATGACATTATCCTTAGTGCCTCTTCCCACACTTTTTTCAAAAATTAAATTGGGTCTTCTTTCCCTTATCAACTTTATCACATGAAAATTCTTGAGACTTTGTCTTCTTCTTCGTTGATGAATTTGGGAATTCAACTATGTACCAATTATTAATTGTGATTTTTGATAGCTATTTTGGCATAATCACAATATGTTCAACTTGATATCTCATCATATCTATCATATTAATAGGGAAATCATCACATTTACTATCACATTGGTTGTTGGGACATGTTCTTCTATTTCCCTCCATTAACTTAGAAAAGAAAGTATAATTAGGGGGCTTAAATACTTAGCCAATAATCAGGAAAATGAAACTTGAAGCTTATAAGGATAAACTTGTAGAAGAAAAGTATACCCTAACTTGTGATCCCCTAGGTTCCAATCTAGGTTATCCATGATCATATATTCTTATGTGAATCTTTATTTTATTTTATCTTTGTCCTTTTAATAATGGTTCATACAAAGCTTATGAATTTACCAAAGCATATCCCCAGGGAGTGTCAAACCAAGAGTGTAGCAGGGCCCGTTGTCGTGCACCAGGTTACCCCGAGTCAAGACTGAAACACCTTATTAGATTTTTCACTCCTAGGAACATTTGTGCCATAGCCACCACTACGTGTTCGTATCCAGACAGGGATTTATTTGTTTGGAACCCACTTACTCAATACTCACCAAAATACTAGGAATATTTCCTATATTTAAACTTTTCTATAGGGTTATTCCTAAATTTTTAACATCCAAATTTCCAAAAATAAATAAACCATCCTTTGATACCAACTATAGCATCCCGCCTTTTTATCACATAAACTTTTGTTTACATTATACAAAACTGAGGATCTTTAAGGTTTAGTGTCTTGGAAACTAGGAACTTAAAACATGAAAACATAAAAAATTCTTCTTAAACACTTGAAAGGCTTCTCCTTATGTTCATCCTTGGTTAATTACTGCATCTCATAACCTGGGGACATACATCAAGAGAAAGGGTGAGTAGAAGCCCCAGTAAGGGAAATAAGGGGAAACATTTAACATGTGAACTTGAGATACATCAATAAAGTCATGAAAAAAGAACTTTAAGGAATGAGAAAGAAATCATGAGGCATATCATAATAAAAATAACGTATTTCATAACTTAATGATGTTTCTACAACATTTAACATAGATAATCATTTTCGTTTCACCAAGGTCCATCCTCAATGTGTCATTAAAAATTACCAAGGTTATTCACCAAGATATCGTTAAAATGGCCATCTCTAGAGATTAAGTCTTTACCCAATGCATTGGAGCTCTATCTGGGCGCAATCTTAAATTTTCCTTTATTATAATGTGATCCACATATATCATCATCAAACATTTCATAAATAACCCATATAGCATAAATGAAATGTATTTCCTTTCATAATCACAACGTTTTCAAAACTGCTTTAAAGACATGATCTTTATGTCACTTTAAACCCACGGAAAAGGAAAGTGGGTTTCATGTATGTAAATAAAAAAATTTAAAATAGAACATTTTGATATATATGTGAATACCCATTTAGAAGAAAGAGCTTTGAGTATTCACTTAATAAAATAAAATAATTTGAGAAAAATAGAGAGGCATTTTGAGACGAAAATAATGCAGCATAACGGCTATGTTACAGGGTTTTAGAAAATTTTGAAAAGAGAGGGGAAATGGGTCAACCACTCATAAATGATCCATAAAATAGTATAGGGACAGAATATAATGGATATAAGAACATGGTAATGAAATTTTAAAGACATACCATATGAAATGAAAACAATGAAGGAAGACAAAGATAAGATTTCTCTTATGAAAATTCGGCAGCCTAACAGCGTCACTTAAAACTTCAAAAATATGAATTGAGGAGATCAAATAGGGTCTCTCATCATATGAACATAAAATATTAGTATGATATATATAGATATCATACTCCAAAAAAATAAAAAGGAACTTGAAAGACATGACATGAAAATAGATCTTGAAAATGACAAGGGTGAAAGAACCCCTTAAAAATTCGGCAGCCTAACGACGCCACTTAAAACTTCAAAAAATGAATTGATGAGAGCAAGCGGGGGTCTCTCATCTTATTAACAAGAAAAGGAAAGTATGATGAATATAAAATAACATCCCCAACATAAGAACATGGAGCATAAAATAAATGACATTAAAGAGAGTACTTGGAAAGAGAGAGAGAGGTAGGATCCCTTGCCTTAAAACGTAACTCTTAAAACTCGAAGGTTGGGAGCTTGAGGGCTTGGGGGCACCTTTGTAGGACTCCTTGGGGGGAAAGGAGACCATAAAATAGTTTAGGATGATTTTGGAATGGAAAGGATGAGTGAATGACTTGGTATTTATAGGGGAAGTGAGGGGACAAGGCATTAATGGCCAAGGGACACCTCATCGGTGGTATTGGCAAAACCATGGGCTTGCCCATGGTATTTTCCCATGGTATTTGACCACGGTATTGGCCACTTGGGACACATCATACCTTATCTTAATATTCATAAGTTGACCAGAATTATTACATAATTATTATATCCTTAATGATGTCATTAAACACCCGAAACTATAAAATGAAAATTCACTATTCACCAACAAATCAACTTTCTCAAAAAATCACAAAATTTCACCTTAACCAAATATCGATGCTCTGATTTCAAAAATGAACTCCATTTTATAATATAATTTTTTAACTATTTTTAATTTAATTTTTAAATAAAAACACTATTCACCAAAAATTTATTTTTTCCAAAAAATCCCCAAAAAATAAATTAACATAATATCGATGCTCTGAATTCAAAAATAAAGTTCATTTTATAAAAATAATTTTCTAAAAAATTTTAATTTTATTTTTAATTAAAAAACACTATTCACCCGAAAAAACTAATACTTGAAAAATAATTTCTGAAACTGTTATTTACCTAGTTTATTGAATCACATTACTTAGTCAAGGTGCCTATATTATATTAATACTTTTTTAAGTGGGATTACTAATCCATTTGGTCACATTACTAATCCTAAGCGTAAAATCACTATTCATAAATTACTATTCACCAAAAATTAAGTTGATCTTATTAGACAATAAATTTCTTACTGAACACATTTCCAGCAGACCATTTTATGAAAATCATTACACATCATGAATTATTTATGGTTTACAGAAATATTTTAAAATATCCCTTTTTTCTGAAATTCATCAATAATATACATCCTAAATTTATTCGTACATTTTGAAAATTCACAAACTTCACCATAGGGAGAAATCACAATTATTATTGATCAAAGGATTACATAATGCAGTTACAGTCTCCTTACATAGCCCCTTATAACCCCGGCATAGGAACTAAGTGTAAGGTGTGCTAAGGTGAGAGAATCCATGGGCAGCTCAGCCAACATTTCACGAGTAGTAATTTCTATCGGTTTGAACTTCTTGCGAAGGCGATTCCGTTCTAGCTTCACTCGATGAAGTTCGGATTGGGTTTGGTATAGAGCAAAGCCCAATGGTGCTACCTCCTTCCCAAGTTCTGTTATATGGGCTTCGATTGGCCCAAGACTACTGGATGAGGCCATCAAATCTTCTTTTTATATTAATTAACCAAGATCACTTGTATTCAGAGACAATAATCGCAACATTTAGTTTCCAACGGTCATATTGACCAATGGTCATATAACAGTTAAATCCCAATGGTCTCGTTTTAATTATACTCATGCTATCAAATGAAACAGTTTTATTGAGTATAAAATAAAATAACACACAAATTTAGGAAACAAAATTTATTCAAAATTTCTGGTCGTTACATGGAGGTTGCACCTGTGGTGGCGGGCCTCTGTGAGGTTGCGGAGGTGGATCCATTAGTAATAATGTCAGCTATCTAGGGGCCTCTATCTAGGCCACTACGGCGGACTCAGCTCTGACAGCTCTTCTCGCCAGAATTGTAGGAGGCAAAGGTCGTGTTTGGACGGCCTGTTGCAAGGCTTCTTCCAGGTGTTGGGCCTTATTGGAGATGTCTCTAAATCCCCCAGGGTAATTCTAGGTTATCAGAGAAGGAATCAGTTTCGTCCTGACATTTCCTACACAAATCTTCAGTAATTTCTCTTGAGTTGGTGGCATGTCAAGGGAATATGTAAGCCATTTCCACCGGGTGATAAAGTCCGCGACACGCTCATCAGGCCTTTTTGCACATGAAGAGATCTGTGATGCTTGTTTTCCATGTGGTGGAGCTAAACAGGTAGAGGAACTTCCTGCGAAGGTCCTCCCAGCTAGTTACGGATCCATCGGGGAGTTGGTTGTACCAGAAGAATGTCAGCCCCTCCAATGTCTGAAAAAAAAACAGCGGAACTTGGCAACCTCCTGCTGCACTGGAGTCCCTAACATGGTCCCACACCTTGAGTTGAAGTGGGCCTGGTGTTGCGGCGGATCCCCTTCCCGTTAAAGGGAGAGAAGGTGGGTTTCCCAAAACTCGGAGGTGTTGGCATATCATCCACCCATATCGGGTATGGATTTCCATCGGGTGGTATTGCCACCTATCGCATTTTCAATGCCTTAAGGAAGGAAATGAGTGTCGTCATTGGATCATTTGGGTGGGGGTCCCTGTCTTGACTGGGATCACTAAATACAAGCGCGTTGGCAGGTTCTTCAACACGGTAAACAGGCTCAGCGGTTCATTGAGCAGCTGGAAGAACGACCCTCGGGGCAGCTGGGAGAACCCGAGATGGGTCCCTTGGATTGTCGCACCGTTCGGGAGGGTTTGGCGAGATGTACTGCACCCTTTGCCGTAAGCTCTGGCTTCAACCCTGTCTGCAGTAGCAGCATGGTCAGGGTTTCCTGGAGGTAGCTCGCCAAGGGGGAGTTGTTCCTGCACCTGCTGTACTGGCCTAGGATTGTCATAGCTGGGTCGTCGCTCTGTCGCGCATTCATCCAAGAGGTTATTGACCAACTTCTTCTGCTCAGCAAGTTGTTGGCACAACATGTCCTTTTCAGGGTCCTCCTCCATCTTCTGCACTGAGGCAGACGGGTCGGATTTCTTGACAGCTCCAACATGCTCTTTGACCTTACCGGAATTCCGGCTGAGTATCAATGCCTCGGTGAGTGTAGGGAGACCTCGTAGGTTCCTATACTGGCGCATAACCCTCCCTGATGGGTCCAATAGTGGTGGAACGCCTTTGGGGGGTAAGTCCACGTCAAGAAGATCCAACTTGTCCTCCTCGTCCGCTATATCGGTCATGTTGAATGTGACCCTTCCTAGGGGCATATCCTCCATATCGCCTAGCAGGTCAGGCTGTCACCGGATAGGACTGAAGAGGAGTGCAGCATACTACCCACAGCCACAGATCTGCACGTGGGGGGAAGCCTCCTTGATGATCTTGCGGAGTACCTTGATATTATAAACGCATTGTTGTTGGAGGGCCTTATGACGGCCTAGTGACTCAGGGTGTTGGACCACAGGGAGCGCATCCAGATCGACTAGATGACATTGCTCACCAATCTCTTCAAAATGCACTTTTCTCCTGGGATGAAGAACCCGCTGATGACGAAGGAAGAAATGTGTCGCCCAGAGGGTCTGGCGGAAACATTCAACCTCCTATGGGGTGAGGGATTCCGGCGCACGAAAATTCGGTACTGCCACGGGCCATAACTTTTTAGGGAAGTGGTCCGCTGCGAGGACGTTCCATAAGCTCCTCGGGTCAGATTCAAGGTCTAGCCCTTGATTTACCTATTCGTCAACAGGGGGTGGCTAAGGAACTGGCAGCAGTACTAAGGAAGACTGTTGGGATGGTAGGCTGGCCAGTAGAGAGTACGGCGAGCGGGCTGACTGGCTGCCGAATCTCGGGCTTTCATCCGAAGAATGTGGCAACCTGACCGCTACATCGTGATAGGACGGGATGACGGCCGCTGTTCCTAGCTCAGGGGCTAGGGCTACTGGTGATGGGTTGTGATGCTACTCTCATGACATTGGCCCCGATAATAGTTCTATGTGATCTCTTGTTGAGGTAGAGAGTGCTTTTGGTGACGATGGCAGTGATTGCACGACCGTAACCTGCGGGGTCGGCAGATTTTCATCCTCAATGATATACCTGCGGTGGAAGGTGGGAATCCTATGGACCTCGCATTCCGGGAGTACTAGGCCAATATGCCTTGTTCCTACCCCATCCCTGGACTTGAATGAAAGATGGGAGGGTTCCCATGTTGAGTCTTACTCTGCTTCAGAGTCTGAGAAATGGACTGGTCTGATCTCTTTCCATACCTTCCCATAATTCTTCTTTTGGCGACGACGACCCGCCTTCCTGCCCCTAGGTGGCTCCTCAGGACAGGGCTGATTTCTGACACAGGGTCCTTCAGCTTCATGGGTGATGGGGCGGAGAGGGTTTCCACCTGAGAAATCTAGGGTGCGAGGAGCACTAGGACAAATTTCAAAGGGGACATGGGGAGGACCTCCATGGGTAGTGCTAGAGTGGGCGAGCCCTTCGCTGGAACTGGTAGAAGCATGGGGATGGCCTCCATGCTTGTTTTCCCAGGAAACCTCAGTATAAGGAGGGTCCTTATACCATTCTAGCTGCACACGGGTAGGACCTCCATGCTGGGTGCGGGTAGAGCGAGACTGGCCTTCACCCCTCTAGCTGACAAGGCAAGGAGGACCTTCACCGGCTACTGAAAGGACATGGGGAAGGTCCCCATGTTGAAGAGAGACCGGATGTTCATTGTACCTACACTAGCAGTTTGGGGTAGGAGGAATGAATCCATACCCATTATAATGGGCATGAGAGAGTCTTCTATGCTGAGTATCACCATCATGGGGAAGGCCCTCATTACGGTTGAGGGTGGCATGGGGCGAACCTCCATGTTGAGCCTCGAAGTGGAGAAGGCTCGTGCTCCCCATGGTAGTGGTATGTGGACGACCTCTATACTGGGTGGCATCATTGCGGGTTAGCTCATGACGACCACTACTTATGCCAGCAACCAAGAGAATCGACCCAGCGTACCCGTGGGGCGGTTGGGGACTCGATCCTGGTCAGGTGAATAAGTACCCCTGCTCAGTGTATGCGGGGAACTGATGATGTGTGACAGCGGTGGATCGGGCCACAGTAGCTGCCGACATGGACGCCCCTTCCCGGGCATCCTCAGCTTGCGCCTAATGCTGGTGTCGGGTCAAATGAACTGGAACCGATGGTTCAGGTATGTAGCTTACCTTCTCTTCATCCAGCAAGACCGGGTGGCGGCACTAACGCGACCGGGTAGGAGTCCTCGCTAAGATCCCCTGGATGGGACTCTGATCGGACTGGCCTGAACCTCACCTACCTCATCTGTGTATGGCAGGGAGTCTTTGAAGCGCTCTGGGAACAAGCTTCCAAAACGGTTGTATGTCGAGGTGGGGAGAAATGGATCCCTGTGAGGCCCTTGGGGGTGGCATTGATGGTGAGGCGCATATGCCTCCATGTCCAGGAGGGCCATATCCAAAGTCGACTTTATGCCCTCCTCCTCGTAATGACACATGAGGTCATTGATCACCCTTCGTTGGATGACCTCAGACATGGAGAGGGGGCATGGGAACCCCATGTTCATAGATGCAGAGGACGTCATGGAAGAGGTGAAGCCATGTGGGATGGTCGTGTTGGTGCTGCCCCTACCCCTGCATCATTGGGCAGGCGGTGATCGCATCTTTGGTGCAGCAACCTGATTCCTGAGAAGCAGGGAGATTAACTCATCAGTGCTGAAATAAAAAGGAATCGATGACCAATTCCCCAACGTCATCTCGTCTTCCTTGATTGGTAATAGGGATCCATGCTTACAATGTCGCAGAACCGGATGTCCAATGTTCTACTGCCCCAACTTCTGGTGAGTTTCACACCAGGCCCGCTATTGTCTTGGTGGGACTCGGCGCCAGAAAACTAGATCTGGTGACACGCCAATCCATTGATGCCTCAATCACTGCTAATCTCCATATTGAGGAGAATAATTTCATGTTGGGTTATCCATTTCTATTTCTGATGCTTTCGTCAGGGCGCGCGTGTCCATCTCATTCGAGGAGGAAAGGTGTGGTTTTGTTGCCCCGCATTCCCGCTTTCCAAAGGCGGGCGACATCCGTCGCTTATTCAGGGATGTCTACTCCTTGATCGAAATGGGATAATGGGATGTTGATTATTCCTTCTGTGGATTCCTCCTCGGAACTCATCACTTAGTCCGGGTCTCCCTTATAGATTTAATACGTTGTTCATGAAACTCATCCTGGTGCCATATCTTTATGGACACCAGTTAATTACACTGCTTCTGTCGAGACATTCCAAGGGGTCCGGTCAGGGCAGCAACCTTCGGTCAGGGGAGTAGTCATGTTGGGCACCACCGGCATGTCTGGATGCTGGGACACTGGTGCGTCTGTCTTCTGTCCCTTATTATAGGGCTTCTCGAGGGAACGGAAGCCCGAGGAATCCCACATCGAACACGGGAATCATATTCCATGAGAATGTATCTAAGGTTTTCCTTAGATTATCATGTTTAACATAGGGTATGCCGCATGTTTAATGTTCAACGGAGACAAATCAGACTAATCATAACACTGACTGAAGTGGATCAGATGGGTGCAACCGCTGGAGGTAACAATGATATTGGGGCCAACGTGAGGTTGGCTTCCCGAATGCTGTTAAATGGAATGGATTATGTGGTGGCCTGATCCCACCGGGATGTGGTGGCTTGGATAAGAATATGGATGGATGATGGGTAGATGAATGAAGTGGAGGGGAATGAAATAGGACCATCGCATGGGCGACAGTGAAGTTGGACTTGAGCCTCGAAGAGACTTCCTATGTATCCCAGTGGCAGGTAATCAGAGTCCGCGTAGTTCGGTGAACTTAGTTCATCTTGAAAACGGTTTACCACTGGATGAGGCTGAAAATGGCTTACCGCTGAATGGTGTGACAAGGGATTGCTGCTAAAAGAGTGACAACAGCTTGCCGCTGAATGGTGTGATAGCGTCTTTTTGTTGAGAGAGTGGCAACGACTTGTTGCTGAATCGGAGAAAAAACTGGAATACAGTTTGACATCATGAAGGACGGGGGTGGACCGATGTGAAGTGGTCGAGACCATTGGTTGTTGGGCTTGAACCTCATGGAGGCTTCCTACATACCCTACCTTGGCAAGGATCAAAGTCCTCGTAGTTCAGGTGGGGTAGGAGTCAGTGAAGTGATGTGAATAAGGACCTGGGGTCCAGGTGGATGATGGGATTGAAACTTAGGGAGGCTTCCTACGTACCTTGCCTTGGAAAAGATCAAATTCCTCATAGATCCTATGGGTTTTGTGTGCAAGAGCTCACTGTTGAGTTGGGAAAACAATAGTTTACCACTGATTGGGGTCCACAGTTTAACGTCCTGTAGGACCGGGGTGAATCGACGTGAAGGTGGGGTCAGAACGACCAGTGTTGGGCTTGAACCTCGTGGAGGCTTCCTACGTACCTTGACTTATCAAGGATCAAAGACCGCATAGTTCATGGATGGGGAAGGATTGGTGCACCGACTTGAAGATGGTCGGGACCGATAGATGATGGTGGGCTTGAACCTCATGGAGGCTTCCTACGTACGCTGCCTTGGAAAAGATCAAAGGCCACATAGTTCAAGTATGGGTTGGGGCATATACTCTAGCCTGCCCAGGGTGGATGTCATGGTCGATGCTTTCTCTAAGAACACGTAAGTCCTACTAAATTTGAGAAATAAAAGACAACAAAGACCTTATGATCACTTCGTGAAAGGTGCGTCCGTGGGAAGTGGAGTGGGCCTTACACATAGTTAGCAGCCCAAAGAGGAAACACGGGCTTATGCGTGGTTAGTAGCCCGAAGAGGTTGGGACTTACTCCAGGATGGAGTGCCAATGGTGAAAAAGCCCAGCGGGAGAGGGATTTGGCATCGAATAAAGGAGGTCCGAGGATGCTGCCTTCAGCAAGAAAAACTAGGGGGCGTACACCAAGGTGTTTTCCCTTTCCCCACAAACAGACGCCGCTCCGATAAAGAGGATCTCATTCCATGTGAGGAATTATCTCACTCCCGTGGAGACTAGTCGGCGTGATGAATGTCCAAGGTGGGGGCACCCTGCGTGTGAGGCATGGGTCAAGGTCATATTTTAACATCATGTGCCGAGAATGATGTTGTTTGGTAGTTTAACGTCCTACATCTCAGACGAGGTGGGTGCGCTCCGCACCCTTAGGACTTACATAACTGGTACCCTATACACCTTGGTGAAGGGAAGGCAGCAGCAACGCCATGGATAGGGGGTGTTATGGAGCGAACCATTGGGGGGTCCACGTTAGCATGGCTATGTGAATAAGCAATAGCCGTTAGCATGCATATGCGAAGAAGCATGAGGCGAAACAATGCAACGGGAAATATCATCCATGGGACTTTGAGGTTACTTCGTGAGAACCTAAGAGGTTTCATTGGAAAAGTGTATATGGAGAAGGTGTTTTGGGCATGGGAGGCACCCAAAAACGATGCTCGAAAGAGGGACATCACGGGCACACAAGACAGGAGTCTTTCATGCAAATGGGGGAATTTGTGTGAAAAACGGCAGAACTGGCGCGCAATTGAGTAGTGTGCGCGAAAAAGTTCAGACCGATGCGCAAATGGGAGGTGGGCACGAAAAAAGGATTCCACGAGAAAAAAAGGCCGCAGCACGCGCAAAAGGAATTGCATGCGCAAAATCGGTCAGGGCGACACGCAGAAGGAATTGCGCGCCGAAGAAATGATTGTGCGCAATTGGAATGAATTGTGCACAGGTGAAGGGGCTCAATGGGATTTGAAAAAGGGCCAAGCCCGAGTGGTCGCGCGCAAAGGTGGACCACTAGGCGACCTGGTGCGAAAAATTCAGTAGCTGACAGCCATCTTTTTCACGCACAGCGGGTGAATTTCACACCGGAGAGATGGTTCAAATTCCTTTTTCCCAGAATTCGAGGGGGGTGGCCTTCTATTTATAGGCGCTTGGGGTCGTGAATCCGTGCGGAAAACTGGCCGGCACGAAATATTTCGCAATGAGGTCGGCAAAGTGAAAATTCAACCAAATGGGGTGCTAGCGCGTAAATTTCTACGCTCGTGTCGAAAACTCTCGTGAATCCCAGAGTTTTTTGTGCGGGAGTTATTTTTTCACATGCCACTGAATTTTTTTCACGTGGCCCCTCTGGGCCCCTTGGAATGGATCGCCGGCTCAGAATATGGCTTCTCTTTGTCGCGCCCCAACCTTCTCCAGCCCTTGATCATTTTTCGGTGTCTACAGCATGCTGAGAAACTTGTTATAGGGATCAATGGTACATGCATCATATAGGATTGATCCTTTTATTGTCCATGTTTTCTCAACTCACCTTTTTTTCATGTTATATATATATTATCATATGACCATATTACTCCTTGATAACATTCAGGATTCCTTCACAATAGCATCAATCCATGATACTTTCTCTAGTTTGTGACGATGATCACATGAATGATGAGGCCTCAGAGTACATGGACCATCACACGACCCCATTCCTCTAGGTGGTCCATAGGCGACACCTCAACGTATGGAGTAGTAGTTAGTCTCATCTGCACCGGTCAAGGATGGGAGAAGGATGAGCGTGCTTTTTGAGATTTAACACCAGTGGTCATTGAGGCTTTGTGGTAAGCCAGACCCTCAAGTGGCAAAGGACTAGTTGGAGTCAGTGGTCTGACTTTTCATGCTAGTGTAGACACCAACAGACCAGATGGTGGCTTTGGAAGCCAGCCTTTTTTTCGGGCCGTCTAGCCACGGGTGGGGTTTAGTTACCCATATGCACGACGAGACAACAATCTAGTGGGATGAGTTTCATAAAATATTTCTTGGGGAGTACAGTTCCTCGTGTTTTCACTTTGTCATGATTTAGGATCTTTTGGAGCTAAAGTAGGGAGACATGATAGTGGATGTGTATGCAACTAGTTTTATAGACCTTACCTGATAATCCTTAGATATTATTCAAATAGTTACTTCTAGGCAAAAAAGTTCATGTATGGTCTTCACTGGGAGATTCGTGCCAGTGTGGTTCCCCTGTGCATCCCCGCCTATTCTGGGGTGTTGTAGTATGTGCTTGTGTCGGAAGGTTTTCTAGAAAAGGGGCACCAGTTACCTGGACATAGCATTTGTCTCCTCAGACTAGATAATTCCACAGAAGATGGAAGACATTAGGTAGAAGGGTCGTGATGTAATAGGCTTCCCCATGATCAGGTACGTGCATGTGATCAGGAGGCAGTTGGGCTTCACAGAGCACCAGGTCATTCCATAGAGGGGTGATGTTTTATGTGTGACCACCACGGTAGAGGCAGCGTCTTGATCTGGGTGGTCCCCATTTAGGTGGTACCAGTATAAGAGTAGGAGGAGTGGGATGTGGGGGAAAGTGTTATGAGTTTACCCTACCACCACCACACGGCAGCCCACTTCAGACTCAGGGAGTTGGCAGTTGGGGCCATAGGAAGCTTCAGGCGATGGATATCCATGATCCTTCACCACAAAAGTTGATCAAAGGTATGATCTATGTTAATTCTATTCATGATTCAGTATTATTAGACACTAGATTTAGTATCTCTTTTATCTCATTACTACTGATACAGAAGTTTGAGCTTCCATTAAATCTGTTAATGCATCAGCTTTGTCTTGAGGTTCCTATGTTAATTGCATCTTCTGTATCTTTTATCTTCCAGTAGTGCGAACTTTTTTTTGGAGGGGAAATTTTCACAAGGGAACTATTTTTCATCACGATGTAACCTTATGAAATCATCTTGTCCATGGATTGGCTTTCCATGGTTTGAGACTAGATTAACTATCACTGCAAGCTAGTCAGATTCATGCACATTGATGGGACTGGGTTCACCATTATTGGTGAGCGATACCTCGTAGTATGGCAAGAGAGTGATGTGAGTAAGAGATGATAACCTTTCACCCATCAGTTAGCAAGAATGACCCTTGGTGCCACAGACTCTTTAGGAACCTGGGTTCCTTCATTTGTGGAGGATTACATGGAGGTCTTCCCCAAATATTTCACAGAACTACCTCTGAAGGAAAATTTTTTGTTCTACATTGATTTGAATCCATAGACAGACCGAATATCTTCTGTGGAATATTTATATGGGACCCACTGAGCTCTGGGAGCTATTATTGCAGATGGAGGAACATCACAAAAAACGTTTTATCAGACCCAATGAGTCCCCCTAGGAAACTCTGGTTCTATTTGTGAAGAATCTGGATTGGAGTTTGTGGATTTTTGTGGAATATCGTCGCCTAAATCATCCCATGATAAAGAAAAAGTACCCCTTATTGAGGATCGACGACATATTTGACTAGTTGCGAAGTGCGATATGGTTCTCCACGATATTTAAAATATTTAAATACCACGAGCAATAGGTTCATGAGTTTGGAATTCCGAAGTTGGCCTTCCGATGTCATTACAGGAATTATGAGATCTTAGTGATGCCATTAAATGTGACAAATTCCACAGCCATTTTCATGGAATTGATGAACCATGTCTTCCAACAATACTTGGATCAATTTTTTTTTATTAGATGAAATACTCATCTACTTGGAATTAGATGAGTAGCATGTAGATCACTTGATGATGGCCCTTGATTTTCTTCGAGAACACCAACTTTATAGAAATATCTAGAAATTTCAATTCTGGATACACGAGGTTCAAATTATGGGGTATATCATTTCTGAATAGTGTTTAGCCATGGAACCCATGAATATTTAGGTAGTTATTTCTTGGGAGCCACCTGAGAATGCATTAGAGGTCTGATGCTTCCTTGGTTTGGCTAGGTACTACTGGAGATTTGTGGCAGACATTTCCAGGATCGTAGCACCTTTTATCATTTTGACGTGAAAGGTACAATCATTTACATTGTCTGATCAGTTCCATAAATCCTTTGAAGAGTTTAGGTAGAGGCTGAAAAGTGCTCCATTTATGAGACTACTAGAGGTGGGTGTTGAGTTTTTAGTATACTATGATGCCTCAGGAGCTACCCAAGGTTGCGTCTTCATGCAATAATAGGGATTCATCACATATGGGTCAAGGAAATTGAGACCCCGTGAGTAGAATTATATGAATCATGACATGGATTTCGTAGTGGTAGTTTTTTCCTGGAGGATGTAGAGACACTATATCCTAGGATAGGTCCTTTTATTTCACTCAAACCACCAGAGACTCATGTATATATTTACCAAGAGAGATATGAATCTGAGGTAGTGACATTTGTTGAAGTTCTTATAGGACTATGACTTTGACATTTTCTATACTCCAAGGAACATAAACATTTTAGAATATTCCCTTAGAAGGAAGTCCCAGGTTCGCCTAATATGGGAAGATTTAGAGAAATTGGATTCCATACGGCTGACCCTAATGGAGCAAGAGGGTAAAACATTTTTGTGGTCGATGGTGCTGACGCCTTCTCTCCTTAAGTGTGTGAGAGAGTCCTAGCAGGGATACATCGATTGAGAAGTTATTCATGACCAGATATCTATAGGTGATGCACCTAATGGGTATTATGAAGGAGGGAATCATGAGATCTTATTCCTGGTGGTTCGGCATGAATCAAAGTGTGTCTAAGTTCATCTACCGATTCCATGAAAGTATGCAGGTGAGAGATGAGCATTTGGTTCCGACATGTTTTTTATAGCCTCTTGATATCTTAGAGTGGATGTGGGATGACATATCCATGGACTTCATCATAGGGGTTCCACGAATGGCGAAGGTCCACGACTCCCTCTAGGTGATAGTGGACCATCTTACTAAGTAGGAGCACTCCCTTTTCACCAGGGAGAAAAGTTTGTTGGAGAATCTGGGGAAGCTATAAGTCCATGATATTGTCCCCCTTTATGAGGAACCCTTGATGATTGTCTCTGACTGTGATGCACGGTTTATGTAACAGATGTTGAGAGGCCTGTAAGAGGCATTTGAGATACAGTTTCAGATGAGTACAACTTTTCACCCCCATACTGATGGGATGATCGAGTGCACTATCCAAGGGTTAGAGGATTTTATTAGGGCTTGTGTGATAGATTTTTGGCTAGATCTAGGAGGATCACCTACCTTTGTAGAGTTTTCAGACAACAAGAGATACCACTCTACCATCAGAATGAAAACATATGATGCCCTATATGGGACATATTGTAGGTCACCATTGTGATGGATGGAGGTTGGAGAATCATCCCTCGTGGTCCTAGAGTTGGTGTGATCCATGACAGAGAAGGTCCGGGACATTTGTTAATGGATGAAGATGTCCTAGAGCAGACAAAAAATTGTACACGGGTCATCGTTGTATGCCCTTGGAGTTTTAGTAGGGATACCACATCTTCTTGATAGTATCCCTGCAACGCCGAATGGGGAGGTTCAACTGGGGTGGAAAGTTATCACTAATATTCATGAGGATGTTAAAGATCATGTGTAGGGTTGGTAAGGGTGCCTACTACCTTTCACTACCCCCACAACTGGAGCAGATGCATGACCTTTTCCTTTTTTCATAGCTAAGACGATTCGTTCATGATCCTATTCATGTTATCGACTAGGGTGAGCTGGACATCAAGGATGGAGCCGCCTTTGTTGAGTTCCTAGTATCAATTGAGGATCTATATGAGTGAACCTTGTATAGATGGGCCATCCCATTGGTTCGCATACTATGGATGCACAGAATCATGCAAGAGAGTTCTTGGTTGTGGAAGAGCTAGATGTGGGCTTTGTACCCCCAGATTGTTTCCTAGTTTTTCTTTATAGAAATGAAAATATTGAAAGAGGGAATGATGTAGAGATGTGGTTTTATCCTTATAATACTTTAAAATATTTCTATATATATTTTTAGAGTTAAGTGTAGAGACGACGTACAATTATGAGGCCTAATGTTCCCAAAATTAATTTTATAAAAATATTAAGTATATTTTATACTAGGAATGAGATTGAAATTAGATATCTCTTGAATCTTAGCTGGGATCGAAAATTCTGGTCCACAGTTGTGTCTAAAACACAGCCCTTACCCTAAATGGGGCATAACTTTCTCCAGTGCAGGACTTCTATGGAAAATGACACCTAGGGGAAAATCATAATTAAAAATAATTAACTTAATTATTTTTCCATGACACCAAAGAAAATGAAATTCAAAATGGGGCTCGGATTTGAAATCTGAGACCTCTATTGAGTTCGGAATGGGAGGTTCCACCAAGGCACAACGTAAAATAATGGGACACATGAAGTTTGGATTCTGCGCCCATTGGTGGGTCGGTTTAACAGAAACCCTTAAAAAATTATGTTTTCCAATAAATAATTAGTTAAGGAAATTAAATTAGGGCTATCCCCTAATTTCTTTTACAATTAAGAAGAATATTTCTCCCTTGTAAAATTTATGACAAGAGCTAGACGGACCGTAGTGGGATCAATCCAAGAATGATCATCAATGCAGAATTGATCCTTTCTCAAGGTTGGATTATTATTGTTTTTTACACCCCAAATTTCAATTCTTGATTTATTTCTTCAATTATTTCCTGAATCCATTGTTTTTAACATCCAGGATATGGCTAGATGAACATGGCCATCACCTGATCCCCATTTTAATCCTCTATTGTGTTGTGTTCTTCGTCGTTCTTCACCCTAAATTTATGGCTACACTAAAACACCACCGAATCAGAGAGTGGAGGATGGAACTGTGAGTCTTTCAACCCAAGGATCCTGAAACAGACCTCATTTAGAAATTCCAAACACCAGAGAGGTCTGGGAGGCCTGTAGAAGGAGACAGTGGTGCAGCTTCGGAGAGGACGGTAGCCGGTGATCGGGGCTTCCTGGACGGCGGCAGGTTGCTGAGGTGGCGACAGTGTTCTGTGGAGTTCCAAGGCGGTAGTTGGTGGTTGGACCTAGGAGTGTAGGTAATATCTCAAGGAGTGGCTATCTTGATGGAAAAGATATAGGTTGTGGAAGGTGGGGAGGTTTGTCGGCCGACATTGGGAGGCACTGGTGGAGTGGGGTCAGGTGGGGGCTATGCAGCAGCGATTTGGAGATAAGGACCTATGCGATGCAAGTCTATTGTGTTGACATGGGGGATGGGTGAGGAGGACTGGACTCTTGGCTAATTAGTGTCGGTAGGTGATCTGTTGGCTATACAGAGGGGTCGAGTCACGCGATCGGGTCACGGGCCAGCGGGCCAAGCCAGTCCAGCCAGTTTTGGGCCTGGCTACTTTAAATGCCCATATCTTTTGATGTGGACATACGATTTGTGTGCCATATATGGAAACAAAATACCTGTATCAATCTGGACCAATTGAGGTAGTTTTTATAATTTTAAATTTCATTTCCCAAAGGCGGGTGGTGTGAAATTCTCGCTTTATCAATAATAATTTTAATTATTATTATTCGTGGTTCCTTCTTTCGGACGTAGCACCTACATACGAATCCTGATTGATGCACCATCAGAGTCACTATAACCCTAGGAGTTAGGCGGACTTTTTAAGACTAATTTTGTGTGTTTAAACTAATGTTAAAGTGTGGGACCCATGGGCTCTGGTTCGCACGCTCTGCGATGAAATGCAATTTTTTCACTCGGAATCTGTTTTGGAAGATCAAGTAGTAAAACTAATGTGTTTTCCTGAGAGGATCACATTGGTGAAATCTCAATAATTAATTTCTAGACTGAGTCAAGACCTCTATAATATTCCTTTCGAGTGTAGTGCGGTGTTATAGAACTTTTCCCCTGGATGTCCGATTATGGAGAATTAATAGTCTACCTCACGTGTTTTTTCGCAAGGATCACAATGGTGTGATCTATTTTTATGTATGGAGACTTATCCATGATATAATAAAATGTGTAAACATTGAAGTAATGTTAGTGTGAGATCCTTTCTTGAGGTTTACTAGAGTGGAATCACCCAGATGCATCAGGATTTGGGTAGCCTCTACGGCTCATACTAGAGTGGAATCCCCCTGATGCATCAAGGAGTGGGTAGCCTCTATGACTCCTACAATAGTTGAATAGCCCTGACACATCAGGGAATGGGTAACCTCTATAACTCATACTAGAGTGGAATCCCCCTGATGCATCAGGTCTTGGTTAGCCTCTACGAATCCTACTAGAGGGGAGTCCCCCTGACGTATCAGGGCATGGGTAGTCTCTATGAATTTTATCAGAGTGGAATCCCCCTAACATATCAGGGCATGGGTATCCTCTACATTGAGTTTACACCCCAAATTTTCAAACCAGTGCTGAGACGCAATTTGATGCTACCTTGGACTCACAAGTAAGAGGGCCACATTCCCCACCAAGGTGCATCCTTGTGACACAACCATAAACTGTGTAGGCTAGTCAATGCCTCCCAAAGTAGATAGTATCAAGGTTTGGTGATTTGAGATCCTTTAACTCATAGTTCAGAGCAGATGTGAGGGATTCAGGGTATCGATGGTGGATACTTCTGGACTATTGGAGACTCTTTTGTTGGTCTTAGATTTGAGATGGATATCCCCTTACAACACTTGTTTTGTTTCTTAGACTGAGTATATATATATTCTCACCCTATTGCAAAACAACACCTTGGGTTTTGGTCACTCTCCTTCCAGTAAAGAAGAATATGTGATTGGTATGAAACATGCTTTCTATTTCTAGTTTCTCATGATAGGATGAATCTACTCTCCTACTATAGGTTGATAATACTCGACAAGAAGTTCACCTTATCATTGTTTCTTTCTTCTTGCATTTGGATGAGCTTACTTCACTTCCTTGTTGAGTTGAGATACACTCGTTTACTATACTTTTTCTAAATATTGTACTTCATTTCCTCTTGTATCTCTTACTTATCCCCCTCTTTTCTTGGGAATACTACTGATTATGTTTAATTCTCACCCCTATATGATATTTCTCACACATATTCTGATTTATTTTTATGATAGATAGGTTTGATCATGACAACAAGAAGATTAGGATAATAGGTACTTGGAACTCGTGCGGTGGTCACATTTTGGATTCCTGGATTAGGGATTCCTCAATATCACTACTTACAGTTTTTTGTGATATTAGGACACTATAGTTGTTGGGCATGTATTTTTCCCCTTTTCACCTTTTGTTTAAAATATTATAGTCATACCATTTTAGTGGTCCATGCATGCTTGGTTTTACTTTTAATGTAGGTTGAATCTATTACTTTTCTCCCTCTACACTTTGCATCATGTTTTCTAGGTGTGTGTGTGTAGGAACGTAGTCAAATGCCTCCATGTGTTGTTGTGACTTCAGCGCTAGTCGTCGTCCTAGGATTATGGAGGCTGGAATGGGGTAGTCACATCTCGGGCCTCGGTACGAGTCGGGTCATGACACGTTAGGCCAATTATCCATAATGATTTTAGGATAATTAGTAACTAGTATATTAGGATAATTTTCCCTTAAGTTAATTTTTCCTTAGGTCATTATTCCAATTGGCTAATTGACCATTAGGTTGTTAGGGTAATTGGCCAATTGGACATTAGGCATTTAGGTAAATTTTTCATTAGAAATTTAGGCCAATTTTACATTTGTCCTTTAGGCCTTTGAGACATTTGGCCTATTGGCCAATCAGATATTAGGCCTTTAAGCTAACAGGACAATTGTCCTTTTGGCCTTTAGGGAAATTGTTCATTAGGCCTTTAGTCCAATTGGTCATTATGGCTTTGGTCCAATTGGACATTAGGTCATTAGGACTTTAGGAAATTTGGCCATTATCCCAATTGTCCTTTCGGATAATTGGACATTACTCCATTATTCCAAATTTACATTAGGCCTTTAGGACAATTGGCCATTAAACCTTTAGGCTAATTGGTCATTAGGCCATTAGGCTAATTGGACAATTCTCCATTGGGACTTTAGTCCAATTGTCCATTATGCCTTTATTCCAATTTCCTATTGGTCCAATTGTCCAATTGGCCATTAGGCTTTTAGGCCAGTTTTCTATTAGTCTATTAGGCTAATTTTCCATTAATCTATTAGGTTAATTGGAAAATTGTCCATTACAACATTATTAAAATTAGCCAATTGTCCATTAAGGCATTATTACTTTATTCCAATAGAACATTAGGCATTTAGGCTGGTTGACCGTTACTCCTTTAGTACAATTGACCATTAGGAATTTATGCCAATTAGTCAATAGTCCATTAGTCAAATTTTCCAATTGGACATTAGGCCTTTAGGGAAATTATCCATTAGGCTATTAGTCCTTTAGTCCAATTGTCCATTAGTCCATTAGTCAAATTGGCCAATTCTACAATTTTACATTAGGCCTTTAGGCCAATTGGAAGTTAGTCCATTAGACCATTAGTCCAATTGTCAAATTGGGCATTAGGTATTTAGGAATTTAGGCCAATTTTCCATTAGGCCTTTAAGCCAATTTTCTATTAGGCCTTCATTCCAATTTTCCATTCATCCATATAGCTAATTGGAAAATTAGTGATTACGCATTTAGGACAACTGCCCATTGGGAATTTAGGCCAATTGGACAATTATCCATTAGGCCTTTGGTCCAATTTGAAAATTGTCAATTAGACCTTTATTCCAATTGTCTATTATCCCCTTAGGCCAATTGGCCAATTTGACATTATGAATTTAGGAAAATTGTCCAATTGACCAATTGGATATTAGGCCTTTACGAAAATTGGCCATTATGAAAGTAGGCCAATTGGATAATTGTCCATTAGGACTTTTCGCCCTTAGGTCTATAGGCCAATTGGACATTTCGCCTTTTGGAGAATTCTCCAATTGTTCATCAGGACTTTAGGCCAATTTTCTATTAGGAAATTATCCCAATTATTCAATTGGCCATTATTCCATTTGAAAGGGGTATTTTCAGCCTTATATTAAATAGATTAATGGAAATAAAACTTAAATTTTTTAATGGAGAGCTAAGTAACAATATAAATGTAGATACTATTCCAATTCATATTAATATACCTCATAATTATCTTTCTCGGGCATCATAGTGCACACCAATGTGTGCAGATACATCATTTAATCATTGTTATTTTTTTTATGATGTATCCTAAAAACAAAATATCAATTCAAGTAATAATAATTAACTTTTATATAAAAACCATTAAAGATTGGGAATACCTTAAACCCACCACTCTTCCAATATGAAATCATTTTTTGATACCATTTTGTGAGAAAGTCGTGGGATATGGGATCACCCTCTAAATAAAGACCGACTCTACTCCTACAACCAACATATATCTCATTCTTATATGATCCACAGAACTCCCCAAGATCCATAAACCTTACAACTTTAGTAGCGTCACTATTAGGAAAGTCAAACTAACACTACAACTAAAATTTTAATTAATATAAATACAAAAATAATATAGATATAAAATAAAAACAATCTTACCCATATCTCCACACATTCTTTTTCCATGATTTCATTATTGATATGTCTCTATGATATTGGTTTCAAAAGAATGATATCATGGTAATTTGATAAAGTAGACATGAAACTTATACATTGCCTAGAATTTTTACCTACCATTTAATTTTCTTCATTATAATCCACTATTATTTTTTTTATAGATTCTAGGATTCCTGCATATAGACGCACCAACATTACCAACTGCAAGATCCCACTGAATAAGATAAAAGGGTAAAAAGAACAATTAATTCACGAAACCACATGAAAAAATTAATGTGATATAATTTGGAAAACATATAATGATAAAAACCTAACGTATGTTACTCAATAGGCTCTGATGGATATGTAGGTTTTCCTAGATCAGTATCCTCTGAAGGATGTGTCTGTAATAATGCATGCACTGGGTGATTTTCATGCACTATAGTGGAAGCTGAAGGAACAAAATCACCATATCCTAAATTTATATTAGTAAATTTAAGTGATGTATAAATGGTAGGATATAGATAGTAAGGTTGGGGATACATCAATGGATATGGAAATTGTGTATTTGGAAACATCCCTAGAGGTGGTGTAGACATGGTATGGGAAGAAGTGTCTAAATGAGATGATGATGTAGGCATTCTTGGGAACATCCTTGGAGGCTCAAGATGAGGATGGAAAGGTGTGGTAGAAGGAGTGTCTTCTGGTGGGTTAGGGTGGGAACGTGTATGAAAGGTGTTTTTTCTAGGTCTAGGAGAATCCATGCTCAAAACCATGCTATTAGGATGAGGAGGAGTAAAATATGTTTCAACTGAATATCCCTAAAAAAATTAGATAAAAAATATGAACATGAAATTATATGTAATGAAGAATAAAAATATTAAAATTTTTATACTCACTAAGGGATGTGGAGGAGAAATCTACTCTTGCGCATCTGTCAATCAACATAAAATAATCACTTCATTTGAACTTCTATTTTATTTTTAATAATATGTATAAGAATAAAATGTATATTTTTTAGAAACATTTATTAAAAATAATTCATACAAATAAAAATTAAAATATTTCATAAACATTGTCATAACATATTTTAGTAAAAATAATTTAAAACCAAGTTATACTTTTTTTAAAAACAATCTTAGACCCAGTTTTTGGAATTGATATAAATCTAATTAAATGAAAAAACCAAACAATACTAAAATAAGAAAATCATTCCAAACTAAACTAAATTAAATTAATTACAATAATACCAATCTGTGAAACCCATGATAGGGTAAACTAAATTAACTATGATCATATATGGTTGTTTCAATATATTACCCACCGCTACATTAGGTTCAACATAAACTCTCAAAATGGGACAATTTGAGTCATCAAATGAAATATTTTTTCAATACTAATGGGTTTTTCAATGAATTCAATTTTGTGCCTGGAATCATGAAAAATTTGTCTTGGTATTATTTCATTAATGACACTGTAATCAGGTCTTAGAGTATCTTTCACATAAAAAACTTGTTCTTCCATTGATACCAAAATTTATGGTTCATTGGTAGTCAGGAATATACTCATGTAAATAACCTTGAATATGAAATCATTAACAAATGTACCATATCACATCATTGAATCAAACCATTTACATTTTATCATAGTGTCTTAACCTTGAGAGTATTAGTCCAATAAGAAAATTTTCTTAACAACTCCTCCATAATAATACACATTTTCATATCAGGGTTGACTATATGATGCACTAGCCTAATAGTCTGTTGTAGAAGTTAACATAACTACATCATGATGTGTTATGACTTTGATTGCTCAATCAGTTGTAACAAATTTATACCCATTTATTATTAAATGTTTTCATTCATGAAAAAAATAATTTGGACTAAAAGACAACACTCTTAATTCTTGATAAATAGAGTCAACAGGTAAACTCAAAATATGAAATATATATGAATAATACAATTAAATTAATATCTATATTTTAATTTAATTAATGTAATTGATGTAACTTTGATTTCAATAATGGAGGAAACTCTTGGCTATGCAAAGGCTCTCTCCTTCTCGAAGGCACAAATTGATGAACTCTACTTATAATTTGTTTATTCTCCCTACATAAAATGATAAAAAAAAGTCTAATGAATATGTGAAATGACATAATATGAGATAACATATAAATATTCAAATTAATAAATCTATATAGTCATCGAAAAAACACTGTTAAACAACGCTATGTGATGTGTTATATCCCACTTTTCAAGGTTCAATCTAGCCAGTGTATATAACCCAAGAATTGATCTTATTTAGGGAAGATATGGAAACACTGGATTAATTTACCCATACTAATCATCATCATTTCCCATTGGCTGGTTATTTCTTGTGATCACATCAAACAAATACATTGAAAAAAAATCATAAATTATTTTTTCCAGATAACATCTCATAATGGAACCTTTAGGATGATTCTTTTTTCAGACATAATATTTCTTTACGCATGTATTTCTTTCAATAAGATAAATCATTAGAAAATAAATGGTTCCTCCATGAAGTGTTTTAGTAGGAATATGAATTGTTAAATGCATCATGAATGTGAAAAATGATGGAGGAAAAAAACTACAACTCACACAAAATTAATATAGCCTATTTCTTCATTTTTATCAAGAAAACCATTAATGACCTTTTAGTAAAAAGGTATCTAAAAAAGGGCACAATAAAATCACTATGACCCTTAAATTATAGGATAGAAAATAATGGATTTCTGTTGGAATCAATTAATGAATAAGTATGTGATAATCATGATTTTTTATGGATTTTGGTTTCAAATACCTTTAGTTGACTCATTTAGATGTGTTGTGGGAATAGCCATTAGGAACATTGATATTCTCAAATACTTACATAAATTGATTTTTTATATAAGTGTTTCATAACTTAATAAGAACATGTAAATTTCAATTTATTTCACTGATACACACAGAATGTAGTTCTGGTCAAAAACCCCAATACAACATGTCCCGGTAAAATCAGATGCCATCTTTGGTCTTCCCCTTGATATTTTGAAGAATTTAAAGAAACATTTCACGTATATTTTTCTCAATTCATTTTTTCTCTAAATACTGATCTAACAAATTGGTAGACCAATATGGAAATTCAAAAAAGTTACTTCCCTTTTTTCAATTGAATGTGGCTTTAGTGTCAACATTTTTTCTCTTTTTAGATTATATCTAACCTTTCCATTAATGAAAAACTGAAATCTTTCAATTTATTAAGAACATATGTTCTTAACATATATTGAGGTGGATGTTCATTATCAATAGTATTATAAAACCTTCAGTGATTCTTCCTGTATTGATGATCCATTGGTAGGAATCAACAATTCCTCATGACCCTAAAACTATGAAAATATTTAAGCATTATAGATTGTGTACTCTTAATACATATTAGACATGATATTTTTCCCTTCATGCTCCAACCAAACGTCATTGCATAAGAAGGGAAATAATTTATAGTCCATATAAGGGTAGCATGCATTTGAAATATATTTTTTGAAGAATCATCAATTGGGCGCACACCCATATCTCAAAGGTTCTTCAACTCTCTTATTAAAGGTTGGAAGTAAACGTCTATATCATTTCCAAGATCAGAGGCTCCAGATATTAGTAAACTCAATAAAGTGAAATGTTTTTTAATACACAACCATGGAGTATGATTATAAACATAAATTAAAATTGGCCACATGATGTGAGTAGTAAGAATCTGACCAAACAAATTAAACCCATCAAAGGATAGAATTAACCTTACATTATGCATCTCAACTGCAAAATCAAGATGTTTTGCATCAAATGACCACCATGATAACCAATCTACATGATTAACTGACTCACCATTACCTTTAATTATTTTTGTATCATTCCATCACATATCTGATGAGATTTTTGTAGACATGAATACATTTTGAATCTTGGGACTCAATGGAATGTGCCACATGACTTTCTATGGAACATGAGATGGTATTCTATCTACATTTTCCATACATTGAGATATACCAAATTCAATATAGTCATTAAGGTCAGTTCAATACTCCCAAAATATACTACAATATTTCAGTTGAGTATCAATTTTATTGGTTAAAAATCAGATCTACTTAATTAAATTTCATACCTTATAATGATTTGATGCAATATCTGCACCATATTGAATCAATCCATTAAAAAAGGTAAGAAAATAATCAATGGTGGTATTAGAAATTCCATACACAGTTTTTTCCATGATATAACTAAATAAAAAATTACAACTTTTACATTTTAGTACATTCCTGATATATAGGAGTTCTATAATCATCCATTAAATTTTTCACTCTCACAATATTATCATCTTTAGTATTTTTCTCATGTGTATTGATATAATTGTCTTCTGGAACTGAGATATTATCTCCCCCATGATGATTCACAAATGGAAACTGATAAAATATGAAATTATTCATACCACTACTTTGTTTTCATCTATGAATAGTAGAAGATTTTCTCATCTCTACATTATGATACTAAATATAGTAGTTTGTTTTAAATTAAACTTTAATTATATGGTATCTAAATTCTTCTCAGATGAATCACGGTCTTCCAACACAATTATAACATGGAACTTGTATATGAACTCCATCTAAATCTTTTTTAGATGAAAAATCTAAAAAAGTTTCCTAATTTTCTTGAAACATTGTTGAAATATGGTTGGGTTGATACATACAGATTATATCCATTCTATTATGGGGAAAATGTTACGTTCCAATCAACAATGTAAACCATAATTAAAATGATATCCATATTCAAATACAAATTAAAATTATAGTATATATGAAATTAAATAACCGTAATAGGAAAACAAATTTAATACAACCAATGATTTAAGTGACTGTTATAGAATACTCTATTATCCATACCAAAAAGTTTTAATTAATATCTTAAGAAAAAACCAAGTCATTCACATAAAATTGATGCCAAAGCTATTGCACACATTTAAGTATCATTGAAAACCATCCCCCACCAATCCAACTATCAGGACTACGATGATAGTTTAAACCAACTTAACTATATGGTCTATATACATGCTCACTAGATATATCCTCTATATAAATATCCATGATAGTAGACAAAAAATAGAAGATTTCACATGGAACTATATTTAGAGATAGAGAAGTGTTAAAACTATAAAGTGGAATGGCCCCCAAATACAAGTAAATTATCTTTACATTAGACCATTTTAGGAGGCCTATATTAAATCAACATGAGAAATCATCCCGAAATGGTAATTCCCCCTAAATAAAACCACTATCCAAAATAATAAAAAAGATTTAAAAATTTCCAGTTTTTAAAATTGTGGACCCACTTATTCAACGAGTTCCAAAAGAAAATAAGGACAAATACTAAGAATTAAACAACCAAAGAGGAAATAACTTTGAAAAAATGTAAAAAAACACCTTTTTTAATTACAAAAAATTCATATTTTTAAAAAATTTAAAACAACCCACTAATGGGATAAATCTCTATCATTCTGAAAAATGAACTTTTAGAAATCACTAATTTGTTTATAATGATTAATGCCAACATAAGTTTTTTTAAAGTACCATTGTATTATGATTATGAAACTAATTACCATTAAAAAATATGTTATAATAATCTATTTATATTTCCTAACATTTCCAAATAGTTTAATAAAAAAATACCTTATTACACTTCACATTATAAAAACAAAAAATATTTTTATACAAGTTGAGAGGGTATGATTTTATTTTCAAGAAAATTTCAAATAGTATTAAAATAATTTTACATTTCACAAAAAAACCCTAAGGAATCACAAAAAATAAAAAATATTTTTGTCAGGGAATCCATTTTTCACACAAACAAAAACATTTTTTTTGAAACAATAGAGTAATCAAAACATGACACAACCTTACATGAGGAATTATGATAGAAAAAATATCTATAAATTGGATAATACAATATAATATATAAGAGGTGTTAAATAAATCTTACCTCTCAAATATCACAAAAAACAACCATAATTCATGGAAGAATAGTTGGTCAATGGGAGCTATGTCGCCTGAAGAGGTGAGGGGAACCAAAGTCACCTGAGGGGGGTGTTCTATGGATGCCTGAGGGTAGGGGGAACCAAGGTCATAGACTAGTGTGAGAAGATATCTAGGTAAAAATGAGGAGGTGGAGGAGGATCTCGATCTAGGATACCTAATTGAGGGGATATACCCACAGTTTTTCAAAAACCATAGTAATTGGTTTTGGAAGAAAATATGTGCCCACTGTTTCTCTAAACCGTGGGTATAGATAAATTGTGATATAGGTATTTTCTAGTAGTGTTTTGTCTTCGAAAACAAGGAACTTTATTAATTTTATTCCAAATGTGTACAAGGAATGTTTTTTTAACTTATATGTAATGAACAGAATTTCCCACCATCATGAAGTATTAATGTTTTTAATCTTCCTTTACAATTTTACAATTTTATTTTCAAATAAATTTTTTTCTTTCATAATCACATGTCCTTTTAAATAAATGATTTCAATGTAAAAAATGGTATTTCTCTAAAAAAATCAATAATTTTATTTGAGTATTTTCATATTTATCAAAACCCTTTATCGAATCTTTTTCTTAATTGATGTTGATCTCTTATGATATCATCTACCATATTTTATTTAATGGTTTATGACTAGTTTGACTATGGATGTGCTATTTTAATACCATTCATTTTTTATGGTTAAAGTATTCAAATTTTTATGCTAGTTATGATATGAATATTTATGTTTTTTATGTTTCATCTATTTTTTAAGAGGAATTTATTGTACTTATTATGTGATTGGTGATTCCCACTATAGCCCATGGATACATTGGTTGGTCCCATGAGACAAACAATACTGGTATTTTTCCATGTCCTGAACCATTTATTATATTCTTGGTACGAATCCTTGATAATCTTATATTCTTGGTACGAATCATTAACAGTTTTAGATTCTTGGTAAGAAGCATCCATAGTATGATTCATATGTCTAGAATTATACATTCCATCATTATGAATTAATTTATTGATATTCCATGTGATTATTTGATTAATTATAATATTCATGGTTAATTTTCAATTATGTGTGATTGTTTATATGACAGTATTGGATTATCTTTTATTACTATAATATTATGATCATGTTTTTGATTAAATAACACGTCTTTTAGTTATTTACATTTCCCTGTCATTTATTCCTTATCTACGAATAGCTCTCGCTGAAAAAATACCCTTACAGAGAATTTGAGCTCACACCTTTCATATGTTTCATTTTCCCCTAGGATTTAAAGAAGTATATTATGACTGATATATAGGGTTACACAAAGGGGGAATAATGGAAGATTAAATTAAATTATTTGGGTATTTTATGTTTTTAAATGTAATATTAATTTTATGGATGTGTCTAGTTTACAAAGAATAATAGACTATTTTTTCCTTTAGGATGTAATTTCTTGTATCTTATTCTAATGTAATGAAGTAACCACCAACTCTGGGCAACCTAGGTCGAGGTCTTTACAAGAGATGACTCAGAATCATATGAGAGTGAGGAGAGTTAGGTATGTTTTTTAGGGGAATGATTTAATAATATTAACATTTTATTCTAGACCTAAAAATATTCTTTTGGAATATTGAAATATAATTTTAATTAATCAAAATTAATCCCAAACCATATTTACCATGTTTTTCCTCATTTTACCTTTATTATTTATCATGGTAAATGTTTTTTCCAGAATAAAATACATGTCATATTACCTAATTGATATATATTCCAAATTCCTTATTATTTTTTCAAATTCAATAATTATACATATGAAATCAAACTTTTATATAGATATATATAATAAATAGAAAAATATTTTTTAGAAAAAAAATATTTCTTTTTTTATGAATGTGTGTATAGTAATTTCTTATCATTCCATTATTATTCAATGAATGTTATTTATTTATTTATAAATGTAAAATATATGATTCATGATATATTAATAATTTAATATGGAGGATTAAATTCTTATTAAAAAAACTCAATATACTCATCATTTATATTCATACCCAATGGTTATGCACCCAATGTTCATATTACCATGTTTAATCCAATTTATAACTTTATATACTACTCTAAAATTATTAATTCTATAACCTTCCAAAAAAATATAATTTTTTCTTATTTATTTCATTATTTTAACTCTTATAATCTATATAATGACTGTCATGGGAGACTATGTGGTAGAATATTATAAGCATGTAGCCTTTTAATTTACATGTTTTTATATCCCAATTATGTTTTATTATGTAATGTATTCATCATTAATTTGAAATTTTTTATTTTGTGAAAATAAAATAATGGTTTTTTTACTTTTGTGTTCTATATGATTTATTTTATACATGATTTATTTTCAGTAAAAAATAAATAGAAATAAATTTCATTATCTTTGAATGAAAATCCACACTAATATAAATGGTGTTAAATCCCCACTCCCCCTATAAAATTCATTTGAAAACATTTTAATTTATCATACTAATGAAGGTGAAGGTATACTTAAAATAGATATAAATTTATATATGAGTAACATTGAGAACCCAACCTCAGAATTTGGTATAAGAATGGGAAACTCGTTATTTCTATCATAATTGGAATATGTTATGATTTTAAAAAGTCTCGTATATTTTTTTTCAAGTATAATTCTTTAGTAGGTAACAATAATTACACTTATGAATGAGTTTCCAACCGCATACTATGAAAATCTTGTGATGTTTTCCTTGGAACAACTAATCAATTTATATTAATTTTCCTTAAGTTTATGGATTTTTTTCATGATTTTTAATAGAGAGTATGAGAAAAATATTAAATTAAAATACTCCCATTATATAGGCTCAATTTATCTTGGTAAAGGCTAGACTTTGAAATATTACCCACCTTCATTGATATTTCCATATAATCCTTTTATATTACTTTTACCTTCACATAAATAAATGTTCGAATAATCATTTGGTAAGGTAGGACTTCACCTCTTCCATTATGGTTTCCATGTATTTTCTTTATCCATGAAGATTGTATCTCATTTAATATTCATCATACATAAGGTATATTAAACCAATATTTTGAGATCCAATCCATGCCTAATATTATATTGAATTCTACCAAAGGAATAATGACTATATTTTTAGGAAATGTATTCCCACAAATATCAATTGGATCCCATTAATATCAATTGGAAGTGATTTATATAATTGGGATGAAATAATTGCACAAAAAGGTTTCCTCACTAATAACTAGATTTCCAATCATTTAACATCTTGATTAGTGTACACTATTCATCCACTTCACATTCCAAATGGTAGATGAACCGGATGAATCATTCATCCTTAAAGAATGAAAAAAAAACTTTTTTTATCATGTTATCCCATTTTTAAACCATTAATGGAATGGAAAATCCAGTAAAGGATGATAGTTTTCATTATATAAAGGAATCAATAAAAATACCTTCTTATTCGGTTAATTTTTAAGTTTAAAATGGTTTATGTTATTATCCATAACCTATGACAGAAGGGTAAGCACAACAATGAGATTTTCCACACTGGATCCCATTCTATTTGGTTGATCATTGGGACCATATCTATATTATCCATTACAACCATTATTTAATCAGTTCCTATTAGTTAAAATCATCTACTAAAATCAAAGTGGTTAGTGTGAGTAATGATTATATAAAATAAAATTAGAATAAAATATTATATAAATATGAAAAAATAGTCATAATATATCATATCCTATAAAAAATTTAATATTTTAAATTATTATTTAAGTTTAATACACGTATTATTATTAACCAATCACTAAAAAAATTAATCCCCACTCTAAAACCAATTGAAGCACCCTAAGATTTCACTTTTAGATCTAATGCTAGAAGTACTAACATTTTTCACATGTTCATATATCATCTAGGGTGATCCAAAAACACACACATCATTTTATACGATTACACATAAATTCTAAATATTAAAAAACACTCATATGAGCCATTAGATAATAGCTACATATCTATCTTATTTTATAATATACAGTGTACATTTTATTCAACAAAAAATCTCCACATGGGAATCCCTTCTAGGGATATAATAGGGGTAAAACAATACTAGTGAAACATAGATGATTTATCAATAAACCATTAACAATTATTAGGAATTATATTGAAAAAAATGTCATGATTAATTAATTAAGATCAAGAATTTATGGGAATTTATTAGGAGTAAAGATATCAAAGACATAGATCTTGGAATAGATTCATGGAACCATAAAAGGATAATCATGAAAGCATTAAATTTATCATGACATAAGAATATGGAATCACAAAATAATAATCATTAACCATGAGAATATAAAATAACAATGTGTTTATAATGACCCATGATTTTAAATCCTTAGAAATCAACTATATGTTATTTAACTTTTCTTACACACAACACTAGATGTGAAAATTCCACCACATATTAGATGATGATTTTTATTTAAACTATGATAAATCCTCTATGACAGTAAATCCATTAAAAATTATTATCTTTAGAGGATTGATGATTAATATGATTTAATACTAAAAGGTTTTCTTTTTAAAAACTGTAGTTTTATTTAAAAAATTATTTTTAATTAAAAAATAAATTTATAAATTTAATAATATGTAATAGATAAGAAAAATTCATTTTTTGATATATAATTTCAATAGTAACCTAAAATTAATTTTTTGGTTTTTTATAATATAATTGGTTTTAGGTGAAAAATAAAATATAACGATTCTAATAAAAATTGTAACTTTTATTAAATTGTGATAATAAAATAATGAATGAAATGATTTTCAAACATTTTTTTAAAATATATATATTTAAAATTACTATGTTTTTTTATAAAACCCATGTATATTGTTTTGTAAACATATGTAATATCTTATTTTAAAAACTTACTTTATTATCTTATATTATAAACTACTTTTCATCACATTTAGAAATTAAATATATAAAAATATAATTCATATTTGAGATAAAAATTATAATATCATGTAATAAGGTAAATTTGATTTTTAGGAAACAAATTATGATTAAAAATATTAAATTTTATGTCATTGATAATTCTAAAACTGTTATTTCAAAGAATTGTTTTATTAACATTTCATACTTTTAAACTAATCAATTAAATTGATTAATTTTAAATCATGACTCTGATATGATTCATAGATACATATATAAATTACTATAACACACATTTAATTGGTAACTAATTATAAGTAATATTAAGAACATATAATAGTCAGAACACATTTTTTTGACAAAACCTGATTTTTCTATATATATGATGTTTTAATTTAAAAGTTAATTTTTTATTATTTTTAAATTGAATTAGATAAACATTAATTTATTTTATAGGTTCAAAACACCAAAATCTAGTAAGATGTGTTATTTTATATTTTATTAAAATATAAATGGATTAGTTAAAAAATATTTACCTAGGTAAAAAAGGTAAAAGTAAAAAACATAATAAAAAATGAATTCCAACATGTTTAAAACATGTTTTTAAATACTTTATTGACATTATATTGACTCAATATAATCCGATACTTCATTATTTGTAACGTTTGGAGTCTTTTATCCATTAATAGTGTAATGATGTCCTTGAAAATTAAAGGTTGTTCTCAAAAGTGCCCTTTTCTTCACTAAGAAAATGGGAAACTCCAACACCTTCATTCCACACACATTCATACAAATGACTTCTTAAAATAATTAATTTTTTATAATTCTACAATAATAACACAATTTAATAATCCTTTGGTCTTAATTATTTATCCTAATCCATTTATTTACAAATATACTTTCAAGATAATGTTGAATGTACCAAAGTGAGTAAAACATAATCCTTAACATTTTCTTCTTAATCATTATCTTACAAAAAAAAATTAACATAGTAATATAATAACATAATTAACTTTTTTATAATAATTTATTTTTATATTAATTGAATAACCTCTATTTATTAGTTAACCTCAACATATAAAAACAATATAATGGTAATCATGTGTTTTGTAGACTACTACTACTACTATAAATTAATTGTTATTAAAAAACATAAAAAAACTAAATAATATAATTATTATTTGATTATTATTATATTATACAATTACATAACAATAATCACCCATCGATATATAGTGTGTCAATGTTTGTGGTTGGTTTAACCACCTACTTGAATAATGTTGTAAAACTCTATCATGGATAACTATGGGAACTTAAATACTAATATTATTATAATTTAATAAAAAAAATTATTGTTTTATGGTTATATAAATGTTATATCTATTATTTAATTTTAAAAAAAAATATCTTCTTCCATCGCTAAAATTACTAAAGAAAGTCAACACCGATTAAATTTTCATACAAATATAATAAAACACTATGTAATAAATAAATATAATATGATTATAAATGGACCATATAAAATTAAATATATATTAATATGTTTCCTAATAAGTTATATAATAAACTTAATTTAATATTTAGAATGTTATAAACGTGAAAAGAGTGAATCTGGAATATGGTAAGGGTTTCCTCTGAAAGTTTCTTTCTTCAGGACTCATTTTATTTTATGCATTTAATTTCATTTAAATGGTGTTTCTGATACTAAATAGATTTATAATATCATGGATTTTATTTATTAATGGTATTTTTTCATCAAATTCAAGATATCACCTGCTTTCAAGTGATTTTTATCATAATGTTTTTTATGTAGTAAGGGTTTGTGCTCAGACAATTTTCTTCCATTGAGTTAAAAACGTTCTTATTAAACTCTATCATTATAAATTTTATTTATTATGACTAATTAATAAATATTATTGTAATTACACCTTCTTTTCTAGGGATCTAAAATTTTTTACTTATGACCTCATTATCAAATGATTCTTAACTAAACAATTATGCTTCTTATAATGTTTTATTTATATAAATTCCTTTTTCCTGAAAAATACTTCTTTTTATGTACAAATTTATTTTATATGGAATATAAAATGACTATTTATTATTTTATAACATGGATTATCCATTATTCATGAGTTTGAAGATCGATTTTATGCTCTCTCACCTTCAATGTTTTTTATTTAAATGGAACTCAAGCCATAAGGTTTCTATTTCCAACCTCATTTTAATATTGATACCTCTAAAATATATTAACCTATATGGGGAATTTTTATAGTGTTTAATTATAAGATCATAATCATTTTATTATCCACTAGTTTTCCTTGGTTAGATTTTCTTCTCTTTATATTTCATTAAAGTTGAAGTTTTATAATCTTATAAAGCGATGTTGTTTTCAATAAAAGTGTTTTATTATAGGGAATTATTTTTATGATAAACATCAAATTTTTTTATATATCCTTATATTTATTTAAAATTTTGAAAAAATTCCATTTTCAACTTCCTTGACCTTATTTGAAGACGTTTTAAAATAAAATAATTTATTGTTTTTGTGTGGGTATTTTTCAATAAAAATAATAACTTATTAACATTTTATGTGTGAACAAGTATTTTCACCACATTTTCAATTTTATGTTAAGCTTCCTATCTATGTTTTCATGGTCTCTAAATGGAATTATTTTTCTCTTGGTTTTTTTAAATATTTTTTTGAAATTTATTTCAAAAGATCAAGGGTATTTTTTCTTTCCAAATTCATTTTCCTATAAAACTATAAACATGTGTATTGATAAAAGTCATTGTGATTTGTAATATCTTATAATTGATCAAGGAAATTTTTCAAATGACACCATCCTACATATTACATTAGATGGAATATGAAATGTTTGTTTTTATTAGTGAAATGATTCATCATAGGCTTTGTGTTTTTTAACCACCCACCATGAATAGTAATAATTTTTATTATAATTACTTTGTTAGGTAAATACCCTATTTTCCATTTCTTTTATTTTAGGGCGATCACATAGATTTCATATATGAATTTATTAGGGAATTTTTTAAATAGACTCAGTACATTTTATCTATATAGTGTAGATACCCTATACCTTTTCATCTTAATTAAAGGATATTTACCTATAAAGTTACTAAATATCTTTGTGTTCCCATTTATTTTCTATGGGTGTATCATTTTATTCTCATTGATATAATTTTGAATTATTTTTAAAGGATATGAAAATAATTTTATTTCCATGGTTTTGGAATGATGTATTGAAATGAAATCCATTTTCTTTTCATGGGTTTTTAGGATGTAATGGAAAATTAATTCCATGTGGCATTAATATGTATGGATATTAATGGATGAGGTCATATATCACCCTCTAATGAATTGGATAGGGTTTCATATCACATGATATGATGAAATGTTTCATTAATTTTAGGCGGGAATATTTTTTCATAAGTTTTGTGTGTGAATGAGATGTTGAATGCTTTGTTCACAAGTTTCTTATGTGAGTGAGATGGAAGAGGATTTGTTTACAAGTTTTTGTGTGAACATGATTAAAAAAGCTTTATTTATAAGATTTTATATTCATATGGTTATGATGCATTTATATTATTCCATTATTTATAGGATATGATACATTTCTTTATTATATAATTGTTTTATGCTTATTCTAATTCTTATGTTATGAACTCATGTCCCTTTTTTATTAAATCATGTTTCCAAAATATTTTCATTTATGTTCTATGTTTTTTCAATATTTTTTCCATGATTTATGATTTATGATTTGTTGGGTATAACTTTATTATGTTTCATGATTATACTCATATGCACATATTATTCTCACTTATGATCTTTGATTGTAATGATTTATGTTTAACCTTAATGAGAATATGATCTAACCACTTTCTTCTCTTTTCTTTCCAGGGTTATAAAGATGATTATAATTTATGATATATATATATGGGAGTATAATGTGGCTTAATTATTGTATAAAATTCGATGGTTTTGTAAAATAAATTCTTATATTGTTAGTCTTTAAAGTCACTAAACTTTAAATTATCCATTTTGTGTAACTTTTTGTGTGATGGAATGGTTATTCTTGTAAAATAATGAAATAAATGTATATGTTTATCTTAGTTCACCATATTTGGTATCAAATAAGGGTTTAATTCTTTTTTAGGATTATTTTAGTTGTTTTTTTAGATTAGGATTAGATATAATTAGTGAAAACCAATTGGATAAGTATAAGGGTTAAGTCTAAGTATAGGATAACATAATGAAATTTTGATAAAGTTGATATTATGTGGTTTTCCTATCAATTAAATCCCTATTTGGATATTAAAAATTGGATGTATTTTTGGCACAAATGTTCCTATGGGTAATTACAATGAAGAGGAAAGTTTAGGTATTAAATCAACTGTGAAATTTTTAATGACAAAGTAGTATTAACAAACACATATAAAGACACTCCATTGGTTTATGATTTGGATAATTCACATGTTATTTATAAAACCGTTATAAAGGATTTGAACATATTTATAATAAATTTTATGATGTGAAAAAAATAGAAAAATTGTAATGGAATTCCTAGGATTTAATGAAGAGAGTCAAATGTTGAATCAAAAGTATCATATGTTATGGAAACAAATGGTGTAATTGGAGAAGACATGTTTTTATTAAAGTTTTTATATTAGTATTTTGGATATTTTCATGACTATTTTGGTTTAGTTTTTTGTTGAAAATAGATCACAAGAATGAAGTTGAAGAAGGTACGTATCTAGAAACCCCCATGAATTATAACCAAATAAGTGAGCATACTTAAATATATAAATCTTATTATATTCTTGATATGATGGAAAAGTTAATTTTATTTTATTATATAAGGTAATGAGGTTGATATTATAGTATAAATTAAATATTTATTCTCTTATATATTTTAATTAGTGAAGTGATATTTATTGATGACATTTTGGTATATTCAAAAATTTATTAAGGATTATATGAAACATCTAAAGATTATTCTTCTACATTTTTCCATTACATGTTTCAAATAAATATTAAATAGTATCAATAACATTGATAATTTATTGCATGGAAAGGTTAAATTTTTAGAGATTACTATTGAAGAACATATGTCTCAATGATGGACAAGTTATAGGTTTAGTGTATGTTTGATGTCATAATAATAAAGGGTTGGGTTATTTAGAAAATTTATGGCATGTAGTATCGATATACTTGTGATTGGTGATAATTCATGATACATTTTGTGATTATTATTAAATTTTTGTGATTATGGTATGTATTTTATAGTGTTTTATTTCATTAAATAATCAAAAATATCATTTTAGGTTTAAAGATAGATTTAACTTTTAAAAGAATTTATGATATCTTTTTGGTTTTATGACTTATACACATAGATTTTTTTGGTAAAGGTGTACTCTCTAGAATTTATTATTAAGATATAAATAATTAATATTGTTTGAGTAAAGATAAGTATGTTGATCTAACATATGATGGTAAATTAGATATAACATTGAAATTTATATCTACAATAACAAGTTTGTTAAGAATAATCACATCTAACTTAATCCATGAGTAATAATTAATATTGTGAGGATACAATTTAATTAATGGGTGTATAATTAAATGATCTTAGATTTTAGATCCTTTAAAATTCATCTTATGTTTTATAACATTTCTTACACCTAAAACCTAACATAAATGTGCCAAAAAATATTGGATGATGATAATTAATAAAACTATGATAAACCTCTATGATAGTAAATAAATTAAAAAATTATCATTAAAGGATAAATGATTAATATGATTTAATATTGAATAGGTTTCTTTCAATAAAATTAGTTTTAATTATATTTTTTATTTTCATTTAAAAATTAATTTATAAATATTATAATATAAAATAGACAAAAGTAATGTAATTTTTAGATTTATAATAACAATATTTTATTAAGGATTTTTTTAGGATTTTTTTTCAATATAAAATTATTTTTTTAACTTTATAAAACCCATATATATCATTTTGGAAACATAAGTAATATGGTATTGTAAAAACTTTTTTTATTCTTTTATATCAAAACTTAATTTTCCTCATTGGTTGAAATTAGATGTATCATAATAGATTTAATATTTTTGACTAAATTTATCCAATTATATAATATGTTCTATTTAAATTTTTGGAATAGATTTATGATTAAAATAATAATGTTAATGACCCTGATAATGGTAAAATTGTTATTTTCAAAGTATTTTTTTATTAATATTGTGTAATTTTTATCTAATTATTTATAATAATATATTTTAAATTATGAATAATATTTAATTCTTAAACTAATATATATATTAAATTAATATACATTTAATTGGTAGCCAGTTATAAATAATATTAAAAACATAAAAAGATTTAAACGCCATTATCCCACAAAATTCATTTTTTATATATAATATGGTTTAATATAAAATTTAATTTACACATATTTAGAAATTTAAATATATTAAATTGCAATTATATTTAGCTTAATAATTCCTAAATTTGGTATATGTGTTATTTTATATATTTATTAAAACATAAATTATGTAGTTAAAACTTGTTACCATGGTAAAAAAAGTTAAATGGAAAACCAAAGAACAAATGACTTCCAACATGTTTAGAAAATGTTTTTCAATACTTTTTTAACGATATATTTTCCAATATCAACCAAAAACTCCACTATTTCTAAATTTTGGAGTATTTCATCCTTGAATGGATTAATGATAACATAGAAAATTAAACGGTGTTCTCAGAAGTGACATTTTCTTCACTTCTAAAAGGGGACACTTCGACCAATTCATGCCACACACATTACTTTTAATTACTACCTAAAAATAATCCATTTTTATCATACTATAATAATATCTCAACTTCATAAGACATTTTTCAATTATGTATCCAAATCCCATTTTTTCCCATGAGACATTCAAGAAAAGAGTCAAATGTTCCGAAGTGAGTACTACATAATCGTTAACATTTACTTTTTAATATTTCTATTCAAAACATATACTTACTATTGTAATATGGTAAAATAAATATCATTATTATAATTTATCACTATTATATTAGTGTAAAAAATTTTATTTATTAATTTTCATCCCCTTATAAAAATAAAAGAACATTAATCGTGCATTGTGTGGACAACCGCCTCTACAAAGTAACATTTTTTGTTTTCTGTATTAATTTTACTTCCTTATCCAAAACAATTAAAATATGATTCACCAATATAATAAAATATAAATAATATCATTATTATTATATTATAATGATATTATACACTTCCATAACCATACTCACCCATCGCGATATAGTGTGTTAATGTTTGGGGTTTGTTTAACCACCTACTTTAACAATGTTGTAATAATCTATAATAGATGACTATGGGAACATAAATAAATATTTTAATTTAATTTAATATTAAAATAATTATTGTATTATAATTCTTGAATATTTATATTAATTATTTAAATTATTTTTAAAATATATCTTTGGAACACTAAAACTATTGGAATAAGATGACGCCAATTAAATTCCCACACAAACATAAGAAAAGACTATAAAATAAAGAAATAGAAAATGAAAATAAATAGTTTATATTAAATTAAATAATGAATAAAATGTTGTATAATAAATTTAAATTTATTTTTTTGGAATTTACGCATGTTTGAAGAATGAATCTGGAACAAGTCAAGGGTTTCTTCTCAAAATTCCCTTTTTGAGAAACATTTTATTTTATACACCAATTTTTATTTAAATATTTTGTAAACATCCTATTGGAAATATAAAATCATTAATTTTATTTATTAATTGTCTTTATTAATGGTATTTATTATTAAACTTCAATCTCTCTCTATTTTAGGGAGTCTTTTAGAATGCTTCTTAAGTAGTAAGGGTTTGTTCTAACAAAATTTTCGTCCATTGAGTTACAAACATTCTTAGTGTACTATATTTTTCAGTGTTTGATTTATTCTAATTGATGTATAATTTATATTATATTTCCTCCATATTTTTATTGATCTATAATTAATTTTTATGACCTATTTACCAAATCATTATGACCTCAAATATTATACTCCTTTTAATGGTTTCTTGGCCTCAATTTCTATTTCTTAAGGCATACTCCATATTTTTCACCAATTTATTTCATATGGTGTTTGAACTATCCATTTTTGATGTTATAACATGAATTATCCTTTATTATTGATATTTTAAGTTCACTTTAAATATCTTAATCCTTTAATAAGTTTTATTTAAATGTCATTCAAGTCATATGGTTTTAATTTCCAACCTCATTTTAAAATTGAGACCTCTCAAATATGATAACTCATTTAGGGATCTTTTATAATGTTTCATTATAATATCATGAATATTTTATTCGCTTCTAGTTATACTTGGTGAGGTTTTTATTCCCTTTACCTTTTTTAAGATGGATATATTATAATCTTTTAAAGCGATATGGTTTTAAATAAAAGTGTTTTGTAAAAGGAAATTACTTTTATGCTCGACTCTATGTTTTCTTAGAAATCCCAATATTTATTTCAAAAAAATTAAATGTGAATTTTCAGCTACCATAACCTTTTTTTAGATGTTTTAATATAAAATCATTTAATTTATTCTATATGGAACATTTACCATTTTTCCTTTGAACATGTATTTCCCCTGTATTTTTCATATTATGTGAAGCTAACCCTCAATGTTTTCATGTTTTATAAATGAAATTAATTTTATCTTAGTTTTATAAAATATTTAATTAAAAATTATTTCATGATATCAATGGTATTTATTATTAACAAAATGATTTTTTTTTCTAAAACTCTTAAAAAAATTCAATAAAGTCATTTTTATTCGATATATCTTATGATTGATCAAGGATATTATATAAATGATAGCATATTACATATTTCTTTTGATGGATTATGAATCAATATTTTTCATTATTGAAAAGAAAATTCCCTACCTTTATGTTTCCTAGCCACCTATCATGAATAGGCAATGCATTTACATTGTGAATACCCTAGTTTCCATTTATTTAATTAAAAGGTGTCCACCTAGATTTCATACATCTATTGATTGTGGAAAATTATTGAATAAACCACATACATTTCATCTATGCATTGTAGATATCCTATAACTCATCGTCTTAATTAAAGGTTATTTACTTATAAAGTTATGGAAATCTTTAGGTATACATTTATTTTCCATAGGTTTATCATGTTATGATTACATATGGAATTTTGAATGTCTTCTAAAATGATATGCAACCAATTTTATTTCTATATGTTAATTTTAATATCTTTAAATGAAATCAATTTTCTTTTCAGGGTTTCTATATGATGTGATGAATAATTTATTTCAGGTGGTAATCATATGTATGGATAATGATGGGTTGTAATGAACAATATTTTCAACAAAGTATGAGTCACTATTTTTTCAATTTGAATTCTTTAAATGTCCCAAATATTGATGTTTAATCAATTAACATATGTCATGGGGGATTCTAAGGCTCATTCAAAGCCTGAAACCCCAAAATATGAAAAATAGAATGGTTCACATGGTTTGTATAAATTTGTGTGCCCTCGGGTGTGTGGTCATGTGGCTGGTTGCAGGTATGGAACAGAGCCATTCTATTTGGTTTTTTCATGATACGTAAAATTGTGTTTTTAGCCTTGTGGGGTTCCCTCCTCTAAAGACAATCGTTCATGGTTTGTGCACGAGTTGACTAACCATGCACATAAACCATACAACCCTATATATTGGGTTGAAATGACCATTTTTCCACCACCCCCATCTTATGTTTTAAGTATTTTTATACTTTCCTTCCTCCCCCAGGAGAACAAACCCTCTCCTCTTCTTTTTTTTGGGATTGAGAACACCTAATATGGGAATTGAATTATCTTCTCTATACGGTGTCTATTCTACGATCCTTTGAAAGCTACAAATCCATCTCGGTAAGATCCCCTAGTCTCTCTTATCCTATTTGAGTTTATCTTTCCATCTATTATGATATTTAGAAGTAGACTATCCTTCCTTATTTTCACATAATTGGACCATTTCTCAGATCTCTTCCAACCTAATTTGAATATGATTTCAATATCAAGTGAGGCATCATCTACAACCCTAATACACGTGGTCAAGTTGTTTTAATGATGAGTTTTTTTCATTTTGTAAATATGTCATCTTTTTGTATGTTTATCTTTGTTGATAATCTATTTTATATCGATTCCTTCATGTCTAATTAAAAATTTCTTCTAGATACATCTAAATCGAACCTTTTTTTGTTCTTTAGAGGCTACAAATACACTATATGGTCACTCCATGGGTGTACCACTTGAAATTGACCATTTTGGCCAATTAGATCGAAGTTTCCATAACAAAATTTAGCTTTAGTATTTTTTTATAAATTAAATTTACCTTGGATAATGTGTATTAAATGTAATCCTATACACCCCTTAGGTGGGTGGCCCATTTTTAGTTGGAATTTCCAAAGTGGGAATATACCTTATTTACCATGATACTTCCCCTTAACACTTGAGCCCTTGAAATGAAATTTCCATGTCTCAATGAGTTAAATGAATTGGTTAAGGTAATTGGACTTGTTTATATATGATGGATTATTAAAGATGGTGTAATACCTTAAATAAAATGACCATGAAACCTTTCCCTTAAAACATGATCCTTATGAGTGTGTTTTCATGTTTTGGTAATTTGAATCAGTTGGTTTTATTTGAAATTTATAAATAATGTTGAGTTTTGTTATTAAATTGAATAAAATTGGTTTAAATGTAATTACCATAGGTATTCTTAGGAAATTCCCCCTTTTATGCTTTCTTAATTGCTTCATATGCAATGTAATGTTTATATAGAATTGAACTAGGTTAATGACATACATAATAGAGTATTCCTAATGTAATATGATTTAAATGTTTATACATATTACATATATATATGGGATATTAAAAAAATGGATGGATGGTAGGTAAATACCAATGCCAGTTATGATCATAATAAGCCTTTATAGATGCATGGAATGATGGTAAAGGATTCAGCGGAGCATGGAGTGTCACGATCCCTTGCATCAGGTGTTGAGTATGGCATCTTGCACCAGTGCTACTATGAGTACTTTGGGTTGGGGCACAATAATTCCATTATAGAGTGTTGCATGGCGGTTCACTCGTCATATTGAGTGTTGCAGTATGGAATCTCTCACTCTATTGGGATATAGGGAATGTACCCTATCATTTGTGATTTTAGACTTGTTAGACTGGTCATGGATGTATGTGAGTTACTTCCTAGTCTATCCAGTACTAGTATTCCAGGTATATGGACATTAAGTGTCCTAAATCACTTGGTTCATATAAGTGGATGCAATATATAAGTAAACTATATATATTATTACTTATCTTATATGTATATGTAGTGACATGATCATACATATTCTATCCATGGTCTGAAGCATGTAGACCCACCAGGTGTCCTATAGGAACCTGAGTAGGTTGTTTATTTATTTCAGTATTTAATTACAATTCTAACTGTACATGCACACTTTTTAGTTATGAGAACTACTAATATTACACACAGACTTCATTGGTGGTGGCCTATTGAGATTTTTAACTCACAAAATTCTTAAAGAGCCCTTATAACATGAGAATATTATCTTCTGATAGGTATGGATAAGGGAAAGAGACCTTCTAAAGGTTGCTAGTTTGTAATGCCTTTGATGGAACTTACAGTCAAAGGATCAAGCATTCCTTCGAGATGCTTATGGGCTGCTTTTGTTTCTTTTTTACTTTTTATAATGCATAACTATATACCTATTCACATATTTCCTTTTGTATTGTACCATGACATGCATAATTTATTAACACTACCTTAGAGTCTTTTGGGTTACATTATTTAGTTGTTTTGTTTTATTTATATTTTTTTGCTTAACTCTTTATTTATCTATTATGGTTATGCATTTTGTAGATTTTGTCTATTTATTTATATGCTTCTACTACTAATTATTATTGGATGTATCTTTTTTGATACTCTAACATGAGGGTATAGTCTCTCCAATGTACCATGCTTACACATTCATTTCTAATCAACTGCCACTCTCATACGGGGAGGTGAACATGAGGCCATGTGACCCACTGGCTCGAGACATGGGTTAAGTGTATAAGGCCCCAGCCTTAAACCTTACTTAATCTTGAGTTATTACAAGATTACACATTGAGGATCTTTTCAGGTTTAGAGTTTTAGAGAAATAGATCATAAAACCTTCATTACATTCCACATTTAAACAAAGTGGTTACATAAATATTGTATTCATTTTTTCCCATCAATGGAAACATATTTAAAATAAAACATGTATTCTTTCTTGACACTTCCTCGACACTATCATCATATCATGTACCTTTCCCTTGACCTGTGAAAAACATTTCAAAAAACTTGGGATGAGCATAAAAATCTCAGTAAGGGTTATAAAAAAATGGAAAGGAAACATGAGTTCATATATACATAAGAATGAAATCATACTTTACCCATAAAACATAGGCACTTTAACATACCTCATCAAATCATGAATAAATCATAGAAATCATAAGACATAAAAGGTAACTTGAGGCATTCATAAATTTCTTACGTAGGGAGTAACCCTCTTGGTTACATTTGGAATACCCACCACAGTATATTCCCTAAATCTCTTCGGAGAAACCTTAATGATTCCCTCCTTCGCTTTACCCAATGAATTGAAGATCTATATCAGGTTCACCCGCCATTAGTTTATCATGGAACCACCCGTATTCATAATAATGCCCAAGAACCTCAACATAATCGTATCACATAAAACATGCATAAAAGAAACATAACATTTCCACCTTTCAATCACAAGATATCAATACAACACATTGATATAAAAACAATATGAAAACCATTTTCAATACCAAAATAAAAGAAAAGTAAAACATGGTATTTATTTTTCTTTTAAAAAAAGGTATGGCTTGTAGAGGAAGCTGAAACTCAAATAATGGTCACGGCAGCGGAGAAGTCGTTGTCGCCGCATACATACGACAAATACATTCCCTTTTGTCATTTAGTAAATGCTTCGTATAAAAAATATTCCTTTTTAATAAACGTAAAAGTCAAATGGGTTTATACACCGTATAAAAGAAGGTTGTGTATAAAACAAAATATGCATCAATGAAAGGAGATTGAGATGAAGTCCCATACAAAGATGGTATCCTTGGATTAAGGATAAATCAATTATATAATTATGTGTGACAAATGAATACACGAAATATAAGTGGATATTAAGTATAAAACAATCAGAGGATATTCACACATATTCATAGGATGACATATTCAAGGAGTACAAGTTTATCCCAAAGAATCAAATTTGGGTTAAGAAGTTCCCTTGCAAAAATTTGACAGCCTAACGGCGTCACTACAAAATTGAGAGATAAAAGGGTATATCATCACATGGACATAAAATTTAAATCAATAAGGATATATAAGAACATATCCCAACATAATATTATGTGAATTAAAATACATAACAAAATAAGTCTTTTAAAAATAGGAGGGTGAAAGGTTCCCTTACCGACATGGGTATCTTTCAAGACATGCACCCCGTGAAAGAAGGACAATACAACATTGATGTAAATACTCATAAATGAAAGTGTATTACACAATGAGTAAAATAATGGGCAGTACATACACCAATCAAAGGAAATTGTGGAAAATGTAGCATAAATCTCATGGGAATAAAAGTGAGATGAAAAATCCCTCACGAAAACTCGGCAGCCTAACGGCGCCACTTAAAACTTACAAAACTGGATCGATGAGATAAAATAGGGTCTCTCATCATATTAACATAATTTTTAATGAAATAGGAATATAAAAGAACATCCCCCAACATAACAAAAAGGAGCTTAAAATAAGTGACATAAAGGAGAGTACTTAAAAAGAATGAGAGAGGTTAGATCTCTTACGAAAATTCTGCAGCCTAACTGCGACACTCAAAACTTCCAAAATGGATTGATGAGAGAGAATAGGGTCTCTAATAATATTAACATAAAAATTACAGTAGTATTAATATAAAAGAACATCCCGATCACAAAAAAGATGAGCTTAAAAGGAATGACATAAAAGAGTGTACTTAAAAAGAAAGAGATGGGTAGGGTCCCTTACCTCATGTCCAACTTGTCTTGTTCGTTTCTTTATATTCCTGAATAATAAACATTGGCCAATTTATAATTGTTTAAGGACCTCCTATAAATATTATTATTCAGTTCATATCACATATTTTAATGTTATAATAATTGGTTAATAATATGAGTTCATATCAGACGTTTTTGTCAATGTTTGGTACATGAGTCAAAAATTGAACTTGTTGGAAAATAATTTTGCATCTAGTTATAGGTAATCATATCCAGAATAGTATTTATGTTTTAAATATCATATATATCCATTATATATTCATTTTATACTATTCCATATCATTTGGAGATAAAAATTAAAAGCACCGTTCATGGAGACGGTAGGTCATACGTACGCATGAATGCTACTTTCATTTTTTGTCATATTAATGGAATTAAAACAAAATGAGATATATATATATATATATATATATATGTTATAATTCCAGAATGATATCGATAATTTAGATGTAATATATTACATATATATCCATTATATATATGTACTTATAATAGTACATAACATTTTGAGATAAGAAATGAAATGTACTGTTCATGGAGACGGTAAGTCGTACGTACGCATGAACGCTAAATCCATTTCTATTTCATATTTAATGGAATTAAAACATAATTATATATAATATTATTTTATTTCCAGTATGGTATCATATAAAATATCATTAAATATATCCTTTATACGTACCACATATGGTATTAATGAATCAAATCACTTTGAGGGGGCGGTAGTCCGCACTTCCTTAAATGAAGATATCACGTTTACCCATAATGGAAACCATAAAGGTATACCATAAATGAAAAATACAGTAGCTTAAGTAAAAAATAAACATATTATATATCATATATAAATATAGTGTAATCTTAATGGCCACCTTTGAAGGTGTTAGGAGAATGTTGAACAATCATCGTTTCGTGAGACAGAAATTCGCCATCCACAGAAACAGTATGTTCTTTAACGATTAGATGTATGTCTGTGTAAGTTTATCTCGAATCCTTCTTATAAAAACAACTTAGTATATTTAATATACTGCATTTGTTACAAAATAAATGAATAAAAATAGTTTAGGGGTTTGGAGAAGCAAAATAAAACAAAAGGACACAAGTGAAGACATTACCTTAAATTCGGGTAACTCCCTTTGGTTTGAGCTCAAAGGCTTATTTGGGAAGACTTCTGCCCAATGTGAGGCTTCAAGGAGTTAGATAGGGATGTGTAGAGACAAAATGGGCAGGGGTTTGCCTATCCAAAGGCTTTGGAAGTGTGGTTAAGGAGGTAGAGGTAGGGGCCTTTTATAAGAGGAGAGGAGGGGAACTCTTGGAAAGTAAGGAAATGTTACATTATTTTAGAATGAGTTTCGGATATTAATTGTCCCACATTGATGTGTTTATAGAATAAGGTGATAAGGGTTCTAAATCCATCCATCCAATAGGTTTTTTACATGTGTAGGTCTTAGATTTTACATTATCTTTTCATTTTATTTAAATCGTTAAATAATGAGGTCATCGTTGCATCATTATGATGTCATAAATAATTTAATTTATTGAATGTCTAAAAATTATAAACAAAATACTATGATGTAGGAAATCTTTTTAGCTTTCCAATTAATATTTATAGTCAAAACTCTGACTTGTATAACCCCATGTAAAAAATTGGTTTAGTAAAACAACTCATGTTTGGGTCATTTTTACTTTAACATTAAATAAAAAGGTATTTATGTCATTTTCCAACCAAAGTGGCTCCATGGGGTCCCCAAGTTGACCCATGGATTTTATTGGTCGGCCATGACTCATCCAATCAAGGTAGGACATGTGTCTAGGTCATTTCATTTTATTAAAACATTATTCTTACCTTAAACTACACTAATTACCTCTAATCGCGATTAAAAACTTAATAAGTTACTATTCACCAAAAAATTATTTTAATCTCATTGAACCACATTTTACTTCTTAATGAAAACCATGTATGTCGGATTTTTGAAATTAAAAACACAAAGATGACAAATTTTCATTTAAACGGAAAATCTGTTTTTATAAGTACCACTTAGTGATTTCACTATTCATCAAAAATTGAAGTTTTTCAGAAAATTTCCAAAAATTCACCCAAAGCTATATTTGATATTCAAAATTCAAAAATGATGTCTATTTTAAAAAATTCAAAACATATATGTTTCATTAATTAATTTAATAATTAATTCCCACTGTCAAAACAAATAGCGTGTTTTTAGGAAACAAAATGTATCAAAAGATTGACTCTAGTTTTAGTCCGATTTCAAAATGAAATTAATTCCAATGACCACTATTGGATTAAATGGTAAAAATATATTATAACTTCACTTTAAAACCAATTAAAAAGATAATATAATCATATAGAAAAATTATATTAAAAAGAGGTTTTAAATTAAAATACAACATTTTTCACTATTCATTAAAAATTGAACTTTTTCGGAAAAATCCCAAAACATTACACAAAGTAATTTTTGATGTCCCGATTCTAAAGAAGAATTTTATTTTGTCAAATATAACACATAAAATTGTCAAAAAGTGTATTTAAAAGAGGTTCTCCATCAAAAGGTGGTTAATCGACCTTTTAAAGAATATTAGAATGTTTACGCTTAAAATTGGATTCATTCGCATTTTTAATCATCTAACATTTATTGTAAAAAGTAAAAATATTTGACAAACATATATAATCATTTTTTAGTTAGTTCTATTCATTCCTGCCATCACAATAGCTAGGCGTTAACTACCATTTAAAATGATATTATTTTATTATTAGAGTGCAACGTAATATTTCAAAGGAACTCGTTGTTGTGTATTGGGTAAGCCATCGAGCACAGCGTTCCCTTTAAATTAATATTGACATTTTATTCACAAATAGGGATAAATATAAAAATTTCATATTCTTTATTTACCTGGGGTATTACATCCTTCCCTCCTTTTGGGAATTGCATCCTCGCAATTTTTAAAATTGGGCTTGGAAACTTCATTGAAAATCCCACATCGGAACAAGAGTCAGTAAAACAATAACTTTAAAATAAAGAAAGATAAGTACAAAGGTCACCCGAGTTAACCCATTCTAGGATTCCAAATATTAAAATATGGACATGGAGGAAAAAACAAAGGGTCATGTTTTGATGGAGAGTGATAGTAAACATGTCTAGAAGAAAGTTAACCATAAGAAAATCACAAACTTGTGATGGGTTAAACGGTATTCGATTCCCCAGTAGGAAAAGTTAACAGAAAACATATTTGTTTTAAGTTACTTTTTATTGAGGAATTTATTCATAAGGAAACATAATTACTTATCATTTTGACTTTCAACTTTTATTAGATTTCTTACACAAACTCATACTTTCCCTAAAAGATGAGTATTTAGTAAGACTTGTTCACATTAAGAGTACTATAATCAACTTCTAGAGGATCACCTAATCCACAAAAGAGAATTATATACTTCCCATATCTTTAGCCCTTAACCAAAACCAAAACCAAAAAGGTTAGTACAAGATCAGATAATACCCAAAAAGGATAATCTTTTAAAAAAAACAAATCTATTCTTAATCTCCAAAATTTATCAAACAATACCCAAAGTTCAACAAAGATCATTGAATAAACAAATTGTCCATAAAATACTTCAAAGTAAACCAAACTAAGATTGAAACCAAAATATTTGAAGGATTTAGTCTCATATTCTTCCAAGTTAAATCATAACATTTATCTCCAAACAACATCAGTTGCTCCTAAAGTCTCTTATTGAAAAGTAATTAACCTAATCACATATCCTCTATGATAGGTTAATAAATTTCCATAGATAACCCAAAATCAACTTACTCTTAATTCATAAAATCATCTAACTAAAAAGAATCAATCAAACTAACCAGGGACTTCACTTAGTCTAGTGGTAGGCGAAAAATACCAGTCGCACTTTTGTTGTGGGTTCAATTCCCGTAGCTTTGTCCGACACGACGGGTTGTCACACGGTCTGCGTGTTGTCCTTTTTCCAAAACTACATAATTCTTAAAAAATTCCCCAAAACGAGATAAAATCTTCAAAAATGATCATAACATATTTTAACCTCAATTTTATCTCATTCCTTTCATTTTCCATCATATCACAGAGTAACCCATAATTACCTAAAAAGTAAGGATCATATAAACCCTAATGGTTACCTTAATAATTATTACCTGAACTTCCACATCGAGTTGGCCATCTCGTACATGATGCATTATAGAACATACCAAGGTACAAGTGGTTGATCATGACTCCTTGATAGTTGGTTTAGAACAACCACGAGTTTCCTTATTGAAAACCCCATTTCATCCAGTCTCTTAATCAGAGAAACACCACAGTTTCCTTCAAACCTATTGTAACTTTGGTGCCTGCTAGATCCATCCATTCACTAAAAACAGAAATATCAGTGTGATTATATCAACAAAAACATCATGTAATAATGAGGAAGATAACCACTAAGATATAATTACTCATTCACTTTATCTAAAACTAGGACTCTTTCTGAAATCCTAACCATTATGGTAATGTCACTTATGCTTAGAGGATACCCTAACCTCTAAAGTTATCTAAACTGACCTCTGATACCAACTATAAGGCCCCAGCCTTAAACCTTACTTAATCTTGAGTTATTACAAGACTACACATTAAGGATCTTTTCAGATTTATATTTTTAGAGAATTAGATCATAAAACTTGCATTACATTCCACATTTAAACAAAGTGGTTACATAAAGATAGTATTCATTTTTTCCCATCAACGGAAACATATTTAAAATAAAAACGTGTATTCTTTCTTGGAACTTCCTTAACACTATCATCATATCATGTACCTTTCCCTTGACCTGTGAAAAACATTTCAAAAAACTTGGGATGAGCATAAAAAGCTCAGTAAGGGTTATAAAAAAAATGGAAAGGAAACATGAGTTCATATATACATAAGAATTAAAACATAATTTACCCATAAAACATAGGCACTTTAACATAACTCATCAAATCATGAATAAATCATAGAAATCATAAGACATAAAAGGTAACTTGAGTCATTCATAACATTCTTACGTAGGGAGTAACCCTCTTGGTTACGTTTGGAATACCCACCACAGTATATTCCCTAAATCTCTTCGGAGAAACCTTAATGTTTCACTCCTTCGCGTTACCCAATGCATTGGAAAGCTATATCATGCTCACCTGCCCTTATTTTATCATGGAACCACCCATCTTCATAATAATGCCCAAGAACCTCAACATAATCATATCACATAAAACATGCATAAAGGAAACATAACATTTACACCTTTCAATCACAAGATATCAATACAACACATTGATATATAAACATTATGAAAACCATTTTCAATACCAAAATAAAAGAAAAATAAAACATGGTATTTATTTTTCTTTTAAAAAAAGGTATGGCTTGTAGAGGAAGACGAAACTCAAATAATGGTCACGGTGGCGGAGAAGTCGTTGTCGCCGCATACGTACAACAAAAACATTCCCTTTTGTCGTTTAGTAAACAATTCGTATAAAAAAGATTCCTTTTTAATAAATGTAAAATTCAAAGGGGTTTATACACCATATAAAAGAAGGTTGTGCATAAAACAAAATATGCCTCAATGAAAAGAGATTGAGACGAAGTCCCATACAAATATGTTATCCTTGGATTAAGGACAAATCAATTACATAATTATGTGTGACAAATGGATATATGAAATATAAGTGGATATTAAGTGTAAAAAAATCAGAGGTTATGCACACATATTCATAGGACGACATATTCAAGGAGTACAATTTTATCCCAAAGAATCAAATTTGGGTTAAGAAGTTTTTTTGCAAAACTTTGACAGTCTAACGGCGTCACTACAAAATTGAGAGATAAAAAGGGTATCTCATAACATGGACATAAAATTTAAATCAATAAGGATATAGAAGAACATATCCCAAAATAATAGTGTGTGAATTAAAAGACATAACAAAATAAGTCTTTTAAAAAGAGGAGGGTGAAAGGTTCCCTTACCGACATGAGTATCTTTCAAGACATGCACCCCGTGAAAGAAGGACAATACAACATTGATGTAAATACTCATAAATGAAATTATATTACACAATGAGTAAAATAATGGGCAGTACATACACCACTCAAAGGAAATTGTGGAAAATGTAGCATAAATCTCACGGGAATAAAAGTGAGATGAAAAATCCCTTACGAAAACTCGACAGCCTAACGGCGCCACTTAAAACTTACAAAAATGGATAGATGAGATAAAATAGGGTCTCTAATCAAATTAAAATAATGTTTACAGAAAGAGGAATATAAAAGAACATCCCCCAACATAACAAATAGGAGCTTAAAATAAGTGACATAAATGAGAGTACTTAAAAAGAAAGAGAGAGGTTAGATCTCTTACGAAAATTCGGCAGCCTAACGGCGCCACTCAAAACTTCCAAAATGGATTGATGAGAGCGAATAGGGTCTCTCATAATATGAACATAAAAATTAAATTAGAATTAATATAAAAGAACATCCCGATCACAAAAAATATGAGCTTAAAAGGGATGACATAAAAGAGTGTACTTAAAAAGAAAGAGAGGGGTAGGGTCTCTTACCTCAAGTCCAACTTGTCTTGTTCGTTTCTTTATATTCCTGAATAATAAACTTTGGTCAATTTATAATTTCTTAAGGACCTTATATAAATATTATTATTCCGTTCATATCACATATTTTAATGTTATAATAATTGGTTAATAATATGAGTTCATATCAGACGTTTTTGTCGATGTTTGGTACATGAGTCAAAAATTGAACTTGTTGGAAAATAATTTTCCATGTAGTTATAGGTACATCATATCCAGAATAGTATTGATGTTTTATATATCATATATATCCAGTATATATTCATTTTATACTATTCCATAGCATTTGGAGATAAAAATTAAAAGTACCATTCATGGAGACGGTAGGCCGTACGTACGCATGAACGCTACTTTCATTTTTTGTCATATTAATGGAATTAAAACAAAATGAGAGAGATATATATATATATGTTATAATTCCAGAATGATATCCATAATTTAGATGTAATATATTACATATATATCAATTATATATATGTACTTATAATTGTACATAACATTTTGAGATAAGAAATGAAATGTACCATTCATGGAGACGGTAAGCCGTACATACGCATGAACGCTACTTCCATTTCTATTTCATATTTAATGGAATTAAAACATAATGATACATAATAGTATTTTAATTCCAGTATGGTATGATATATAATATCATTAAATATATCCTTTATACGTACCACATATGGTATTAACGAATCAAATCACTTTGAGGGGGCGGTAGTCCGCACTTCCTTAAATGAAGATATCGTGTTTACCCATAATGGAAACCATAAATGTATTCCATAAATGAAAAATAAAGAAGCTTAAGTAAAACATAAACATATTATATATCATATATAAATATAGTGTCATCATAATGTCCACCTTTGAAGGTGTTAGAAGAATGTTGAACAATCATCGTTTCGTGAGGCAGAAATTCGCCATCCACAGAAACAGTATGTTATTTAACCATTAGATGTAGGTGTGTGTAATTTTAGCTCGAATACTTATTATAAAGACATCCTAGTATATTTAAGATACTTTATTTGTAACAAAATAAATGAATAAAAAGAGTTTAGGGGGCTGGAGAAGCAAAATAAAACAAAAGGACACAAGTGAAGACATTACCTTAAAATCGGGTAACTCCCTTTGGATTGAGATAAAAGGCTTCCTTGGGAAGACTTCTTCCCAACGTGGGGCTTCAAGGAGTTATAGAGGGATGTTTAGAGACAAAATAGGCAGGTTTTGGCCGAGCCGAAGGCTTTGGAATTGTGGGTAAGGAGGATAGGTGGGGGCCTTTTATAAGAGGAGAGGAGGGGCACTCTTGGAAAGTAAGGAAATGTTACATTATTTTTGAATGGGTTTCGGATATTAATGGTCCCACATTGATGTTTTTAGAGGATAAGGATATAAGGGTTTGAAATACACCCATCCAATAGGTTTTGGACATGTTTAGGTCTTATATTTTACATTATCTTTCCATTTTATTTAAATCGTTAAATAATGAGGTCATCGCTGCATCATCATGATGTCATAAATAATTTAATTTATTTAATGTCTAAAAATTATAAAAAAAATACTATGATGTAGTAAATATTTTTATCTTTCCAATGACTATTTATAGTAAAAAATATGACTTGTATAACCCAATGCAAAAATTGGTTTAGTAAAACAACTCATGTTTGTGTCATTTTTACTTTAACATTAAATAAAAAGGTATTTATGTCATTTTCCAACCAAAGTGGCTCCATGGGGTCCCAAAGATGACCCATGGATTGTATTGATCGTCCATGACTCATCCAATGAGGGTAGGACATGTGTCTAGGTCATTTCATTTTATTAAAACATTATTCTTACCTTAAACTACACTAATTACCTCTAATCGCGATTAAAAACTTAATAAGTTACTATTCACCAAAAAAAAATTTTAATCCCATTGAACCACATTTTACTTCTTAATGACAACCATGTATGTCGTATTTTTGAAATTCAAAACACAAAGATGAAAAAATTTCATTTAAACGGAAAATCAGTTTTTATAAGTATCACTTAGTGGTTTCACTATTCATCAAAAATTAAAGTTTTTCGGAAAATTTCCAAAAATTCACCCTAAGCTATATTTGATATTACGAATTCAAAATTTATGTCTATTTTACAAAATTCAAAACATATAATTTGCATTAATTAATTTAATAATTAATTCCCGCTGTCAAAACAAATAGCGTGTTTTTATGAAACAAAATGTATCAAAAGATTGACACTAGTTTTAGTCCGATTTCAAAGTGAAATTAATTACAACGACCACTATTGGATTAAATGGTAAAAATATATTCTAATTTCACTTTAAAACCCATTAAAAAGATAATATAATCATATAATTAAATTAGATTAAAAAGATGTTTTGAATTAAAATACAACATTTTTCACTATTCATTAAAAATTGAACTTTTTCGAAAAAATACCAAAAATTTACACAAAGTAAATTTTGATGTCCCGATTATAAAGAAGAATTTTATTTTTTCAAATATAACAAATACAATTGTCAAAAAGTGGATTTAAAAGAGGTTCTCCATCAAAAGGTGGTTAATCGACCTTTTAAAGAATATTAGAATGTTTACGCTTAAAATTGGATTCATTCGCATTTTTAATCCTCTAACATTTATTGTAAAAAGTAAAAATATTTGACAAACATATATAATCATTTTGTAGTTAGTTCTATTCATTCCCTCCATCACAATAGCTAGGCGTTAACTACCATTTAAAATAATATTATTTTATTATTAGAGTGCAACGTAAGATTTCAAAGGAACTCGTTGTTGTGTATTGGGTAAGCCATCAAGCATAGAGTTCCCTTTAAATTAATATTGACATTTTATTCACAAATAGGGATAAATATAAAAATGTCATATTTTTTATTTACCTGGGGTGTTACAAAGTGGATCCTAGGTTGGGACGTTGTAATGTGGTATCAGAGAGGTTCCTTTCTTGATTACTATTTGGAGACAATCGATCAAAGATAGGAAACACTTGGGACTTGGTCATAATTCATTCTAGGGAATCACGAACCCATGTTCGAGGTAAATTCCAAGTAACCTGAATTATAATTGTTGTTAATATTTTTACTATTATTGTTGACATCATTTCATCATTGGTTTATTCACATGATTTATGATGTTATTGATATTGGTGTGATTGAAATTGTGATTTCTTCACTGTGGCCTAATGAAATGAGGGCTTAGCATTATATCATGTGTCGTCATAGGAACAATTTGATTTATAGGTCACGCATCATTCCATTCCATGTTAAATTTTCAATGATAATTTCCTATTACATATTGCTTATTCCTTGATGTGTATTGAATTGTTCCAACACATCTTATAGGGATTGGAAAATATAATTGATACTTAATGTGTATGTCTTAACCTAACAGTTTTATCCTAAATAGGATAAATAAGACACCTTAAGTAGTTAATAATGGCATGTTGAACTATGGACCATTAGTCACATGAACTGGAATATGTAGTCGTATCGGTCAAGTGGATTCTATGTTTTGGTTCATAAGGTGTACGGGCCCTTATGGATTGTAAAATGGAAAACCATCTTACTCAACCATTCTAAAGTGTTCTAAATGTTATCAATAAGAACAATTTAAATTTTAAATTACTTTTAAAATTATTATTACATTTGGATAAAACATTTCATCTTACAATTGCCTAACTAAGAGATTTAAACCCAAACCCAACCTTTTTTGTGGGTTGTGGTGTATCATCTAGAATTCTTGTGGCCAATTATAGTCTTTTTCTACCATCTAGACCTGGATTTTGAATATGGAAGAGTGGAATTATCATTTACATGGGAAGGATTTACTCTTACCCTATTTTCTGAAATGAAATATTCTCAAATTCATAAGAGACTTTTGAGACATTCATTTGGCATTATAGTGTCACGCCACCATAATATCCTCGAGTCATGCACCGTGAATAAGGTAATTAGATTTTTTCTGTGGTGGAGGGCCATGAGTCGTTAGTTATTCCTCCTCTAGATCCACTTGTGCATCCTATTACCATTCCTGATATGGGCATTGAAGCCTAGTTCTGATAGGGTTTTCTATGTATTCTTTAGGGTATACAAGGAGTCGTTTAACCTACCCTAATCATGGAAGAGATTACTAGAGAGCTTCAGCAGAATCATCCTCCCTCCTTATCATAGGATGGTAGACCTTTCACTAAGGGGTCTTGGTTTGGAGAAATTATATCAATATTCAAACATCTCAAGACACCCCCAGATCAGTGGGTCAAGCTTGAATCCTATATGTTGTGTGACTCATCTTAGAGGTGGTGGGATGTTTCAACCCAGGAAGATCAGCAACGTGATATGGTTTGTGATGAATTTCATAAAATCTTATTTGACTGGTAATTTACCTAGACTCTGAGGGATGAAAGAGATAGATAATTTATGAACATGAAAATTATGGAATATTCTACCAGTTTCACATATCTGTAATGGTTTTCTCTATCTCTAGCTATTGATGATCACATGACTGCCAGGAAATTTGAGGATGGGCTGGCTTACGCCATCCAGTCACAGGTCAATGTGTTTGGGTTGAATATTATCTATTAAATCATCAATCAGGACCTAATCACGTATTAGAATCTGAAGGATACTGAAGATGTGAGTCAGGGTGGTTCAGAACCTAGGGCTTCTAGTGGGTCTACATCTAGGAAAAATGGCTCTTTGGGAAAACTCAATGAGGTGGCAGTAGTCAGGAACCTCACACAAATAGATTTCTTATCTATCACCAATTTGGGAAGAAAATAAACATTAGGTATTAATACTTTCAGGATCCAATTGAGTGCAGAGGTTGTGATAAGATGGGACATATCCAACATTTTCTAGGACTTTCACTCCAGTGCCTATAGAGTGAGGATCTTCACCTAATCCTTGATCAGGAGTAGGGTCATTATTATCAAGATAGTTAGACAACTGGAATACCACCTACTGAGTTGGTGGTGAAGGAAGAGGCAACCATACTTATGAATCATAGTACCAAAAGAGTGGGCCTACTCAGGGAAGTCATGAAGTAACATGTGACCTCAGTAAAGGCTAGTTACATGTAGTCCATCCTATTCCATGGGAGAAGAGTAGTACACCTTCTACAATTCATAGTATTATCCTAGTTACATCTATTTTAGTGTCTTCTTTGTTTGATGCAGGCATGTATCACTCTTTTATATCTGAGACAATCAGTGAGATCCTAGGATTTGACGTCGATTACTTTAATGGAGTTGTGATGCTAGATAAATTGTTAGGTATTCGTTTAGAGGTCATTTTCCATTGTCCTAATTTTTTCCTTAAGATAAGAAGTAACCTTTTTATATGGAATCTATACATCCAAAAAATGACAAGCTTTGAAGTAATCATAGGGATAGACTAGTTAGTTCCCCACAAAGACCATATTGAATTATATCATTGGATCATAACTTTTACATCACCAAAGGGGGGTAAGAATGTGCATAAGGGATAATATAATGTTAGTGTGACACGAGCAGGACCCAAGCAGCAATGTATGGGTAATGTAACAGTTCAGGCAACTAGTATTTTCCTCGATGAGTAGGTGTTACCAACCACTATCTTTCCTCCTATTGTGGTGCATTATAGAGATGTATTTATTGATTTCTTTTATCATCTACCTCTAGTGTGATAGGTAGAGTTTACTATTTAGATTATTCTAGAAGAAGTACCAGTGACCATTATTCCTTATAGGAAGGCCTAAGGAGGGTATGGAGCTCAAGAAGTAGTTAGAGGATCTAGAGGCTAAAGGATTTATACACCCCAACACTTCTCCTTGTGGTTCACCAGTTCTTTTTTCCAATAAGTTGGATGGTACCCTTAGGCTTTTTGTGGATTACCTTAATTTGAATCATCTCACTATAATGATTCGGTATCCACTTCCTTGGATATACAACCTCTTTGATCATCTTTGAGGAGAGAAATTGGTTTCAAAGAAAGATCTATGTTTTGGCAGTAATCAGGTGTATTTAAATAATTCAGACATACCTATCATATCTTTGAGGTGTAGGTATGGTCCCTATGAGTACATGACTATGCCGTTCAGACTCACAACACACATGTGGTCTTTATGGATCTTATGAATCAGGTTTTCCCCCCATATCTATATTCATTTGTGGTAGTCTTTGTTGATGATATCTTGGTGTATTCACACTCTGAACATGACCATGAAACCCATCTTGATATCATGTAGAATACACTGAAAGATCCTCATATCTATTCTATGCTCAGTAAATGAAACTTTTGGATCAACGAATTCCATTTCTTAGGTCATATAATTTGGGAATTAGGAGTTTTAGTTAAACTAGATAAAGTGAGAGATTTAGTTTCTTAGGATCATACTAATAATTTATTCAACATATATAGTTTATTAAGTATTGTAAGATAATACAGATGCTTCATCCAGGATTTATCACACCTTGAGCATCTCTTACGGGATTAAAAAAGAATTCTATGAAATTTTTACAGATAGAATCTTGGGAAACTGCCTTTCAAGAGTTGAAGGGAATATTGAATTTAGGGTTGTAATTGATTCTACCAAATCTTGGAAGGAGTTATACTATGTACTGTGACACATCAGGTATCAGGATTGGAGCAGTTCTGATGTAGGAAGAGCGATTTTTCTTGTACAGGTCTCATCAGTTGAGGCCTCACAAGTATAATTACCATATGCATGACCATGATCTCATCACTATTGTTATTTCATTATGATGTTGGAGACATTATATAAATGGTTAGAGTTTTTTGTTATTCACATATCACAAAATCCTCAAGTACATATTTACATAGTATGATTTAAATCTCATGAAAAATAGGGTGGTTTATTACCTTCCGTCATTTCATTATGAGCTTTCTTACACTCCAGGAAAATGGAAATATGTGGTCGATGATTTGATCCAGAAGATTCATAATTAGTCAATTTAGAAATCTAGTGATGAATGGAATCTTATGAACTTATTCTCAAATATGCATTTTGAGGTTCAGGAGAACCAGGGTCAGGCAATTCTCTTAGCCTTAGTAGTGACATATACTCTTCTGGAATGGGTAAGAATAAAGTAGTTATCTGATCCTTAAGTACTTTTCCTAATGGAATGTTACTATGATGAAAATACATATTCTGGATGGAATGTCGATTAGGAAGATAATTTATTGTTCAATGGGCATGTATGGGTCCAAGATGACATCAAAGAGGAGGGGATTTCACACCTCAGTATTAGTGGTTCACCCCAGAGTCACCAAAATTTATCAAGATCTACAACACAAATACTAGTGGCCAAGTATGAAACATGAGATTTCCAGTTTCATCACACGATGTACCACCTGTCAACAGGTAAAGGTAAAACATCAACATCCCATAGGGCTTCTACAGCTGTTTTAAATTACTGAGTGGAAATGGGATGATGTTTTGATGGAATCCGTTACTGGTCTACCTAGATCACCTCATGGAAATGACACAGTATGGGTTTTCGTTGATCATCTAGCGAAGTTCTCACACTTCTTACCTATGTGATATACCTTAAAAATAGATGATCTTGGAAGGTGGTATGCCGAATATATTTTACATCTTCATGGATCTCCTCATCCTATCACTTCTGATAGAGATTATTGATTCACATCACGGTTGTAGTAGGGGTTGTAAAAGGCCATGGGTACCCAGGTACTTTTGATCACATCATATCATCCATAGACTGATAGACAGATTGAGAGTACAATATAGGTTCTAGAGGACATTCACAAAGCATGTGTCCTTATATTTTGAGGTTCTTAGGAGAAACACATTCCTCTTGTGAAATTTATTATAACAACATTTTCAAGGCTACCATAGGGATGGATCCCTTTGAGGTATTATATAGTATGACTTTTTTCTCACCTATGTATTGGCTAGAGTTAGGTAAAATAGCTATTATTGGACTATGTATCAACTAGGAGACTACATAGTAGGTCCAGCTAATCAGAAAACGTGTGTTGATAGCTTAGTCCAGATAGTAGAGATGCCAGAAAACTCTCGAGTTTGAGGTCAAAGACCATATTTTCTTATGAGTCTCACCTAGGTTTTGGAATAGACATATTAGAATGTAGGGTAATCCCTAACTATGTTTTGGTGGACCCTTCAAGGTTTTGAAGTGGATCAAACCAGTGGCATACCAGTTGGCACTGCAACTGAGATATCGGTTCATGTATGATGTGTTTCATGTATCTCAGTTTTTCCAATACTATCTAGACCCAACACATGTTTTTCATCCTAATGAGGTCGAATTGGATATGGATTCTTCCTTCTAGAAGTATCCTATGTGTATTATTGATCAAATAATGAAGACATTATGAGGAAGGTATGTTCCTCTTGTATGGATTTTATGTTATCACAGCCGAGTTAAAGATGAGACTTGAGAGTAAGAATCTTATATATGATCTTAATGGCTAGAAATCATTGCTAACAATCCCTCCTTACCCTCAAACGGACAACATAGGGATGAGTTTCTTTAAGGAGGGGAGGTTTTATCATCCCATCTTTTCAACAATGGTACAAATCATTTGTTTTTTATTTAGATTCCTTAAATAGAAAAAATATTGATGTTTAATCAATTTAAGGAGGTCATAGGGGAATTTAAGGCTCATTTGGATCCCAGAACACTAAAATGGGAAAAATAAATTGGTCTTCTTTGTTTTTCTGAAAACGTGCGACCCCGGGCACACTATTGTATAGACGATTATAGGTATGACATAGAAACATTCTTCATGGTTTTCACATGTCCAATTAAACTATGCACCTAACCCTATGGGGTTCCCCCTCTATAGAAATCCATGCATGGTTTGCGCACAATTTGACTAACCATGCACATAAACTATGCACCCCATTATTTTGAGGTGAAATGACTATTTTCCCCCCACTTATGTTTTCAGTATTTTTATTATATCATTTCCCCCCCATCAGACAGAACCTTATCCTCATCTTTTTTGGGCTTGAGAATACTTAATCTAGGCATTGAAGTATCTCCTCCATCTAGTGTCCATTCCTCGATCCTTCAGAAGCTACAAATATATCTTGGTATGCTCCCCTATTCTCTCTAATCCTATTTGAGTTAATATTACCATCTATTGTGCTATTTAGAATAAATCTCTATTACCCTATTTTTAGGTTGTTGTACCATTTCTCATATCTCATCCAACCTAAATCAAATCTGATTTTGATGTCAAGCGAGGTGTTTTCTATGGCCTTAAGGTAGGTGTTCATGTTGTTTTCCCACCAATTTTTGGTTGTTTCATAATTTTTTTGTCATGTCGTATACCATCCATTGTCGGGAATATCTTTTATATTGATTACTTCATGTATAATTGACCCTTGGATATAGATACATGTTATTTGAACCTCATTTTGTGGTTTAGAGGCTATAAATACACTATATGATCACCTCATGGGTGTAGCACTAGGAATTGGCTATTTTGGACGATTGGATCAAAGTGTCCAAAAAACATTTAGCATCCATCTTTCTTTCTAAATCAAATTTTCTTTTACTTGTGTGAATTTAATGTAATCCAAGGAACCCCTTAGGTTCTTGGGACCTTTTTAGTTTTAATTTCCATAGTGTGGATATACCTTGTTACCCATGATATATCCCCATGACACTTGATCCTTTAAAATGAAATTTTTATGTCTTAATAAGTTAAATGAATTGGTTAAGGTAAATGGTATTCTTTATATAGTATGGATTGTGAGATATAGTGGAATCCCATAAATGAAATGAACATGAAACCTTTCCATTGACACATGAGACTTATGAGGGTGTTTTTCATGTTTTGGTAATTTGAATGGGTTGGTTTTAAATGAAATAGATCAAGCATGTTAGGTTGTTTTCTTAAAGTGAATAAATTTATTTTAAATGGAATGAACTTAGGGATAGTAAGTCCATGTCCCCTTGTTTATTGTTTATTAAATGATTCATATGAAATGAAATTTTTATATATAGTTGAACATGGATAATGAGATACATAAGAGGTTATGGATAATGTAATATGCTATAAATGTTTACACCTCTTATATAGATATGAGATATTAAAAATGAATGGATGGGTAGTAAATCCCCATTCCAATTATAATCATAATAATCTTTTATGGAGGATGGGAATGATGGTAAGGGATTCAGCAGAGTATGGCGCATCACACTCCCTTACATCAGGTGTTGAGTATGGAATATCACACCAATGCTACTATATGGAATTTGGTCTCAGGAACCATAATTCTATTACAGAGTGTGGCATGGAGGCTATTTCACCATCTTGAGTGTTGTAGTATATAATCTCTCACTATAATGGAATATATTGCATGTACCCTATCATTGGATATTTAAGGATCATTAGACTTGTCACAGATGTATGTGAGTTATGTCCCAGTACATCCATCACTATTTTCTATGTATATAGAAATTTGGCGTACTCATGCACTTGGTTAATATAAGTGGATGAAATATATAAGAAATATATATATATATATATATATATTATTACTTATTATATATATATATATATATATTGTGACATGATCAGACATCTTCCCACCATGTGATAAAGCAGGTAGACCCTCCAAGTGTCCTGCAGGAACCTGAGCAGTTTATTTATTTCAATATTGTTTTTATATTTTTTTATATACCAACACACTATTTATTTAATATCACTACTCATATTACATGTAGACACCGTTTGTTGTGGCCTATTGATATTTTTATCTCACACCCTACTTGAGCTTCCCTTGTCACCCAAGAAGACTATCTTCCTGTATGTATGGATAAGGGAATTCATCCTTCTACTTGTTGTTGATTTGTAATGCTTTAGATGGAACTTATGATAAGAGGATCAAAAATTTCCTTGATATTCTTATGGAGTATATTTTGATTATTTTGTACTTTTTTTATAGCATGACTGTATACTTGTTCCCCTCTTTTCTTTTGTATGGTAACATGTCATGAATCATGTATTAACACTTCCTTAATGGATTTTGGGTTACATTATTTAGTTGTTCAATTAAATTTATATTTACACTTCTTACATATTCAGTTTTCTATTACACTTATACAGTTTTTTGATTCTATCTATTTATTTATATGCTTTCGCTACTAATTATTATTGGATGTATCACTTATGATACTCTGGCGTGAGGGTATAGTCTCCCCATTGTACCACTCTTAAACCTTTGCTACTAGTTGGCATACTATGGCGTATGGGGAAGCATGCTTGAGGTCATGTGACCCACCAGCTCGGGACACGGGTTATGTTGATCTCAATCTGAACATTACATGGGTGGGGTCTATATCGCCCACCCATGAATTGTTTAATGTTTTATATCACATGATATGATGAAATGTTGTATAAATGAGATGTGGGAAGGTTTGTTCACAAATTTTTTGTGTGAATAATATATGGTAATCTTTGTTCACAAGTTTGTTGTGTGAATGAGATGTGGAAGTCTTTTTTCACAAGTTGTGTGAATGTGATGTGGGAAGATTTTTTCATAATATTTTCTATGATAATGGTCATTTCACATTTATATGATGCCTTTCCTTATAGGATATACATCATTTCATTTTTTATGACACAATTTTATGCTTTTTCTCATTCTTATATAATGATCTCATGGATCTCTTTTATTGAATCATGTTTCCACACCCTTTTGATTCATTTATTATGTAATTTCATTCTTCATTCCATGATTTATGATCAATGTATTATTGGATTTTACTTTCTTAAGCATATTGATTATACTAATATAATAATATTATTCTCAATTGTGACCTTTTATTGTTATCATTTATGTTTACCCTTACTCATCATCTAAACTCACCACTTTCTTATGTTTCTTTTCCCTAGGTTATGAATATGAGGTCACCACTTTCTCTGGTTTTTTAAACTATTTGTGATATGAAATGATTATTCATGTAAAATAATGAAATAAATGTGTATGTTTATATTTGGTATTCATATTAGAAAATTCATAAACATATAAAATTAGAAAATATTTATATTATGTTTACTAGTATCATCATAACATCGTGGAAAAATCTTACTACCTCATGTCTATGAATAATATTATGGGAAAATAAATTTTTTCATGTCTATAAGTAACATAGTGAACAAACTAAATTATATCACGCCCATGTTTAACATAGTGATCCGATGATATATAAATATTTTTCTATTGATTTAGAGGGTTATATAATTCATGGTTCACCCGTCACATAATTATATATACATACATATTTGTGTCACATGAAAAAAATCATAAATAATTTATAATCATAGCTTGATTAACCCATATAAATAAAATAGATTACATAATATTTTCATGAGGTATAAAAATAAACAACAAAGTGTAAATATATTGATGATACAATGAATGCACATACATAAAATAACAATTTATGATTGTAATTACAAGGTTTTCCTATATAGAATAAATAGATATTGGTTCATATGAATAACCCCCCCCCCCAGAGTCAATCAAATGGTATGGGGTTATAAGTGAACCCATTTAAATAAAAAGAAACTAGTATAGGTTATTCATAATGAAAATGTTTTATTTATTTATAGTTTATGATTAGGTAAGACGAAGACAGTGATGGTTCAATCCAGAAAAAGAAAGGAAAATGTATTAGATTAGAGGAGCCTTCATAAACATTAGTGACATTATCGTCAAAACCATGATATATGTTACTCTGAAAATAATTATCAAAATATGAAAAAAGATTTAAAATGTTTATATAAATAAAATATCATGATAATGTATCCATAAATAGAAATAATTTCATATCAGAATAAGTATAGAAATAAATTTAAAAAAAATATGGAACTTAAAAGGAACTCATTTTTTACCATTTGAAAACCCCATATTGATGAAAGGGATATCAAATTATATATTAAATGTAGTTAAAGATAAATATAATAGGTTATAAAGAAAATTAATATATAACTTTCAAGTTAAGGAAAATAAATATTATTGGTAAGAATGAATATTGATATAGAAAAGAAATGTCCAAAATTATGGGTGGAAGTTTTACTTTTCAATGATATAGTTTTTAAGATAAGAATTAACAAAAAATATTATTATTAAAAAAATTTAAATTATATATAAAATTAGAGGAAATGAAATATTAGATATTAATAGGTTGAAATATACATATCCAAGAAGAATATAGATAACGAATAATGAGCATAACTCAATAAAAGGATACTAAGTATAAAAAACCCTTACATATCTTATTTTAAACATAATAGGGTATTGAAAATAAATAATATCCAAAAATATTAGGATAAATATTTTAATTAGAATAAATAGGGTAGAAAAAAAATATAATAATGATGAATGTTTAATGAAATTGGATTTTAAGCTAAAAACACACAATCAATGAATAAAACCATTACAGAGTTTGTAATTTGTAACGTTTCATCGATTAATCAACGTAGAGATAATAAAAGAAATGTTTATCAAATAATGGAAGATTTAAATATATAAATATGAATCTAAATTATTTTATGTACAACACATAATCAATATATATAATGAATAACGAATCTCAATTATAAAAGAAAATATTGAGAAAGAGAATTCCTTACCTTAACATCTGAATTACATAAATATATTTTGACCCCTATTATAATATATATATTGTATTATTAATAACCTATTTAAGAACATTATTTATATGAATTTAATTTATTAGTAATAACTTACATTCACTTACTATATATTTATTAATTATTAATAGATTATTAACCATCAGTTTTTTGTAGTTCTCAGAGTTTCATACTTCTTTCAGTGTGGTGGTCTCGGTCATCATTTCTTATTCATGAGTTCAAAACCTCAAGAATATTAAATAAACTTAAATAATAATTCTTTAATGAGTTATAAAATTATATTTTCATTACAAGGAATTTATGTTTATAGTTTTTAAATAAGAAATCCCTAAATTGATTATTTCAAGTAATTTTACAAACACTAGGAATTTGCTTAGTAATAAATATTCATTTGATATCTACCAATATAGAACCTTATTAATATATATAATTAATAAAAATTACCATTAAGGGTCATCTCCTTCTCCCCTCATCATTTTGTGTGCATGATAGAGGTAAGTATCACCTTCCATCAACCTTTATTGCTCTTCTTACCCTCTGATTCTAATTTTATCTTCTACCGACTTAGGTCACAATTATAATTCCACCAGATCTTGGTGTAATATGATGAATGATATAGGTCTTACAATCATACATCATAGAAGACATCCTAAAATGGCATCCACCTATCACCTCACATTGATTCAATGAAGCTACACCGCCCACGGAATTTTTCTAAATTTGTTCCTTAAAATTAAATAGGAATACTAATGAAATCATTCTCAAAAGTTAAGAATTTTTTCTAGAATGAGTTTTGGGGAAAGTCATGGGTTTTTGGCATGTATTTGGTTATATTTTCGGTGTGATGAGGCTTCCAGTGAGATTTTTAGGGATTATGCATCATTAGAATTAAAATTTTCAATTAATATTAAATTTTAAAATTATTTAATGTTGTTTGTTTGGTTTGAGTTATGACCTTGGTTGAGTTTCTGATAGTTGGTTGAGTATGAACAAGATTGGACTGTTCTGGGATATCCTATGAGAGTTCTTATAGGTGGTGGAATTAAAATAGATATGGAATTATTTTGAGGTAGGCGGTCCTTGGTAATTTCCCTATGGATTAATACAAGTTAATTATGATTTGATTTATGTGTATTTATACCCATGAGTTCCTAAAGTCATTTAATTAATTATTTAAATTGTTAAAATAAATTAAAATTATAAATTTAAATGAAATTCATTGCAACACAAAGATTTAGGTGTTGATTCCATGATGGCCTTGTGCATTGTTAATTTCCTTGGTTGCTGATAGTTGAGTCCAAGAGTTATTTTAATATGCCATGTGACATTTTAACCCTTGAGGGGTGTCACCAAGGTAAGGATGACCTAGTGGCCTTATGTAGGATCCCTTGGACACCTCCATGTGGAGGTGAGTCCTAAGATGAGTGGGGTATCCAAAGTAGGTCATGTGAGGTCTTAGAGACACGTGGGAGAACCTTGTCGTATTGAGTGGAGTTGGGTGAGTGACTATCCTTGAGAAAACATGGGGTTCAAGATGGACATGTTTCATCACTTCTATGTGTTTTCGATGTGGTATACCTCAGTTGGAATTTTTGGTCATTCATTTATTATGATCGTGGTGAGGGAAGTGTTTCCCCTGGGTAATGGGTTTTGACCTTGATGGTTTAATGAGTGACAAGAACCCCAAGAGGGGTACCTGACATCATTTTGACCTTAGGATCCCCAATGGGTGCCTTGATGACTGAGAAATACTGAGTGGTGTGTTAAGAATTGGGTAATGATGGTAACATGTGTCGCCTTACAACTCATACCACACATGTGATCCTAAGGGGATATGAGTGTTGGTGGTTGGTGTATGTGTTCATCCAACCCCTAAATTGTAATTATGATTTCACTTATTTATTTTTTATACAAACATAGATGACAAGATGTGCTTTTTATGAGGATGGTATGGTGTGGATTTCCAAAGGCGCCAATTATGATATATATAATAAGACTTATATGATATGATTAATACATGGTGGATGCACAGAGGTTCTTTTAAGGACCTGTATTTGGGCCTTGTGTTATATTTTTTTGATGTGACTTTAATTCTCGATGTCACCATGTATTCTTGGTGTGTATCCTATGATCTGGCTATTGAGCCATGTGAAGAATCTCTGGGATACCGTGATTCAACCTCGAGTCTATCTAGAATTCCATAGACATAATCAGTCCCTAGGATACCTCGTATGTCTAGGATCTAGTTTTGTAGGATTGGGAGATTATAATTATTATGGTGGTGATTTATTTGACATATCTTGGTTACCCATAGGATCCTACCAATCAAACATATTGACATTACTTATACCTGATGTGGATGATCGGGGTGCCTATGATCTAGTCGGTTGGTGTGGTGACATAGAGGATGACCATAGAGTTAGTGACTTCCCAGAATGATTGGTAATTATCTCCTAGGTGTTTATTATATGGGAGTTTTGATAGATTCCTAAGATGTATATGATCTGAGGCATGGTCATCGTGATGCTCTTAAAGACACTTCTCCAGTGGTTGAAAAATGTATAGTTGATCGATGTCCCAAACCTAAGGATCAAAAATGGTATATTATTTATTTATTTCTATTTATTTACTACCTTTAGCTGAGTATTTCACATGCACATATCAATATATTTTCTCTTATGTATGGGACCGCATTGGTGGTTCTCTATTGATTTATGTACTCACAACCTACTCAGAACACCATTACACCGGGGTATCCATATACAATCACTAGTTTCAAGTAGAGGTGGTAGAGGCTCAGGATTTCATGATTGTGTTGGTTCAGCTAGGATAGTCAGGAGTTACATATGGGGAATTCAAAGTTCCTCAATGACCTTATATTTATATGTGAACATGAATGATTGAGTTTGTGTGCTAAATTTCATTTTTATATCATGCTCTTATTTATTTTTGTTTTCTAAATACTTTGATGTTTATATATTTCTATTATTATTGTGCACTATGATAAGGGGGTATAGTCCCGTCACCATACCACTATAGATCCCCGCTACTAGTCAGCGGCCTCTGGCGTATGAGGGGGTGCGCCTGAGTTCACGTGGTGGATCAGACCGGTTATTGTTCATAGTCAACATTTAGAGGCGGTTCTTACATGTTCTATTTTTTTCCTTTTTCATAAATTAATGTTATATTTATGTAGTGGTTATGACAAAACCACCTCTGATATCTTATATTTAAGGGGATTTTAACCACATCAAATTTTTTTATTTTTTTTAAATATCAGATTTTATAATGTGTGTGTGTGTGTGATCAAAATACATTATATAGATATATTTAAATACATTATAAACATATTTTATAAATGATATCATATAAATACATTAAATCAACGCATATATATATAAGTATATAAATAATTATAAAAATATATATTCAAAAATAACTATACAAATATATTAATTATATTAAATTACATATAAATAATATGGTTATATTATGTAAATATTATATTGTATATATCCTATTGATAAATATAAAACAATTTTATATATATACACACACAAATAAGTATGTAAACACACATTCATGTGTGTGTGTAGATGTATTTATAAATATATTTTTTATTTAAGTTTAAATGTATAATTTAAGGAGATTCTATATAAATAAATAAATACATATTATATTATGTTGTATTATATATATATATATATTAATATACAAATAAGTATTTAAATTAATATATTAAATATATATTTATATACATAATATAAATAAATGTATTTATAAGTATAAATATATCTATAGATATATTTATATATGTAAAAGATACTTATATTTAAATATATTTAAAAGTCTATATATATATATATAATATTGTATTGTGTTATATTATATGTATGTATATACAAATATAAAAAAAAATTAGTGGTGTGTGTATAAATATAATATATATATACATATAAATATTATTATTAATATATATTTAAATAATATATATATTTTGAGTTATATAGATATAAAAATATAATATAATATATATATATATTTGTATCAATCGATATGATATAATATATATTTGTATTTGTATAATATATATTTGTAGTTTATATTTTGTATAATATAATATATATTTGAATATATGTATATATTTGTTTATTTATTTATTTGAATGGTGTATTTGTATAATATATAAAAACATAAAATATAATATACATATATCTATTTGTATATATATATATATATATTTATTTATTTATTTGAATGGTACGTTTGTATAATAAATAAATATATAATATAATAATATATATATATATATTCATATACTTATAAATATCATTAAAAATATAAGATATATATATATATTTGTATTCGTATAATATATTTCTATTATATAATATGTATTTTCCTTTGTATGATATCTATATTTTAATAATATGTAATACAAATGTATATATTATAAATATTGACATAATATAAATATGAATACATTAAGGCATATTATAATCTATATTTTATAAATTTATATAATATTTATGTTCGTGTATACATTAATATAAATATGTTATATATAATATATATTTATATAATATATATTTATTTTATATTCTATAATATTCCATATGTATATTTGTCTATACATTAATGTAATGTATTTCATATATAACATAAATGTATATATAGTTTTATATATTTAAATTTATTTAAATATTTTAAACAAATATATTTTATTTGTATAAATATTTTGATATATATAAATATGAAAATTTGAAAATAATTATCATAAATTCATTTTGGCATAGTGGTAGGGTGTTAAGGTTTGTTTGTTCATTTTTTAGGTTCGAATCCTAGCTATGGAGGAATTTTCCATCATGTAAGATAATTTCAAAGGTGGGTCCCATCACGTCTGATGGTAGGGGAGATAGGGGAGGTATTTTCTACTTAGAAAATATGAAAGAAAAGAAATATATTTTTGGGGTGGTACACAACCACCCTAAAAAAGTTTTTGATTTTTTTATAAAAACATCATCCAATACCGGTGATTACCATCATTTTAAAAAATAGAGGGGGTTTAAACCCCCTCTAAATAAACCGCCACTAATATTTTCTTACCTTGCCATGGGTTTTGAAAAAACACCACTAACATAACTAGGTGGACACTTTATTGAAGATTTATTATAACCACTACCAAAGTATTTAGAGGGGGTTTTAACCCCCTCTAAATGCCACAATAACCTCCTCTAACAGCATTATTCCTTTATAGTGTGGGATGGATGTTTTAATTTATGATGTTATGATTGGTATGATTTTCATATCATGTGATTCACATGATGTTTGTATTTATTATTTATTATGATATTTTTTGATCTCATCCTATAGAGGTAAGAGGAGTCGCATGCATCATGATTAGGCATGTAGGATCCACATGACATGTATGTCTATCTATGTGTGATTTCTATCATTGTAGAGAGGTTCAACTATTTAAAGTGTTAGAAACTACTCGTGTAGAGTTTTCCCATGTATTTTCTTGGTGTCACACTACTCAACTAAGCTGACATGCATATAGTTATTTCTGATGGAAAGTCGTGTGGTTTCTATGCTAGGATGATCGATGGCGATGATGATGATATAGTCCCTTGCTGTAGGGGATGTGTAATGGTCATAGTATGTTGGTAAAGGCCTTGGTTCCATAGTGGGAAACCCATAGTGGGTGGTTATTATCTCTATCTCTATCTCATAATGTTTTAGTAACAACCTATATGGTATTTACCCATATGGATTGGAATGAAATTATACATAGCAGAGCTAGTGTCTTTTATTTCATTAGATATAGATCATCTCATTTGGAACAATTACATATAAGGACCCTAACTAATGAGACCAAGTTTCTCATGGGAGAAGTCTTGTAGGTTGATTCTTGGTGAGAATCGGTGCCTGTTGGGATGATGTGTTGGCATCTCATTCATGTGGCATATCTTCACCTCTAGAGATGGATGTTTTGGCATCTTTGATGTTGTTATATAGGATATGTTTTGGATTGTAACCTATACATGAGACTTTAATTCTGAGCTATGTTGGAAACCTAGTGACCCTTTAAATAAGAATAAAGTTTTCAGTGAGTTAGTACCTGGAAGCATGTGAGGGTTACTCCTAAAAGGGGTAATGTAGTGACTTTAGTTTTTCCATGTATTCCTTTGAAATATTTCTATGAATATTTTAAAACCTATGTACAGAGACAACGCCAGATTCTGAGGCCTAGTGAAACAAAAATTTATCTCATAAAAATATAAAAATATTATTATCACATGCACATAGTGTTTTAGAAATAATGGAATATCTCCTGTGTGGAACCTTACATATGAAATCTAATACCGAGTTTGAATCCAGAATGAGGGGTTTATCCTAGGAGCGACCTAAGTTGGTTAGTGTCAGATGCTCGGTTGAGGTAGCCATTGGTGGGTGCATTAAGTGAATTAATATATCTATTTAATCATTTATTTAATAAAAATAACCTAACCCTCACTCTATAAATACAATGATATGATTATTTTATAGGTTTAGCTGGATAACCCTTTCTTGATCTGAAAGGATGAGGAGAGCATTCTTCATTGGAAAATCAAAAACAAATGAAAAATAACAATCAAATCATGGTAGATCAAGAGACAAAAAATGAATTGAGTTATCTCCATCACTAGTGAATTCATTATTCACAAAAAATCAATCCAAATTGAGGTAGGAATCATCAATTTTTTTCCCATTTGAATAAAATATTTACCATTTATATATTATCTACATCTGATCTGTGTTTATCTGCCCATCGAATGAACACATATAATTTTTTATATCTATTAGTCTTGCTATGTCATGCTATTCACCTTGTATATCCATGAATTATGATCTTTGGCTAAGAAATATTGTTCAATGGTGATTTCACCTTCATTATACTCTATTTACCCCCACGGTTTCTTTGTGTTCTTCATCGATGGACCACAGAGTCACGGTTCAACATTATCATTGAGAGTTCAAGTTTGATTGAGTCCCCATATTTGTAGTGGTTTTTAAAATGATTAAAATATCATTTTTTATAGATGAATTGGGATGGATCTTCTTTGATACTCTATGCATCTGAGATCTAGAACGGTGATGGGTGATACAAGGTACACGAAATGCATGTCAGATCATCATGTGGGCAGCTATTTTCCGATTTCCATCCACATGAGGGTTGGAATCTATGGCCAATTGTGAATCCCCCTAGTTTTTTCGAAAATTGTATAAATCACAATGGAGAGTCCATCTCCATAGAACCACATGAATAAATTCATTTTATTCATAAAACTTGACTACATAATGTGTAGCCCAAGAAAACACGTTGTGTATCCCCACCCTACTATGATGACAAGGTTTTCAGGGAAGATAAAGATCACACACTATGTGGATAAACCCACACACTGTGTGACCCTACTTGGGTGGCTATACCATGTTCCAGCTACACATGGCCAGGACCCTATGCGGTAGGACACACCGTGTACTTTGAGTACACAAGCATGCCCAGAGGTACACAAGAATAACCTGAAGTAGTTGAGTGTATCATAGAGCACATTAATAGGTACCTAGTGACTAGTACATTCCATTTAGTAGTATTACACACAATTTATTGCTTCCTTTCAATCCAAGCCATGTTCTAGAAAGGAAATTTCCAAGTGTCCATGTGATCTCACACATCGTTTGACCCTTGGTGCACACCATGTATTTTTATCAATAATTTATTCCCTTTGTATCTCCTTCATTTGAACTCAAATTTTGGACCATGAGTGGCCTATCCTAAAACAATTCCACATAGAATGTTATGGTATCCTTCATAGAGGCTTTTGAGATACAATGAAATTAGTACCAAGTGTGATTCTTCTTTTGGTGATGCTGGATGATGACAATGATTCGGTAGAATCATTTGAGATATTTCTGGGTTTTCAACCTCCCTATGGAACTGGGGTGTGTATCCATCACATTAATATATGCCTACTGAATTTAACCCCCTAATGTACTAGGTCATGGGTCTTCTATCTAATGAGTTCTTCCCTCTTGATGCACTAGGGTGTGGGGCTACTACCTACTGAGTGGTACCCCTTGAATTACTAGGGCATGGGTCATTTTCCTATTGAGTGTCACCCCCTGACACACAAGTGTGTGGGTCCTATACATATTAAGTTCAACCCCTAAACACATTAAGTTTTCAGTCCTCTACTTGTTGAGAGGAACACCCCCCCCCCCCCCTTGAGGCTCTAGGGTGTTGATCCTCCACTTACTGAGTGGATACCCCTAATGCACTGGGGTGTGGGTCCTCTATGTACTGAGTTCCCCCCACCCCCCTCATGCACTGTGGTGTTAATTCTCTTTCTACTAAATGTAACCCTTATGATGTACTTTGGTGTGGGTCCTCTACCAACTGAGTGAAACCCCCTAATGTACTTGGGAATGGGACCTCTACATACTAAGTGGCACCCACTTGACACACTAGGGTGTGGGTCCTTCATCTAAAGAGTGGAACCCCCTAATGCACTAGGGTATGAGTCCTCAATACATTGATTGACACCTAGTTGATGAATTGTGGTGTGTGTCCTCTATTGGATAGTGTGACCCCTCGATTTTCAAGCATCATGTAGAGGTATGGGTCCTCCACCAAAATATTTTTGAGGTTACATTAGATGCATTATTAGGAGACAGATCCCACTCGTCTAGAGTATAGTGGTGACGTGTTCACCATCCACATAGATCAATAGTGTGGTTGTACTTTATACAGGGCATCGAAAAGGGAACATTGGAGTTATAGGATGACTCGTCATTCTTAGCTGGGCTATAGAGATAGAGATATCCTTTCCCTATTCATCTGGGATTCCTATTGACCATATTTGGATGTTTATAGTAATATACTCTATTTTTTATTGATATTAATTTTTTTTAGTTTAGTGGACCATTTTTGTATCTTTCAATTTCTCCCTTTGGGGTTTGTGAGGTGTCCTACTGTGTATGTATATACTCACCACTACAATGGATTTTCCCACACATGTCATGTCTTATGTAGATGATGGCCAGTTTAGTATTGATATTAGTGGAGCATAGTGATACTTGGATGAATTGACTACATATGATGGTTGAGTATGGAGATCAGGAGCTATGATCTATCAACTTTTTTATTCCATTTTTTTTAGGATGGAACATCATTTTTGGTTGGGCGTATATTTTTACCCTTTGGGGTTTGGTTTAATTGTCATAATATGATGTATTCCATATAGTTTATTGACTTATCGTTTTACTATATACATTTTTGTATTACTATTATATTCTTATTCTCTTTTTCATGGATATGGTTTGGTGCATTCATACAGGTACATAGGAAAATTCCACTAATTTCATTTATGCATTCTCGGTGATTGTTTCCAGACCCTAACCAATTAGAGGTGGGATTTGGGTTGTTAAAGTTCATCCTTCTACAGGAAAAGAATTCCCTAATATCTCAGATCATTATAGAGTGGTATCAAAGGATTTCATTCCTTGTGATGGTGTTTGGAGTAATCTCATTATAAGGAATGGTTGGGACTTAAGGAAACAATGTTAGAATGTCTTGAGTATAGAATTTAAGCTAGGGAATTGAGAGTTTGTACAACAGTTGTCATATCCATACATCATGACTCTGACTACCTATTTTTTAACTTGACATAATGTGGAATCATTTATAGGGAACTTGGTACATGCATCATATGAGATTGAGTCCTTTGACTGCCATTCTTTAGTCTGCTCCCAAGATATTCTCTTTGACATCAGTATTTCTTAATAACTTTCATTATTTCTTCATGATGAAATATAGCTAGGATTTTGAGATAATTTCATTATGATGGACTATTGAGAAATGATTCCTCAGTTCATAGACCCACCTATAGGGTGTTTTCTCCTAATAAGAACTGAGAACTGCTCCCACCTCTTGAGAAGCACATTGATCATTTAGAGGATCAAAAAAATGATCATTAGTGTGTTGATTTGTTGATATATTTTGTAGGAAATGATGATGGTAAGAATATTATTATAAAGTTACATCATTTCTAGTGATAGGGACCACTGATTTTTCATGGAGAGGCAGACCCTCAGGGGGTATGTTTGGCTCAAGATGGTGGTTTGGGTTCTACGGCTTAGGTGGACACAGACCAATCAGATGGTTGCATTGGTGAACAGTCTTCTCTGTAGAGCAGTAGTTATCTCTATAGGTACCAATATATGTCACACTAATGATGAATATGCATCACTGGTTTTAAAAATAGATATCTCCCAACTTTCATAGTGAGACGACCTCCATTTTCAGGTGGTAGAGGATTGAAGAAAACATGTAGTGTGAAGGTCCTTCTTGGATAGGACTCCTCTTGATGGTGTTCCTTGTGGTTAGAATTATCTAGGGTGATATAGGGAATTGTAATAGCCTTGTGTTGGTAATTTTTTCATGTATTTATACATTTAGGAAATTGGGACACTTCCCCCACCTAGATGCATTCCTATGATGTGATTCAAAACCCTGAGGGTGAGTTAGGTCCACCCAATTATGATAGTGTTGAGGTGTGGTGGATGAGTACCTTCAAATTATAAGTTTGAGGTTATTTTTATGTGATAATGTGTCAAGTAAATCCTTGGTTTTAGTGCGAAATAAGTTAAGGTAATGGATAACATCAAGTGGTAGGAGCTTATGGCTTAGTGTCTTCGACTGTGGCTAAAGGTATGACATGTAACTCCACTTCTCTAGATATAGTTTTATCATAGATTCATATTCAAAATTTCCTTGAATATAACCACTATTTGAGACCTATCAGTTATATTGGAGGCCTTTTTAATCAACCCCTATAGAGGAGTCCTATAAAGAGAGGATTATTGATCATACTTTTCTACCAACGGTGTGACCTGACTCTTTGAGGAGAGAGAGATCCTCACATGAAATCTTTCTATATCGGTAGTCAGACCCAATGATTTTTTTCATAGTATGGACCAGTCATATACTATTTATGCTCATACAATTTCTACCAGTGAATGAATAAATTCTTGTAGTTTGTTGGGATGTATATTTCCTCATTTAAAAAGGAGTGATCCCCAGGCAGGGTAGGATGAGCTCATTTGTAGGAGGTTAGAACCAATTCCTTGTCAGTTAGAAAGGACTACCCTTAGATAAGTGGATTTTATGAGCTCTCAGTATCATGTAGTGTCAGTGGAGTGTGAGAACTCCCACCCTTGAGGATGTTCTAGGTGTAACTCCCCACTATTAGTTAGATATCTACTTAGATCTAAACCCTAGTATGGCCCGATATTTATGTCACCAAATTTGATAGCCTCATAGAGTTGTGAGAGATAATAAAGTAGTTGGATAGTCTATAATTGTAGGTCTTTGTAAGTCCCTATGGGTTTTCATGGATATCCCAGTCTTGTGATCCTATGAGATGGATGTGATCTTGAGGATAGGTTTGAATTGATGTCACCCGAACTAGGTGACTGTCAAGAGGTGTATCCGCCCCTGAGGAGTGATGACTCCTTCGTCTAGTGGTTTGGGGAATGGAATTTCTCAGATTCTAACCTCTGGATATTCTATCAATAGATTATAGTTTTATAGGATGATTAACTATAGGTGGATTCCTAATGTCTCTATGGTTACCTTGAGTTCATGGTTATACCTTTCGACGTGTTGAATTCCCCAGCAGTGTTCGTGAAAATTATGAGGTGGATCCTTAACCCTTCTTATATCAGTTCATGGTAGTCTTATATGATGGTACCCTCATGTATTTGGTGTCATATTTGGAGCACGAGAGACACTAGAGGATGGCTCTAGACATACTCTAGGAGTGCTAGTCATATGGAACGTCTTGTGGAGTCAGTTCTAGATTAAGTTTTCCACTTCTAAAGATAGGTCTTCTTAAACAAGGAGTATTGGTGGAACCAGTGGTGGTTGAGGTGGTGTGGTCTTGAGATCTACCCAAGGTTTTTCTCATGGAAGAATATTATCAAAGTGAGGTTTTCCATATGTTGTTGTTTAGTGAGGTGACATAGAAGTTGAACTCTTTTTAGTTGACCCTTGTGGATGAGGATGGTGCAGCGTACCACCAATCGATGTTTGTTACCCCTCTACTTCATCATCAAGTTATGGAGGCACAACATGGGGATATCGACTAGGAGATCTTACATGACCATGAATCCACTAGATATGTTCCTGATAGATTCCAAAAATGTGGGGAGAATGAAATTTTGTTCAAGTATGGTCAGTGGCACCGGTCATGTTGCAGGAAAAAGGCTATGAGGTGGTTTCTTTCCCTCAGTAGTAAACCCATGATGAGGTTGGTTTTACCAAGATCCTTTAGTATTGGGTTTGGTGTCCATGGTTGATTTAGCTTGTTGGTGAGTTTAACTCTCAACATCTCACCTATCTATAGGTTGAGAATGAGGTTCTAGGTGGAAGTAGCAATCAGATGGTGTTTTTTATTCTCATAATGGGGATTCTGTGATTAAAGAGAGGGAATGATGCTACATGAGTGATCATATATTGACTCTCTAGGATTACAAACTTCATACCCATTCAATGGAAGAGATCAGTGGATATTTTGGGACATGTGTGTGTGTAGGAGGTAGTCCACCTTCATGGAATTCCCTCAATGATCATTTTAGACATTGATGTTCACATCATATCATGATTATGGAGAGGATGTGGGGATCTTGGGGACTCAAATATGTTTCATCATGGTCTTTTATCCAATAAAAAATATTCATGTAAAGTAGAACATTCAGGTTTTATAAATCATGCATTAGGTTTTCATGTTTCCTTGGTGTAGTTATCATCCACCATTGGTATATAACCATTTCATACTAGGATTGGGATACCCTATAGGTCACTAGTGTACTGGCCATAGGTAGAGGTAGATAGTGTTTTTGAGCCTTTATTTGGTTCTTGCGGTAGATGTTGAGGATGTAATTCATCTAGGGGTGGATTAGGACATATCAATAATGTTAGGTGTCCTTTGTAGACTGATGAAAGTCGAATTGTAGTTCGACAACGAGATCTTGTGTTATTGGAGATCACGCCTCATAAAAAGATATGGAGGTTTCATTAGGAAGACATGCTATATTTGATGTTGGTAGACCCCTTTTCTAGTTTCTATGTGGGTTAGTGAGGCTTCATTCTTCTAGAACCAATCATGGCAGTTAGGTCAAGTGCTTGGTGTTTTCCCACATGTCTCACTTGAGGATACATGTGCATGACTGATTGCACAGTTTGGACCCGGATGAGTTGGGTTTTGGGTGTAGAGATATCTTATGAGGTACCTAGTGGTTTTATTGAATTGTTTTGTGAATAACCATCATGCGCATGTGGTTCCCCTAGGTTCGTGTTAGTAGACAACATGAGAAAATTTTTGAGGGCTCACTAGTGTGGGTGACCCGATTGAGAGATCGTTTTTACTCCCTTGTTCATAGGATTTTTCTTTTCTGAAACAATTCCATGAATTTTGGGAGATTCTAGTAAATATAGTTTTTCTTTTTAAGACTTTGGAATATTCCTAAGAATATTCTCATAGCAATACATAGAGACAACATAAGATTCTGAGGCATGGTGATCCCATAATTAGTATTATAAAAACAGTAAATATATTAATATTACACATAGGTGGTCTTCCAAAAATAATGGGATATATCCTAAGAGGAGAATTATATTGGAAATATGAGACCACAATTTTATTGGGTGCATGGGGTTTACCCTAGGAACAGCCTAAGGTTGGTCAGCACCAGACATTCGGTTGAGGTAGATATTGGTAAGTGTGTTGAGTGAATTAATTAATTTTATTTATTTATTTATTTATTTAACATAATCTTACCCTACCTCTATAAATATATATTTATGATTATTCTCTAAGGTTATCCATGTAACCCTTTCTAGATACGATAGGTGGAGGAGAGTGTTCACCATTGGTGGATCGACATCAGACGATGAACGATGATTGGATCAAGGTGGATCGAGAGGCAGCGAACGTAGCGGGTCTTCTCCATCACTGGTGAAGGATTTCATCACCAGCGATTGATCCAAATATATTTTGGTCTCATAAATTGTGTATTTCTCACTTTTGATTAAAATATTGAGCATGTATATTTTTAACTTCTTTTGATCAATGTTTATCCACCCTTCACACAATCCTGTTTAATTTATTTATATTAGTTATTCTTGATATGACATGTTATTTACCCTGGATATCCATTATTTATATCCTTGGCCAATAATTCTAGTATAATTATGATTAAACCATTGTTATTATGCCTTTACCCCACATGTTCTTCATGTTATTCACTACTGTCCCACAGGGTCACAGTTCGACATTTTATGGGAGGGTTCAAGTGTGATTGAACCCCTATATTCATATAGGTTTAGAAAATTATGAATGGATTACTATTTTTTAGATATATTAGGATTGATTTTTGGTTATAATGCATGGATCTGGGATCCAGAGTGGTGATGAGAAACACGAGACATGCAAAACGTTTATAAGATCTTCACACGGGTAGATAGTTTCCAATTTTTGGCCACTTGAAGGAAAAAATAAATGGATAAAATCAATGTATGGAATAAAATTCAACAAATTTTAAGTGGTTAAATTTTTGAAATTGTGGAAAAAAGTTCAGATTTTTAGAACCTTCTGAATAATTTTAATTTCTTCATAAAACATGACTACATAGTGTGTAGTCCAAGAACACATGTCGTGAAACCCCGCCCTACTACGGTGGCTAGGGTTTCAGGTATGATAATGATCACACACTGTGTGGATGAACCCAAACATTGTGTGACCCTCCCTATTTTTCTAAGATGTGTTCCAACTGCACACATCTAAGACCCTATGCGAGAGGAAAATTCTTGTATTCCATGTACACAGGTACGCCTAGAGGTACACAAGAATGACCCGAAGTTCTTGAGCAAGGATTGGAACACATGTGAAGGTCTCAAGTGGACAAGAAACATAGTATAATAGGCTTACATGTTGTGTACTGATACTAGGACAGCTAATCTATGTATTGTAAAGGACACAACTAGGAGGTCGGGTGAGGTCTCATGCGGTGTGACCCCTGGTGCATGCTTTATAGTTTTCTCAATAACTTTTGTCTTTGATATCTCATTCGTCTAGAGTCATATCTTGGCTCATGAGTTTCCTATACCAAGAAATTTTCCACATAGAATTTGATGGTGGTCTACATAGAGGCTTTTGTGACACAATGGGAGGAGTACCGAGTGTGACTCATTTTTATGTGACTCTTCACAATGACAATGATAGGGTAGGATTATTTAAGAGATTTCGGGATTGGTAACCCCCTTTGGACTAGGTCTTGGGTCCCCGACATTCCTATCTACCTACTGAGTGACACCCCACTAACGTACTGGGGTATATGTCATCAATATACTACTTGGGACCCTCCTGATGCACTATGGTGTGGGTCCTCTTTCTATTGAGAGGCACCCCATGATTTACTAGGGCATGGGTCCTCTACCTACTAAGTAGCACCCCCTTATACATTGGGGTGTGGGTCCTCTGCCTATTGAGTGGGTCTCTCATGGTGAACTAAGGTATGGTTCCTCTACCTACTGACTAGAACCCCCATGGAGTACTAGTGTGTGGATCCTCTACCTACTGAGAGGCTCCCCTAACACACTAGGGTGTGGTTCATCTACCTACTAAGTAGAACCCTCTGAAAAAATAGGGAATTGTTCATCTACCTACTGAGTGGAACCCCCTGATACACTGGGGTATGGGTCCTCTACCTATTGAGTGGCATCCCCCTAAAATACTAGGGTATGGATACTATACCTACTAAGTGGCACCCCCTAATGCACAAGGATGTACATTCTCTATCTTCTTAGTGGAACCCCCCCCCCCAATGCACAAGTGTGTTGGTCCTCTATCTATTGAGATGTACACCCCCGATGCAGTAGGGTGTGGATCCTCTAATATAGATTGTCCCCATTAGGGTGTGGAGAACCATGGGAAAGTGCAGGTCCTCCGCCCACATTTTTTAGAGTTTATGTGAGATGAATTGTTAAGAGATAGGGCCCCCTCATTTAGAACACATTGGTGAGGTGTGATCCCTCTACACGGTTTAATTTTGAAATTTTCTTGATGTTGGGATTTAGAGATAGAACAATTGAATTGTAGGATGACTCATCATTCTTAGTTGGGCTATGAAGATGGATATCCCTTTTCTATCTACATTTTGGATTCTTATTGAGCATATCAGGATTTTTAAGGTTGTTTTATCATTTTATGAATAACAAGCCTTTTTTGGGGATGAGATGGTCATTTTTATATCCTTATATTTCTTCCTCTATAGTTTTCAGGGTGTCCTAATGGGTATGTATATACTCACCCCTTCATGGGATTTTCTCATGCAAGTCATGTCTTAAGCAGATGATAAACTATTTGACAGTGAAATCTATAGAGTATAGTGTTAACTTAGGTGCATTGACCATGTATAGTGGTCGGGCATGGAGATCAAGATATGGGTCTTATCATCTTTCTTTTATACTAGTTGCTATCAAGTTGGAATTTTATTTTTGATTGGGTGTGTATTTTTTCCATTTAGGATTTGTCTCACTTGACATACTCTAATGTATTCCCTAGAGTTTAATTCATGCATGGTTATAATCTATATGTTTCTATTTTATATTATATTTCTATGCACATTTTCATAGAGATGGTTGGTTTCATGCATACATGTTCATAGGCAAAGACCCCCATTTCATTTATTCTTTCTTGGTACTTGTATCCATCCCCTAGACTATTGGGGGTTTGATTGGGGTTGTGAGGGATCAGCCTTCCACAGGCCATGAGGGCCTTAGTAGGTTGGGTCATTACAATTTATATAAGTTTTATGTGTTCCTTAAATATGAAATCATTATCAGATTATTTGTTCATGACTGATGAATGGAAGTTGTTCTGGGTATGAGACATATGTGTGATGATGCCTTCATTTCCTGACAATTCACCATGAGTGATTTGGTAGTGAGCCTGCTTGGGAGGGTAGTACCATTCAATTTCGAAGCCATGTTGATCTTAGATATGTTTTAGTGTGTGGTGAGAGCATGGGTAGACACTCATGACGTGGAATGGTGTTGGATAGTGGTCGAACACGTGGTTAATTTAGACATAAGTAGGTTCCTAATTTTGAAGAGGAATTTCAAGGGTGTACTGGCTTGATGGGATTAACATGATCAGGGTAATGGAATGTAGTTTAATAATTGAGCCTTAGATTAGTGATGTGAGATTCCTGGAGTTATGAATTGGTTTTTATGATAAATCACAAATAGTGAATGTGAACCTTGGGTTTTGATAAGATCAAGGTAGTGAATTCTAGACATTTGTATCACTATTGAGTTTGGAATTGAGAAGCAAAAGCGTCTGAGTTGAGGAAAAATGGTTTTAAAGAACTATTGTGGGAATGGTTCCTCAATAGTTGTGATGAAGTGATAAATGTCCCTATATAGTAGATGAGATTCCAGAAATAAACCATGTATAATGGCATCGTCATTTTGGTAAATGATCTTAGTTAGGTATGATATGTAGGGGAATAATAGATTTGAAGGATAGGCATGTGTGTGTGTGACTGTGGAACCTATTGAGGTAATTATTGAGGAGTGGGATAAGTTAATACATATGGTGGTGAGTGATCCAATGGTCATTTACTGATGGTATCCCTTGTTATGATTTTTTTCAGTGTGTGTAGCATATGATGTTTCTATGAGTCATAAATGGTTGGAAATTGATGTTTATTATTGGTTATCAATGATTAATGATCTTGTACACATCTAGTCATTTATTTTAAAAACTTATGGAGCATGGAATATGATGATTAAGAATTTAGTTTTGAGAAGTGGCTACAAGTACACTCATATGGTGGGGAGCCTGTTGTCGTTCTCATGTGATACATCCCTTGTTTTGAATGGCCATGTGCGAGTGAGATTGGTAATTAAACAGTATTTTTAAGCATTAGGGTTATAGTAAACAAATGAAACTAAGTTATTTGGATTCATTGAAGAATGTCAGAGGTGGATTCAGGTGATATATCATGTGGATTTAGAGAATCTATCTTGATATTGAGATTAATTGAGGTGATCCGAGCATGATCATATTTGAGGCATGTTGATGCTTGTGGTATGGAAGAGCATAATGGATCATTTTTTCCAAATCAGGATTCAACCATGGAATGTCACTAGAAGTTCAGATGTGACTTTTTTTGATGTGTCAAAATGATGTCAAGGTTCCTTTGAGAGTAAAGGCATCAGAATCAGGTAAATGGATGATGTGTCATTGATTGTAGTAAAAAAAATTGAGATAGGTTTTCCATGGGATATTCGTATAGTTGTTTCTCATTTAATTATGTGTGTTGATATAGAAAATGCATTAGGTGCATTATTTTTTAAGTGAAAGGATTTTCAAAAAAAATTACGATTTTTCAGGAAAATCCATCACGTGCATAGTGTGATCAGACTGTGGAGGAACATCTTTTAATTTTCATAATATTGAAAGGATAACATGGATTTAATACCAGTGATGACTGGTGTTTTCTAATGTGGTCAGGTTTGTTAAGAAAATAATTTCATCAAGTGTGTCCTAAGGATTCCTAAATTATGTTTTGATAGGAAATTTCAGCTACAGTAAGAGATATGGCTCAGAATTTGCTATTTTGACCCAAATTATATAGTGGGGAACATTATAGTCTAGATTATAAAGTGAACAATTTAATATGGGTTCCTTAGTATGGAAATGGGAAATATATTAAAATTTCAATGTTTTAAAAAATGAATTCATGTTGTGGATCATCTTTCAGTAGTTTGAGTGCCTTATGTTTTAAGTTGTGTTGTAGAGACGCGTTGGGAGTTCCAAGAAAAAAACATGGATTTTTGAATAGGAATTAACAACCAAGATAGGTTGGGAAAAAGGATAGAATAATCAATGATACTTCTTAAGAATTATAATGTTTATGATGGGGGGATTGTAAGACCCCATGTTTATGGATATGTTTCAGAACATAAAAGAATTTTTAATTCTTTGTTGGTGGACGGACTGAATTTTGGAAGAAACATTGGAATTGAATTATGAGAGTTTGTGTACCTCTAAAAGGTTTTTTTTTCATTTGGTTTGAGACCTGTAAAAGAGTTTTAAGGGTCAAAGTAGCATTGAAAGTAGCCTGGGGTGGCTGGACTGCAAGGTGGATGCAGCCTGGACCCACCGACTACCTAGTGGCTATTAAATGACTTAAAATTCCAATTTTTGTACCTTGAGTTTTTTTAGGGGGAACCCATTCTCCCCTATTAAATTTTTTTTCATGGAATGAGCTTACCTTCCCCAATTCCACCTTCATCTCCATGTTTTGGTAGGGGTTCTTAATGTGTTTTTGGATTATTTGTGGTAATAATCGCCTTTCGTCAACCTATGTTGCTCCTCCTCCTATTTTTTTCAATTATATCTTCTCATATTCAAGGTACCAATTCCAATTCTAATGTATCTTGATGGAATCAGTCAAATGAGATAGGGATTCCTCTCAACCCTCCTAGATAATGTCTTTAAACTACTAATGTTTTTCCAACATATCTCATGTTCTTTGTGTTTTGATGATATAAAAAACCATTGATATGTTACTTATGGTTTTGTTTTAAAGTGTGTTGATTGAGTTTTATCATTATTTATTCCATTCTACTATTAGTTTTATAATTATGAAAATATTCTGAAATGAGACTTAATTATGGAAAATTGGTTGTGTGAGGCAATTAACTACAGGAATATTTAGCTACGTTAAGAAATTATCCATTTCAATTAACTGCATGAAGGAAATGGTTATGTCACATAAATGACTTTGTGAAAATTTCCTACATCGATGAATAGCCTTCCTTGATTAATTTCCTACATCGATGAATCACATAAGTGATAAATCAGATACATTGATCAAATAGATACATACAACTTCTACATAGTGAAATCAATTACATTATTTGGATACATGGTGAAATTGGCTATGTGGTTCCAAATTTCTATGTAATTCATTCGTCTATGTCCATTTTGACTATGTGAGTAAGAATGCCACATGAATAATTTAGCTATGTGAGGAATGACTATGTAATTTTGATACATGAAGAAATCAACTATGTGAAAATTTTCCATGTGGATCAATTCTTCTACATGAATTCAAATTAGTGTAATTTGGCTACGTGGTGATCCATAATCAGCTAGATCATTCTGAAACCTTCTATTTATTACATTTGGTGGACTTTAGGGGAACATAATGATTTCACACATGCATTAAATATTTTTATTACCTCTTTATCATAAAATATATTACAAAAAGTTTTCAAGTACTGAGTGAGGAAAAAATTGTGTGGATAATAATATACACATTCATATTTCTAGTGTATTTTCAATAAAATTACATATTTAATTTAATTTCAAAAAATAATTTTTTTGGTTTAATGTTGTGAAATTAAAATAGAAGTTATACATGTGGTTTTGAGTATGGTGAAGAAGATAAATAAAAAATACACACAAATGAATATAAGCAAGAACTTGCACTCTAAACTCTTTCTTGAAGATTTTTGTGTGCTACACTATTCAATGCAGAAAATAAGAAGAATCAAGTCATACAAATTTGCTTAAAATTTAAATATTTCTATGTTTTTATAAGGATCACCTTGATCTGTATTTGTTTTTTATATTATCTCCTTGTGGTTTCATCTCTTATGCTAGTTTCTTCTTTCAATTTTGTGCTTCTTCTTTAAAATTTTATATTATTTAATTCAATTAGAAGTGTGAAGGCTCCTACAAAAATAAAATTGAATGATGATGTTTTTAAATCCTTGTTGGAACCCAGTAATAACTCATGATATTTTACCAAGTTTCAACTGATTTCACTTATTCATGTAGTCCCTGGGAAAAGGATTGGAAATCCCTAGTAAAAGGAATGGACTAGTAAAAGTCACCAAGCTCAAGGAGTTGATCATTGGTGGAGTTGAATATGGGATTTATATTCCCCAAAACACTATAAATATTTGATGTCTAATTTGTTTTCTTTGTTATTTTATTTCCCCTACTTGCAAGTGTTATGAAAATATTAGAAGTTATCATTCCATACAGAATGTGGTTTTTTAATCTATGAAAATTTCAAGAACTCAATTCACCCCCTCTTGAGACTTAGAGTAACTGATATCCAACCTAAAATTGGTATCAAATGAGTGATTTTTTTGTTCTCAATAATAATAGTTCAAAGGATTAATAACATCTTAAAAATGGATATTATGGATGATATCAATGAAGGTATGTTCATAGTAAGATCTACCTACTTTAGTGGAGAAATATATGGAAACAAGAAGGAAAATATGATCATTTACCTAAAAAATATTGGTCTCAATATTTATTTAAAATTCATAAAGCCTTATAAAATTTCAAATATGGAACCTGAAACATGGAATGCTAATACTAAATCCATATATGACTTAAACTTTAAATTCATCAATGATATCATCTGTGTACAAGGTCCTTATGAGTTTAATCAAGTTTCACAATATGCTACAGCTCGGGAAATGTGGAATACAATATTAGTGGCATATTATGGTACTCAAAATATAATATAGATTAGGTACAATACTTCCAATATGAAATTTGACATCGTTAGGATGGTTGATGGAGAAACCATAACTCAAATGAATGGATGACTTATAGAGATTATAAACAAATTTTCTTCTCTTGGAGTAAACATTCCTCAACCCAATCAAGCTTTAAATGTTTATAGATTAATAATATATAAATGGAGTAGAATACCTACTTCCATTAGGAAATTTTAATTTTTCAAAGATTTCATAATAAAAGATCTTATTAGAACTATTATGATGTACAAGGCTGAGATGGAAGCTAAAGCTGAGAACATAGAGTGATTAAGAAGGAAAATGATGATATGAAATTTTCAACTTAAAAATATGATACTAAAATTATATAAATACAAATGGATGAGTCATATGATGAATACTCCTCAAATGGTTTCTTTTTAAAAATCTATCTTTCTTATATTTTAGGAAATTTCAAAAAAAATACAATAAGTGAAAAGGTTTCAATAAAGGATTTAATATGTACAAGAATCATGAGGTAAAATCTAAAAAAATAGATTCTACGAGTGTAAGAATCTCATTCGCATCAATATAAAATTCCCTCAGTTTCCAGAAACCATGAAATATGAAAAAAAAAAGTAATTCAAGAAGTTTGTAAATAAGAAGGGAGTAAAGAAATTCATGAAATAGACATGGATCACTTCTGAATATTCCAGTAATTATTAAACCTCAAATTCAGAAGATGAAATATCTAATCAAAAGAGTAATATGTTCTTTAGGGCACACTCAGATAAGGTACATTATTTTTATTCTTTTTAACATTAATCTAAATTAAAAAATGAAAACTACTCTTTTAAATAATTAAATGAATATTTGACACTCTAGAAAAAAAGTACAAAATCATGAAAAGTAAAATAAAAGCTCTAAAAAATATTACAATGTTGTTGTAAATTAGAAATAGGGCATAAATAAACAAATTTTATATTTTAAAACCAAGATGGAAAATTATACTATTTCATATATTGGACAACCTAACAATATTGAGATCTTATGAAAATAAGTTCAAGAATTTATATATGATGTGATTGTTTTCAAAAATGGTTAAAATTATTTTAATCAAATCCATGGAAGCAATAAAGTCAAAAGAAATTTGGAATATGAATTCAAGGTGAAAACTCAATGTTTTATAAGAATTATTTTGTTCCTAGTTACAAGAATAAAAAAATTTCAAAAGATACTTGTTTTCTCTATGGAGAATTAGGGCACTCTATTAATAATTATAGTTTTAGAAACCTATATTTTTGTGCAGTTAAATAAGATTTTGTTTCAATGTTTTTTCAAAATTTAGTGCTTGATTTTCCAAAAAATATAAATAAATTTAGGTTCTCAAATATTTATTTTATAACATTTCTGTACCTAAGAGAATATGGGTACCAAAATAATTTTTTGTGTGATTTGTCTTTTTATGGAAAAATGTCCATGAACATCAATGAAAATAGTATATGGGTCGTGGATTCCCAAGAAATATGAGTGGATATTTCTCTAATTTCTACTTGTTATCAAAAATTGATTGAGGCTATATAACATTTGGTGACAATGGGAAAGGAAATATTATGGGTGTTAGAATAGTTGGAAATCCAATATCAGTCCTCATTAACAATGTTATTTATGTGGAAGGACTAAAAAATAGCCCAATAAGTATTTATAATCTTTGTAATGAAGGTTATTTTGTTGATTTTTTAAATAATTTATGTTATTTTTTCAAAGATAAAATTCTTAAGTTGAAGGAACCTAGATCTGAAAATAACTATACTTTATATATCAATTCCTTTTGTAGATTAAATTTAATCTGTTTAAATACAGATAAAATGAATCTTGGACACAGTAAAGAAGACATGGACATTTTAATATATACACTTTGATAAAATTTTCCAAAATAAAATTACTTTCATATTTACCTCAAATTAAAATGAAAAAAAAAACAAATTATGTGATACATTCCAAATATTCAAGCAACACATTTCATATTTTAAATCAATTAAAGAAGATTTTACTTCTAGAACCCTATAACTTATTCACATGGATTTGTTTAAACCCTCAACAATAGCAATCCTAATAGAAAAATCTAATTTTTATTTGTTAATTGATTATTTATTTGGATTTACTTGGGTTTTCTTATTGAGTGTTAAAAGTGAAGCTTGTTCTGTTTTTATAATATTTTTTAAAATTGGTTCAAAAAGAGAAAGATTCCAAAATTATTACTTTACTAAGTGACCATAGAAGATAATTTTAAAACCATGAGTTCAATTATTATTACTCAAAACATGGAATCAATCATAATTTTTCTACCCCCAAGAAAAATAAATAGAATGGTGTTGTTGAGAGGACAAATGGGACCTTTTAAAAAATTTCTAGGAAAATATTGTTTGAATATTACTTTTCCACTCATTTTGGGTTGAAGTTGTAAATAAAAAATTTTATTCCATAATAAATTTTAGTTAAAACTATTATTAAGAAAACGTATTATGAGCTATGGAATAATACAAATCCAATATATTGATACTTCAATGTTTTTTGTTGCAATGTTTAGATTCAGAACAGCAAGAATATTCTTGGAAAATTTTAACCTAAGAATGATTAAGAAATATTCCTTAGTTATTATACAACTTCAAAGGCATAAAGTGTTTTCAATAAATGGTAAAATATTATTTAAGAATCAACTCATGTGGAATTTGATGAATGTGATCATTTTGATTCAAAAAATGACTTATGTTTATAAGTTGACTGATTCTTTTGGAATCATGGGAAATAAAACCCTCTTTGAAAATAAAAAGGATAATGATTTTGAACTTGATTTTAGTAAACCAAATCCTAAAAGGATGGATACTAGTGAACCAGAAAGTATGCTACCTAGACATCCTAAAACCCTGAAAACCCATCCCTTAGAAATAGTTATAGAGAAACCTTATACAATATTATGTCTTTTTATCTCAAATAGAGCCTAAAAAAATTGAAGAATACTTGGTTGATGAGAGATGGGTTTCAGATATTTTAGAAAAATTAAACCAGTTTAATAGGAACAAGGTATGGAAATTAGTTAATAGACCCGCTAATTACCCTATTATAGGATAAATGAGTTTTCAGAAATAAGCAGAATGATCAATGTGTGGTTACTAGGAATAAGGATATATTAGTAGTTAAAGGTTATAACCAAGAGGAAGGTATAAATTATGAAGAGACCTTCACACCAATAGATAGACTAGAATCGATTAGGATTCTGTTTGCCTATATAACACATATGAATTTCAAATTATATCAAATAGATGTAAAATATTTTTTAGAATGGTTTTCTTATGGAAGAAGTTTTTGTTGAACAGCTTCCTAAATTTTCAAATTCCCAATTTCCAAATTCTATTTTCAAATTTACCAAAGATATTTATTACCTTAAAAAAGGACCTAAATCTCAGTATGAATGCTGAAGTTATTAGCTCACATCAAATGGATTTTCATTAGGAGTGGAAGACCCTAATATTTTAAAGAAGATTTCATCTTAAGAAATTTTGATAGCATAGATATATATTGATTATGTAATTTTTTTTACAAAGAAAAAATTATGTAATGAATTTTCAAAACTCATGAAAAAAGAATTTCAAATGAGTAGAATGGGTGGGTGAAATTATTTTCTAGGTTTTTATATTTATAAAAAATAAATTGGGAATGTTATAAATCAATGTAAATACATACTTGACATACTTAAATGGTTTGGACTCAAAAGTGGTAAAGTACATATAACTCCTCTTAGTTCTGATGAAAAGCATGATTTGGATGAAATTAAGAAACTAGTTGATAATAATATATACTAATGAAAAATTGGGTGAGTGTTTTGTTTTTTAGATAGTATACAGTAAATTATGTTTGAAGTATGCTTATGTGCTAGAATCTATGAAAATCACAAGGAATCTCATTTGAAAGCTACCAAAATAATTTTAAGGTATTTGAAAGGAATGGTTCCACTTTCTTTACATTTTCCAAAAACATATAATTTCAATTTGAATTCATTTTTAGAAAGCAAATTTGGTGGTTTTATACTTGATATAAACATCACCTAAGGAACTAACCACTTTCTTGAAAAATACTTAGTATCCTAGTCTAGTAGGAAACAACACACTATTGTATTCTATACTATTGAAGCGGAATATATAGCCTTTGGATGTTGGTGTGAATAATTTTTGTGGATGAAACAAACCATATTGGACATTGGATTCAATTATAAACAAGGTTCAATAAAATGTGATAACACTAGTGCTATCAAAATTTCAAATAATCTGATAAATCATTCTAAAATAAAAAATATAGACATGAGGCATCATTTATTGAAAAATCATGGTAAAAAAAGATATATCTCTCGAATTCATATATAATGAGAATGAGTTGGTGGATATTTTTAACAATACCCTTGAATGAGAACACTTATTTTATTAAAATAGTATTAGAGTCATTAGAATTTAAATTATTTTTTTTATTTTAGTACAGTTTAGTTTATCTTAATTGTGTTTAAAAATTAGTATTTAATATCTAATTATTAATTGTTAAAATTACTTGTAAAAATTTATTCCTTATTTATTGGTGTTTTTAGTTTTCATTTTTTTATTTATTATAAGTCAGTATTGACCCTAAATCCTTAATTGGGTATGTATCCCTTTTGAAAAATAGGTACATGACCTAAAATCCCAAATCCACCCTTGAATCATTCACCCTTTTCCTACATTCCTTAATACAGAATCCAAATCCTCGCCCTTTGATTCATTCATCTCTCTTGATTCCATCTCAAAATTCCACTAACCTTCTTTGATGGAAAATTAAATGTGAGGAGATTGTGATAGTTCTGGTTCCCCCAAAAAAATCTATGTCTGGCGGTGTGTCACATAGAGTATTAGCTGGGAAAACCATAAATATGGAATGGATAAGAGGAACTAAAATGTTACTGAATAAATTATTTCAATTTCAAGGATGTGGGAGTTCCTTTTTGACGAAAATAAGTTAGGTTTCCAACTTGAGGAGGGGGTTAGTGAGTTCATGAGGAAGATGGAATTTCATTACGGTGAAGTGGAGGATGTGTTGTCATCATACATGGGTGGGAATTCCATTCTCATTTCATCAATAGAAATATCCAAAGTCTTTCATTGTCTTTATGAGGGTGAGTTTATCTTTATCCAAACAGTAGTTGATATAAGTGTAGTGATGAAAACTGAGGTCTTCAAGTTCTTGTTTGGAAATTCTTATTTCAAGATAAAGGTTGTGAAAGATTAGGAAGATGAATGGAATATACTTTGTAAGTTTTTTCAGACTAGGATTGCCCAGAGAGCTAGAGGAATGGAAAAGGGAATTATTTCCGAAAATTTACCTACTATAAGTATTGATTAACAATTTTAAGGTGAATTTAGCATGATATATGATGTGTTCAATGCATCAATTCTATCAAGGGAATGGGAAGTTTAATTAGAATAACTATGGAAGGCTTGTTTACCTTATGCTGAAGAAGAAGTCCTTAGACATGAATGAGGGATAAGTTATGAAATATCATAAGAGTAGCACCCTTTCATTGGATTCCATGAAGAACTTTATCTATAATTGGGATGATACATCAAATTCCTTATGGCCTACTGAATATGAAGGTGTATCTCATTTTGTTATACCACCTCTAGCATCAACCCAGGGGGATTCATCCTAAGCCTCACCACCTAGGGAAGAAACACATGTTGATATGGTATCTTCTAGGGAGGTGTAGGAGTCAGTAGTTTCCAGAACAAAACCTCAACTTCTATAGATCAGACCAGCTATGGAAGAGGCAGTCCATAGCCATGAAATTGAAGTTGTTAGAGCTACTGAATCATCTTAGTTGTTTAAGACAGCTAATGTAACTCACAAGGAGAGGCTAGTTGAAGTTTTTACTAGTCTAAAAACATCTGAAGAAATATTATAAGTTGAGGTTGAGAATCATATTTCTTATCAAATCCCTTTTATATCACCATCACGAAATGATGGATATTGGGATACAATCATGGAAGAAACTGGAGTACTTTCCCATACTCAAAAGGTTTCTTCATCGCCTCATCTTGTGAAAAAGGACACACCATATGTTAGTTAAATTTATAAAAGTTTAGGTATGAAAACCTTTGCCTCTCCTATTATCAATGAATTTAATAATCTCATAGTAGATTAGGATGGGTTGAAAAAAGGATCTGATATACTATAAGGATGAAATCAAAAAAATCAAAAAGAATTCAGTTTCTAGAGAAGATTTTGATAAGTTTATTAAGACCCTAACCACCCAAAGAGAGTTTATGAGAAATCTTCAGACTATTAAGTCTGCCCAAGTTTTGTCCTTTGGTGTGAGTACTCAATAATTTGAAGTAGTGAAATCTAAAGTAGAAAAATTTAGAGAATCTTGTGCTACTAGGTCTAAGGTGAATGTGTTAGTTGTTCTTATGGAATCTAAAAGGGACATGATTTAGATTCTTCCCATGGTTTAACCTTACTATAGATAGGGTTATAAGGTTTGGAACCTAGATATGTGTCTCATTAAAACCATATATGAAGAGGGAGCATATGATTTATGTGCATAACTCGTCCTTCTTTATTCATCCGAGAAGCATTGATTTGTATAAATATCTAAAAAAATCTTCTTATGGGCTAACATGAAGAGAGATATTATAGAATTTGTATCAATGTTTTTGGTATTCTAACAAGTCAAGGCTAGAAAATAGAATATATAGTGACCCTAGCCTTTTACATATATCATTACATGATTTTTAGCCTAATTAAACATCAAATTACAAGCCAAGGATCATAAAGTCTAGTGTCTTGGAAGACTAGGTACATAATCAAATATCATTAAAAAACGTTTTTTTAATCTCCATAATGATCTCCTAACTTCTATTGTCCTCATACATATTCATAGGATAACCTTTGTATAACACGAACAATGGGATGAGCTAAAATCCCAGTAAGGGAATAAGCATAAGAAAATAGATTTATCACATTGGTTAGGACGTATGACCAAATGATATTAAACGACATATAACTTAATTAAAAATATGGAACCATAAAATATAAAACATGGGATCATATAAACATGGAATCAAAGTAATTTTTAATCATCATAAAACATGATGTTAGCATGAGTCAAGGCTCGCTGCACATAGAGGAGCACAAGTCAAGGTTAACCACCAAGACCGTTGCACATGGTAGCACGAGTCAATGCTAACCGCCAAGACCATTGCACATAACGTCTCATGAGACTCAACTTTACTCAATGCATTGGAGTGATATCTGGGTGCACCCATCTTAACATGTTCATGAATATTCTTTCCAAATAAATAATTATACATAATCAATCATACATAAAGATAAGGGTACCTATGAAAATAAATAGGTATTATAATCATGTCATAGATCATAATGAATAGGCATATCATATAAGTGTCCATGAAAGAAAGGAATTAAAAAATTCATGGACATTGATATATTAAAATGGGCATATATCATGCTAATTTATACTCAACCGAAGTGACAACATGTAAGAAGATTATTAAGAAATTTTAACATTAAAACATCTTAGTGTGATTTTATGGAAAATACTAAAGAGACTTTAAAATAGAAAAGGGGATAATCTATTATATAAAAACCATATTTAAACAAGAAGGTTTTCATAATAAAAATATTAATTTTATAGAAACAATGGTTTCTTAAAATAGATGATATAGTGTATTTGAAATTAGGTAAGAATTCAGGAAGTTCCCTTAAAACGGGTTTTCTTATAGGAAAGTATTGAGGAGAGAACCACTTAAAAACATGTATATCCCCAAAAGGTAATAATAAATGGATCATGATAAAAGATTTTGTACCATGGACACATCATTTAGAATATGTACATAAAAAATAACATAAAACTTAATTTGGGTAAAAATAAAGACAGAGCAACCCAAATGAAAAATAAATGTTCAAGTAGAATCCCTTACCGTAAACATGAGGGTTTTCTCCTATTGATATTAATGATCTTAATAGTAATATTATGTTCATTAATAAATAATTACAGAACTACTTTTACATTTAATTGATTTATTATACCCTTTTTTATTTCATTCATATCCTATTTAATTGGTTATGAAGTTCAATTTCATTGTTCAGGTCTGTTTGTTTCATGATCGGTTTACTTATATACATGAATGGATAAACATATAATATGATCATGGTTGTCCAAAATTGGAGATGTATTATTGAAAATACATAACATTACATGGTTGTAAATTTCATTTGGTTACTTGGAGTGAATATTATTCATTATATAAAACTTTAGTAATAACATTTCGGTTAATTGATGGGTTTTTACCACAATGAAAACATTTTGTTTTAAAAATCAAAACAATGTGTACAAAAAAATTCCAAAATACTAGATGATACATAATAGATATATTATATCCTGGTTCAACCATAATAATGGTTTCATGAACATAATTGAATATGGTAATGGATATTGAAAACCCATCATCCTTGAATGTGGTAAATTAACCCATCTCAGAAGGTGTTTTTACTACTTGTATAAAAGAGTGGTAAAGGAGAGATGATAATAAATTATTCCATTATCATAAAAAAATTAATTACATATAGGGTGTTGAAGTTTTCATAACATTTGGATGATGATAGGTAAGGATTGAAAATAAAACAAAGGAACATGAAAGTAAAGTAAAATAATTGAAAAGAGTAATTTACCTCTTAAATTAATCTTCCATGAGATCCTATTAAGGGGAGAGGATTTGGTTTTTTATGAGACCAAGGGTTTTTTTTAGTTGGGGAGTTTCTTGGGTATATATTTTTGTATAATTTATTAATTTCATAAGGTATGAGAGGAGTGAAGATAAGAAGGTAGTGTGAGTGGTTTTTATAGTGGAGGGGAGGACGGTTTTCTTAATATTTTAATCATTACTTTATTATTTCCCTATAAAACTAGAAATAGTGATGATTACATTACAAAAAATATTAATAAATGCAGGTGATTTAGAACCAACATCCATTTACATCATCCGCGACTCAAACATGATGCATAAATTTAGGTTTTAGCACTTATCGTAAATTATCGTATTTTCCTATTCATAAAAAAATCATGTATTTCAGAAAAATACCAAAAAAATACCAAACCATTTATTGATGTGTAGAATCCAAAAATAAACTCCATTTTATGAAAATAATTTTCTAAATATTTGAAATTTAATTATTTTATAAAATCATAATTTATTTGAAAAATATTGATTTTAAAACTATAACTGATTCTATAATGATTTCAAAAATTACAAAAGGTCTCATAAAATAATCTAAAAAATAGAAGACATAAAATTTTTGATTTATCAAAAAAATAGGAAATTAAATTTTCATTTGAATTTATTACTTAATTTTAATTAATTATTTATAACCTACAAAAATACAAATACTTTTACTATGGTCATAATATAACTTATGAGATGCCTAAATTTTATTTATACATTCATTTTTAAGATTAATATTTACTTGGACAATTTACTATTTAGAAGGGTCATATTACAATTCATAAGGGTAACATTACCATTCATAAGGGTCAGTTACTATTTAACAAAAATTAAGTTTGTCTTATCAGACTCCAAACATCTTGGCTATCGCAACCGTGTATATCTGATTTTCAAAATAAAAAACACAGATGTGACAATATTATGTTTAAAGGTCACATAGTACTTAGTAGTTCATTGTGTTGTGATTTCATGTTATTATATGACATAATTATAGGAATTTAATTCCAATTGATTAAACTTTGTGTCATTACATTCTCCCCATCGTATGAAATTTCTCCCTTCAATTTTTGTTTTACATTCTAAGATATAAACAGGTGCAGGTAGTTTTCCTTCATTGTATCCTCCAGTTCCCATGTTTCATCTTCATACTTATAGTTCTTCCATTGTAATTTGACCAGGTGAGTTTTCTTGTTACATAGAACTCTATATCTACGATCCAAGATCACCATTGGTTTCTCCTCGTAAGAAAGATCATTCTCCAACTATTTAACCTACAAAGATAATACATGTGAATGAACTGGTGAGTACTTTATTAAGAGGGATACAAGGAAGACATTGTGTACATTAGCCATGGTGGGTGGATGTGCTAGTCGATATGCCACAGATCCAACATGATCAAGAATATCAAAGGGTCCAATGTACCTAGGACTTATCTTTCCTTTCTTCCCAAATCTCATGAGATTCTTCCACGGAGATATGCGAAGAAATACCATGTCTCTAACTTTGAACTCAAGTTCTCATCAACGATTGTCTGCATAACCCTTTTGTCGAATTTGGGTTGCCTTGATGTACTTTTGAATAGTTTTCACCTTCTCCACCATTTCATCGACCATTTTAGGTCCTAGTATCTTTCTCTCACCAACTTCATCCCAACACGCTGGTGTTCTGCACCTTTTCCCATAAAGGGCTTCATATGGTTCTATTCAGATGCTATAATGAAAACTGTTGTAGTAAGAGAATTAAACTAGTAGAAGATGTTGGTCCCACCCTCCTTTGAATACCATAGAACATGCTCTCAATATTTATTTTATTTTATGAATTTTTCACTCATATTGGCCATCAGTTTAAGGATGATAGGTCGTACTGAACTTAAGTTCAATTCTTAGAGCATGTTGAAGACTTTTTCAGAACATCAAGGTGAATCTCATATCTCTATCAGATATAATAGATAGTTTTCATCCCAAAATCCTTACCACATCTTTGATATATATCACTAAAATTTTATCGAATGGGTAGTCCTCTCGAATTTCAATGAATTGATTTGTCTTTGTAAGACGGTCCACAATGACCCATATAGCATTTTCCTCTAGATGTCCATGGAAGTCTAGTGACAAAGTCCAGGGTGATGTTCTCCCACATCCATGTTGGTATAGGGAGTGGTTGCAACATCCCACTAGTCTTATTTCTTTTATCCTTCAATTATTTACATACCAGACACTTTGATGTATACTTAGCAACCTTCTTCTTCATATTGTCCCTCCAAAATATCTCTTGGAGATCATGATACATCTTTGTGCTCCCTGGGTGAATAGATAAGGTTGATCTATGTGCGTCATTAAAAAGATTATTATTTATCTTTGGATCAGATGGTACACATAATTGTGACCTAATTCTTACAACTCCTTCCTTATCAATCTAGAACTCAAATGATTTATCATTTCTAATAGCTTCCACCCTTTTGAGAAATTCCACATCTTTCCTTTGATCATCCTTTATTTTATCCATGAGGGATGGTTGAGCAATAATTTGAGAAAGTATTGATGAAGTTCCCCCTTAATTATTCCCATGTCCATCCTCGACAAATCTACGAATATTTGATCCTTTTCAATTCTCATCATTGATAAAGATACTTGATCCTTTCTTCTATGAGCATCCACCACCTAATTTTTCTTACTGGGAAGGTAGTGGATTGAGCATTCATAATACTTGATGAGCTCTAACCATATTTGTTGGAGCATATTAGGCTCCTTCTATATGAATATATATTTTAGACTCTTGTGATTAATATATATCTCACACTTCTCCCCATACAGATAATGCCACCATATTTTCAAAGAAAAGATCATAGTTTCCAACTCCAGATCATGGGTAGGATAGTTTTGCTCATAGAATTTGAGCTTCCTTTAGTCGTAGGATATCAATTTATCATTTGGAATCAACACATAGCCTAATACCTTCTTTTAAGTATCCCTATACACCAAAAAAGTTCTCCACTTGTTGGGAGTGTGAGTACCAACGCAGCGATAAGGCTCCTTTTGAGCTCCTTAAATCTTTCCTCACATTCTTGAGTCTAGAAAAACTTCACCCAAATCTATTTCATCTTGGTCATTGGGTTTTACAATCATGAAAATTTATTAACAAATCATCAGTAATACCCTGCTAGACCAGGGAAGCTATGGATCTTCATTACAGTCGTTGGCCTAGGACACTCTTCGATTTCCATTATCTTGGCAGGGTCTATAGATAACTCTTTTCTAGTGATTAAATTCCCCAAGAATGATACTCCATCCATAAATAACTAAAATTTAATATACTTTTCAAATGTTTCTCCCTTCGCAATGTCATCAGCAAAGTATTCAAATGCTTCACATGTTCCTCCTTTCTCTTAGAGTATATCGGAATATAATCGATAAAGACTACCAAAATTTTTTTGAGATAATCTCTAAAGACTATGTTCATTAAATATATGAAAATTGATGTAGGAATAGTGAATTTTAATGACATCACAATGAATTCATAGTTTTCATACATCGTTAAAAAGGAATCCTTGGGGATATCTTCCTTCTTAACCTTTAATTGGTGATATCCCAAACGAAGGTCCGCCTTAGAGAAATAACTGGTCTCGTGAAGATGATCAAACAAGTCATATATGGGAGGGGATACTTGTTCATTATCATGATTTTATATAGCTCACGATAGTTAATGCATAGGTGCATTGATCCATCATTATTCTTGACGAAGAGAACTACTGCACCCCATACTGAAGCACTCTAGCATATAAAACTCTTCTTCTGATTCTCCTATAACAACTTCTTCAGCTCTTCCATCTCTACAGTGGACATTCTATAAGGTTTAGGAAGAGATCCAAGAATATGTTAAATTGAGAACGCAAACTCTCAGTCATGAGGAAGACTAAGAAACTCTTCAAGGAATACATCAGTGTAATCCCTCCCAATGGGCATATCTTTGAGAAGTGTCATCTCCTTTGTCTTAATCATTTGAGATAGAAATTATTTTTCACCAGGAAGTAATATCCACACATGAGACAATGATTATAAAAGGATATTAATCTTCCTCCTTACACTTATAATTAATTGTAGGATGCTTTAGGATGTGAAGAGTGATCTACCTTTCCCGACAGTTGATGTTGGATTTGTATAAAGTTATCCAATCCACGCCCAAGATTACATCGAACATCACTAAAGGAAGTATGAATAGATTTTCTGGGAGGATCCATTCACATATGTTAACTGGGGAGGATTTATAAACCTTAGACCCAATATTTTCCCCATTTTCTATTCTCATGGATAACTTATCCTCCTAATTTTGAGGTGGTGTTTGAAAAGTTCTACTAAAAATGCAGGATATGAAAGAATACGTAGAACTAGAATCAAATAGTATATTATCTATTTTTGATTGAATTACTAGTGTACCTATCACCGCATATTTTTCTGGCTCCACCTCAACAGTAGTGATAGCATAATCCCTTCCTTGTTTCCTTGGAGGTTGTTGTTGATTTTCTCTAACAACTCTTGGCTTAGGGAAATTGTTCGTATAATGCCCATGATCCTTGTAGTTGTAACACTACACTACATGGTGAGTGTTGATCTGAACCTTCCTTCTTCTTCCACATTAATAGGATTCTTCATATCTATTTGGTAGTTTTTATCCAGATGTCTCATTTTTCCACATTTGAAGTAATCTTGGGTTCCCTTTAGATAGATCCCAGGATACGTTTTCGCACACTTTTCACATGTGGGATGTTCAATATTCTTTCCATCATGGGATTTATTTGTTGAACGACCAATATTAGTCTCCATTTTCCGCTTCTTTTCATCGGGCCCACAAGACCATTACGAGTCTCCGATATCCATTTCAACCTTGAGGGAACAACAAAAAATATCCTCATAACTATCAAATTCTCGAATCACCAAATATTTTCATAGACTCGGATTTAGTCTTATAAAGATGCAATCCACCATGATTTCAGTGTTCATGATAATTACAGAGGCCACTACTGGAAAAATCCTCTATAGCCGTGGTTTTGGGAAAAACCGAGGGAATAGGTCCCCCTTTACCCACGGTTCTGTCAAAACTGTGGGAATACGAGTCTGTCCGGACCTATACCCACAGTTCTGGGAAAACCGTGGGTATAGGTCCCCTTATACCTACGATTTTCCCAAAACCGTGGGTATGAGGGTATGTTCTAAACCTATACCCGTAGTTTTTGGAAAACCGTGGGTATAGGTCTCAATTCAATACCTATACCGATGGTTTTCTACGAAAACATTGGGTGAAGGTCACGGAAAAAAACCTTATACCCATGGTTTTAGAGAACCGTGGGTATAGGTTTCCCACCTGAAAGTGGGAAACAAATTAAGGCGGGAAAAACCTAAACCAATGGTTTTTAATCCTATACCCACGATTTATATTAATATATTAATAAAAATATAGAGTTATGTTAATAAAATTCATGGAGCTCAGTTGGTGAAGCGCAGCTTGGTCTTGGAAGGAGTCTGGGGTTCGAAACCCGCTGACTTTTATTTTCGTATGTGACATTATAAATTAATATAATTAAGCAGATGTAGAATTAAACCAACATAATTCATGTAGACTGAGTGGTGAGGTGTCGCATATTAGAAGAGGGGTTCACGGGTTCTAAACTCACTTAACCTTTTTTCATAAAACCGACGAAAAGTTTTATTATAATTACATTAAGGGATATATATAAATATAAGAAATATATGCAGGTTAGATGGATAAGTGTTCAGTGAGGAAAGTGCAGGTCACAGGATCTATTTCCAGGGCCGGTTTTTTCAATATATTTTGTCCCACGGTTTTAAAACCGTGGGTAGAAGACCATGGCACGGTGGAAAAAAGGCAGTGACATGGTGGACATATCTTTTCCCACAGTTTGCAAAACCGTGGGTATAGCCTATGGACCTATACCGACACCTCGGTTTCCTAAGGATACCCAAACCGTGGGTACAGCCTATACCCATGGTTTTGGGGGATATATCCATGGTTTGGAACCGTGGGTATAGGTTATTTTTTCAGTAGTGGGTGTACATTGCAAGCCTTGTAATGTTTTCTTCATACGCCCCAGTGGACTCATCTTCCTTTTGCTTGAATGTGAGGAACTCCCTTTACATATTGAGATAGAGGGATTGGGGAAAATTTATTGAAATACATTTTCTTGTATTCCTCCCAATCCATGGATTCAATTTCCTCTTGGGACTTCATATTCTTGATCAGTGTCCACCACTGATCAGCTTCCCCACCATAATGATAGACCGCTAGTACGACTTTCTCTTCTATTGAAAACTATAGGATATATAATATATTTTCAATTGAGTAAATCCACTATTCTAAGATGAGGGGATCATACGATCCAAAAAGCATGGGAGGATTTTTATTGATAAAGGATTCAATTAAAACTTGATCTTTCCATGGATGTGGAGGGCATTTCCCATGATTCAATTTCTTATTCATAACTTGAACCAGATGAGAAAGTAATGTCATGATGTTTTGAGCACCTTTTCCCCTCATATTTAGCATATCATTAGGGAAATATTCACATTCCCTTTCACATTTATTATTGGAATGTGTTTTTCTATTTCCATCCATTAACTATGAAAAAGAACGTATAATTAGGGGGCTTGAATACTTAGCTAAAAAGAATAAAAAAGTAAACTTTAAACATAATAGGATAAACTCTTAATGGAAAAGTATATCCTAACTTGTGATTCCATATGTTTCAATCTATGTTATCCTTGATTTGTGTCTTAACTTATATTCTTATGGTCTTTTTCTATTCCCTTAATAGTGGTTTGTAATGAGCTTAGGAATTTACCAAAGCATATCTCCCAGGAGTGTAAAACCAATAGTGTAACAAGGCCCGTTTTCGTGCACCAGTTCCTGTTCGATTTTGGATTAAAGCATTATTTTCAGGTTTTACCCCTAGAAACATTTTTTCCACATCCACCTCTACTTACTTGTATCTAGATAGAGGTGTATTTTCTTGATAAACCACTTACTATATACTTACCAAAATTTAGGGATTTTTTCTTATACTTAATCTCATCCTTAAGGTTCTTCCTAATTTTCTATATTCCCAATCTCAAAAAATAACTAGACTGTCCTCTGATACCAACTATAGAGACCCTAGCCTTTTATATATATCATTACATGATTTTAAGCATAATTAAGCATCAAATTACAATCCAATGATCGTAAAGTCTAGTGTCTTGGAAGACTAGGTACATAATAAAACATCATAAAAAAATTATTTAATATCCATAATGATCTCCCAACTTACATTGTTCTCATACATCTGCATAGGATACCTGGGGTTAACATGAACAAAGGGATGAGCTAAAATCCCAGTAAGGGAATAAAAATAAGAATAATTCTTTACCACATTTTTAAGAAGCATGACATAATGATATAAAAAGGAATATAACGTAATTGAACATATGGAACCATAACATATAAAACATGGGATCATATAAAATGGAATCATAGTATTGTTCCAGCAACATAAAAAATTAATTTAGCATGAGTTAAGGCTCATTGCATATAGAGGAGCACAAGTAAAGGTTATCCACCAGGACCGTTGCACATGGTAGCACGAGTCAAGGCTAACAACCAAGACCATTGCACATAACATCTCATGAGATTCAACTTTACCTAATGCGTTAGATTTATATCTAGGAACACCCATATTAATGTGTTCATGTATATTCTTTCCACATAAATAATCATACATAATCCATTATATATAAACATAAGGATACCCATGGAATGAAAAGGGTTTCATAATCATGTCATAAATCATAATGAACGGGCGTATCATACAAGTTTCCATGAAAGAAAGTAATGAAAATATACATGGAAATTAATAAGGGAAAATAATCATATATCATGGTAAGTGATGTCAAACAGAATTTACAACATGCAAGAAGAGTTTTTATGAAATTTTAGCATCAAAACATTTTAATGCAGTTTTATAGAAAATATTAAAGAACAATTAAAATAGAAAATGGAATAATATTTTACATTAAACCAAGATTGAACCAATAAGGTTTTAATAATAAAATATTGATTTTATAAAAAAATTGGTTTCTTGGAATATATGATAGAGTGCGCTTGATATTGTGTAAGAATTCAGGAAGTTCCCTTAAAATGGGTATGCTTATCGGGAAGTATTGAGGAGGGAACCACTTAAAAAATGTATATCACTGAAAAAGAATAATAAATGAATCGTGATACATTATTTTGGATAAATTAAATATAATTTATAAGATGTACATAAAAATAACAAACAACTTAATTTGGTTGAAAAGAAAGATAGAGCAATCCAAAGCAATAATGGAGGTTTGGGTAGAATCTCTTACCTTAAGTCTGATGGTGTTCTCATGTTGATATTAATGACATTAATAATCAAAATATGTTTTTTAATTAATAATTTAAGAACCTATTTTAGATGTAATTGATTTAGTATACCATTTTTGAGTTCATTTTTATCCTTTTTGATTGGTTAGGAGGTTCAATTTCATTATTTGGGTATGCTTGTTTCATGATCGGTTTACTTATATACATGAATGGATAAGCATATAAGATGATCATGGTTTTCCAGAATTGGAGTTTTATTATTGATAATTTTGAATGTTACATGGTTTTAAATTTCATTTGGTTACTTGGAGTGATGATGATTCATTATATAAAACTTCAGTGATAACATTTTGGGTTAATTGGCAGTTTTTTATCACAATGAACACATTTTGTTTTGAAAATATAAATCATATATATAAAAAAGATTATAAAACCATATATGAGACATAAAACATATATTATATTCTAATTCAACCATAACAATGGTTTTATGACCATAATTTTAGATGATAATGGAAATTGAAAATTCATCATCCTTAGATGTGGTAAATTAACCCATCTCAGATTTTGTTCTTACTACATGTATAAAAAAAGGGTAAAAGAGAGACGATAATAAATTAATCCATTATAATAACAAAATTAAAGTACATATAAGGTATTTTAGTTTTCATAACATTTGTATGAGTGGAGTTAATGATAGAAAAGGAAACAAAGGAACTTGAAAGGAATGTAAAGGAATTGAAAAGAGGAATTTACCGCTTGAATTAATCATCCTTGACATCCTCTTAAGGGGAGAGGATTTGGTCTTTTGAGGAGACCAAGGGATGATGGAAGCGGGGGAGGGGCTTGAAGAATGATTTGAGAATAATTTAGACAAGGAACAAGGATTGAGATGAGTGAAAAGAAGAGGGTATTGTGGGTGGTTTTTATAGTAGAGTAGATGAGGGTTTTCTTAGTATTTTAATCAGCAGTTTATTATTTCTCCATAAGATAAGAAATAGTGATGGATTCATAAACAAAAATAGAAATAAGCGCATATGAGTTCGAATAAATGTCCATTTACATAATCCATGACTCAAGAATGATGCAAAAAAATCAGGTTTTAGCACTTATCTTAAATTATCGTATTTCATTATTCATCAAAAATTCAAGTATTTCAGTAAAATCCCACAAATTCACCCTAACCATTTTTAGATGGGTTGAATCAAAAACATAACTCAATTTTATGAAAATAACTTTCTAATTATGGGAAATTTAATTCTTAAATAAAATAATAATTTATTTGAAAAATACAGATTTTAAAACTACAACTGATTTTATAATTCATTCAAAAATTACATAAGGTCACATAAAATCATTTTAAAACCAAAAGACATAAAATTTTTAATTTATAAATACCTTCTAGGAAAATAAATTTTCTTTTAAATTAATTAATTAATTGTAATTAATTATTAATGACCTACAAAAATACCAATACTTTTACTATAGACATATTATCACTTATAAGATGCCTAAATTTTATTTATACTTTCATTTGTAAGGATACTATTTACATGGACAATTTACTATTCATAAGGGTTATATTACAGTTCATAAGAGTAAAATTACTATTCATAAGGGTCAGTTACTATTCACCAAAAATTAAGTTTGGCTTATCAGAATCCAAACATCCTATTGATCACAACTGTGTATATCATATTTTTGAAATTCAAAACCCATAATTGACAATATTTTGTTTAAAGGTCACATAATACTTAGTAGTACATTTTTTTTGATTTCATGTGATTATATGAAATAATTATAAGAAGGGAATTTCCATTAATTAAACTTTGGGATGTTACAGAATCTGAGGGTATGATGCAATTGTTTCATATACAATTATTTAAATGGGAATAAATTAGAATGGATTTATTCATAGGACTCCACAGGACACCCAAATGTAATAACATTATCTGGTTGGTTGTCAATCACCTTTAAAAGTCATAAAATTCCATTTATATCATGGAATATTTCCCTATTGATCAACTCAGTAAGATATTCATAAGAGAATTGGTAAGATTAAAATGAATTTCCACTCTCTATTATATCTTATCAGGATCTGATGTTTACCTCAATGTTCTGGTGAAGCCTTTAGCAAGTGTTTGATATAGAACTCAATTTCAATACTCCTTATCACTCACAGCTGGTTGATCAATCTGAAATAACCATTAAAACTATATGGGATAATCTAAGGACTTGTTCAATGGATTTACAAAGATATTAGGATCAGCACTTTCCCCTGGTAGAGTTCTCATATAACAACAGTTTTCATTCTATCATTCAAATGGAACATTATGAGTCTCTGTATGGGAAGTCATGTTGGACACTGAAATACTAGGATGAAGTTAAATAGTGGAAGCTAATGGGACTAGATCTTTTACAAGAGATGAATGAGAATGTCCAAACCATTCAACGCCACATGAAATCTATGAAAATTTGATAGAAGAGCTATGTAGACAATCGTTTATGAGACCTAGAGTTTGAGGTTGGAGATAAGGTGTTCCTCTGTATTTCAACATGGAAGAAATTCGTGAGGTTTGTGAAGAAGGGGAATACTAGTCCAAGATATAATATCCACTTTGAGATCCTTGCTCACATAAAAGTGGTTCCCTATAGACTAGCCCTCATGCCTAATCTATGTCAATTACATGATGAGTTTTATGTATCCCTCTTGAGGAAGTACATACCAATCCTCTCACATGTAGTGAATCCAGAGGTGGTACTATTGGAAAAAAAGAATTCATATGAGGAGAAGCTGGTGAAGATCTTGGATCACAGAGGCAATGTTCTATGAAACAAGAAAACTCACGTGGATAATGTGTTATGGATAAACCATAAGTTTCGAGAAGCAACATTGGAACTGGAAGAGGGGTGAAGTAGAAGTACCCTCACCGATTTTCACCTTAGTATGTAATATGAAATTTTGAGAGAGAAATTCTTTAAGGGGAGAATAATAAAACACCACAATACTTTAAGATATATCCTCTTTTTAAATAAATTAAATCTCTTTGATATATTGTAATTCATTCAACACTATTCTTAAATGAAATGCAATACTCTATTAAAATATTATTATTTAAACATGACTATTTTAATATAATTTTCAAGTTGGTGGGTACGAATATGACTGACTAAATTATAAAAATTATATTTTTCACACATGTGTAAGATAAATTACATGGTTATCTATTGATTAGAAATAAAACAAGAGCCATTTGAAATAAAAAAAGAAATATTTTATAAAAAATGTATTTTTTCTAAAAGGCATTTTATCGCGCTCTGCGTACATTATTTAAAATTAATTTTTAATAATTTTTTCAAATTTATTTTATAAAATTAAAATTAGTTTTTAAATAATCATAAAAATATTAACTTATGGTGAAAATTTAGTATTTTTTCGATAATATTATATTTTCAATAAATAGTGAAAAATTCTGATTTTTATAAAATTCTCATTTTTTTAATAAATTAAGACCTATTATTATTTAAATTTGATTTAAAATTCACATAACTATAGTTTCGTTATATAAAATGAAATTAATTACATTAAATATTCATTATACTGGATTTTTTGTATAAGTTTATTTTTTGTCTTTAAAACACTTTTTCTGAAAATTATTTTAATGTGCATAATGTTCTTCCATTTTAATTAATTAAAATAACCCCTAATGAGAATGATTTAAATAAAAAATTTAGATTATATATCTTTAAATATTAATTGAGAATAATTTTATTATTATTACTTTTCATATATTTTATATGGGATCATATTTTTCTTTAAAAAATACATTTCTTGAAAAATTGTTTTTTTTAATGTTTGGAGGATCAATTTTAAATTCAATTATACCAATTATGTGATTAAAATTTGTAAAAATGGATTCTATATTTGGAATATTAATAATATTTATTATCTAATAAGGTCAAATTAATTTTTGACCAAAATGAATAGTGAAAATAGTAAAAATTACTTAACATGGTTAAGGTAAAAACAGGTTTATTGGGGGTTAAACTAATTATATGAGGGTTAAAAATGACCAAAAACATTTATAATTACTATTTAATGGGAATAGTTAGACCTTATATCTTATAAGGTTCAAAAATAGTTCATTTGAGAGCCTCTGGTCCTGAGATAAACGTGGATGGAGTTCTTTCTTTTCAAAAAATTCAAATGTGTCATCTCCCCTCCTATAAAAGGCCAATCACTCTCATCTAATTTAGACGCATCCATGACTCATTTTTTCATTAAATAACTACTATAATATCTTCCCTAATTCCATACCCTAATATTTTAATCCTTGTTTTGGTCATAAATCCATCCTTGGAAGGATTTTGAAGAAAAACAAAATATGTTGTCTGAAGAAGAGGTAACGTCTTTAACTGAACATTTTATTTTATTTAATACTCCACCTCCTTAAAATATGATTAAACCAGGCTGATATAAAACACCAGTATCTTCAATATACTGATATGTTGTTATATTAAGGTTACGACCTATAAAAATCTCCTCCTCCCTAAAATGGGAAATAGAACTCTTGATCGTGTGTACGGCGGACTACCACTTTGTGAACAAAGGTAGTTTGTTTTCCATCACTGCTGATCAAGTATTTATATAATGAAGTATATAATATTTATATATAATATTTATTCTATAATTATAATTTTTTAATTATAATATCATATATATATATTCTTACTTTCCATTCTATAAATAATACGGTAACGTCGCTCGTGTGTACGGTGGACTACCGCCTCATGAAATGATGTGATTTATTTTTCCCAAACACTTTACATAGAAGGTAAATATAGATTAGTTTTATGTTTATATATTATATTAATGATACATTAATCATTATTAAAAATAAAAATGTCATATACTTTCTTACCTTATCATCCATTGAATAAATGATAATGTCTGTACAGCGGACTACTGCCTCGTGAGGCGATGTGATTCATTTTTATTATCACATCACATGGATGGTATATATAAATATATATAAATAAATAATTTGATATTTATCATATAATGATCATCCTTAAAAGATAAAATAACACTTATCTTCCTCCATCATGATCGGCAAAAAATGAAAATGTTACTCATACATGTGTACGGCCTACTGCCTACATGGTTGTACCGTAGTACATTTTTCATAACCATATTTCATGGTTCGTTTTAAAAGTATAAATTATTTATAAAAAAATAATTATTTCATTATTAAAATTATAGATATGATTAATTAATAATCACCTTGGCCTTAGTCAACTTACCAAAGTGATTTTGGACGTATGAGTCGTTTATCATTAAAACATCCGATGAGAAATTAATTGGTTAAGTAATTGAATGTGACATGGTAATAAAATAAAATAAAATGAATAATAAACTAAAAAAAATCTTAATAAATTAAATAATTAAATTATTTTAATTATTTTGTGTGATAATGAATGAAATAATGAATTGGGCTCAATGTAAGGGATCTTTCTAACCCTCCCTTTTCTTTGGGTTATGACCATTCTCTCTATAACTCTATTTATCTCCCTTTAATGTTATGAAATGATTCTAAATTATGTATATATGTCTCTCACATGTACACCTAGATTATTTTCTCATACTTTAATGGGGTAATACATGGCTTATGACCATCTCTCAAATGCCTTGATTACAGAATCTCTTTGGATTATGTTATGAGACAAGATTACGCAACCCATTTATTTAATTGGGTAATGTTTTAGTCCCATGAGACGTCATGTATGGGATTAGGGAGCCAACCTGACCATTTTGAGACTCTGTCCACCATGTGATGTCATCCTGGAAGATAACCTTGACTTATGTTTATGTCATGTTTTATGTTTCGTTGAAATTTCCTACGATTTCATGATCTTATGATACCATGATAATTATGTTATGATTCCACTTGAATACTCATAAACTTTTTCATTTATGATATCATGTTATACATTTGATCATAAGCTATGTTTCCTTATCATGTTTATTCCATTACTGGGATTTTTATCTAACCCCTTTCTTTCATGCATTCCCCTTTTTATCCCAATAAAATTTAGGAGATCACTATGGATATTAAATTAAGGATTCCATGTTTTAGTTTTGTTTTATGTTTTGTGAACCTAGTCTTCCAAAGACACTTAGAATTTACGATCCTTGTGTCATAATTATTGAATTTTAATGTTTAATAATCATGTAATAATATGTGTAAAAGGACTAGGTCACCATTTTTGTTATCGTTGGAATATATTAGTTTCATATTTATTTTATATTTATTTTTAAGAATCATACAATAATATGTGTCAAATTCTTGGGTCACCATAGTTGGTATTAGAGGAAAGGTTTAGTTTACCTTTGGAAAATAGGATGAGAAAACATTATTGAAACCCTAGGGATAAGTCCAAGGGTAATTTTAATGATAAGAAAATGTATAAGAAAATATCCATGAAATTTTTTGAAGTGTAGATAGAGTGGTTTCTGAGAAATTACATCCCTATATGGATACTACATGTGGAAATTGTTCTGGAACAAATGTACTTAGGTGTAATAACTCTGAAAAAGACACATCAGGTTTGACACGAGTGTTACCTAGTACATGAAAACATGCCTTACTGCCTGCCTGGTTTGACACTTGTTGGGGATATGTTTTGGAAATTCCCAAACTCTTTATAAACAATTATTGATGGAAAAAATGCCAATAGGATTTTATATTAGGAAATAGATCATTGATAACTTATATTGAACCCTATAAATTCATAAATTAAGGAATATATGTAATTTATGAGTTATCCCATTAATGTTCATAGTTTCCTGTATATTTTTTTTATACTATAAAAATATTAATCCCTAATTCTCATTTAATTTCAGTCAAATGGATGGAAAAAAGAGAAACTGAGTCAACAACCAGTGTAGGGGAAATGTGATGACTGCCCAAATGAGATGCCCAACCCAATGGAGAATGATTTAGGAACTTTATTAAAAATACGTTCTCAGCTAACTCAAGTTTTGAACCAAGACATGAATTTTTAGGAATACCTAAATCCCCCTAAGAAATAGAATGTTTCAATTGAAACCATTATCCAACAAAGGCCTCCAACATTCAATGGATCTTTGGATCCCTTAATTGAATAAAAATGGATCAAATCCATTGAAATTATCTTTTATATACTTTAATTATCTAAAAAGTAAATGTTTTTCTAGTTATGTATCTTATGGAGGTAGAATCCAATAAACGATGGACATTGATCAAAAATATGAATCCTGATGAATATATCAAAGATGTTGAGTGGAAGGAATTCTAAAAAAATTGACAAATATTTTCTTTGCATTCTCCGACTTAAAATGGAGAGGTATTTCCTTACCCTCAAGAAAAAGGATGAAATATATATTGGGAGGTATGATTAAAACTTCATAAGACTTTTATGATACACCTCTAGCTTTGTCATTTCCATCGAAAGTAAATCTTACCGCTTCTTTGGTGGGATAAATCAAAGTATACAAAAATCATTGTAAATTTGAGACTTCAACATCTATGAGTAAATTCCCAATCTTCCCTCAAAGTTGAGATGGATATTAGTGGATCCGAAGTCTCTCATGGAAATAAGAAGAAAAAAAATTGAGTTTAAATCTAGTGTCATGATGGGTAAATCTAATAGTGTCAAGAAATTCCAACATCCCACTTGTCAAAAGTGTGGGAAGAAGAATCATGGAAATTGTCTAAAGGGGACCTAGAATGATTTAAGTGTGAGAAGGAAGGTAGCATTTCCAGTGATTGCTGATAGGAGAAACCCACTAATGTGATGGAAGAAATGAATGCTCCAACCAACACTCAGCCTGTTCTCCAATGTTAGATTTATAAGGAATAAGGACACTATGTAAACCTATGTACTATGCCAAGGGTTTTTGATGAAAACTGATGATGACAACAAATATGTTCTAGAGAGTAAGGTAGATATTATTCCATCACAATTGTGGAGGTTGATCCTGACAATGAAGTGGGGATCAGTATGCTATTTACTCATTCAAAAATAGCTAATGTACTTTTTGATTCTAATTATATGCATTATTTCATATCATGAATGTTTAGTAGTTTTAATTAAACACCACCTAAAAACATAAAAGTTGAGTTATCAGTGAATATGGAAAATAGGTCAATTATTGAATCCCAATTATATAACTCATCCATTTCCCATATTTTCGGGCTAAAATTCCCAGTAAACCTTATGATACATCCTTCAGCAGAATTTGGTAGAATTGTGGGAATGTATTAGATTATATTATAAGTATCCAACATAAAATGATAAAAGAAGCAAATAACCCTCCATATCACAAATCACTCTCTAATTCTATACAATTATAAGGAAGAAGATGAATATATTTTGGTATAATCATCTAACCATGGATATTTTTTCCTTTTGAGCAAGCATATCTCGCTCAAATGATTAAGACTAAGGAAAATATCATGCTTGAGGACATGCCAATTGTGAGGGATTATACCGATGTATTTTCTGAAGAGTTTTATAGTATTTTTCCTATATGAGAGGTTGATTTTTTTAATTAAGATTATACCTATATATTTTCCAATATCTAAGACTCCATATAGAATGGTCAGTATTGATCTTACGAAGCTGAAGAAGAAACTACAAGAGAATATGGATAAAGGGTTTATATACCTAAGTGCTTCACCATGGGGTACACCAACTCTCTTCATATAGAATAAGGATGGGTCAATAGACCTCTATATTGTCTATCACAAGCTCAATAAAATCATGATAAAGAACAAGTACCTCATGCCATGGATAGATGACTTGTTTGATCAACTACATTGGGATCGGTATTTCTTTAAAGTGGACCTTCAGTCAGGATATCACCAATTAAGGGTGAAGAAGGAAGATATTCCCAAAACTGCCTTTCAAAAAAGATATGGATATTGTGAGTTCATAGTGATTCTTTTAAGACTCACTAATGCTCCAGAGATCATTATTGACTTAATGAGTAGAGTATTTAGGGATTACCTTGATAAATTTTTGGCAGCCTTTATAGATGATATTTTGATATATTCCAATAGAAATGAGTTACATGAGGATAATTTTATTTTTTAGAAAAAGATATTGAGAAATGGGAAGTTGTTTGAAAAGTACACTAAATGTGAGTTATTGATGAAGGATGTATCATTGTTGGGGAATATTACCACGAGCAAATGGATATTTGTAGACCCTTATAAGACAAAGGCAACCCAAGATTGGCCTAGAACAACATCTATAATGGAGATCCATAGTTTCCTTGGACTAGTAGGGTATTGCCAAAGATTTGTGATTTTTTGGGAGATTTTAAATTTGACTAACCAATATAACACATATGAAATTGATGTTTTTTTAGACTAGTGAATGTGAAGAGATATTTAAGGTGTTGAAAAAGAGGTTTATCACTACACCGGTACTTATACTTCCCTCAAGTAGGGAACTTTTTATGGTATACAATGATATTTAAAATAGGGTTTTGGTAATTGTACTAATCAAAAGTCATATGGTGATAGCCTAGGCATAAAGTCAATTGAATGTTAATGAGTAGAACTATCCCATGCATGACCAAGAGTTGGTTATAGTGACCTTTGTGCTGAAGATCTGATGACATTATCATTATGGGGAGAAGTGTGAAATATATACAGATAACGAATCCTTGAATATATATTTACATAAAAGGGAATTAACATTCACCAATGAATATGATTATAGATAATCAAGCACTATGACCTCTTAATTCATTACCATCCTAGGAAGGAAAAAAAGCGGTAGATGCTCTAAGAAAAAAGGATCCAATAGTTTTTTTAATGATGAGAATTGAGAATATCCAATCTTCCTAGACTTGAAAAGAATGTAAATGGTAAAATTTAAAGAATATTAATCCTAACATACTCAAATAACTTCTCAATCATCCATTCATGAAAGGATCAAGGAGACCCAGAAAGGGGATGAAGTTCTGTAGAAAAAGGTAGCGATTATTTTGGAGTTCAACCATGTTAAAGATAGGGTTAGAAGGATTGGAACCCGGATATGTGTTCCATCAAAATGAAATCTGAAGAGGGAGAATCTTGATGATGGGCATATCTTGGACTTCTTTATTCATCTAGAAAGCACTAATCTGTATAGAGATATAACAAAAAACATATGGTTGGATAACATGAAAAGGGAGATTGCAGAATCTATACCTCGATGCTTGGTATACCAACATGTCAAGGCTGAATGATTGAAGTCTAAGAATATGATGTAACAATTGACTATACCAGTATGAAAATGGAAAAACATATCCATATATTTTTTCATAGGACTCCCCATGAAATCCTAATGGCAGTAATGCTATGTGGGTGGTAGTCAATCGCCTAACAAAGTCAACAAATTTTATTTTTATCATGGAATATTTCTCTCTTGACCAACTCACAAAAGATATACACAATAGAAGTGGAAATATTTCATTTAGTGAAACTATATATTATATATGATTGAGATCCATGGATTTCCTTAAGGTTCTGGAGAAGCCTTCTGCAAGAATTAGATACAAAACATAGTTTCAATACTTTTTATCACCATTAGAAGTATGATCAGTCTGAAATAATCATCCAAAACCTAGAGTATATATTATGGTCTTGTTCAATGAATTTAAAAGGATGTTGGTATCAACATAATACCCTATTAAAGTTCTCATATAACAACAATTTCATTTCTAGTATTCATATGAAAACTTATGAGGCTCTATATGGGAAGCGGTGTTAGACTCCGGCATGGAGGGATGAAGTTGGAGAGAAGAAGTCGATGTGACCTAATCATTCCTAGGAGATTATTGATAATTCCAAAACCATTATATGTCACATGAAATCTTCACAAAGTCAATTGGAGATCTACGCAGACAATCATCGATGAGACCTGGAGTTTGAGGTTAGAGATAAAGTGTTCCTCAGTGTTTCAGCATGGAATAAATTCCTGAGGATCAGGAAGAAGGGAAAGATTAGTCCTAAATACATCTTCACCTTTGAGATCATTGGCCGCATCAGAGTAGTGGCCTACTGACTAGCACCCCCACCTAATATATATCAAGTATATGATGTGTTCCATGTATACCTCTTGAGGATGTACATATCATACCCCTCGCATGTATTGAATCCAGAGGTGCTACTATTGAATAAAGACCTTTCATATGAGGAGCGGCCAATAAAGATCTTAGATCATTGTGAAAAAGTTCTATAAAACAAGAAAACTCACCTGGTTAAAATGGTATGGCAAACCCAAATGTTTGAGAAAGCAACTTGGGAGCTGGAAAAGGTGATGAAGTAGAAGTACCCTCGCCTGTTTTCACCTTAGTATATAATATTAACTTTCATGGGTGGAATTATTTATGGGGGGTAGAATGTAATACCCTCCCACCTGAGACATTAAGATATATTTTTTAAATTAATTTAATATCTTTGATATCTTTTGATGCATGAAACAGCGGGTTAACACGAAATGTGGTACTCTATTAAAATATTATTATTTAGATATAATTGTTATAAACCAGTACTTAAATTAGAGGGTATGAATATAACTAACTAAATTATAAACTTTTATGGTTTACACATGGATAAAATAAATTCAATGGTTATCTACTAATTATAAATAAAATAAGATCAATTTTAAAGAAAAATAAATATTTTCTAAAAAACTATATTTTTCTAAAAGGCAGTATAGTCCTGCTTTCCGCATATAATTTAAAGTTTATTTTTACCAATTTAAGAAAATTTAGTTTAAAAATTAATAGTTTTTTTTAAATTGTCTTTTTTATATTAACATATGGTGAGATTTTTGTATTTTTTAAAAAATATTAATTTTTTAGTGAATAGTGAAAATACCATTTTTTTAAAATTGTCATTTATTTTTAATAAATTAAGTCCCATTATTATTTTAATTTTAGTTAAAATTAAAATAATAATTATTTAGTTATTTTTATCCAATTAAATAAACTTAAATCATCTGTATACTAGATTTTTTTATAAGATCGTTTTTCGTCTTCGAAAATCTTTTTTCTAAAAACTGTTTTAATATGCATAATGTTTCTTCATTTTAAAAAATTAAAATAACCCCTAATGAAAATTTATTTAAATGAAATTTATATATTATATATCTATAAATATATATTTAAATTAATTTAATTATTATTACATTTTATGTAGTTAATATGAGATCATATTTCCTTAAAAAATGCATTTCTTGAAAAAACATTTTTTCGATACGTTTATAGACATAATTTTAAATTAAATTCGTCCATTTCTGTGAAATTAATTTGGAAAAATATATTTCATATTTGGAATCATAATAATTTATATTTTTTAATAATATAATATTATTTTCTCCCTTAATAAATAGTGAAAACAATAAAAATAATTAACATGGTTAAGGTAAAAATGGATTTACCAAGGTGTTAAACAAAAAAAGCGAAGTTTTAAAAATGACCCAAAACTTTTATAATTCATATTTAGTGTTCATATTTCAATATTATATCATCTAAGGTTTTAAAATTTTTCATTTTTGTGCCTTGTTTCATGAGACAAATGTGGGTGAGATTCTTTCTTTTCAAAAAAGTCAAGTGTGTCCTCTCCATCGCTTGTAAAACACCACCCCCTATCCTATCATTTATATGCTTCCAAAACTCATTTATTTGTCCAATACCTACCTAAATATCTTCTTAACCTCCCTATAATAATCATATAATCCTTGGTTTGGTCATAAATTCAACCTATTATGTCTTTTAGTGTAAACTTAACGAATTTTTTAGAAGAAGATGTAACATTCTTTTCCATGTGTTTTATTGTATTTCATCCTCTACCTCATTAAGATATTATTAAACGATGATTATAAAATAAATTAGGTATATTTCATATTATTATATGTTTTTATGTTAAGTTAATGATCTAAAAAATCTCATCCTCCCCCAAATGGGAAATGAAACCATTGATCGTGTTTGTGGTGGACTACCGCCTCACGAACTGATGTAATTCATTTTCCATCAGCGCTTCTCATGAATGAATATAATGAAGTTTATAAAGTTTATATATGATATTTATGATATATTTATCCTTAAAGAATTATAATATCATATATACCTTCTTACTTTACATACTGCAGAGAATTCAATAACGTCGCTCGTTTGTACAGAAGACTGCCGCCTCACGAAGCGATGTAATTCGTCTTTAACATACTATTTACTTGGAAGGAAAATAAGGATTAATTTGATTTTTATATATTATATTAATGACATATTAATAGTTCTATAAAATAAATATATCATATACTCTCTTACATTATCATCTATTGAATAAATGATAACGCCATTCGTGTATATGGTGGACTACCACCTCACAAAGTGATGTGGTTCGTTTTTATTTCCCCATCACCTTGATGGTATTTGTAATGGTATATAAAGAAATTATATGTTATTTATAATATAATTATCATCCTAGGAAAATAAAATAACACTTACTTCATTTCCATCGCGATAATTGAAAAATGAAGATGTTTCTCATGTGTATGTACGACCTATTATCCTCCTCATTGTAATATAGTTCGTTTTTCATAAACATATTTCATGGATGGTTTTAAAAGTATAATTTATGTATAAAAAAGATAAATATGTTATTATTACCATTTTATATATTATTAATTATTAATCACTTTGATATTATTTAACTTACAAATGTGATTTTGGACATTTGAATCGTTTATCGTTAAAGCATCCGACATGGAATTAACTATTTATGTAATTGAATGTTACATGGTAAAAAAAGTAATAATAAAATTGAAAAAGGTTATTTATAAAATAAATTATTAACTTAAGTTCATTATTAATTGATATAAATAATTCATGTGATGAATCGGGATCAAGGTAAGAGATGTTTCTAACCCATCCTTTTCTTCGGGTTATGACCATTCTCACTCTAACTCACATTATCTCCCTTTGAAGTTGTGGAATGATTCTAAATTATTTATATATGTCTCTCACAAGTATACCAAGATTATTATCATTTCCTTTTATGGGGTAATACATTCCTTTTGACCATCTCTCAAATACATTCTTTAAGGAATCTCTTTGGAATATTATAGGAGACAAGATTATGAAACTCATTTCTTTCCATGGGTAATTCTTATGATTATGTCTTATGATTTATATCCTTATGTGGAACACATGTGCATGTACATGAAATTAATTTTATGTGTGGTATTATATATATATATTCCTCTAATGTATTGGATAATTTTTTAGTCTCATGAGATGTTATGTACGGTATTAGAGAGTGAACTTAATCCATTATGGGATTTTGTCCACCATGTGATGTGGTCTTGATAGTTATCCTTGACTTATGTTTATGTAATATTTTATATTGATGTCACATTTCCAATGATTTCATGATATTATGATAACATGATCTATATGTTAATCTTCCACTTGATTACTCAGGTATATTCTCTTTAATGATATAATTTATACATTTGACTCACATTTTATGATTTCTTATCATGTTTATTCCCTTACTGAGCTTTTTATCTCACCCCTTTATCTCATATATTTTGAAGTTTATCCCATAAATATTTAGGATCTCAAATGTATTTTAGGATCTTGCTATAGAGAATAAATTTAGGATTCCATGTTATATTTTTTTTGATGTATTATAAACCTAGTCTTCTAATGAAATAAGTCCTTTCTAATAATTTTGTTGTAATTATCGGACATTTTTGTTTTAAAATCAGGTAGTAATATGTGTAAAAGGCTTTTATATCTATAAATTCAGCTATGTGATTAATAAGGCTACATGAATAATTTAGCTACATGAAGAATGCCTATTTAATTTCCCCACGTGAAGAAATCAGCTATGTCAAAAATGATTATGTGGATCAATTTGGTTGTGTGAATTCAAATTAGTGTAATTTGGCTATGTGGTGATATAGAATTGGCTATTTCATTATAAAACCTTCTATTTATTCTATTGGTGTAATTTAAATGGAAATTAATTCTACGGTGTATACATTAAATTTTGAATTACGTCATTATGGTAAAATCAACTATAAAAAGATTGCAAGTGCCGAGAGAAGAAAAAAATACAAGGATTATTTAATGGTCAGTACTATTGTCAATGTATTTTTAAGGAAATGAAATCTATAATTTAATTTTGAAACTATATTTTATGGATCTAACATTGTACAATTAAAATATAATATTTTCAAGTTCTTTCATGTGTGGTGAAGAAATAAAATATAGAGTACATATGAAATAATAGAAACAAGAACTTGAAATCCAAACTCTCTCAAATCTCTATGTCGGCTACTCTAATAAACATGAAAATGAATAAGAAGGTCCATGTTCTAAACTTGGGATTAAATTTTACACCTTTATATGTTTTTAGAAGACTCTCCTCAAGCTCTCTTTCTTTCTTATATTATCTCTGGGGGATTTCGTTTCTTCTGTCAGTTGCATCTTGCTATCAAGAACTTCATCTATAAACATTCATATTCTTTCCTTCTATAGGAATTGTGAAGATTCCTAGTAAAGGAACCTTAAAGTATGGGGTTTGTAAAGCCTAGTTTGAGCCCAATAAAATCTCCTAGTATTGTAACAAGTGTTTAATATTTTCACTCAGTCATGCAGTCCCTAGAAAAAGGACTGAATGTCCTTGGTAAAATTTCTTGTTTATTCCTTTGGCCACTATATATCTCTGGTGTCTGATATGTTTTCTTTGTGATTTTATTTACACTACTTTCATCTGATAAGAAAATATCAGAAGTTAACATTACTTAAAGAGGGAGAATTTATAATCCAAGAGAATTTAAAGTAGTCAATTCACTCTTATTGATTCTTATTATTTCTAGTCTCCATCGAACAACAACCTGAGAGGACATCTGCCTATCATCGCTCATTGATTCAACGGAGGTACATCGTCTTGTGATTTTTTATAGGGTTTTCCCTAAAATTAAATACACATTATTATGTAATTGATGTCATGAATTGGGGATTTTTCCTGGAATGAGGTCGGGGGAACGTCGTGGTTTGTTGGTGTGTTTTTGGTTGCAATTCCAATGTGACGAGGCTTCTAGTGTTCTTTTCAGTGATTATGACTCTTTGGAATTAAATTGGTTAATTAATTATAAAATTTATAATTAATTAATTTTGGTTTTTTGGTTTGAATTAGATCCTCATATGAGTTTTTGATGGCCAATGGAACATATATGAGCTTGGACAGGTCTTAGAGAGCCATTGAGGGAGCTTCCAGGTGGTGGAATTAAAATGGATATGGCTTCGTTTTAAGGTAAGTGGTCATCAGTACTTACATTAAGGATTAATGCGAGTTATTTATGATGCATGTGATGCATCGTCATTCCCCTATGGACATTGAACCACATAATTAATTATTTTAATTGTCAAATTTAATTTAAAATTTTATTTAAAATTAAATTCCTTATTACATAGGGAACAAGGTGTTGAGGCCGTGTTGGCCTCATGCATTATTGATCTCCTATGTCGTCAATAGTTGAGGCCATGTGTTTTTTTAGAATTACATGTGACATATGAACCCTTTAGGGGTGTTACTAACATATGTGTGACCTATTGGCCTTTTGTAGGGTCCCTTTATGGCATCCCGCCTTTTTAATACATAACTTTTCATTGAAAAATACAAAACCGAGGATCTTTAAGGTTTAGTGTCTTGGAAACCAGGAACTTAATACATGAAAACATAAAATATTCTTCTTAAACACTTGAAAGGCTTCTCCTTATGTTCATCCAAGGTTCATTACTGCATCTCATAACCTGGGGACATACATCAAAAGAAAGGGTGAGCAGAAGGCCCAGTAAGGGAAACAAGGGGAAACATTTAACATGTGAACTTGAGATACATCAATAAAGACATGAAAAAGAACTTTAAGGCATGAGAAAGAAATCATGAATCATATCATAATAAAAATAACTTATTTCATAACTTGAAGATGTGGCTACAACATTTAACTTAGACAATCATTTCCGTTTCACCATGGTTCGTCCCCAAGGTGTCATTAAAAATTACCAAGGTTATTCACTAAGGTATTGTTCAAAATGGTCATCTCTAGAGATTAAGTCTTTACCCAATGCATTGGAGTGCTATCAAGGCGCACCTTTAATTTGTCTTTATTATCATGTGAGACACATATATCATCATCAATCATTTCATAAATAAACCATATAGCATAAAAGAAATGGGTTTCATTTCATAGTCATAACATTTTAAAAACAGCTTTAAAGACGTGATCTTTATGTCACTTTAAACCCATGAAAAAGGAAAGAGGGTCTCATGTATGTAAATCCCAGAATTTAAAATATAACATTTTGATATATATGTTAAAAACCCAATATAAGAAAGAGTTTTGAGTATTCACTTAATAAAATAAAATAATTTGAGATAAGGAGAGAGACATTTTGAGACGAAAATTCTGCAGCATAACGGCTATGTTGCAGGGCTTTAAAAAACATTGAAAAGAGAGGGGAAATGGGTAACCCACTCCTAAATGATCTATAAAATAGTATAGGGACAGAATATAAAGGATATATGGACATGGTAATTAAATTTTAAGGACATACCATTTGAAATTAAAAACATGGAAGGAAGACAAAAATAATATTTTTCTTATGAAAATTCGGCAGCCTAACGGCGTTACTTAAACTTCAAAAAATGAATTGAAAAGATCAAATAGGGTCTCTAATCATATGAACATAAAATATCAGTATGATAGATATAGATATCATACCCCAACATAATAAAAATGAACTTTATAGACTTGACATGAAAATAGAACTTGAAAATGAGAAGGGTGAAAGAATCCCTTAAAAATTCGGCAGCCTAACGACGTCACATAAACATTCTTAAAATGAATTGATGAGAGAAAGAGGGGGTCTTTCATCATATGAAAATTAAAAGGACAGTAGGATGAATATAAAAGAACATCCCCAACAAAATAACATGGAGCATAAAATAAATTACATAAATGAGAGTACTTGGAAAGAAAGAGAGAGGTAGGATCTCTTACCTTAAAACGTAACTCTTAAAACTCAAATGTTGGGACCTTGAGGACTTGGGGGGCACCTTGGGAGGACTCCTTGGGAGGTATAGAGACCTGAAATTTTTTTAGGATGATTTTTTAATCGAAAGGATGATAAAATGACTTGGTATTTATAAGAGAAGTGAGGGGACAAGGCATTAATGGTCAAGGGACACCTCATTGGTAGTACTGGCAAAACCATGGGCTTTCCCATGGTATTTCCAAAGGTGTTAGGCCACATGGGACCCCTCATACAATAATTCATCCCCTTTAGTTGACCATCCCTTAAAATATCTCATGAAATTATCATGATACAGTCATGATGTTATTAAACATACCAAAACCCTAAAACTGTATTTTTACTATTCACTGAAAATTCATTTTTTTCAGAAAAATCCCCAAAAATCACCTTAACATAATATCGATGCTCTGAATTCAAAAATGAAATCCATTTTATAAAAATAATTTTCGAATTTTTTTTAATTTAATTTTTAAATAAAAAACACTATTCACCTGAAAAAAACTAATACTTTACTAATAATTTCTGAAACAGTTATTTGCCTATTTTATTGAATCACATTACTTAATCAAGGTGCCTAAATTATATTAATACTTTCTTTAAGTGATATTACTAATCCATTTGGTCACATTACTAATCTTAAGCGTAAAATCACTATTCATAATTTACTATTCAGCAAAAAATAAGTTGATCTTATTAGACTCTAAATTTCTTACTGAACACATTTACATAAGACCATTTTTTGAAAATCCTTACACATCATTAATTATTTATAGTTTACATAAATATTTTAAAATATCCTTTTTTTCAAAATTCATCAATATACATCCTATATTGATTCGAATATCTAAAAAACACAAACTTCACCATAGGAAGAAATCACAATCTTATTTATCTCAAAGGATTACACATAGTAGCTACAGTCTCGTTACATATCCCCTTATAACCCCATCATAGGACCTAAGGGTAAGGTGTGCTAAGGTGAGAGAATCCGAGGGAGGCTCGGATAACATTTCCCTAGTAGTAATCTCCACTAACTTGAACTTATACCACAGGCGTTTCCGTTCAAGCTTGACATGCTGGAGTTCGGCTTGGGCTTGGTCCAAAGCGAAGCCCAAAGATGCCACCTCCTTCCCAAGCTCTGATAAGTGGGCTTCATAAGGTTCGAGTCTACTGGATGAAGTCATCAGCTCTTCTTTCTGCATTAACCATTAACATCTCTATTAAATCGTTAAGTGAAAATTAATATACTATTCAAAAAGTTTGGGTCGTTACATTATTCCCCCCTTAAGAAATTTCATCCCCGAAATTTTAAACCAAAGGCCTAGTCGAAAAGGTGAGGATACTTTTGCTTCATTGTTTCCTCAGGCTCTGACATCGCTTATTCATACTTATGATTCCTCCACAACACTTTCACAAGGTGGGTAGTGTTGTTGTGTAGAACCTTGTCTCTACGGTCTAAGATCTCCACTGGCTGCTCCTCATATGAGAGGTCATGTTCCATTTGTACCACCTTTGGGTTCAGTACATGCGAAGGGTCGGGTATGTACTTCCTTAAGAGAGATACATGGAAGACATCGTGAACTTGACCTAGGTTCGGTGGGAGTGATAGACGATAGGCCACTGCTCCTATGCGATCAAGGATTTCATAGGGCCCAATGTACCTAGGGTTGAGCTTCCCTTTCTTCTCAAACCGCATGACTCTCTTCCATGGAGAAATTCGAAGGAAGACTTTGTCGCCAACACCAAACTCCAAGTCCCTTCGACGGTTGTCAGTATAGCTCTTCTGCCGACTCTGAGCAGCCTTTATGTGTTGTTGGATGGCATTAACCTTTTCTGTCATCTCTTACACAAGATCAGGCCCAAGAAGCTTTCTCTCACCAGCTTCATCCCAACAAGTAGGATTTCTACATCGCTTTCCATACAGAGCTTCATAGGGTGCCATCTGAATACTCGAATGGAAGTTTTTGTTGTATGATAACTCAACTAATGAGAGGTGTTGACCCCATCCACCTTTAAATTCCATTGAGCATAATCTCAGCACGTCCTAAAATTTATGAATAGTCCTTTCATATTGGCAATTAGTTTGAGGATGATAGGTCGTACTAAAAGTCAATTCAGTATTTAGAGCATGTTGATGACTTCTCCAGAATTTTGATGTGAATCTTGGATCACGATCAGATACGATGGATAGTGGTACCCCATGCAACCTTACCACTTCCTTTACGTATATCTTGGAAAGTTGATCCAGAGAGAAATCTTCCTGAAAAGAGATAAAATGGGTGTTCTTGGTGAGACGGTCCACTAACCCAAATCGCATTGTTCCCTTTGGAAGTTTTCAGGAGACCAGTGACAAAGTCCATAGTGATATTATCCCACTTCCATGCTAGTATGGGTAGCAGTTGTAATACCCCTTTAGGAAGTTGTCATTCTGCCTTTACTTGTTAACACACCAGGCACCTTGTAGTGTAATCAGCAATCTCCCTCTTCATGTTATCCCACCAATAATGATCACGAAGGTCTCTATACATCTTAGTGCTTCCCAGATGTATAGAGAAAGTAGAGCTATGAGCTTCATCCATCATTTCTTTCTTTTTCTACAGAATAGATGGAACACATAGTCTTGTACGAAATTTCAATACACCTTCTTGATCAATATTGAAATCAGGAAACTTCTCATCCTTCACAGCCTCAAACTTCTCCTGCAACAAAAGATCTTCTTTTTTAGTATTCTTGATCTTCTCTAGTAATGAAGGTTGAGAAATCATTTGGGATAGGTTTGATGATGTACCTACCCTTACAATTCCCATGTCCAGTTTTACTAGATCTTTAATCAAGGGGTCTTCTAGGATCCTCATTGTTTCCAGAACAACGGGGTCTTTCCTGCTTAATGCATCCGTGACTTTGTTTTCTCTTTCAGGGTGATAATGAATTGAACAATCATAGTCTTTAATAAGCTTCAACCATCTCCTTTGTCTCATGTTCAATTCTTTCTGCGTGAAAATATACTTTAAACTTTGGTGGTTAGTGTATATATCACATTTCTCCCCATACAGATAGTGTCTCCATATCTTTAGAGAAAAAACAATTGCTTCCAGCTCTAGATCATGCGTATGATAATTTTTCTCATGTTGCTTCAGCTGACGAGATGCATAAGCAATTACCTTGTCATTTTTCATGAGGACGCACCCAAGCCCTTTTAGAGATGCATCGCTAAAAATAACGAATCCTTCTTCGATAGAGGGTAGTGTTAACATAGGTGCAGTAACCAATCTCTTCTTCAGCTCTTGGAAACTTTCCTCGCATTACTTTGTCCAGATGAACTTAACCCCTTTTCAAGTCAACTTGGTTAGTGGATTAGAAAACCGTGAAAAGTTTTTCACAAACCTCCTATAATATCCTGCTAAACCAGGGAAACTACGAATCTCAGTTACTGTTGTGGGTTGAGGCCACTCCTCTACAACCATTGTCTTTGCAGGGTCAACAGAGATTCCTTCATTGGTTATGATGTGCCCCAAGAAAGCCACTTGTTGTAACCAAAACTCACACTTGTTGAACTTTCCAAAGAGCCTCTCCTTCTGTAGAGTTTGCAAAATGACCCTCAGATTATCTTCATGATCCTCAAGAATTTTTTAATATATCAAAATATCATCAATAAAAATTACCACAAAGTTATCAAGGTAGTCCTTAAAGACTCTATTCATCAAATCCATGAAAATAGAAGGAGCATTAGTCAAGCCGAAGGGCATAACAGTAAACTCATAATGCCTATATCTTGATCGGAAGGCAGTCTTTGGAATATCTTCCTTCTTCACCCTTAGTTAATGATAACCAGATCGAAGATCAATCTTGGAGAAGAATTGATCCCCACGAAGTTGGTCAAATAAATCATCTATTCTTGGAAGAGGGTATTTTTTATTCACTGTGATCCTGTTAAGTTCTCTATAATCAATGCATAGCTGCATTGATCCATCCTTCTTATTCACAAAGAGAACTGGTTCTCCCCAAGGAGACACACTCGTTCGGATAAACCCCTTCTCCAACAAGTCTTGGAGTTGTTTCATTAACTCCTCTAGCTCCAAATTTTCCATTCTATAAGGGGACTTTGATATCAGTTGAGATCCAGGTATGAGCTCAATGAAGAACTCTACCTATCTTTTTGGGGGAGGTCCAGGTAACTCCTCAGGAAATACATCCATGTATTCCTGAACAATCGGAACATCTTCTATTTGTATACTCCCTTTTCCTTCTTCATCCTCACTGATTAACTCCATAAATAAGGATATAGAAGGTTCCTATAGACAAAGATCAGGTCGGGATATCTCTCCCTGGAAGATAATTGTAGGTCGTTCACTTAAAACTACTGATATTTCCTTACTTCTGCATTTGATCTTCGCATTATACTTTGAGAGTCACTCCATCCCTAGTATAACGTCGAATTCCATCATGGGAATTACTACCAGATTTGCGATAAGATTATGCTCACTAAAGTAAACACTATAGTCTCTAAACACTGTTGATGCATGGATAATCCCACTTGGAGTCTTGACTGACAACTCTACCTCTAGCAGTTCGGGGATTGATTCTATATTCTTTACAAACTTGGAGGAAATAAAGGAATGCGTTGAACCAGAATCAAACAAAGTACTTGCTAGTTTTGAGAGGACAACAAGAGTACCTTCTACCACGTCATTCGGAGCTTCAACTTCAGTTTTCGTGATAGAAAAAGCACGACCTTGTTCCCTTGGCCTTTGCTGAGGTTGATGGTGATTCCCCTCCACTGCCCTCGGATTTGGACAGTGATTAGAAAAGTTCCCAAGCTGTCCACACATGAAGCATTTGACTTTGGGTAGGACCAGAACCATCTTTCCTCTGTCGTTAGTGTTGGGAATTTGAGGTTTCACCTCACTATGACAATTCCGAGCAATATGGCATTCTCTTCGACACTTGTATCACTTTCCACTTCCGATCAAGCAGTGCCCTGAATGCTTCTTCACACATTTATTGCATGTGGCAAGTTGCATTTGCTTTCCACCTCTTTCCTGATCAAAGCTTCTTCCCAGGCTTGGTTCTAGAGCTCTCTTCTTCTCATTAGATTTATAAGACCATTGTGTCTCACCAAACTCCAGTTCGACTTTCATAGAACTTCGAACTATTTCTTCATAGCTATCATAGTCCATGTTTGCTAGATTCTTCCGCAGCTGAGGTCATAGTCCACCAAAGAATCTATCAACCTTCCCATTAGGGTCCATGACAAATCTTCAGGTATAACAGGAAAGCCTTGTGAAGTTCATCTCGTATATTCCAATAGATTCATTCTCCTTCTTCTTCAGCTTGATAAATTCTTTCTCCATTCTCGTTCTCATCGAACGAGGGAAATACTTATTGAAGAACATTCCCCTGAACTCTTCCCACTCCATAGCTTCCATCTCTCCTCTTGGCTTCGTGTTTTTGATCATTGACCACCACTGATCAGCTTCTCCCTCTAGGTGGTAAACAGCAAGGGTGAATTTTTCTTGTTTTGAACAGTGAAGTACAGAAAAGATCTTTTCAATGGAGCTTATCCATTGTTCTGCAACCAATGGGTCAGCAGATCCATTGAATGTTGGTGGTCGTTGACGCATGAAGGACTCAATAGAATGTTGTTCCCTTCATGGTGATATCATCCTCTCTGCTTTATTCAAGTTATTACTCATTACTTGAGTCAGTTGGTTCATCATTCGCATGAATGTTTCCATTTCGGCTTCCACCGGAGGGTTGTCAGCGCATGGTCCATTGCGGTCACCATTTGCATGGTTCCTCCTATTGGCCTCCATTTTCTAAAAGAATAAAATCTTAGTGAGAAACTTGTATCATTTAGGAATCTTTTAATTGTAAATAATTCTACATCTTAAAACTTCATGCTTAAATAATTATATTTCTCTATAATTCCTTCATAATGATTCATAAAAAACTTTCAATTAACCAAACATATCCCCCGGGGGAGTTATAACCAAGAGTGCAGCAAAACCCGTTATCATGCACCAGTTCTCATTCGAGTCTAGCTCAAAGCGGTGTTTTCGGGTTTTACCCCTATGTACATTTGTGCCAGAGTCGCCTCTACCTGCTCGTATCCAAAGAGGGATGTACTTGTTTGATAAACCACTTACTCAATACTCACCAAAATACCAGGAAGTTTTCCCTGTATTTAAACTTTTCTAAAGAGTTATTCCTAAAGTTTTCATAGCCTAATTTCCATAAATAACTAAACCGTCATTTGATACCAACTATGGAATCTCTTCTTTTTAATACATAACTTTTCATTGCAAAATAAAAAACTGAGGATCTTTAAGGTTTAGTGTCTTGGAAACCAAGAACTTAAAACATGAAAATATAAAACATTCTTCTTAAACACTAGAAAGGCTTCTCCTTATGTTCATCCTAGGTTCATTACTGCATCTCATAACCTGAGGACATACATCAAAAGAAAGGGTGAGCAGAAGGCCTAGTAAGGGAAACAAGGGGAAACATTTAACATGTGAACTTGAGATACATTAATAAAGTCATGAAAAAAGAACTTTAAGCCATGAGAAAGAAATCATGAGGAATATCATAATAAAAATAACGTATTTCATAACTTAAAGATGTGGATACAACATTTAACTTAGACAATAATTTCCATTTCACCAAGGATCATCCCCAAGGTATCATTAAAAATTACCAAGGTTATTCACCAAGGTATCATTAAAAAAGGTCATCTCTAGAGATTAAGTCTTTACCCAATGCATTGGAGCGCTATCAGGGCGCACCCTTAATTTTCCTTTATTATCATGTGAGCCACATATATAATCATCAATCATTTCATAAATAACTCATATAGCATAAAAGAAATGGGTTTCATTTCATAATCATAACATCTTAAAAACTGCTTTAAAGACGTGATCTTTATGTCACTTTAAACCCACGGAAAAGGAAAGAGGGTCTCATGTATATAAATCCAAAAATTTAAAATAGAACATTTTGATATATATGTGAATACCCCTATATAATAAAGATCTTTGAGTATTCACTTAATAAAATAAAAGAATTTGAGATAAGAAGAGAGATATTTTGAGACGAAAATTCTGCAGCATAACAGCTATGTTGCAGGGCTTTAGAAAACATTGAAAAGAGATGGGACATGGGTCACCCACTCCTAAATGATCTATAAAATAGTAGAGGGACAGAATATAAAGGATATATGAACATGAAATTAAATTTTAAGGACATACCAATTGAAATGAAAAACATGGAAGGAAGACAAAAATAATATTTTTCTTATGAAAATTCGGTAGCCTAACGGAGTTACTTAAACTTCAAAAAAATGAATTGACGAGATTAAATAGGGTCTATCATCATATGAACATAAAACATCGGTATGATAGATATAGAAATCATACCCCAACATAATAAAAAGGAACTTGAAAGACTTGACATAAAAATAGAACTTGAAAATGAGAAGGGTGAAAGAATCCCTTAAAAATTTGGCAGCCTAACGGCGCCACATAAACATTCTTAAAATGAATTTATGAGAGCAAGAGGGGGTCTCTCATCATATGAACATTAAAAGGAGCATAGATGTATGGTTTAGAAACACTATATTTGGAATATAACGTATGTATCATGTACCTGATGCTATTGGAAAATTATGGATGAACAACCCTACATTTGTAAGGAACCATGTATTTGAGGAAACAAATGTATGGTACATAAACCCTACCTTTTTAATCAACCATATGTTTTCAACCCTATGTTTGAATTTTTTTCATAACATGAAGTAACCCAATGTTTGACTATTCATTGATGGAGTTTTAAATCTATGATATTATCCATATATTTATGAAATGGTATTTACAGTAGTAAATATACATTGAAAAATATTTTACGATCGATTTAAAGGCTCTTTATGATTGATTTAAAGTCTCTTATTCAATAAAGGAAATTGTTTCTACAGAAGGTTGTGACTCTCTTGAATGATTTTGAATTAAAATATTCATGATTTATTATGATATATTTCTGGAGCTAATTTGACCTGGGGATGTTCGACCTACATTATAAATAAGGATATTTTCTTCATCTGGAAAATAATATGAGATATACTATATATATATATGGAAAATTTGTGTGTCATTCCCTTCAGAGCTATATTTTAGAGACATACATGTTTCAATATATCTGCTCGACTCACTATTTTTGTTGTCATTATTACTTCATAGTATTATTACATCTTCTATAATATCGATGATGCATTTTTTAGAGATACACTTTGGAGACATATATGTTTATATATCTATCTATTGTTTTCTTTACTACTGTTTGAAGAAAGTATGTGCAACGTTAAAGATTTATTTTTTGTTGTGTGCTATTAACAACTGTGAAGTTTAACATGTTTTCTCAATTAAATAAAACTCTTTTAATTTATTTTAATAAAGGATTCTAGAACTCAGTTGTGGTGGAGTATCAACTGCTCAGACTCGTTCATGGTAAAGTGTCAGCATCTTGTACTAAACTATAGATTAATGGTTTCTTGTAAAAGAACCAGAAGGCCATGTAAAATCCTTGTAAAGGTGTCAATTGTCAGAACTTGGTTGTTAAGGTCTTATGATAATAGGACATATCTAATGAAATTTCTAAACTCATTTAGGGAATGTTGGTGGAGTGGACCTATGGATATTTTCACCCTGAACAACCATACATCATTATGTTCTCTTACATTATTTATTTCCAATACACACTCGTCTTTAAGAGAGAAGGAAAGTTTCTCCACATAACAGGAGAGGTTTTTTGAATCTATCAATGTTTTTTATTTTCAAGATGCACCCTTTACCCCCTGTTTATTTTTCTTTTTCATCCTCATCCAGACGTAACAAGTGGTATCAAAGGAAAGATTCTTTTGATATTTTTTTCTTAAAATATATTTTGACTCTATCTGATATCAACAAGAAATATCAGAGGCATGGCTCTAATGGAGAGATCAGAGGTATCAATAGTAAATATCAAATATTGTACTCCTGTGCATAATCAAGAATATTTACTATCTCTAACAAGTCTGATTTAAGATTCAGATGAAGACATCTTGAAATGACTAGTTCTATAGAAGTTTGTTAACGCTCCTTTCGTCACATAATCTAAAGATCGGAAAAGGGAATATCTGAGCTCAAAGTGATTCAACCTTTGAAGAAAACATCAAAAATTGACAAAGGCATGAACAAAGGATCGACAGCAATGGCACCGCGCAAGTTTTATCACTGTCGTGCAAGTACACTTGCGCGACACCCTTGGTCACGCAGGTGACTTGCGCGACCTAAGTGGTAACCGCCCGGTAACCGCCCGGGGTCTTCTTTTGCCTATAAATAGACCCTGTGGGCCCCCCATTCGAGAGGATCTTTTTTCAGAAACTCGGATTGAAGCTTCCAACGTCCAAGTCTCTTCTCAAAGCTTCCGGAACACTTCTAAGGTAATTTCTTGCCTAGAACGGAAGATCTAAAGAGAAGAAGGAAGGCCTAAGTGTTGAAACTTATCAAACACTTGCGCGCCGACTTATTTCCTTCAATATAACTTGCGCGTCCCTTTTCTGGAAGAACCTCAAGAAAATTCTAAAGGGTTTAAAAAAGAGTCGCTCAAGTATTTCAATGCTGGTTGAAAATCGCGCAAGTACACCATGTGTCGTGCAGGTATACCTGCGCGACCAATACTTGCGCGCCCACGGAAGACTTGCGCGCCTTGCAAGACTTGCGCGCCCCTACCTTTATGGGTTCCCATCTTGCCCATTTTACCCCTCTTAAGCCATTTCACCTTTCCTTTTCAAGATTCAGTCTTCAAGACACTCTTCAAAGCCATTTATGGCATGATTTCTTGATTTGACTTCCTTATCTGAAAGGAATTTTGTGGAATATCTCTCAAAACCTAGTGATTTTAATATCCTTATGTCACCAAAGATTGAGAGTTCATTCATTTAACCTCATCCTTTAAGATGAGAGAATCCTTAAACTGGGTCTCCTTTTCAGGAATAATCCCCAGTTATAAGTCCTTTAATCTGGGCATCTTCCTCAAGAGTAAGCCCCAAATTCTTAAAGTTTCCCACGGTGGGCATCCTCCTCAGGAGTAAGCCCCAAACCTTAATCCCTAACCTGGGTCTCCTTTTCAGGAATAAGACTCAGTCAGAATCTTGGGCTTCCTTTTTAGGAGTAATCCTCAAGTCCCCTAACCTGGGCCTCCTTTTTTTAGGAGTAAGTCCCAGTCATAATCTTGGGCTTCCTTTTCAGGAGTAAGCCCAAAGTCCCCTTAAATTTCTCTTAACCAGTCCTAATTTACCCTTGACTTGGGTTTCCTTTTCAGGAGTAAAACCCAATCATAAATCCCCTCCTAACTTGGGCATACTCCTTAGGAGTAAGCCCCAAGATTAGAGTATTCAAATCTCCATGAAGCACATATAACTTTATGGACCATGTTCATGAATTTTCTCCCTAAAAGTAAATCCTAAACCTTCATCTATCTGGGCAGTCATACATACATAAGCCCCAAACAAATTCTTATGATTGCATCTTTCATGGCACAATTGTCTAATTTTTACCAATACCTCTTGTTTCTCACACCGAGCATGACTCACGTGAGCTTAGAGTGTAAAAGTAATTATGACATTCATCTTTGAGCCATCAATCATAAACATCATACTCCATTACTCGAACTACGTGGGTTCTGATTCCTTTTCCAAAACAAAGGATACGTAGGTAGCCCATCCATGGGTTCGATCCCAACTTTGAAATAATCTTTGTCCTTCTGAATGACGATAAACTTCAAGTGCCCCCCTGAGTGGCTTTAAAACCAGTCTGGTCATCATAATGACCAAGAGACTTTTATATAAATTTTTTAAAGGATACCATTGACCAAGAATCTCTAAACAGATATAGATGATTCTCTATTGATGAAGAACCTCGAATACAAATAAAAGATTCTCTAAATTTCTTGCATATTTAATCATTGATTGTTAAAACTAAAGGAAAGCTCATTTTATACTTGGTAATATAATAAGGATTCACGAACATAACTTAAATCTATAAAGAGAGTCCCGAAGTAGACAATAATTCCCCTTAAAAGGTGTGATGAGTCTGACCTCCCATCCTCTCGACCAATGCAAATTCCTAAGCCTCATTAGTCCACAAGCTAATGAGCACCTACCTTTGGAAAGTAGGTCCAAACGGATGTGGAATCATTGGATGTTTCCAGTTCTACGAACAAACCCGTTAGAAACCGATCGGAACGTTTGAATCTCCCATCCAGGAGGTCATCCCCGGATCCCGTGCGAAACAAAAATGGTGAACCCGATGTGAATCCTTAACCAAGTTAAAATGATGTTTTTCTTATTTGTTAGTCCCCTTGGGCCAAACAAATCAATCATTGACATGTTCTCATCCAAAAGATGTAGCGGCCAGATTCATCTTGATTACGTCTGTTATATGGAACAGGCACCCTTTTTTCTCAAGATCTTCTGCAAAATAACTTTCCTTAAATTCACCCCTGTGAATACTGCTACTGTGAACACCTCTACTGTGAGGTCTGCTGCTGTGAAAACCAATATTACTACTCCTGCTGGAACGTCATCCGCTCTGAGGATGACATCACCAACTCAACTTCTTCAACGCTGGGTTTCTAATGCACTGGTTAAGGAGTACCGTCGCAACGGTACTATCCCAACTCTGGAGGCCGCTCGTCAAGCCCTCCAGGTTAACAACTCTACCTGGTTGTCCAGACAACGGCGGCCAGCAATCAAGAAGCAGGCGGTGCTGACTACCGTCTCCAACTGTTTCGGGTCGTTATCCCCGGAACGCAATTTCCATTCACTCCCTTACTCTGAGGAAGTGAATGAGCAGGTCCCTCAGGGCCTTAGTTCAAAAAGACAGGAGTCCTTCCCGAGGGCTCCCATCAACAATCGCCGCCAGACTCGTGCGGTAGTGCGCCCTCAACATGATGAGGGTACCGACTCCATGCATTCAGCTCAGGTTCCTCGAACCCGAGCAGGCAAGATGAACCGCCAGAGACGGAATCCGGTTAACAATAGGCAGGTTGTCATCCCTGCCATCTCCGGAGAAGTCCACCAACCTAACTTGGTGGCAAACAACGAGCAGGCATACACACCTGTCCGTTTTAATTCCGATGTCCAGCAGACTCATCTGGAAGCATCACGCCAATCCCGCCAGGCAATTCCGGCGGAGTACCATAGGCAGGAACATACACCTGCTTATACATCACCAGTTAGTCAGCAGGCTCGTCTGACTACATATGATGGATCTCGTCAACCGCGTTTGGCGAAGTGTAATCAGCAGGCACATACACCTGCTAATACTAATCAAGCCTACCAACAGTCTCACTTGGTAGCGCACGGAGAAGTCAGTCAGAAAGCCCCGACGACAAACAAGTGGCAGACTCAACTCTCTGCCTCCACACTTGAGTACTGTCAGGATTCACTGATAGGAAAAGGAGGACAGGAGCAGGCACATACACCTACTACAAGCCCGGAATGGACGTATATCCCCGTTCCGGCGGTTGAAGTCACCAAACATATTTTGTCAATGGTAAAAGAGAATAAGCAAATTCCTGCTCATATTCTGGATGCTTGCCAGGATATCATAACAGCTTCAGCATCATCTCAGGGACAGACACATAAATCTATCCCTAGCAATGGAGTGACACATCAACGATTCACTCCGGAACAGACACACACATCTGTTCCAGTCCAAGAGGGTTATGGGGCATACTCCCCCATATCATACGGACAACCAAGTCAGGCACATACACCTGATTTGAGTGGAGATCGTCAGACTAACCTGACCATCTTTCCTAATCAGGCACATACACCTGCTCAGAGCAATCACTTTCTTCATCAAGTGGTTTCTAAAGCGAGTAAGAATGCATCTAAGAAAAAGATCTTCTCAGCACAGTCAGGAGATCAAAGGCCAATATATAACCAATCCTTGCTCGATGCTGGAGTTCTTGAAGCCCTCAGACATTTATCTGTCGGAATTCAAGATTCTACTCCCTCAGTTCCCAATAACGGGAACATTAATTCTGAAGGTCTTCAACAGACACTTCCTCATGAAGACTTGCTTCATGAAAGTTCGGTCAATCTTGAAGATTCTTCTTCAGATGAGAGCCACAGGAACCCTCTATGTTGTCAGAAGACCAAGGATCAAGAGATTTCATCTTTTGTTGTAACCCATCATGACGGTCCTCCTCATGATGATGAACTTTGCTGCGAAAGTCCTCTCCGCAGTAGTGATTCACGTTGTCTCGAAAATTCTTCAGAAGGCAATGTAGTGACGAGAAAGCCCTCCTATCTCGAGGCACTTGCAAACATAAAACCAGTCATGTCTGATGCTTTACTATCGGCAGGTGAAAATCTTTCTCCATTAGAAGAGAGCCTGGGGTTCAGGTTATTCTCCGAACCATCCCTGGGTCATTCATCTTCCAGCATGAATAGTGATTTCTCTACCAATCCTGTTGAATCCGATGAAGAAACAAGGAAACACCAACTCTGGTCCAAATATGTAGAAGAATCTTCATTTAATGATAAAGAGGAAATGCTGAACATGAGAAAAAAACTGGCAAAAGGTGAAGTACCAGTCATGTTTTGGCCTTTGGCTGACTCCCAGTACGACATTCCAAAGATGTTGACGGATGATGGAATCCATGATATTCGTCTCAACATATGGAAAACTCTTTGTCAAATAAAGAAGAAGGTATTATCTTATGGTGAATATGAAAATCATCTTAATATAATAGAAGGGCTACAACTTCAGATTGATTTGGCATCTCTATCAGTATCTCGGTATCCAAAGGCTGAAAAGCAACAGAGAACCCTTCAACGTTCATGCCTTGGCGCACTAAAAAAATTGCTTCAGTTAATTTCCAATGCTCCATCAGATGTTCATATTAGAGGATGGGGTGTTCACGGAGCACTACATTTCACAGTGCTTTCCGGTCAGCAAAGCCCACCGAAAATGGTCTCATGCAATGTTATTGCCCATGGCCGGCCACAGTCAATGGGCTTTGTTCATAATCAAAAGCTTGCTCAAGAACAGGCTTCAACTAGTTCCTCTCAAAATCAAGTATATAGAGAACAAGTTGTTGAATTTCTCCTACATCAAGCAGGCGAGAATATTGCACAAGCCTCTCGTCTGGAGCAAACACGTCATCAAATGACAGAAGTTTCGGAAATCATCCAACGATCTGTTGAACCAGGTGATAAAAGTGGATACAGGTTAATGCATCCAGCTAATTTCCGAAATAAGATTCACAAGATCAAGAGAGATTTTAAGAAGATCTCAGACATAGCATGTCAAGAGACACCCCAGCTTGTCAGACTGGGGACTTCTCTAACCCAACCCTCAGAGTCAACAAATGGGATTCGAGGAGTTGAGCGGAAGCAGCAGGAACATCCCCAGTCCACCGGACTGGGGACTTTTTCAAATCCTCAATCCCTCCCTCAGAGAAAGTCAGTATTCTCTCGATTAGGGAATAAGACTCAAGAGGAACGAAGAGCCAAGCTATCAGGAGATTCTATCCAAGTGACGGTTCTCTAAGAAGTTCCTGAGGGATCAAGTCAACGGAATTCCATGTCTCATCATTGACATAGAAGAAGACAATATCACAGAAATGCTGATAGAAAGGATTCCATGCAATATGCATCCATTAATGTCATCAATGTCGTTGCTGCTGATTCACCAGATGAGGCTCAATCAGAGGGATCAGACGAAGTGGTTCCTGCTTAAGAAGTTGCGCACACATACCTAAATGAAGAAGGTGTGCGCACACGTAATCAAAGGCTTACCCAAAATTTGGGTATTCCTTCAAGTAACCCACTTCCCCCTCTCCGAAAAGGATCCAATAAGGGGAAAGGAAAGAATCAGGTTACTTCTCACCCTTCCTCTGAAGGAGGTCAATCGCTCTCATTAGAGCAAAGGTTTGCACAACAGGAGGAAGAAATGAAAGAATTAAGAAGGTTGAATGCAGAACTACTTCAGAGTAGTCTTCTTCTTAAGAATGCTGAAGTCCGACAGCCGAAGGAATTTTTTGTAACTACTGAGATGGATCAAGAATATCCTCCTTTATCAGTACACCCACAAAGGTTTAATCCTACGGGTCAAACGCAACAACGGTTGGCAGCACTACCATCAGTTGCAGCACCAACAACCATGTCTGTCCAAGCTCCATTCATTGCACCTACCCAAAACCAAGTTCAACCTGACATTTCTCAAAAGTTAATAACTACTATTGAGTCATTAACAGCTCGGTTAGAAACTATGGAAGGGAAACGGGCGCAAGTTCAACCTGAAAAGAAAGTTTACCCTGAATGGGTAGATTCAATTTCTCCTCCATCCAGTTTTGGAAACCCTGTTTTCCCTACTTTCAATGGATCAGGCGACCCTGAATAACATTTGACGCATTACGTGTCTTGTTGTGATCCTATGATGGGAACTCCAGAGCAGCAAGAAGCAGTGAAACTCAGATGCTTCGTGCAAACCTTGCAAGGACCAGCTTTTGTCTGGTATACAAGCTTGCAATCCCGGTCATTCATCGGATGGGAGGATCTTCGTCAAAAATTCCTTCTTCAGTTTAGCTCAACTTTTCCAAAAACGACAGTTTTCGATCTTACAAACTGGAAGCAAAGGGAAAATGAAAGAGTCTCTGATTTCATTGCTCGTTGGAAGGGATTAACGTATTCCCTGAGTTTAGCACTCCCTCAGGAGGAATTGTTGCCAATCTGTGTGGAAACTTTGCGTGACGAATTACGCACACCATTGATCCCTGTGAAATACACAGGAGGGTTTTGAGACCTTACTTCAATCGCTCAGCAGATTGAAGATTCCATTATACAGGCTAAGCTTAAATATCGTGTAATTCCATCAGCTCCAGGAAGAAGAATGGGTAAAGCATAAACTTCTACAGTTATGCTTAAACAAGCACATATACTTATATCTACTTCATAACCTTCATCTTCTCGAAGGACTCCACCTCCTGAACGCCAACAACAAAGGTCGTTTCGTCCAAATGATCAAAGATATCAACTACGAAAACAATTTGAGGATATGAAGAGTAAAACATACTCTTTCCGAAGTGAGCAAGTTCCTGGTTACTTCATTTCAGCTTTAGAAAATAATTTAGTTCAATTACCAGTGCCCAAAAAGCCAAACAAGGAAGGAGATGAAGACCGTCCCAATTATTGTCCCTTTCATAAAATGTTGGGGAATCTCATCTAGGAGTGTTTTGTCTTTAAAGACCTCCTGCAAAAGATGGTCGACTTGGGACAAGTCAAATTGAAGGGTTCTTCAGCTCATGTAGCGTGTATTACTGCTACAAATCCAGAGGAAGGAGGCGAGTGGCAGGAAGTCAAAAGCAAAACTGCGAAAAAATATGATGATTGGATGGTCAGAAAGACAATCAATCGGACCCATTCCATTTTGCGAACATAATTGGAGAAGCCAATTGTGTCTCCTACAAAAGCTGCAGTAAAGCCTCCATCAAAAGACAAATCCTCAAAATGGCAGCGCAATTCAAAGAAGAAAGAGGAATCAGGAGAAGATGAGTATGTATCAAAGCCTAAATTGTCTTTGACTCTGGCAGATTTCATGCCATCTACTTCAGAGCCACAGGCACCGTCCCACCAAACGGCACAGCCTAAACAGGCTAACCAGGCAGAGTCTTTATCAGACGAAGAGTTAATCTTTGGTTCTGTTAATATGATTCAATTAACAGATTCATATTCCAGTCTTGATGAGCCTAAATTCCCTGTATCAAATAAATGAATCCGAAGAGGTTCTAGAGGTTCAGGATATAGGGGAAGACGTGGATCTTTCCAAAGCCACTACTCTAATTTTACCCCTGCTAGCACTGTATATGCAGCAGAAACTCGTGGTAGAGCCCTTCAGCGAGCTCAAAAAGAACAAGCAAGTTCTTCTACCAATGGCCAACTCGGTTTTGGAACAGTTATTTTGGAAGACCGATTAAAAGTTCCATCTTCTTTATCTCGGAAAGTAAATGGATCTAATCAGTCTAATCTGCCAAAACCAAGGATGTTGCCAGCTTCAATACAAGATGCATCAGCTTCCAAAGCATCTGCTTCCAAGGTACCTGCTAAACCGCATATTCCTATTGGGAAACGCAGACCTCTAGATCAAAAGTATGATATATTGAAACACTTGGCCCAAGTACCAGCCAAGTTATCAATTTTGGATGCTTTGAATCTGTCAAAAGATCTTCGGGAGGCACTCATCGAAGCTTTGTCAAGTCCTCAGGAGTTTGAAGCTGAAATTGCTGCAGCTGAAATCTATCACATAGAGAATAATCCTGCAGAATGCCATGCAGTGATATCTTTTACTGATAAAGATGAAGATGATGTTGTGCATGGGCACATAAAACCTTTGTACTTATCTGGCAAAGTCAATGGTATAGATGTTCGAAGAGCTTTCATTGACAATGGTTTAGGAGTCAATCTCATGCCCATTCGTACACTTCATCGATTGGGCCTCACGGAATCTGATTTATCTCCTTCTACCATGATGTTACAAGGATATGATAAAAATGAACAAGAACCACTGGGAGAAGTTACACTCAGAACTCAGTTTGGAGATCTTGTTTCCAATTCGGATTTCATGATTGTTGATCAAGACTCAGCTTTCAATATCTTGCTTGGAAGACCCTGGCTACATCAGCATACAGCCATTCTGTCATCATACCATCAATGTATCAAATACTGTTTCGATGGTCAAGTTGGAACATTGTATGGTGATAAGGCCCCGTTCAAGACATGTGAGTCTCAATACATTGAGGCGGAATTTTATCACATGAAGGGAAGAGAAAAATCTACAATGAAGGAAATTACCAAAGTTAATGCTCCATATGGTTTGGAAAAAATTCCAATAAATCCATTTTCACATGTGAGTACAGATTATGTGTTACCTATCAGTCAAATTGAAAAAATAGGCCCAAATCAAAATACTCTCATGGAAAGATTCATAATGTCAATTACGGCAATCGAGCCAGACAACATGGGAGAAATTGGTAACTTACCAAGCAGTGATGAAAGCATAAGTGGTGACATTTTCATTTCGTCTGCTGAAATCCAACAAGTCTATACTTCTCTAATCAGGCCAGAAGAAGTTATAGCAACACCAGAGGTGAATAATGATATCGATTCTCAATCCACCATCTCCTCTTTATTTCCCAAATAAGACCATTTATCATCAATAGGGTCGGAAATGGAAGCTTCTTCTTCAAAATGTGAAAATTTTGACATCTCTTATGATCATGAGAATTTCGTTTTTTCATCTACTTTGCAAGTAGAAACGGAAGAAATAACACATGATGAAGAGGAAGAGGAAGATCTTAGAGATGCTCCTCCAGCATTTGAATAGGGTATCTCTACCACTGTGGATGAACTCAGAGAAGTAAATCTGGGTACAAAGAAAGATCCACGCCCCACATTAATTAGTGCGTCCATGACCCTTGAAGAACAGGAGATGTATATTTCTTTTCTAAAGCAAAATAAAGATATTTTTTATTGGAATTATACAGAGATGTTTTTCCTTGATCCTGATGTTGCCACCCATCATTTGGGTTTGCCAAAAGAACATCAAGGATTCAAGCAAGCCGCGAGAAGAACACACCCAACCTATGCTTCCAAAATCGAGGCTGAAGTAGATAAGATTATCAAAGCTAACATCGTCAGAAAAGTTCAATATCTCAAGTGGTTGGCTAATATTGTCCCTGTAAAGAAGAAGAACGGACAAATTAGGGTTTGCATCGATTTCAGAGATCTTAATCGGTATTGTCCTAAAGATGATTTCCCAGTTCCGATTACAGAACTCTTAATTGATATGACGGCTGGCTATGAAGTACTTTCTTTCATGGATGGATATTCTGGATATAATAAAATCTGAATGGCCCCAGAAGATTAGGAATATACAGCCTTCAGAGCTCCTCAAGGTGTGTTTTGTTACCGGGTGATGCCCCTTGGTTTAAAGAATGCATGTGCAACATATCAACGCACCATGCATCGTATCTTCAAACCCCTTTTAGGGAAGTTTGTTGAATGCTATGTAGATGATTTGGTGGTTAAATCCAAACAACGTTCTAATCACTTGGCTGATTTGGAAGTCATATTCCACAAGATTCGACAACATAGTTTGAAGATGAACCCCTTAAAATGTGCTTTTGGGGTAACCTCAGGAAAATTCCTCGGCTTTGTTGTACGCCATCGTGGTATTGAAGTCGATCCTGAGAAGACCAAATCAATCCTTGGTATGTCACCTCCTCAGAATTTGAAATAATTAAGAGGACTTCAAGGAAACTTAGCCTATATTCGGCATTTCATCGCCAATTAGGCAGGAAAAAGTTTACCCTTTACCAAATTATTGAAGAAAGGAGTCACTTACCAATGGACTGAAGAATGTCAAGAAGCATTCGATGTTCTCAAGAAATACCTCTTAAGTCCACCAGTACTCATGCCACCTGTTGAGGGTAGACCTCTTATCCTCTATGTGACAGCTTTAGAGCAATCATTGGGTGCCTTTCTCGCTCAAAAGAATGATGCTGGGAATGAAAATAGTCTCTACTATCTCAGTAGAACTATGCTTGAAGCAGAAACCCGGTATTCAAGTATTGAAAAGTGCTTCCTATCATTAATCTTTGCAGTTCAGAAACTGAGACACTACTTGCAACATCATGAGGTCCAATTGATATCTCGTAATAATCCTCTCAAATTCATCCTTAGTCGTCCAATGCTTACAGGACGTCTGGCAAGGTGGGCGGTTATTCTACAGAAGTTCGACATCCAGTATGTGTCTCAAAAGGCAATTAAGGGCCATGCTCTGGCTGATTTCTTGGCTGAACATCCTTCAGTGGAAGACACGTATTCAGATATCGAACTCCCTGATGAGGAAGTTTTCTCTATTCAAGAGAGTCCTCAAACATGGGAAATGTATTTTGATGGTGCTTCTAGAAGTCCAACAGGGAAGAAAATGGAAAATCCTAAATTCAACAAAGTTGGTTTAGGAATTGTGCTCATTTCTCCAGATAAGGCAGTGTTACCTTATTCCTTTTTGTTGTGGGAAGGTGGTACCAATAATGAAGCTGAATACCAAGCTCTCATTACAGGCTTGGAGTTAGCGCTTCAAGCACAAGTGAATCACTTAAAGGTGAAAGGTGATTCAGACCTGGTAATCAAACAAGTCAATGGGAATTATGCCATCAGAAAAGAAGAATTAATCCCTTTGTATGATTACGTCAGAGAATTAATGTCGGAATTCCCATCAGAACCAACATTTTCTTATGTCCCAAGATCACAAAATGCTCAAGCTGATGCACTGGCTAATATAGCCACAGCTTTAGCAGATCCAAATCGGGATGAGACAACTATCTGTATTGCCCACCGTCGTGCAATTTCACCTTATGTTCAAGTCAGAACAGAGGAAATTAATGAAATTAGTCCCATTCCTGAAACGTATGGTCATACTACAGGATGGATGCCACCTATCAGGGAATACCTTCAAAATGGAACACTTCCACCTGATAGAGCTGAGAAAGAACAAATCTGGCGACGTGTGGTCAATTTTACTCTTTATGATGGCCCAAACCACCTCGAGAAAATTCTCTACAAACGTGGTTTTGATGGAGTTCTCTTCAGATGTATTGATGGTGAAGAGACAATGGCTGTCATAAAAGAAGTGCATGCAGGAGTCTGTGGTGCCCACCAGTCTGGACATAGACTGTCTGATCAAATTCGAAGGCTTGGATACTTTTGGCCTTCAATGATACAAGACTGTGTTAATTTCACAAAGAAGTGTCATTCATGCCATGTATATGCCAACTTCATTCATCAACCTCCAGAGTTGCTTCGTACAGCTAAATACTCATGGCCATTTTCCACATGGGGAATGGATGTGGTGGGACCTTACCCTTCAGCTACGGCCAAGTAGTTTAAGTACATTCTTACTGCTACTGATTTCTTTTCCAAATGGGCAGAGGCAATACCTCTCAAAGAAGTCAGTTCTAAATGCTTTGTTAGCTTCATCAAGTCTAACATCATTACTAGATTTGGTGTCCCTCATACCATATTGACGGATAATGGCACCAACTTCTGTTCTTTTGAGGTAAAGAAATTGTATCAAGAATACAACATTAAGTCCAACCATTCATCTCGATATCATGCGGCGGATAATGTCCAGATAGAAGCCTTCAACAAGACTCTTTCAAATATACTGCAAAAGATGGTGGATAAAGATAAGAGGTCATGGCCTGATAAACTCTTTCATGCTTTATGGGCTTATAGGACTACCACTCACAATGCAACGTGGTCAACTCCATATTCATTGGTATATGGAATAGAAGCAGTCTTTCCAATTGAAGTTCAATTTCCCTCACTCAGAGTAGCCATTTGTGATCAGTTATCTACAGATGAGAAATCCCAAAAGCGGTTGAATGAATTGGAACAGTTAGATGAGAAAAGATTGTGCACTTTGCACCACTTGGAAATCTATCAGAATCGAATAGCACGAGCTTTTAACAAAAAGTTCATCTTCGTTCATTCATTCAGGGAGAATTGGTATTGGTTCTCAGAGCACCAATGATACCAGGAAATAAGCCTCCCAAGCTTGAACCAAAATGGGAAGGACCTTATTCAATACATAAGGTCTACTCCAATGGAGCGTATTCTCTAATCTCAATGGATGGAGAAGACATCACGACTCCAACTAATGCCAGATTTCTGAAGAAGTATTTTGTATAAACACAAAATATTGTTCCCAGATCCAAAACAATCACATTGGTTCATTTTTCATGTCCTACATGACACTAAACTGTATAATGTCCTACATGACACTAAACTGTATAATGTCCTACATGACACTAAACTGTATCATGTCCTACATGACACTAAACTGTATAATGTCCTACATGACACTAAACTGTATAATGTCCTACATGACACTAAACTGTATAATGTCCTACATGACACTAAACTGTATCATGTCCTACATGACACTAAATTGTATCATGTTCTACATGACACTAAACTGTATAATGTCCTACATGACACTAAACTGTATAATGTCCTACATGACACTAAACTGTATAAAAATAATGTCCTACATGACACTAAACTGTATAATGTCCTACATGACACTAAACTGTATAATGTCCTACATGACACTAAACTGTATAATGTCCAACATGACACTAAACTGTATAATGTCCGAGATGACATTAAACTATATTATGTCCTATCTACATGACATTAAACTGTACAAAAGTTCCTTATTTGTCCTAGATGACATTAAACTATATTATGTCCTAGCAACATGACATTAAACTGTGTGGCACTTTCATCATCCATCATGACGTTAAACTGTGTTAGTTCCATTATAATCCAACATGACGTTAAACTGTCACATTGGTTACTATTATGTCTGAAATGACATTAAACTATATTTTTTCCGAGATGACATTAAACTATATTGTGTCCTAGCAACATGACATTAAACTGTGTGGCACTTTCATCGTCCAGCATGATGATAAACTGTAAAAAGTCCCCAGAACTGATATTCTCATATTGGTTCACCTTAGTCCTAGCTACATGACTTTAAACTGTACAGCAATGGTCCAGTATGACTTTAAACTGCAACTTCGTCCCACATGACATTAAACTGTGAAAAAGTTCCATAAACCGTCCAGCATGACCTTAAACTGCATCATCCCTGGTCCATGTATATGACCATAAACTATTTGCAAATCCCTTATGTCCAGCAAGACGTTAAACTGTGACGTCCTAACTACATGATGCTAAACTGTATAAAAGTCCCTCACGTCTGGAAAGACGTTAAACTATATAATCATCAAAGGTCCAGCATGACATTAAACTGCACCATCCACGGTCCATGCATATGACCTTAAACTATTCGCAATTTCGTCCAACATGACATAAATTGTGTGTTATTTTGTCCTTACGGCATGACATTAAACTGCACAGTCCCCCTTTCGTCCAATATGACGTTAAACTATTTTATCCCCATTGTCCTAACTACATGATGCTAAACTGTACAGAAAATCCTTGATAGGTCCTACATGAAATTAAACTGTATTTTGTCCCTGCTACATGACACTAAACTGTGCAGCACCAATAGTCCTAACTGCAAGACTTTAAACTGCATAGTCCCTTTTTTATGTCCTACATGACATTAAACTGTACATCGTTAAGGTTGTTATTACCTCTTGTTTCTCACATCGAGTATGACTCACGTGAGCATAGAGCGAACATCAACCATAACACTCCCTTTGGGCCACTAACCATGTGTAAGTCCCAACAATTTTTTGTTATTAGATCATTGTCCACAAGAACAACTTTATCATTAATTCATTCTTTAATTGAACTACACGGACTTTGATCCTTGCCCTCCAGGCTGGGTATGTAGGCAGCCTCCCAAGGTTCAAGCCCAAAAACAATCTCTTCACATCGGTTCACCACCATCTCACATGATGTTGACTCGTGAAACCACCCCTGGAATCAATATCTTTACATTGATTCACTTTCGTCCTTGTTATATGACGTTAAACTATACAACACATTTGTCCGGTACGACAATAAACTACAATATTCTTTGATTTCCTCATTTGAGAAGGAACCATTATTGACATTGAATTTTTTAAATCATGTTTCATTTTCAAAAGACTACGTGCATACATGGTAATGCCTAAAATTTTTATCTCAGGTTAAACCATCATTGCACTAAAGTCCCCTTTCACCCTTCACATGTACGAACCAAATTTGTACAAAGGGTATTTCTAGAACTACGTGGACTTGATTCCCATCCTTATGGGATACGTAGGAACATTCGAGTATCCCTCGAATCCAGTCCCAAGTCTTTTGGTCCTATCCCCAAATTTCATTTTCAATCCCTTGGCTGAAAAGTCCTCATGAAAACACACACTGTGTATTCATTATTATGGTCCGAATTCTATGACCCTAAACTAAGATTTCTCATACTTTCGTCTTGCACGACGTTAAACTGCATTTCAAGAACTACGTATGGCTTGATTCTCAATCTTATGAGATATGTAGTGAAGTCCAAATTTCAATTCAGGACCCAGCCACAACATGATTATGGTTTTTCACTGACCTGTGTATCTCTATATACATTGGACAATACCCATATTTATGTGTTATAATCCTAACCTTAAATATTTTCATAACTTCATAACCCTTTTCATGACTTCTAATCACAAAAATGTCAAACTTCTGAGAATTCTTTTGCCTGACTATGCAGCACGTGCCCATAGGTGGCCTTGCATAAACAGTCCACATAATAGACTTGTCAGCCAAAAGATACTATTTATTTGACCTTGCAGCCAATGCCCTTAGGTGGCCCTGCATATTTCAACCCCCTAACGGGTTTGTTAAATAATGGTAACTTCATTCTTGGGAAGAATGCCTCTTTTGTCCTTATTTGTCTTAAACGACAGTATGTAGGGATCCGCAAAAAATAGCCATCCTTAACATATTTGTCCCATATCCTTTTTCATGATCTGAAAGTATTCAAGTCTATGGTTTATTCTTCTTCCCTATGTTTGGGTGAAACCTTCGTAGGAGTGATATTCATCCAGTTCTTCGATATTCTTGTTTGGAAATATCTTCTCCGTATTCAAGTACCTCTTTCCATACAACAAACTCTATACTTTAGAAAATTTGAATCTCCATAAACTTTCACTGTCTTTTAGCACTAGGAAAGTAAATTTCTAAGAGTTCTTTCGCCTGACTATGAAGCACGTGCCCATAGGTGGCCTTGCATAAACAGTCCACATAACAGACTTGTCAGCAGAAAGATACTATTTATTTAACCATGTAGCCAATGCCCATTGGTGGCCCTGCATATTTCAACCCCCTAACGGGTTTTGTTAAATAATAGTAACTTCATTCTTGGAAACTACTTCTTCTAATGCATTTTAGCTCTTTTTCATATCATTCCTCAGATTCAAATATTCTTAAGCCATAGTTTACATATTTTCTCTCATACTTGAGTTTGGTAATTTGTTTTCAGATAAATTGTCAAGGAATTGAATCAATTTTAATCCATTTTTTTGGTCAAAGTTATTTCGACCTTAAACATTAGCCCCTTTATGTCCGGCATGCATGACTTTAAACTGCCCACAAAAGACAAAGGAACTCTGAATAAAAGTCAAGTTCCAGCTCACTAAATATACATTTTTTGTATGATTTAGGTAATATTGAGAAATTAAGAGATTCAAAGTTTGTAGGATTATTTGTAATAATTCTAGTAAAAATCAAACTATGCTTACTAGGCCCATTGGCTTAAGTAAATTTGAAGCAGGTAATGAAAGAATGCAGGTACAAATGATTAAAGACGAAAGTTTTTTTCATTGATACACAGGAGATAGAAAGACATCCACAGACTGGAGTCTCTTCTCTTTTTTAAGAATTATAGAAGATTGTCAACATAAGTCTTCATTTGATGTATAGCATCCTGAGCCTTATCAGCAGTTACTTGAAGCTCGTGCACTTGACCAGCTTCACTCTTTTCAGCTTGCTGAAGTGCCTTCTTAGCATCTGCGATGGATTTCATGCCATTTATATGAGTTTCATCCAATGATTTATTAAGCTGATCAAGTTCCCCAGTAACAGCATCTAACTGTTGCTGGAGTTTCACCTGCTGGACGACCTTTTCTTTGATTTTTTGCTTCAGATCCTTTATATTGGCAGCATAATCAGCTTCATCTTGGGATATCGCAACCTCAAATTCGCCTATTTTGACTGACAATTTCACTCTGGTCAAATCTTTGGGACTTGTCTGCACTTGCTCCCTCCTGAAAATGATCTGTTTCACCGCAGCATGGATCTTTTCATACCCAAAACCACCAAGTCCCAGTATAACAAATTGGGATGACAATCGAGAAATTTTTGATGGTAGCTCTTCTAAAGGCACCCCAGATATGATGTTCCATATGTTGTTCCATGCCTTACGTCGTGAAAAGTTGAATGCTTTAAGCATCTCTGGATCTGATTCAATATCATCGTCAGAAGGGGGTATGTAATCTGGAATTAGCGCGCTTAGGGAAGTGCCTTGTCCTGCTCTTTCCCCCCTGACTTGTGCTTCTTCACTTTCAATTCCCGTTGGGGCAGAGGCTGAGGCCTCATCTCCAGATCTAGTCATTGCAGTTGATGGTCCTGCATGATTAATTGAAAGGTTTAGTCAGCTTCAAAGGATAACAAAAGAATAGATTGTCTTGCGAATAAAGTACAATCACAAATATTGTTATCCCTTACCCAAGGGTGGTTCAGCAACCTGAGAAGACTTCTCCCCATCTTTCCCGGTTTCAACAGGATTTTCAAGATGGGTCTCAGGAGAGTTTATTGGATTTATCTCTACTTGAGCTAATGTTTCTGCAATGATAGGGTTTACATCAGTGTCCACACCCTCTTCGGGCATTGGCAGTTTAGCGGCTTCTATGGAAGAAATTGCATATTATTTTCCATCATGGTTAGAAGTTTTTTTTTTTAAAAAAAATTTTGGGCAAAGGGTAGCACTCACGCCCAAGGTCTTCTAAATTATATGACAACTTAGCATGATCATAAAATTCTTCAAAAGTCATTCCTTGATTCATCATTTCATCCAATGATACTTCAGAATCTTGAGTAGTCTCACCAGTGGGAGCATTTGCTACATCTTCTTGCTGACTTATGTCTTGCAACCCCTGACCCTGGACAACATCTTCAGTAGTAGGAGGGATACTGGGAATGGATGGTAGCTCTTCTCCAGGAGAAACCAAGTCAGCCTGGGTCTGTGATTGTTCTACAGCACCCTCCAAGACCTTTGAAGGAGGGTCAGTCCCTTCCCTCAAGGGGGAAATTGAAGAAGCCCCTGCAATCCTCAGAAATATGAGTAACCATATGATTATGGGTATAAACTAATGATTGTTCGAAGGACTTACCACTGCTAATGAAACGTTTATCTATGGATTTCCTCCTTCGTTGCCTTGGCTTCTTTTGTTTTTTCGGAGTATCAGTAGTCTCCCTTATTGGCCCTTGGATTGGCGAATGGAAGGCTATGTCCAGTGCCTCATTCATGGCATGCTGGCCTGGAGATATCTCGCCTGGTTCGCGAGGAGAATCAGCAGCAGCCCCGATAGCAGTACCACCAGGGCTATATTGTGGCGAAGGAACCCCGGTTCCTTTCTTTTCAAGCTGCAAGATGAAGAAAATAACTTCCTTAAGTAACAAAGCTTCAACTGAAATAAAGTTGCAATGAAAATAAGGAAAGAAAACTTACATCTTCAGGAGCCACGTACTCTTGCCATTCCTCATCTCCAGAACCACCAGCCCCCTCAGTGGCGCCACGATTAATCATTTCCTTCACCCTCCTGGTGATAGGAACCGAATCATCAGTGGAATATATGAGCATTTCCAGCTCTCTGATGTAAGCTCGCACTTCATTGGGGTTATCTCCGTATTGAAGATTTTTAGAAGCTACAAGATTTCCTATTCCAAGAAGTTGTAGGCCCTCACACAAATCCATCCAGGCGGTCTCAGTATCATAGTATAAGCTCTGCCATAGCTGAACAGCCTCTGGTATTAGATATAAAGGCTGTGAGGAAGGTCCTAAATTTTTTGATTTTAATCTCTTCCCAACTCCTGCAACTACAAATAGAGAATAAGAATGTAAGACTTATTACTTTATAAAGTAGCAGTGATTGAAATTTCTACAATGAAATAACTCACCAGGAGTTGATGGAGTGGGTCTTTTAATTCTGGCTGGAGGATTATATCGTGCACGAAACCGCTTTGCTGCCGGTTGTGCCTCATCATCCCCATCATGATAATCCGATGAATCAGTTCTAGAAGAGGAGTCTGTTGAACCTATTTCAGGTGGAGAAGCGTCACCTTCATGAGGAAGGGTTTCTTTCTCTACAGTCATCTTCCTCTTTCCCACTTGATATACTGGGTGATTCAATATCCCTTTGGGGTATGATTCTATCCAGTGTTCGGCATAAAATGTAGTCAGATTATGTGCCGCTTTTTCAACTGGTAGATCAAATACTGCCCCAGTCTTCTCTCTTGATGTCAGCAACCATAGTTGTCGAGCAACCATCGGATGTTGCTCTAACCTGACATGTACTGGAGGGGATACAACAATCTGTTGCAAACATTTGAATTGGCGTGCAAATCTATATGGAGCATAGGCCTCACATATGATTTCTCCATCAATCCTGGCTACTAACACGCCATCCCTACAAGCTAGCATGTATTCCCTCAAATCCTAATGGGTTGTCCCATCATCAACAAACCGCCCAGATGGCGGACTTCCATAGGGAAAGAAGTTGAATTCCTTAAACATGCTCAGTCTTACTTTCATGTCATAACCATTAACATCTAATGGAGCAATTCCAGAGAATGCTTGCACTGACGGTCTGAAAGAGCTTCCAGGAATTTGTAATCCATTTTGTACATTGTAAGTCCTGAAGTGAGTGGCGATCCATCCCCAAAAAACCTGGAATGGTCCCACTATTCTTAAAGGAGATTTACCATGGAAGACGTGAAGTAAACTCCTGTGAATCTTTGCTAAAATGGGGGTAGCTAACCCAACCATTTTCCCTCAGCCAACTTTTCCGCAATGATGAAGGTCCCTGGCCTAATGCCTCCCTTCGAATCCCTGACCGGCAAGAGATAAACACTGAGCCACATTGCCAAGAAACCCTCCAGACGAGTTTTCTTTGGAATTCTTTGATTCACTTCATATCCCCACTTTTCAAACTCTCCTGCTTCTAGACTTGGCCAGAATGTGCTAGGAGCTCCTCTCTTCTCAGGTTTTGGACAAGTGGTAGGACGTCTGGGCCTGGTATCCTTGGATTTCTTTTTCTTGGATCCTTTTTCTTTTGGCTCCATCCTTTTCTTCTCAGTAAGAAACACATTCATCCATTCTTCCGGATGAATATCATTTCTAAAATCAGTTAATGAGGTCTCTGAACTCTTGAGCCTGTGGAAGATTTTAAATAATTCTCTAGCCAAAGCAGGAGTCTTCTCTGAATCATTCCAAGTCACCTTGGGAGGAATGAATTCATCATACATATCGCCCAAGATTGGAGCTCCCGAAATCTTGTGGACATCCCACAAACTGATACCTACTTCTCCATGAGTCAAATGGAAAGAATTATTCGCTGGGCTCCAGTGGCTGAGTATCTCTGGCATGAAGTTATCATGTCTATAAACATATGTTTGCCCAACCCAAACAACCTCATATATTGCATCTCTCTTCAGATCCTCAATAAACTCTGCGCAAGTCTGTCGCACCCAGTATGCCCACATCCAAGTTGGCTTCACACCTCCCCCAGGACGGAAATCCCAACTTTTCTTCCAGCCTTTGGATTGATCCATCTGAGCATTTCGGAAGATTGAAGTATAACAATGTGGTTGAAGCTCAGGTGTATGATCTTTCAGATATGGTGTGCAAGGGCTATGATGCATCACATAAGCCTTCTCCACTATTCCAGCAGTTAGAAATGATCCTCCACCTGAGATATTTTCTGAATCAAAATTGGTATAATTCTGAAACCACGAAAATGGAAGATATTTCTTTACTTCTGGAATAATGACTTCTTGTAGATGACCATATCCATAAAAAGGTAGATAAGTGCAGTGAGGAAAGTTGCGATGATATTTCTTCAGATACTTAGCCAAATCTGGAAGAGTACTATCTTTGACAGTATAGTAATCAGGGCCAATGATATCCATCATATCATCTATCCGCTTGCTAGCCAGTTCATCAATTAATCCAGGTCTAAGAGCCATTGAATCTGCACAGAAGTTGAATAAATTAAACTTTTAAATCGGTTTATTTTTCATAAAATTTGTGAAAGAATTCGGAAAAAATGGCGAAGTCATTAAGGCGCGCAAGTATGGAGATGTCGCGCAAGTGATACATGTTCCGCGCAAGTTTTTGTCGCGCAAGTATTACCGCGCAAGCCCTATTACCTTGAGAGTAGCGCGGAAGCAAGGATACAGTGGAAAAAGAGACTTGCGCGGAGAGGAAGACTTGCGCGGCGAGAGCTTGAGAAATTCGGGATCAGATGTTATCCACGGCCAAAAGCGATGTATTTATAGGCCCGTAAGCCAATCTGCGCGCCGTACCCAGAGCGCATAAGGCCTGCGCGACGAAAACTTGCGCGCCGCCCTCTGCGCACTAAACACTTGCGCCCCCCCCCCCCCTTTTTCCTTTGAATGGATTCGATTTCCTCAGAGTCAAATCCTCATTTCTCTCCGGATCCAACTCTGAGGGGGGACTTTTGTTAACGCTCCTTTCGTCACAGAATCTAAAGATCGGAAAAGGGAATATCTGAGCTCAAAGTGATTCAACCTTTGAAGAAAACATCAAAAATCGACAAAGGCATGAACAAAGGATCGACAGCAACTGCACCGCGCAAGTTTTATCACTGTCGTGCCAGTACACTTGCGCAACACCCTTGGTCGCGCAGGTGACTTGCGCGACCTAAGTGGTAACCGCCCGGTAACCGCCCGGGGTCTTCTTTTGCCTATAAATAGACCCTGTGGGCCCCCCATTCGAGAGGATCTTTTTTCAGAAACTCGGATTGAAGCTCCCGACGCCCAAGTCTCTTCTCAAAGATTCTGGAATACTTCTAAGGTAATTTCTTGCCTAGAACGGAAGATCTAAAGAGAAGAAGGAAGGCCTAAGTGTTGAAACTTATCAAACACTTGCGCGCCGACTTATTTCCTTCAATATAACTTGCGCGTCCCTTTTCTGGAAGAACCTCAACAAAATTCTAAAGGGTTTAAAAAAGAGTCGCTCAAGTATTTCAATGCTGGTTGAAAATCGCGCAAGTACACCATGTGCTGCGCAGGTATACCTGCGCGACCAATACTTGCGCGCCCACGGAAGACTTGCGCGCCTTGCAAGACATGCGCGCCCCTACCTTTATGGGTGCCCATCTTGCCCATTTTACCCCTCTTAAGCCATTTCACCTTTCCTTTTCAAGATTCAGTCTTCAAGACACTCTTCAAATCCATTTATGGCATGATTTCTTGATTTGACTTCCATATCTGAAAGGAATTCTGTGGAATATCTCTCAAAACCTAGTGATTTTAATATCCTTTTGTCACCAAAGATTGAGAGTTCATTCATTTAACCTCATCCTTTAAGATGAGAGAATCCTTAAACTGGGTCTCCTTTTCAGGAATAATCCCCAGTTATAAGTCCTTTAATCTGGGCATCTTCCTCAGGAGTAAGCCCCAAATTCTTAAAGTTTCCCACGGTGGGCATCCTCCTCAGGAGTAAGCCCCAAACCTTAATCCCTAACCTGGGTCTCCTTTTCAGGAATAAGACTCAGTCATAATCTTGGGATTCCTTTTCAGGAGTAAGCCCCAATTCCCCTAACCTGGGCCTCCTTTTTTTAGGAGTAAGTCCCAGTCATAATCTTGGTCTTCCTTTTCAGGAGTAAGCCCCAAGTCCCCTTAAATTTCTCTTAACCAGTCTTAATTTACCCTTGACTTGGGTTTCCTTTTCAGGAGTAAAACCCAATCATATATCCCCTCCTAACTTGGGCATCCTCCTTAGGAGTAAGCCCCAAGATTAGAGTATTCAAATCTCCATGAAGCACATAAAACTTTATGGACCCTGTTCATGGATTTTCTCCCTAAAAGTAAATCCTAAACCTTCATCTATCTGGGCAGTCATACATACATAAGCCCCAAACAAATTCTTATGATTTCATCTTTCATGGCACAATTGTCTAATTTTTACCAATACCTCTTGTTTCTCACACCGAGCATGACTCACGTGAGCTTAGAGTGTAAAAGTAATTATGACATTCATCTTTGAGCCATCAATCATAAACATCATACTCCATTACTCGAACTACGTGGGTTCTGATTCCTTTTCCAAAACAAAGGATACATAGGTAGCCCATCCATGGGTTTGATCCCAACTTTGAAATAATCTCTGTCCTTCTAAATGACGATAAACTTCAAGTGCCCCACTGAGTGGCTTTAAAACCAGCCTGGTCATCATAATGACCAAGAGACTTTTATATAAATGTTTTGAAGGATACCATTGACCAAAAATCTCTAAACAGATATAGATGATTCTCTATTGATGAAGAACCTCGAATACATATAAAAGATTCTCTAAATTTCTTGTATATTTAATCATTGATTGTTAAAACTAAAGGAAAGCTCATTTTATACTTGGTAATATAATAAGTATTCATGAACATAACTTAAATCTATAAAGAGAGTCCCGGAGTAGAAAATAATTCCCCTTAAAAAGGTGTGATGAGTCCGACCTCCCATCCTCTCGACCAATGCAAATTCCTAAGCCTCATTATTCCACAAGCTAATGAGCGCCTACCTTTGGAAAGTAGGTCCAAACGGATGTGGAATCATTGGATGTTTCCGGTTCTACGAACAAACCCGTTAGAAACCGATCGGAACATTTGAATCTCCCATCCAGGAGGTCATCCCCGGATCCTGTGTGAAACAAAGTTATGTTGATCATTTATGCTCCTTACTTTAATAGTTATAATTATGGATACTGGAAATCTTGTATGATTATTTATATTAAAATTCTTGGAATAAGGGTTTAATTAAAGGCTCTTAAAACATATGAGATTCCCTAGAAGATTTACAGAAATTTAAAGATGATCAGGAAAAAGAATATGATCTCAATTCAAAAGCAATGAATGTCATTGTCTGTGGTTTAGCAACTGATGGATTTAATAGAGTTTCTCAATGTGCAATTACATATGAGATGTGGAAAATTATTTTTGTTTCCCATAACGAAATTGAAAATATCATACAATTAAGTTACACTATTGTAAAGTAAAAATTTGATACTTTTAGAATTTATGAGGATGAAACTATCACTCAAATGAATGGAAGATTAAAAAAGATTGTCAATAATGTTATTTCAATGAGAAATCAGATTTCACAATTAAATCAATAATTAAAAGTACTTAGAGTACTACCCTATAAGTGTAATGAAATATATGTACCTATACATTAATGTACACATATAAAAAATTTATCTATGAATGAATTGATTGGAACTTTGATGATCTATGAAGATGAGATGCAAGATGAAGCTAAAAATCATATCAAACATAAATAAGATACTCTCAAAACTACTATGGATAAATCAACTAATTCTAGACATCCAGATATAGAAAAAGATTTATAAGATCTTGCTAAAATATTTGAAAACCTATAAAAAAAGTAAATGAATGGAACTGAAGAAAATAGATGTTGTTAATGTAAGAAAAAAGGTCGTACAAATTTTAACTATCTGTTACTTAAATTTCAATGTAAATACTATTATAATAGAGAAGGAATGAAAATTTTGAGGGCTTATTAGAGTGATTCTTCTTGTTCACATGATGAATCTTCTACAGATTCTAAGACCGAGCATAAAAAAAATGGTATGTCTTATGGCTTATACTGATGAGGTATAATCTTATTACTCTCAAATCTATAATTTTGAAAAACATTATTATGAAGAATTAAATAAGTATTTCTTTTTCTATAAGATAAATATGAATCATTAAAGAAAGAACATAGAAAAATTGTAAAATCTTATGAAACAGTTTTATTAAATAAAGAATTCCTGTCAAAAAAAAATTACAAATTCAAAATCAATTTTTTCTAAAAAATATTATGATTTTCATGAAACTACAACTAAAGAATTATTGGTTGAAATTTATACTTTAAAACAAACTTTTATTATGCTGATAAAAGGAAAAAAATATTTTAATCAAATCTGACATAAAAATAAAATTATGAAAGGAAAACTTGGACTATAGAGTAATGGTGAAATATCAAAATTATATAATAATTATTTTGTTCCTTCTTCAAATAGAAAAAACTTTTCTATTGTAAAATGTTGTTATTGTATTATTAATGGAAATTATGTAAATGACTTGCTTCAGAAAACCACAATTATTTTCTATTAAGAATTTTTATTGTTGAAAATATTTATTTAATTCGAATAATAGAGTCTATAATCAAAATAAACATGTTTGGTTACCCAAAAAATTATATGCTAACATTATCAGACCCAAAATCATATGGGTACCAAAAGGAACCCGTATTTTATGTTTTACATTATTACACTGTTGAACTACACTATTAAATATTTATGTAGTCAATTGAGTGATATATGAAGATCTCTACCAAAGGAGTGATCAACTGTGAAGTAGATCATTATAAAAAAAATTCACCAGTACTAAAATATCTAATTCGGTAGGTAATTTCATTTTAAAATCTCTATGCTTATAGTTCATTAACTAGTTTATAAAAGGGGAGAGGGATACCTATTAGAATTTGATAAAGGCTCTTCATTACTCTTTTAATCATGTCTTAGTCTATTTTAAATGTATATTTGATTTTCTAAAAATTGAAAAATATCTCTAAACATTATTTTAATCTATAGATAATAAAATACTTGTTTAAAATATGGAAGAGATAATATTTTCCATATTTAAACCTATTTAAATATTTATATTTCATGTTTTAAAATTTTTATTTGTTTACGTAACTATAAAATCTCTACTATGTAATTTGTCTTTTCAAAAATTAAAATCTATAATGATTATTTTTTATTTTCGGCTAAATAATATGAAACGTCATTTTCAAACGATCATAAAAAAACTTATCATATTCTTCATAATTTTTTTATTTATCCATATTTTTTTAAATATCTTGTTCAAAGGCTTCTGAAACCTAGTCACAGTAAGATGAAGTAGTCAAATACTTCATGTTCAGAAGAAAATCTTCCTCACAAAAGGATTAAAGATAATATTTCTGGTTTGTTAAAAGAACATTCAATTTAATATGTAGAAGATTAATTTGAAAAGTATTATGAATGAAATAAGTATGTTCATAGTCATGATGAACTTCAAGTCTCTTCATCTCAAATTTCTTGTGAAAATCCTCTATTCAAAGTCAGCACCTTGAATGATAAAAAAGTAAAGCTTCCAACTGATATGGATACATCAAGAAAGTTGTTGAAGAACTATAGAAAACATCTATATGGGAAAATATTTTTGATTTGTTACAAAGGGAATACCAGAATGTGAAAGATAATTCGATCTCAAAAGAAAACATTGAATCTTTTAAAGTAGAAATGCTAAATCATATGGAGTTACTCAAAAGAGAAGTTGTTACAAAGCAGGATCTTGATAAGCTAAAACTATTTTGAGTTGAACAGTGCTTGTCTTCTTCATATCAACAAAAAACAGATGTTCAAAGCAAATTAGAATAACTCTCAAGAGTTTTAGATGCTTAAGTTAAAATTTTAGAATTTTGAAAAGTTGGGATGAACCGTCTATCTCTTCCTTACACTATGACTTTATTTTTTATAGATTATTTGAAATCAATGTTATATTTTTTTAATATATTGTTAAGTAAAAATATTTTTTATAATTTGTCTCATAGTTTCTTCTTAAACCTTTTTTAGTTATATTAAATAAGCATGTACATAATATTTTATTATCACATTACATAAATTAAACTATTGTTGTAAGTACTACATAATTTTTTTTAAAATATTACTTATGAAAAAATTAGATAAAAGTATTTTACTACTTGGAAATGTTTTAATTCATTGAATATACTATATTCTTAACTTAAGGGGAGTTATTTCATCCCTTAAAAATTTTAGTTTATATACTCCTTGATTACAAATTTATTTCTTTTTAAGGAAACTTGGTTTTAAGGAGTTTATTTTACTATATTTTACTCTTATCTTTTTGATGTCACAAAAAGGGGGGAGAAGTTTATATACACATAAAATTTATATACTCTTCATGGGGGAGAAAGATTTATCCTTAGTAATAGAGGAGAAGTTTTGTGTAAGACAAATTATATAAATGGATAATGGGGGAGAAATTTATGTAGAAATTAGAAATTGTAAAATTATGAAATTTTTATAGGATAAATTTATGTGCTTATAAGAAATGTTATTAAAGGAGAAATTTCTTTTTAATTTATTATTTGTGGTTATGAAAAAAAATGTCTTCAATTTTTTTTATTTTGTTATGGGTTTTGTGATCATAAAAAATGGGGAGATTGTAGAGCATGTGTTGATTCAACAACTTTGTTAATTTATTTTTGGTTTTGATGCTCACAAACATTCACAGTTATGTTATTAATGAAGTTCCCTTTAAGTGGATTTCGAAAAGATAATATTCATCAGAATATTTAATCTGGAAATATATTCAAGTCATTGATCTGTGGGAAATATTTGTTGAAGTATTCTGAATGTGTTATTCTGGAATCATTGTTCATACCCTACGTTTGTAAGTGTAATCTATGGTTCAAAAACCTACATTTGGAATAGCATGTTTGGATCATGTACCATATGTTGTTAGAAAAGTATGGATGGAAAACCATACATTTGTAAAGAACCCTACGTTTGAGGAAACAAATGTATGGTACATCAACCCTACTTTTGTAATCAACCATACGTTGTCAACCCTGCATTTAGAGTTTTTCTGTCACATGAAGGAACCCTATGTTTTACTATTCAATGAAGGAGTTTTAAATTTACAATATTATCTAAGATTTATGCAACGATCATAAAGGTAGTAAAGATCTATTAAATTCTATTTTACATCTAATTCAAAGGATTGTTATGATTGATTTAAAGGCTCGTTATGGTTTGACCTCGAGCTGGTTTGACCTGGAGATGTTCAACCTACAATTTATATATTGAGATGTTCTTCATCAGGTAAAGAAGAGAAGATATACAATAGATATATACATAAGAAAAAGTTGTGTTACATTGTATTCAGATCTACACATTGAAGACATACAAGTTTTGATCAATCTGATCGTCTCACTATTGTTGTTTTCGCTACCACTGCATCTTGTGGTTACATCTTATTATACAAGATTGACAAAGAATTTTTCAATGATACACTTTAGAGACATGCGTGTTTACTAGAGTGTTCTTTGGTGATGTTTGAAAAATTTTTACAAAACGTTTAAGATATATTTATTGTTGTGTGTTATTGAAAATCAATTACATATGCTAGTTGTTACTTCAACTGTGATGTTTAACTTGTGTTCTCAATCAAATCAAACTGTTTTTATTTATTGGAATATTGGATAATTGGACATAGTGGTGTTAAAGTTTGAGTTTCTTGTACTAAGTCATGGATTTACAGTTCCTTATAAAAAAACCAAAGGGCTCAATAAATTCTTTCTAAAGGTGTTAGTTGTCTGTACTCAGTTGCTAATGTATTTTGACAAGAGAACTTGTTTAGTGAAATTTCCAAACTCTTTGAGAGAGTGTGGGTAGAATGGACTAAGAGATCTTTGTTCCCTGAACCACTATATATCGACATGTTCTTTTCTTTTTTTATTTCCGCTACTCACTTATCTTTAAATATAAGGAAAGGTTTGTTGCATAACAATCTAGGTGTTCTGAATCTATCAATCTTTTTTAAGTACACCATTCACCTCCGCCACCTCTTGTGTCTTTTCCTTCATCATCATCCTCCCAACCTAACATAATGGCCACATTAACCTTCCAATCTTGCATGTAACCATACATAGTTATCTAATATCATTCATCATATTCTTTTTAAAATTGTCATCATTTTTTTAAAGTTTTTCATTCCATTAATTATTATGCTCAACGACATTATTCGCATGAGAGATCATGAAGATGTAAATTACAAGCTTATAATCTTTCTACTTACATGTTTATGTTATCCCATTATAATTTCATTAATCTTAGAAAACATATTACCACTTCATTTATAATTTTCTATTTTGGGGAAATGAAATAATGGTTATTTCGTTTTGTGTTCCATGTGATTTATTTTATATTTATTCTCTAGTCTATATAAAAAAAAGAAATAAATTTCATTATGTATGACATAATATTTACACCAATATACATGGAGTAGAGTTTTCCAATCACACCTACATATCTAAGGGAAATAGCTCGAGTAGTGTTGGATAGTTGGATGTACTAATTCAAATTTAATCATCAGGGGCCTATCCTTTAACATGCCCATTATATGGATCATTCATTTCAGGGCTTGTGTAATAACAAAAGGGATATGATATGGTTGTAAATTTCATCTCCCAACTCACTAAATACAAGAGTACATGTTCAAAAGTTATTCCAAGATCATCCCCCTCATATAGTTGTTTTTTCTACATCAACTTTCTTCTTTCTCATCTCTTAGTTTCTTACTCTTAGTCCTCATCAAGTACTCCATAATGATTTTGAATTTAAAGATCAGAATCAATATACTCTAGCAGAGGAGGTAATGGTTTGAAGATTCCTAGAATAACTTCCCCAGCATGATAACAAAAATAAACTTTCTTTTGATTCCTTGAATGGAGAGCCATTGATTTGGATCATGATTTTGGGTGAGCACTATATTGAAACTTAATTGGGGAAAAATTTCTATCACTTCTATAAATGGAAAGGGAATTTAACCCTTCGATGTCGCAAGCATAATTCTTTAGTTGAGGTCCCCCTGTTCCCGGGTGTGGGTTAGGGTTTCGGTGGAGGTGATCGAAACTACATTGGAAGGGGATTTTGATGGACATACAACAACGCGTTTTAATTCCCAATCCATTGCAGGAAATTTTCCTTGATAGATCCCTGGTGATGAATCTAGGCTACCCCCATTTATTAGGGATTTACTAGAATTTTTTTTAGACTTATTATTATACTTTTTTTTGCTTCAACCCTGAATTATCCTTTAATTGAACTAGGGGGTGTGATCACGGCCATAATTCCATCATCCCTAAAATGATCCACTGAATTCAACTGCTCGGGAAAATCCTCCTCCATCACCACAGGATTCCTTCGCTGCAGTTTCTTGAAATAACTCAAACTCATTTGCAACCTCACCAAATATATGACTAGGATCTGGTGAGAATATTATACACAATCGGCTCAAAAGATAAATACAGGCCTCCTTCCTCAGTGTATCATGAATTACATTATGTTCCTCTACAACCAGATTCCTGAATAGATAATGTCAACTGTAAGCATCATCAAGGCTTTGTCAAGGAAAATTTCTAGCAATGTATTGGGAATTGAAACACGTTGTTGTACGTTCATCAATATCACCTTCCAATTTAGCTTCGATCACCTCTATCGAAACCTCACCCGAGAAAGGGGGAGACCTCAATTGAAGAATTGTGCCTACCGCATCGACGTGTCGAATTCCCTTTTGGTTTACAGAAGCAATATAAATTTGGCCCAAATTCATAAAAAATCTAGTGGTCACCCAAAATCATGATCCAAATATAACCACGCAAACCATGAAAAAATAAGGATGCAATAAAAATGAGAACAAACATCTGAACACATATACCGACCATAAGAGTTACCAAAAAGCATCAAGATCACAGGATTGAAAAATGGTAAGGGGATTACAGGGAACCTCACCCAAACCACACAATAAGCGGTTCTTGGCTGATATAAATATCGATCGTCCATCTATATAGGGGAAAGAAATTAGAACCAATGAACTGAGAAGTCATCAACCATACCTTCAAGAAATCAGCCTGCACTTGGAAACGAAGCACGAAACCAATGAATACTCAAGAAACATCAAGGCATTTAGAAATTCTAAATGTGATATCTCCATAGTTGGATGTCCTTAGGAAATCCCCAGAACCCTCAAATCAATATAAAAAGGTAGAGAAGTGCAGAAGTAAGACCATTCCTCCCCCTGATTTTTATTGTCTCATCTCGGCATCCTGTTTTCTTTCCTTTCTTTTACACACCCACCTCTCTCCGTTCAACAGAATCTCTCAAATTTATAATATTATATTAAATATTAAATAAATAATCATAATTTTGATATATTTTAAAATCTAATATATATTTAAATGGAATTATATTTTTCTTATATAGAAATATTATTACACATTTCTAAAAAATGACCAAATAATAGGAGTTTTAAATTTTCTTTGATTATTTGAATAAAATCAACATATTTTAGTTAATAATTTTAAATGCATACATTGTTTTAAAACATGATAAATATTAATGAGTTAATTATATTTCAATACTAATTATATTTGTAATTGAAAGAGTTTTTATTTTGTTTAAAAAATATTGTTATGTCTTTTAAAATGAATTACAAATAATTATGTGACAAAAATAGATTTTTAATCATTTTATGGAAAATTAATAGATTTTCGTTGATATCTTTAAATTCATGTAGTTTTTTTAAATGCATAAAGGAACATTGAGTTTATTTTATTATAAATACAATTATTTTTTTAAATGAAATGGAATTTTTGTGTAAAATATGTTTTATGCCATTTAAAAAAGACAAAATAATTTATGTTTAAAAAATAGATTTTTTAATTATTTGAATAAAATTAATAAATTTTCTTTAACATTTTTAAAGTCATGATTTTTTTTTAAATGTATAAGAAATATTTTTTTGAGATAAATTTAATTATTATAATTTTACTAGTCATCTTAATAAAATTCTCTATATTCGAAAGTATAAAATGTAAGGTTCTATGAAAAGGTAAAGAAGTTATTTTTATAAAAATAAAATATAATTATTTATTTAAAAATAATTAAAATTTTCTTTTTTTAAAAAAAATTTATAATTTTATTATTCATAATAATAAATACAATTTTTATAAAATTATTAAAATAAATGTGTTTCTATGAAAGGTTAAAAGTTCTTTTTATGAAATAACAACCCACAGAAAATGTTTACTAAAAATGTTTAGGGAAAAATTTTAAAAAGGCCTTTCTAAAAAATTACTACATAATTTTTTAGTGAATAACTTCAATGAAAATTGAACTGAAAATTTGTAATGAAAATTTTTATTACAAAACATCACTATAAAAATTCTAGTTGAATTGTTAAAAAAAATTATGAAAATGTTTTTTTAGTTATCTACTTGGTTTTTTAGTGAAAGTTTTCATTGCAGATGAGTATAAATTTATAATTGACACTAAAATCTTCCAGAAAAAGTTTCACTGGAATTTCTGGTGGAAGTTTCACAAGAATATTTAATGGAAGTTGCATTGGAATTTCCAAAGGAAGTTTCGTTGGAATTTCACTATCTCTGTTATACTAGATATTCAAGTAAAAATAAACTTTTGTTGTATTATGAAACATAAAATTCCACTAGAACTTCCATTTATTTCACGACCCGTCCCCCGGGGCCCGTATCGTGACTACCCCAAGCCCGCCTTCTATAGGCCAGAGGCTGATAACTAGCACTAAAGGCGAAAATCTCCAAACTGGGAAGACATTGCATTTATAACTGTAAACAAACATAACAGAGTACACAACTGGAAGCAAAACACTAAGTAAAAATGAATACAAGAGAGGTGTTGGAAAGTAAAAAGGGGCTGGAAATACAAGCCCAACAAAAAGTACAAGTACAACTGAAAAAAAGTAAAGTAGCTACTGGGCCGTCCTCCGGGGTTCCTACCTGAAAGGTAGGTACAGATGACCTCCTCAGCACTCCATGTCCGTCCGTCTGCTCCGTGTATCGTCACGCCAAGTGGTCCACCTCCAGGTACCGTCCAGTCCTGCTACTCTCTGCCTCAGTCAGTGTTGTCCGTCGTCTGCAACCAACATAATGAGGTGCGGGCATAGCCTGTGTAGGGATGAGCATAATGATACTCAGTAGGGACCTTGAGACCCTCAAGGTCTCACAAAATCCAACAAGGATAAACCACAAAGTATGAAATCAACGGACAACCATTACTTAGGTATATGCCCATATATATATACCTAAGTTATCTAGTAACTCATCTCAATCATGAGGAAAACACAAAAGTCATTGACTCAGCTTAAACCAGGATTTTCATTATTGAAACCAAGGCTGCTGGAGAACTTCTTCTCTATCAAGTATAGTGGGTCTGCCGCGACACTAAGGTGCTTCTCAATAACCTTGGACTACTGAGGTACTCCTCCAATCGAGTATCGCGGGTCTGCTCTCAACTACTAGTCGCTCCTCTGATGTGGGTCTGCCGCTAACTACCCGGCACTCCCCCTAATAGCCTGTAGAGGTACTCCTCCTGTCGAGTATCGCGGGTCTACCGCCAACTACCAGACGCTCCTCCGCCGCGGGTCTGTCGCCAACTACCAGGCGCTCCACACTGGACTAATTGAATCACTCTGAGTCGAATCGGTCAAGCAGTCGTCAGGTCTCAACCAGCTACTATGACTCTGCACTATGTCTGCTCGTCTCTAGAAGGATACGCTCCACGAGCTACTGGATGGTACTCCAACTGTCGCAAAGTGCCATGAAGAAGTATCTCAAAGGTCCTCCACGTCATAGGGGTCTCAACGCAACAGACGACGCGTCAATCAGACGTCTGATCTGTTAGTTATTAGCCTTTTAGTACCGGGGGCCCGGTTGGATTTGTATACGATCCAACCTGACCACAAATGAACTATACCCCGAACTCCAGTGAGATATACTCAAATGGACAACTACGCTCCAATAATATCGGTGCCGCTGACAGTTCGTCAAACGGACGTCTGGTGCCAAAGATATGGCCAAAGAAAGTAATGGGGCTATAATGTGCCTGGGCCCAGTCCGACCCGGTCGGACCGACTCGGCTCAACCCAGACTGGGCCGACCCAGTCAGACCCACTGGGTCTGACTTCGTCCGTTGGGCGGGTCAGCCCGTTAAGTTCGGCCCGGTCCGCTAGGCCCGACCCAGCAGACTACGAGGGCGGTTCGGCCCGGAGGTCTCCACGCAGGCGACTCGGTCCGAAGGCCGGGGCCAGTTCGGCCCGGAGCGTATCGAGGGTGTGACCCGGTAGGGCTCGGCCCGAAGGGAGCGGCTAGGCCGGTTCGGCCAGGGCACCGCGAGGGGGGTCGGATGCCCGCAAGGGAGTCGGGACATCGTGGGGGCGTTGGGAAGGGCGCGGGGGCGCCAGGCAGGCCGCGGCAGGGTTCCGAGGACACCAGGAAGGGCGTCGGGGGTGTCGGGCAGGGCGTCGCAGGGCGCCGGGGGCACCGGGTAGGGCGCAGCAGGGCGCAGGGGGCGCCGGGGAGCGCGTGGGGCAGTGCGCGGGGGTGCGGGCAGCACGCGGGGGCATCGGGCAGAGCGCCGGCGGGGCCGGGCAGGCCGCGGGGCAGGCCGCAGGTTCGGCCGGGGTGCGCGCCGGTCAGGGCATCGGGAGGCCATGGGTAGGCGGGTCGGGTGCCACTCGGCCAGCGGAGGTCGGCCCGGAGCACCGGTGCGCCGCGAGGGCGGCGTGATTCACGGAGGTCGTGGGTAGCGCAACCTTCGTCGTTGCCTCCTTCGTCGTCGTCACTTCATCGCCATGCCGAAGGAACATCACAAAAGGATCGGCAGAGGGAGTCGGGCCATGTTAGTTGGCCCGCACCCTCAGTTTTTAGGGGTGATAACAATTGTTCAACTAAGAGGAAGGAAGTTGAACTTCAATCATTTATAATACTTCACATCGATTCTTTTCAACAAAGTGGAGAAAAGAAAAGGAAAGCACCAACTTGCAATAACCCCCTACCTTGCTCGATGTTTGTCGATGTTGGCGCGAGGAGATGGTCATCGACCTGTTGACGACATTGCGGAAGGAAGACGTCTCACGATGGTTGTGGAAGACGCTCCACGTCGGTAGGATTCGATGAAGGGAGTTGAAGAAGAATCATCGCCCGTGTTCTTCACGTTCTTCGTTCTTTGTTGGGAGGAGCTTTCTTCGTTGGAAGAACTTTTCTCCCAAGCTTTCCTCTTCTCAAGTTCCACCAAAATGCCAAGTGAAAATAATATTAGATTGAGTCGTCTAATATTACGCTGGCACAACAATTCAAAAAGGAGAAATAAATTTCGTAGGCTCCCCTAATTAATCCACAAGAGGTTGGCACATTAATTAAAGGGGTTGGCTCCATTTAATTAAAGGGTTTGGCTCCATTTAATTAAATGGAAAGGTGGAGAGGCTCCAAGGGTGTTGCCACCATTAAGTGGGGAGTTCAAGGGTTCTCCCCACTTAATGAAGAGTTTCAAGGGGTTAAAAGTCGGGTGGTCCCCACCTCATTTATCCTCCCATGGGAGGTTGAGTTTGGGTGGGCCCCACCACCATAACCTCTCATGGGAGGTTAAGGTGTGGTGGCCCCCACCTCCAACCTCCTCTTGGAGGTTTTAACCTCCACACACCCAAAGACGGCTCACATAAAATAATGTTTTTTAACACTTTATTTTATTATTTTTTATAAAAAGCTAAAAACTAATTTTTATTCTCGACCAACTGTCATCGAGGTGAAAGTCTTCTTAAGCGAATATCAGTGCTGCAAGTACAATAGTGCCCTCAGATTTCAATTCCAAGCACCGGTTCAAAAGTTATAAAAACTCGCTCGTACGTTTACTGAACGTAACCGAAAAAACATCAGAAATTGATTCCGGGCATACTGGGCCTCAGAATCAAGCATCGTAAAATTTCACAGACTTGTAAAATTCCCATGTATTTAAGAAAAAAAATCCATAGAATTTCTGGGTCTTTACATTCTCCCCACCTCAGGGATTTACGTCCTAGTAAGCTACAACTCGAACTATGGGAACAAATGGGGGTACTGAGCACGCATCTGAGACTCCCACTCTCATGTGCTCTCCTGGAGGTTCTGGTGCTGCCAGCGAACGTGCACCAAAGGTATCGACCGTCCATGTAGGACCCGCTCCTGTCGATCCTCAATCTCCACTGGAACCTCCGTAAAGGTCGCCCCATCATCAACGTCCATCTCTCCATCGTCGATGATGTGAGAAGGGTCGTGCATGTATCACCTCAACTGGGATACGTGGAAGACATCATGCACCCGGTGCAACTGAGGTGGAAGAGCTAAGCGGTAAGCCACCTCGCCTACTCTGTCGAGGACCTGGAAAGGTCCGATGAATCACAGAGATAACATGCCGCCTCGGCCAAATCTCTGTAGACCTCGTCGAGGTGAGACCCGTAGAAAGACGTGGTCACCATCCTCGAACTCTAGAGGCTTCCATCTCCTATCAGCATATGACTTCTTCCTGCTCTGTTCAGTCTTCATCCGCTCCTAGATGATCTTCACCTTATCAGTGGTAGCTCGTACCATCTCTGGTTCCACTAGTTCCGACTCCCCAGGGTCTGTCCAGCACAAGGGTGATCTGTAAGGTTGCCCGTATAACACCTCAAAAGGTGTCATCCCTATGGTGGAGTAATAGCTTTTGTTGTAAGAAAACTCCACCAAAGGCAAGTGATCCTCCCAGCTGTGACCGAAGTCGAGGAAACATTCATGTAGCATGTCCTCAAGGGTCTAGATGGTCCTCTCGGTCTGACCATCTGTCTGATGATGGAAGGCGGTGCTCAAGCAAAGCTGTGTCCCGAAAGCCTCCTGCAACCCCTTCTATAGCCGAGAAGTAAACCGTGTGTCACAGTCGGAGACAATAGAGGAAGGTACTCCATGTAATCTCACAATCTCCTGCACATAGAGGCTTCCTGAGATCTCTACTGAACCCTGCTCTCTGATCAGTAGGAAGTGGGATGACTTGGTGAGTCAGTCGACGATCACCCAAATTGAGTAGTGACCCCTGGATGTACGTGGAAGACCCATCATGAAGTCCATGGATATCTCATCCCACTTCCACTCTCGGACTTCTAAAGGCTGAACAAAGCCTGCTGGTACCTGGTGCTCTACCTTCACTTGCTGGCAAGTGAGGCACCGTAAGACAAACTCTGCTACCGCCTTCTTCATACCTGGCCATCAGTGCTGTCGTCAAAGATCCTAGTACATCTTCTCCACTCCTGGATGTACCACTAGAGGGGATGTGTGGAACTCCCTCAACACTTCCTCCTGAAGTGCCACTGGTACCAAGGTACATCCTCTGAAGAGGATGACATTCTCCCCACCTTCAGAAAATCTATCAGGTGCCTGACCTGTGGATATCTGAGCACGTCATGTCTCGCAGTCAGCATACCCATGATGTGCCTCCCTGACTCGCTAAAGAAGTGGGGGAGTGACCATAATAGATTGTAGATAGGGTGCTCCATATCTATCCACAAAGGATATCTGTAAGGCAGCCAATTGCTCTGTTGTCTCTCCTAGTAGTTGTATACCAGATCTCCTGCTGAGAGCATCTGCTACAATGTTTCCCTTCCCAGGAGTATAGACTATCTCGAAGTCATAGTCCTGGAGGAACTCAAGCCACCACCGATGTCTCAGGTTCAGTTCCTTCTGAGAGAAGATATACCTGAGACTCTTGTGATCAGAGTACATGATAAAACGCTCGCCCATCAGATAGTGTCACCACATCTTCAAGGCGAAGACCACTGTTTCTAACTCCAGGTCATGGGTAGTGTAGTTTTGCTCGTGTTGTCTCAGATGACGAGAACCATAAGCAATCAATACTCGCTCCTGTATTAGGACACACCCAAATTCGATCCCTGATGCGTCGTAGTAAACTACGTACCCTACGCCTTCCTCTGGAAGCCTCAAGATGGGGGCACTAGTCAGCCTCTGCCTCAGCTCCTGAAAGCTCTGCTGGAATCTCTCCGACCACACTAAGGGTTGAAACTTCTTCATCAAGGATGATAGTGGTGCTGCAACTCTAGAGAAGTCTGGAACGAATCTCCTGTAGTATCCAGCCAAACCCAGGAAACTCTGTACCTCCATCACACTCTTGGGTGGCTCCCAAGCAAGTACTGCCTCAATATTCATTGGATCCACTGCAACTCCAGCCTCCGATATGACGTGTCCCAAGAAGTGACCTCTCGAATCCAAAACTGGAACTTCGAGAGCTTACCATAAAGCTGGTGATCTCAGAGTGTGTCCAGTAATACCTGCAAATGGTAGGCATGCTCCTCCTCCGTAGTCGAGTAGATCAGAATGTCGTCGATGAAGACTACAACAAAGCGATCGAGGTAATTCTTGAAGATCCTGTTCATGAGTCCCATGAACACTGATGGAGTGTTGTTTATGCTGAAGGGAATAACCAAGAACTCATAGTGGTTGTACCGACACCTGAAGTCCATCTTCTGCACATCATCGTCTCAAACTCTAAGTTGGTGATAGCCTAATCTGAGGTCTATCTTCAAGAACCACTGAGCTCCCTTCAATTGATCAAAGAGTTCATCAATCATCGGGAGTGGGTAATTGTTCTTCACGGTCACCTAGTTTAGGTAATTGTAGTCGACAAAAATCCTCAAGCTCCCATCCGCCTTCTTGGCGAACAGAATCGGGGCTGCCCAGGGAGAAACACTAGGCCAGATGAATCCCTTTCCCTGGAAGTCCTCTAGCTGTACCTACAGCTTATGAAGCTCAGCGGGAGGAATCCGATATACTGGTGTAGATATCGGTGCCATCCCGGGGTGCAGGTCAATGTAGAAGTACACCTATCTATGAGGAGGTAATCCTGGAACATCGTCAGGGAAAACATCAGTGTACTGGTCCACCACTACAGGATAAGTCGAACTCTCCACATCAACTACTCTGAGGGTAAAGCAATCCAACTGGTGAGTGATCGGCTGCACCTAACTTCGAGTAAGTCCGTCCTATGCTGTTAAGGTTCCCTTCTCACCGATGAAGGTAAACCTGGTCCCATCCGTGCGGACACACCACACTTTTTCCCTAATACATTCAATATGAGCATGGACTGTAGATAGCCAGTCCATACCCAAGATGATGTTGTAAGGCCTCGACGCTGCTATGAGGAGATCCCAGCTGAAGCTCTCGCCTCCTAGAGTAAGCTCACACTACTAGCACCAGTGCGTAATCATCGAGTCTGCTCCCATTGGAGTCTCTAGCCATAAGGATCGAGACAACAGCTCCGTCAGAATATCCGAGCTCCAAACAAGGGCAGTGGCAATGAAAGAGTAACTAGAACCTGTGTCTAAAAAAACTGCAGCTAAGGTGGAGTAGACATAGATCGTACCTCAAATCATCTCTGAAGTGCCATGTTCTTATGACTCAGCTACCTAGATCTGATCTCTCCCATGTCCACATGCTCCCTGCAATCAGGGTGGACTTCATGGAGGTGGTGGTGGTAACACCTCGAAACGTCGTCCACCGCCAGCTGCACATCCAACTCCTCTACCACGCCCGACTGCTCCCTACAGACCACCTCGATCAAACCTATGCCTCTACCTGGGAGGTCCCTCAATTATCTACTGATCATTATAATGAAAGGTCGGACATTCATGAGCCATGTGACCAAGCCCGCCGCATGAGTAACACCATCCACTCCTAGCATGACTGGCTCTGTCTCCACTCTGGGTGCCCCAAAAAACTGATCCTGAGTCATGCGTTCGACCACCTGTAGGTCTTTTCCCCTTGGACCTCAGTGACATCTGTTTACTACCAGCTGTAGAAGACTCCACTACGTGTCAGCTAGTGGTGGGTCTCGCTGCTGGAGACTGCTCAGCAAGGAAACTCTCCACTAGGAGGGATCTCTCTAACACCCCCGCCTGCATTGGGATGTTGAGTGAGATCATCGGAGCTCTGGTCTCTCACCTGAGCCGCTGCTCGAAGGTCTGGGCCCTAAAGAATGGGTCTCTTACCATATCAGTGGAGTAGCATGAGAGGTCGATGAACCTCACTGAGTATTGTGCTACTGTCATGCTACCCTGTTGTAGATGGAGTAGCTCCTCTATCCGCACCGCTCGAAGGGTGGCCGGGAAAAACTCCGCCTGAAATAGGATCTTGAAGTATGTCTATAGTAGCGTTGCCTCTTCATGAACCTGGAGCATCAGGCTCCAACATCTGCCTACTACTGCCTAAAAGAAGCTGGCAGTAAGGATCACAATGAAGTCTGCTGGTGTCCCTACTAGCCTGAAGACTCTCACCACAGCCTCCAGCCAATCCTCAGCCGCCTGTGGGTCCGTCTCTCCCCTGAACCTAGGTGGCCTCTAGCGCTGGAACTCGGGCAATGCGCTTAAGCGGTGTGCATCGTCTTCTGCTGGGGTTGGTGCCATCGGTGGACCAACGAGAAGTAGTACCACTAGTGCCTCTGCTGGTAAAGGGACATACACTGAGGCCTCATCGCTCGGTGGGTTGTCAATGCATACAACTCTCGGGGATCTAACTGGTTGTCCATAGGGAGGTATCCTGAATGAAACAGATGCGACATGGTCAACAGATTTATACCTGGTGAGATGACCTGGTTGAGCTGACATAAATAAAAACTTTTGAAAACACACATGCAATCAGTGTTTTCGTGCACTAACTCGGAAATCAGAAGTCAGGGTCCTAGTGTATGGATACGTCGGCCGCCCACACAAACACTGGACTCCCTGAATTGAGAACCACACTTATTACCCTTAACACTATTGCTTCACAAAAAAGAAAGATCAGAGTTCTAAGTTCTGCGGTAGCACCGACTCCTCTGATACCAATTTGTCACGACCCGTGCCCTGGGGCCCATATCATGACTACCCCAAGCCCTCCTTCCATAGGCCAGGGGATTACGACTAGCACAAAAGGCAAAAATCCCTAAACTGGGAAGGCATTTCCTTTATAACTATAAACAAACACATCAGAGTACACAGCTGGAAGCAAAATACTAAGTAAAAATGAATACAAGAGAAGTGTTGGAAAGTAAAAAGGGGCCAAAAATACAATCCCAACAGGAAAGTACAAGTACAAAAAAAAATCAAGTACAACTGAAGAAAAGTAAAGTAGCTACTGGGTTGTCCTCCAGGGTTCCTACCTGAAGGGTAGGTACATATGGCCTCCTTAGCACTCCACGTCCATCTGTCTGCTCCGTGTATCGTCATGCCGAGTGGTCCACCTCCGGGTACCGTCCAGTCCTGCCACTCTCCGTCTCAGTCAGCACTGTCCGTCGTCTGCAACCAACACAATGAGGTGCGGGCATATCCCATGTAGGGGCGAGTATAACGATACTCAGTAGGTCCCCCGAGACCCTCAAGGTCTCACAAAATACAACAAGGGTAAACCACAAAGTATGAAATCAACGGATAACCATTACTTATGTATATTCCCATACATATACATAAGTTATCTAGTAACCCATCTCAATCAGGAGGAAAACCCAAAAGTCATTGACACAGCTCAAACCAGGATTTTCATTATCAAAACCACGACTTCTGGAGAACTCCTCCTCTGTCGAGTACAGTGGGTCTTCCGCGACACCAAGGCGCTTCTCACTAACCTTGGACTACTGAGATACTCCCCCTATCGAGTACCGTGGGTCTGCTTCCAACTACCAGGAGATCCTCTGCTATGGATCTACTGCCAACTACCAGGTGCTCCTCCGCCGTGGGTCTGCCACAAACTACCAGGCGCTCCCCACTGGGCTAGTCGAATCACTCCGAGTCGAATCGGTCGAGCAGTCGTCAGGTCTCAACCAGCTACTAGGTCTCTGCACTCTGTCTGCTCGTCTCTGGAAGGATCCACTCCATGAGCTACTGGGTGGTACTCCAACTGCCGCAAAGTGCCATGAAGAAGTATCTCAAAGGTCCGCCATGTCATAGGGGTCTCAACGCATCAGACGACGCGTCAATCGGACGCCTGGTCTGTTAGTTATTAACCTTTTAGTCCCGGGGGCCCGGTTGGATTCGTGTACGATCCAACCTGACCGTATCTCAATTATACCATGAACTCCAGTGGGATATGCTCAAAGGGATGACTACGCTCCAAAAATATCGGCGCCACTGATGGTTCATCAAACGGACGTCCGGTGCCAAAGATATGGCCAAAGAAAGTAAAGGGGCAGTAATGTGCCTAGGCCCAGTCCGGCCCAGTCGGACCGACTCGGCCCAACCCAGACTAGGCCAACCCGGTCTAGGTCGACCCGGTCAGACCCATTGGTTCTGACCCAGTCCATTGGGCGAGTCATCCCATTAAGTTTGGCCTGGTCTACTGGGCCCGGCCCAGCGGACTGCGAGGGTGGTTCGACCCGGAGGTCGCCACATAGGCAACTCAGCCCGAAGGCCGGGGCCAGTTCAACCCAGAGCATTGCGAGGGCGCGACCCGGCTCGGCTTGGCCTGAAGGGCACGGCTAAGCCGGTTTGGCCAGGGCACTGCGAGGGTGTACGGGACACCGGATCAGCTGGGTGGCCGCGAGGGAGTCGGGATGTCGCGGCGGCGACGAGTAGGGCAAGGGGGCACCGGGTAGGCCACGACAAGGGCTGGGTAGGCCGCGTCAGGGGTCGGGCAGGCCGCGACAGAGCACCAAGGATGCCGGACAGGGCACCGGGCAGGGCGCAGCAGGGCGCCGGGGGTACCGGGAAGGGCGCAACAGGGTGCCGGGGACGTCGGGTAGGGAACAATAGGGCGCCGGGGAGCGCACGGGGTAGCGCTCGGGGGTGCGGAGCAGGGCACCGGCGGGGCCGAGCAGGCCGCGGGTTCGGCCTGGGCGCACGCCGGGCAAGGCGTCGGGAGGCCACGAGTAGGCGGGTTGGGCACCGCGCGGCCGGCGGTGTTCGGCCAAGAGCACCGGTGCGCCACGGGGGCGGCGTGATTCGCGGAGGCCGTAGGGAGCGCGACCTTCGTCATTGCGGCCTTTGTCATCGTCGCTTCATCGCGATGCCGAAGGAACATCACAAAGGGATCGGTGGACGGAGTCGGGCCATGTTAGTTGGCCCGCACCCTTTTCATTTAAGGGTGATAACAATTGTTCAACTAAGAGGAAGGAAGTTAAACTTTAATCATTTATAATAATTCACATTGATTAGTTTCAACGAAGAGGAGATAAGAAAAGGAAAGCACCAACCTGCAATAACCCCCTACCTTGCTCGATGTTTATCGACGTTGGCACGAGGAGACAATTTTCGATTCGTTGATGGAATTGCCGAAGGAAGAAGTCTCATGATGGTTGTGAAAGACGCTCCACGTCGGTAGGATTCGATGAAGGGAGTCGAAGAAGAATCATCGCCGGCGTTCTTCGCGTTCTTCGTTCTTCGTTGGGAGGAGCGTTCTTCGTTGGAAGAAATTTTCTCCCAAGATTTCCTCTTCTCAAGTTCCACCAAAATTCCAAGTGAAAATAATATTAGATTGAGTCGTCTAATATTACGTTGGCACAACAATTCAAAAAGGAGAAATAAATTGCGTAGGCTCCCCTAATTAATCCACGACAGGTTGACATATTAATTAAAGGGGTTGGCTCCATTTAATTAAAGGGGTTGGCACCATTTAATTAAATGGAAAGGTGGAGAGGCTCCAAGGGTGGTGGAACCATTAAGTGGGGAGTTCAAGGGTTCTCCCCACTTAATGAAGAGTTTCAAGGGGTTAAAAGTCTGGGGGTCCCCACCTCATTTATCCTCCCATGGGAGGTTGAGTTCGGGTGGGCCCCACGACCATAACCTCTCATGGGAGGTTAAGGTGTGGTGGCCCCCACCTCCAACATCCTCTTGGAGGTTTTAACCTCCACACACCCAAATGAGGCTCAAATAAAATAAAGTTATTTCACCCTTTATATTATTATTTTTTATAAAAATCAAAAAACTAACTTTTATTCTCGACCAACTGTCATCGAGGTGAAAGTCTTCTTAAGCGAATACTGGAACTACAAGTTCAATGGTGCTCTCGGATTTCAATTCTGAGCATCGGTTCAAAAGTTATTAAAACCCACTCGTACGTTTACTGAACGTACCTGAACAAAACTTTAGAAATTGATTCCGGGCACACCAGGCCTCAGAATCAAGCACTGTAAAATTTCACGGACTTGTAAAATTCCCATGTATTTTAGAAAAAAAAAATTTCGGAATTTATGGGTCTTTAAAATTTAAATTTACATTGTAACTCCCACTTAATAGATTTATAATTGTAATAATTACATTTTTTTAAAATGATATATTAAATATATATTATAAGTGCATTTATTGTAAATTTAGTTTTAGGTATAATGTCATATTTTATTTTCATTTTTATTCATATAGAATATTCATATTTAAATGGTACAATATGTTTTATTTATAAAGATTAGGTAACAAATATAATACATATTTTATATCATTTAATTTAATATAAATATATTTATTAGAAAATAATATTTATTAATATATTTATTAGTTTTATAAATATATACTTTTATTGTATTATGAAACATCAACTAGAACATCCTTTAGATGTTTCACTTAATAGATTTATAGTTTTTATTGATACAGATTTTGTAAACAAATGTATTAAATATATCTTATAAGTGCATTTATTATAAATTTAGTTTTATTTTAATTTCATATTTTATTTATATTTTTATTCATATCCAATATAAATTTTTAAATGGTAAATTATATTATATTTAAAAAAATTATATAACAAAGATAATACACATTTTATATCATTGAATTTATTATAAATATATTTACTAAAATTTAGTTTTTTATTAATATAATCATAGTTTTATAAATACATTCTTTTGTTGTATTATGAAACATGCATTAAAACATTCATTGGAACTACTTCTGAGACTTCCAATAAAACATCACCAAAATATATTTATTAATATTATTAATAAATATTTTGTAAAAAATATATTAAATATATCTTATATGTTAATTTATTATAAATTCATTTTAGTTTTAATTTCGTATTTTTTTTCATTTTTATTCATATAAAATATAAATTCTTAAATCATATATTATATTATATTTATAAAAATTATGCTAAAAAATTATACATATTCATATCATTGAATTTATTATAGATATATTTATTAAAATTGAAATTTTATTAATATATTTTTAGTTTTATTGTATTGTAAAACTTTAACTCGAATATCCACTAAAACTCCCACTGAAACTTCAACTGGAACATATTCTATTAGAACTTCCACTGGAACATCCAATTAATGGAATTATAATTGTGATTAACACATATTTTTTAAAAAAATATGTTAAATATATATTATAAGTCCATTTATTATAAAATAAGTTTTAGTTTTCATTTCATATTTTATTTACATTTTTATTTATATAGCATATACATTCTTAAAAGGTAAATTATATTATATTTAAAAAATTATGTAACAAATTTGATAAGTTTTTTATATCATTACAATTAGTATAAATATATTTAATAAAATTAATTTTTTTAATAATTTTTTTGGTTTTATGAATACATATTTTTATAGTATTGTGAAAAAATCATTGTAACTTCCCCTGAAATTTCTACTTGAACATCCAATATAACTTCTAATTAATGGATTTATAATTGTAATTAATATAGTTTTTTTAAAAAATATTACATATACCATCTAAGTAAATTTATTATAAATTTAGTTTTAGTTATAATTTCATATTTTATTTACTTTTTTATTTATTTAGAATAAAAATTCTTAAATGATAAATTATATTATATTCATAAAAATTATCTAAAAAATATAATTCATATTTTATATCATTTAATTTATTAAAAATATATTTATTAAAAATTAATTTTTCTTAATATGTCCTTTAGTTTTGTAAAAAATATATATTAAATATATCTTCTAATATTTGTTATTATAAATTAATAAAAGTTAGGGCCAATGCCTCAGTTTATTCAAGGAAAGGGGAAACAATACAAAGAAAAGCAGGTAACATAAAATGTAGAGATGTACTTGTCCAGACTTGAACTCGAGACCTCTCTAAGACCCATAGGAGTTGCTACCACTGAGTTTCACTCTAGGGACTATAAATTTAATTTTAGTTATAATTTCATATTTTATTTACATTTTTATTCATATAGAATATACATTTTAAATGGTAAATTAAATTATATTAATAAAAATTATATGACCAATATAAATAATATTTTATATCATTTCATTTAATATATATATATATTTATAAAAATTTTATTTTTATAAATACATTCTTTATTTTTATTAATATATACTTTTATTATATTAGGAAAATTCCACTGACACTTCTGCTGGAACTTCCATTGGAAGTTACACATATGGATTTATAATTATTATCAATACATATTTTGTAAAAAATATATTGAATATATATTCTAGGTGAATTTATTATAAATTTTGTTTTAGTAATAATTTCATATTTTAGTTGTGTTTCTATTCATATAAAATATAAATTTTTAAATGGAAAATCATATTATATTTATAAAAAATATGTATTAAATAAAATAAATATTTTATGTCATTTAATTTATTATAAATATATTTATTAAAAATTAATTTTTATTAATTTATTTTATAATTTTACAAATATATAATTTAGTTTTAGTGTGAATCTTCATCAGGAACTTCCATTGAAACTTCCACCAGAACATTCACTAAATAGATTTATAATTATTGTTAATACATATTTTATAAAAAAATATATATTAAATATATCTTATAAGTGAATTTATTAAAAATTTAGTTTTAGTTATAATTTCATATTTTATTTAAGTTTTTATTCATATAGTATATACATTTTTAAATGGGAAATTATATTATATTTATAAAAATTATATAAAAAATATAATACATATTTAATATCATTTAATTTATTTTTAATCTATTCATTAAAATTTTTATTTTTATTAATATATCCATAGTTTTATATATTTTTTTGTCATATTTTAAATGTTTCAGTGGAAGTTCCAATCCAATTTTCACTCAATCTACCACTGGAACTTATTATGGAAAATTTACCGACAATTCCACTAAAATGAGGTTGATCATTTCATTGAAATTTTCTATTGAAAATACAATTCATTTCAATATAATATTCCCTTAAAAATGTTATTACCTATTTTATTTTGTTAGTGTAAATTTTTAGTTAAAAAATATAATAGAATTATTTACTATAAATTTGAAGTGAATTTTACAAATAGAATTTTGCAATGAAATTTTACAGTGTAATTATTTAAATATTTTTTTTCAAGTGGATATTTATTATATAAAAGTACCATGAAACATTATCATACATATTTTCTCAATATATTTATCAGAATTTTTATATTATCCTTTTGAATTTAATTTTCTATTATAAATATTCCATGAAAATATTCCTTATAATTATTATTATGTTGATAATTCTATTTTAAACTATTTTTGTGAATTGAATTTTATTTTTCAAATATACATATAAGGTTTTCTTAATAAGTGTCAGAAATTATTAATTATTTGAAAATATCTAAAAATATTTTTAAATTGGACAATTTTTTATTTTTATATAATAATTTCAAAAAAAATTATTATTTAGAAAAAATTTCTCAATTTTTGAATTTCATTTCAATGTATTATTTTCAACATACAAATATAAATTATTGTTTTTATAAGGTTTTAAAAATTATTATGCAATGCTAGCTAGTAAAATGATTTTAATTTAGTAATAAAAAAATAATTATTTTTTAAAATATTTATAGTTTTTTAATTATTTGAAAATAATTTTTCACATTTTATTAATTCAGTTATAAAAAAATTAAAGTATAATTATAATTTATTTAATTTATAATGTTTCCAAAAAATTAATTGTTAACAATAAATGTATAAATATGGATAAATAATTTTTTATTTGTCAATTTTTTCAATTTTCTTAAATCTCAAAAATTAGTTTTTTTACTGTTTCTTTAGGTTTAACACACATGTACACCACTAAGTGTATAACCATATTTTTAGAAAATGTTTGAAAAATCCCATTTTAAAATTTATTTCAATCCAATGGCCATTTTTTCAAGAAAATATGGCATCATCCATGCTATAATATATATTCGAATTAAATAGGTTAATTATATACAACAATGATCCCCACTCCCTAGGTGGCGGAGGAAGGGCCAAAGCCACAACTATGAGGGTTAGGGCATCAAAAGTGGCTTTATCCTCTTTTTTTGTCTTCATGGGTTTATTTTTACACATGGTTGACCTATTTTCCAACTCCCTTGTATTTATTATCTATTTTTTCATTTTTCGTATCATCTTTTAAGGTTTGATGTATAAATATACGGGAACAAACAAATTTTATTATATGAATATACATTTTTTTTATTTTCTTTTGATATGTTAGTATTTTTAATCTTATGTTTCATAACAACATCCAAATTTCCATGAATTTTAATTATAGGAACAAAAAGAAAAAATATCCAACAAAAACGAAATTATATAAAGAAAATATTCCAATTCTTTCAAAGACAACAGTAGAAAGGATCATTTAAAATAGGAAAAAAATGAATTTTCTTTACAGAAATGTAAAACCATTCATCTTTTAAACATTCATTGTTATTATTTTGAAGCCCTTATAATTTGGTTAAATATTAGAAAAAAAATTTATTTCATGTGTATGGGATAGATCATTGGACCAAATTGAAATTCTAGCCTCTTATTGATATTGGATACATCATAATTTTCGAGATGTATTTTTTCCATATCAGAAAAAATTGATTGAGGGTGATCGTAAATATTAAGTATATATATATATATATATTACTAAAAGATACATTCTTAGTTTAGTATTGAGATTATTTTTAAAAGATTGTTGAATTGAAATCAATTTTTTGGATTTTATTCTTTCATATCTTCATTATTTATTCATATTATTAATATTTACTCCATGAAGTGATTGAAAAATATTTTTAAATAAAGTACTCTAAACCATATGTCATAATATTTCTTGTACTCTCATTCTTGATAGATACCTAAAACATGAAAATTAATGTAACTGACTATGATTCATTTTTATAACTACAAAAGTCAAATCCCATTAAGATGATTGAGGTTATTTTTTGTTACATTTATCCCTAATACTTGGAGACCTACCATACATTTATAAAGTATTTAGGTATTTGGAGACCACAAACTACATGTTATTATAGCCACATTACAAGAAAATTTTCCTTCCTACCCCAATCTTGGTATTTTTCCATGAATACAAGAAATGATTATAGGGGGAAGAACCACTTATTGATTTTGACTAGGATAGAAATATTCAAAAAGAGAAAATGTGAAATTCATCATTAGTTATATGAAAAAATTTATCAAGTTATATTATATTATAATTTCATGGATATCCTTTAAAAATACCGAAAAGGGAAAAAAATATGATGAAAAGAGGGAGAACATTTCATTATTTTCAATGTTTGATTTGTGAGTCAATGCATTGAGAAATAAGAGGAACAGAATTTGAGATGGGTAATTTAATTTGAAATTGGTATGGGGAAGAGGTATTTACATTGAAATTGAATTTTAAACCATGTGTTATATTTAAGAGTGAAACCACTACTTTGATAAATTTTATTGAATTTTTTACATCAATTACCTACCAACCCTTTAACCAAAGGAAATAAACATTCCAAAGTCCTCATGATCAGTGTTTTTATTTCTATAAAACTAAGTATTTATATACATTTCATGAAAATGGTGAGAATTAATGCACTTTAGGATTTATCATAACTCTATTTAAATAATCCATGAGTAATGAGTGAAATTTATTTTATGTAAGGTAGATCATATGTGTCATGAAATATAATAAAAGATATAATTAGTTGAGTCAAAGAGAAGAGATGTAAAGAATTATAGTCATAAAAGAGGCATGATTTAACACTATTGATTGGTCGAGTTTTAAACATTGGGAATTTTTTTCTATAACTCTTTTTTTGTAAGCATGGTGAATTGAACATTTCCATTATCAAAGTATGAATTCTTCATTATTGGTTGTTGAGATTTTTCTTGGAGACAAGTAAAAGTTTTTGTTTGGGGGAATTTGATAACTCTAAATTATACACATGATTTTATCATGAATATCATTTCTAATTTAACAAAATATTGCATTATTTTGAACGTTTATAACAATGTTTTTGAATAATAGAGATATTTGAAGAATTTAGAGTTGTTTTTAAGATTTTGACGATGAAAAGTAAAAATATTTCCACATTTAATAAAAAAATTCATGGTTACATTGGAGGAATGAATTTGGGACAGTCATTATTAATTACAACACAATCCATAAAAGAACCCCACATTTACCATGGATGATTAAACTTTTGGAATATTATTTGTATTTAAATTATGCCACGATGTAGTCTAATTATGATATAGATATGGAATACCATTGGAAATTAATAACCCATTAATTTGATCATTTCACAACTAAAATTAATAGAATTTAAATAGATACACAAATTATTTCATGCTACATTCTCACACCTATTAAAAATATAATTTTCGACACATAAATATATGGAATTAAAATTATGAAAAAAAATCAGACGATTATGTTGTGAATTGGGGATATTTTGAGGGGAAAAGGATAAATTTGAGGGTTATGGTGAAATGAGATATTATTATAGGATAATTTCCAAAGGCATTGAATTCATATTTGAAGATAAAAGAAGGATGATTGAGAAAAGATAGTAGTCAAGGAGACTCACATAATATGATATAATAGATAGTTCTATGCCATGGTTTGTTAAGTAGTATATACTTTAATAATAAAATTTTTTAAAAGAAGTTATGAATAATTTGTTCATTTTTACCATTCTTGTGATAAAAATAGTTTATGGAACTTGGAAGTGGAAGACCTGGATCAAGGATTTATAAAAAATGTATTTTTGCAATATTTTCCTTATCCTTTTTGATTTATTTTTAATTGTATATGATTATATGAACATTTGAGATGAATTTTAAATATTAATTGATTCTCTATTAGTCATGAGTTATTAATGGATTATAGTATCAAAAATTAACAGAAGAAGGATAAATAAATATTTTCAATTCTATTTTTTTTTATGGATGAGTTGTTTTTATTTAGTCTCATATTGATCTTGATTACTTATTTTATTCCCTTTTTATTCTTTCAGGGAAGTAATGAATATGGGATGAAAATTATTTTGATAAAGAGGGCGTTTGGATATGAATATAGACAAGATACATCTTTTTCTTTAATTATTTTATTTTAAATAATTCTATTTTGAGTATTTTTTTATTCATAAAAAATTGAAATGATTATAATAGTTTTGATAGAAAAGTAATTAGTGGGTGTCAATTATATAGAAATTTTGAAACTAATTTATTCAAATTTATTCACATTTAAGCATACTCATATTATTAGAAAGACTATACATTGAAATTTATTTACAAATATATAACATTTAAGTGGTCCTCATTGTTTAAAATTCTTAGATTATTTTTATTTTTAATTATTTTTAATTCAAAAATTAAAATAGTTAAACTAGATGAATTGTTATGGTTAGGGATTTGTGAATATCCCACCTTCCTAATTTGATGAATATGGAATTTATGCTACACCATGCCATTTTAAATTTTTGTTTTTGGTGTCTATGTAATTTAAATCTATAAAGATTGAAATCCATATATAGGAGTTGATGAAACCTAGGGGATATTTTATAGGCCCATTGAATTCACTAGACATTAATAATCTTAAACAAACAAATCTTACATATTTCTCTTTGAAACTCATAACATGTATCTATACACACATGAACCCATGAATTAATGACCAATATATGAGTACATACACTCAAAATATCATTAGGATATTATATATTATCATTCGAGATAACACTTTTTTTGAAAAAAAATGTAATATAAAGTTCATTAATCATCTATGACCACATAACTAGACTTCTTTGTACACTCATCCATTTAAGAATCGAACATTAAATATGAATTTCACTGAGCTTTGATAGATACATTAGTTACTTTACACTAACAATTGAATAATTATCAAAATTTAACCATTGATATAACTCAATGCACAACCCATTCTCGTTAATGTATAATAATATAATACATACTATTGAGACTAGTGGATTTTGTTTATTTATGGGTTTTATTTTTTTGAAATAGAAAAGGGATATGGTTCAATTTTTTAAAAAAAATGGGTCTCAGGATGCGTGAACCCCGTTCAATAATCTTTGGCGTGCAGAGATGCGTGAACCCTATTCATGCATCCAGTGGAGAAAATTTATAAAAAGGGCCCCCCCTGCAAAAATTCATTCTTCTCCATTGGATTTTGCTATGAAGCCCTGCATAATTTCTTTCTCAACAAATTTTTACTGATTTTAAGAAGGTAAAATTTCTATTTAAATTTTCAATTGTTTAATTGTGTTTATTTATTTCATTTGTATGATTTATTTATTTGATTTTTGATATGTAGAAATTAGTGTTTGTTTGTATATTTTATTTATTTCATATGTATTGATGTTTAAATTAGTGTCTTTTGTTTGATTTAATTTTTCAATGTTGTGTTTGTTTTAGGAATTCATATTTAATGTTTAGGGAAATAAATTATTTCATGTCTAAAATGTTGTATGAATTCATATTGAATGTTTATGATAATTAAATATGTTATAAAAATGTTATTTAGAAAGTAATATTAATTTAATTAAAATATTTTATACACTAGAAATATAATTAATGAATAATGTATTAGTTATATGTATCATATTTAAATTTATTAAAAAATGTATAGAAACCATTTTTTTGTTAATGGTATAAAAACAGTTTTATATAAATAATAATTTTAAATTATATTAGTTATAATTAAATTTATTAAATATAAAAGAGAATTAGATATTTAATATGTATTTCATCTAGTAATAGATATAATAAGTATACCCAAAAACATGGTAAGTTGTGTGATAAATGGTCTTGAGATGACCGACCGATGCATAATTGAAATTTCATGTCTTGTTTTGTGAATGTGGTTATTTAATTTGTAATAATTTCATTTATTTTTCTGTATTGAATAATTGTGGGTCATCTCTAACTATGTATGTAAGGACCTTCATGTCCTTTTAAAAACATTGTGTATTTTATACCCTTAGACCCCCTCACATACATGTGATTAAATTTTTAATTAAAAGGCAATCCACAAGAGGCATCCCCAAAGAGGTGTCCCCGGAGAGGTGTCCCCAAATAGGCGTTCAAGAACAAGCGTTCGACAGGAGGTATTATTGTTTGAAATAAGATTGATGGTTGCTGAAATATTTGATAATAAAGACTCCATGAGTCTACCCATAGGTTTTTATTAGTTTATCAAATAATGATAAAGTAATCGTAAGTCTCAAGATCAAGTCATGATTATTTATTGATAAGTTATTAAAATATTTTGCATTATATTAAATTTTATTTGGTAATAATACCCTCATCACTATACCTGAATAGTGAAAAATCAATACATATAAAGTATCCATATAAAGTCAATTATTCAAAACCAATTTAAATAATGTAAAATATTGATGTAGTATATAATATTTTATTAATTATTTTTTATAGGTAATAATGTCTGCTCAAATATATTGCAACAGTGAGACCATTTATATGGAGTAGGGATTTAGCTATAGTGTGCCACATGTTAGAGTGGTAAATCATCATGGTTGTATGAAATTGGATGCAGTTTGCAATAAGATTCATAATTGGTTAAAATTGAGAGTCGATCAATCCATTTCTTCAATCACATATTGAAATCTACAACATCTTGAACATTTCTGGCACACCGAGTACCCTTTGGTCGATGATGATTATTGGATGGATACATCTTATTTATTTAGACAATAGTGTGCTAATGGTTTGATAGAGTTGTATGTGGTGATTTTTGATATAGATGTGGTGAAACTGACTACTATAGAATCATATTTTGTGAGCTCTGTGGAAGTTGGTCCTTCACATCATTCTTTTACATTACCTCCTTCCCATATGACTCCAGTAATAGAAGAAAATTATGAAGTAGATGATCAAAATTGGGAAAGAAATGTAGATGACATCCCTTTGTGTGCTGATATAGTGAATGAAAGATTATCTGAGGAAGAAGAATCTGGAGAGACATCAGGAGATGATGTGGGTGAGGGTGATGTGGGGAATGAACCTTATGAGGTTCCTTTGAGATATATGGGTGAGGGTGATGTGGGAAATGGACCGTCTAAGGATCATTTGAGAGACAGGCATTCGCGACATCCACCGCTTAGTGTTAATCATCCTTCATTATTGAGTTCCTTAGTTAAAGTAATGTCTCATGAACAACATTTTTATTAGGATTTCATTACCACAACTTCTGAATTCCCTAGAATTATAGGTAATAGTTCTGCATCAAATGATAATGCCATCTATGTTGGTCATGAGTTTGAAAGTAAAATAGCCATGAAAAATGTGATAAAGCAATACCACATTGAGAGACATTTCACATTTGTGGTTGATGAGTCAAAGAAGAAAAAATATATCATTCATTGTGAAAAATATTGGAAAGAATGTAATATTCGATGAAGGGAAACATTTGATAATTTTTTTTCATCTTGAAGGATAACCAAATTAGAAGGGACACACACTTTTATGCATCCAAGCTTGTCGCAGGATCACTCTTCTCATGATTCAGAGTTTATATCAAATGTTATTTGTGAGATGATACAAAAATGATAGGATGCTCATGTTTCCCTTGTTAATGAAATAATTCAACAGTTATATAACTATAAGATATCATATATCAAAGCATGGAATGAAAAATAGATGGAAATTGTAAAAGTGTATGGTGATTGGGATGAATCTTATGCTATGTTTCCCCAACTTATGGAATTATTGTCTCTCAAAAATCATATTGTTTATCAGTTGGAAACTGTTGAGTATGTATCCTGCAATCACTGAGTTGATCGAACAAAGGTAAAGTTCACTAGGCTTTTTGGGCATTCAGGCCATGCATTTCTACCTTTACCTATTGTAAACAATTTATTCAGGTCAATGGAAGTTTCCTATATGGAAAGTATACAGGCATTTTACTCACTTCTTCCACACAAGATCGTAATCATGCTTCTCTTCCACTGGATTTTTCTATTGTTGAAATGGATAATTTTGAATGCTGGAGCAGGCTGTTGGCATGTGTATGTGTTTATTCCACACAAAACCATGGTGTGTGTCTGATATCTGATCAGCATTGAGTGGTTATAGAGATCATGGAAAGTGATGGGGTTTCATGGACAGAGATGAATTCTTATCATCATTATTACATTAGATATATTTAAAGTAATGTGCATAAGAATTTTAGAGATGATTCCATAAAGAAGGCGATCCTCAAGTTGGGTATGTTTTCCTAAACATAATTTTTTAAACAAAATTTATTCTCCATTTTAATAAATTATTCTCTTATGGTTTCAGCATATGAACCCCAACAAAAAAGTTTTGATCAATTCCATGAAGATATCTGAACTACTAATGAATAAGTGTATGAATATATGATGTATATTTCGAATGAAAAATGGTCATTAGCATATGATGGTGGCAAAAGATATGGCCATATAACCACTAATATAGTGGAGTGAATAAATGGGGTCCTCAAGGGTGTGTGAAAACTCCTGATCACAGGATTAGTGTAGGATAAATTTTATAGATGTGTTCACTACATTGTTGACCGGTCCCAAAAGGCCTATCAGAGGATGGAAAACAGAATGTGTTTTACACAACATTTCCTAAGTGATATTGATCAGATACTGAATGAGGCTTCTAGATGGACTGTTCTAGCCTTTGACAGGGAGAGGATGAGCTTTTAGGTAATACTATGCTATGACCAGGCTAAATGCGCTAGTGGTTGAGTGTTTGTAGTGATGTTAGGTAACAAATACTGTGATTACGGCAATTTTCAGGCATTTAGATATCCATGTGAACATGTTGTCTTAGCTTTTTATTAAGTAAATATATCATGGGAGCCATATGTTGACCTAATATATCACATGAGCACTTTGGTTAACTGTTATAGTGTAGCTTGGATGTCTTTTGGTGACTTTCATTCTATCTCATTGCCTACTGATAAGCTGAACATCATCGCTAATATTTCCAGGATTCATAATTTAGTTTTCTTTTCATTTATGATTTTTTAATGTCGGTCGTTTTTTAAATTATTGTCTTCATACTACTAAGTTACGGCCCTAAGAAAGACCAAAATCATGTCAAATTAGAAATGAAATGGATTGGCATCGACAATGAGGAGGGAGAATACGATGTTGTATTTGTCACGTAGAAGGACATACTTGTAAGATATGTCCCCAAGTGGTTAGATAGAGCTCCAAATCTCATCATCAATGGTCGAGTTTGTGTATTATATCATGAATATGTATATATTTTTTATGTGGAAGTTTTAGTATTGAATCATTTTATTTTTTACTTGCTCCATTTTTGACATGTTTCAATTTTTGTTTGTCTCATTTATTGATTATATAATAATAAATTTTGTGATATTCAAACTATTCAAAAAAAGAAAAAATAATGAAAATGAATATATCATGCTTCCACATGTAACAAAGACACTAATACACACACAATAAATCAGGTATAAATCAAATATATTTACTAAATCATTTTTCATTTGATTTTTCTAGATTTATTTTAATAAAAGTTTCAATTTTTTATTGAACCTATCATACCACATGCACAAATTCATACTACCTTGAGATTACATGAGAAAAATGACATATCACTAATACTATCCATAGGATTATCATCCCTATGCATTCAAGTATCTTATAGTCCACACAAAAGAACTATCTCATGGAAGCTCACATGAAATGCTAAGAACACCTATATAGGTTTTATTTGTGTGGATTCATTACTTCATATTAAATCTCTGAAATTGAAAAGATTCAACCCAAAACGTCAATTGTCGGTTATAGGGTGAAATTCTGTGGTACTTTATTTATCCAAATCCCCAAGGTAACATAGGAAAGTTATATTAAAATTCTTTTTTGAAAATTAATTATTTTAATGACATCCCATCATAGTTAAGAAGTTCATCTAATTAACTTCATTTTAGAAATCATTTATTTATTTATAAGATTTTACAATTATCATAGTTAAAGAAAATTTCAATTTCAATCTATAGAGGAAAACAACATTTAGGCTGTAATTGACATTTTAATTAATGAAGACCTCATAAATAATGAATCTCAAAATTAGGTAATAGTGTCCTTTATTTATTGAAGAGATTAGTCCTGTAACAAAACATTAATTCACACACAAAAAATCAAGTATAAATCGAAAATATTAACACAATATTTTTCTATTTGATTGTTCTAGATTTTTTTTAAGTAACAAATGAATTTTTTTATTGAATTCAATATAATAAAGTAATGATGATATCATTTGTGCAGGTGGAAGGTTTTTGATTGCTCACATCTCAGGCTACTCATGTATCATAGCCGATTTTATAGGGACGTCTAGTGCCTCCATTGAGTGTACACAGATCTCACCATTTTCATCATTATACACCAACTTCATCTATCATACCTCATCTTCGTAATGCTGGATTCTATGGAGTAGCGATGTGTGACTTCACATTTCTCAATCATCAGCTCATTACTACTCTTGTAGATTGATGGAGGCCAGATTCACATATATTCCATTTTAGGGAGGGGGAGATGACTATTACCCTACAGGATGTGGCCATTATGATGGGCCTCCCCATCGATGGTAAAGCTCTAACAGGATGAGTTGAAGTAGATTTTCTGAAGCATGTTCATAGACTACTGGGAATAGAGGTCCCTAATGATGTAAGTACCATCGTTGGTGGTAGATTATGCATGCCTTGGTTAGAACAAAACTTAGCACAATTAGCATAGGATTCTGATGAGATCATTGTGCTACGATTTTCACATGCATATATCTTGAGGCTGATAGTGGAATGCTTTTTATTGATCACTCCACTAATTTTGTACATTTTATGTATTTATCTTTTTTGGAGGATTTGGATGAGGTTGGTCGGTATAGCTGGGCATCTGCTTGTCTAGCATATACATACAGGTTATTATGCAGCACATGTCACATCAATAAGATGTAGATCACGGGATGCATGGTTCTTCTACAGATGTAGGTATGGGAGCCCATCCTTTATTTAGCTCCACATGCTTGTTTTCCATTGTCATAAGATATTGTAGTAGAGGCTATATGTGGATGTTGGAATGTTATTCCTTCCTTATACTATCTAACTTAATTGTATAACTTTCTACTATGAAATGTAAATATAAAAATATTATCTACAAGTGGAGTCAGGAACATCGACATTTAGATTCCCCCGTACACAATGTCCATGCCTACAGACTCACGTTGGATAGAATTATACCACATGACATATGTGATTAGTATTTATATTGTTAAATATTTATTATTTACTGTATATGTATTAATTTATTATTTATTTATTTATTTTTTCTTTCATATTTTATGGATGCCATATATAGATGCTATTATCCAGAGTCTTCCACCATATTGTACGGTGATGCTTGCTATCGACTCCTGCAGGGTTCCATTGATTCATTTTCATATAGTCAAGTGGAATCAGACCAATAGAGCTATGAGGCAGTTCAGATTCTTTCAGCATGTTCCTGACCCACCCAGTTAGTTAGATTCACTGCATTCCCTAAAGATGTCAGGGAAGAGAGATTTTGATTGGAGGAGATATCATGCCAGATATATTGATTTATGGGAAAGACTACAGGAGTTCCAGTTGTGAGGGGTGGGGATAATGCATTTTCATTTAGTGAATCAGATGGATTACACATCTTGGTACTACAGGTCCCTAGTAAGATTTCTGACATGACACAGAAGAGGCTTTCATGAGTTGGTATACATAGTTCCTTCCACAATTCAGTATAATTTTTATTCATATTACTTTACAATGGAATTGTTTTTTGTAGGATGCTCGTATCCATCGTATACTTCCCATGTCTGATCTATTGGAGAACACCGTATTTGAACCGACATATTTTCACACTCTTGTATCACAGTTGCTTCCTTCGATGGACATGATTTTTCATGCCATTTTATTTGATCCACCACATGCTGAGGAGGATTTAGAGCCTTTTGATCCTACTAATGACCATATAGATGTACTAGGGGGTGACAACCCTATTATCGATCTTGTTGTTCCATAGGAGGAAGATGTTCAGCTTGATCATTCAGATGATGGTGTTACACATGAGGAGGGTGTTCAGCATGATCAGTCATATGATCCTACAGCTTCTCAGGCTCATCCACACGTAGATACTGACATTAACTGGGTTGATCTGGATTATTTATTATATAAATCCACAACACATCAACCATCTACTTTTTATTTTGGTGAGAGTTCCATCCAGCCTCCACTATCCTTAGATGTGGGATAGGGTACAGATGGTGAGACTGTACATACACTGCCTATCACACAAGAGGATTTGGAGGTGGCTACGGAGGATGATGTGCAGTGAATGCTAGAGCACAAATAAAGACAGACATGATGTGGACATGTCCAGTATACACCTAGTTGTGGGATAGAAGAGCATTCATGCTAGAGGCATGGATTATCTTGATTTTTGATTTACGATACATATGTATGTGCATTACTATTATCATTAATAGAGTTTTACTTTTTTTAATAAGTGTCTTACTATCATCAAATTATCTTTCAAAATTAGTAATTTCTATTTGGTATTCATTAATAAATATTAATACTATGGATGAAAAGATTCATGAACATTAATAAATATTGAAAAATATTATTGATCTCAATGATTTGAATCCAAAAATCATGGAACATGATTCTTTGTTGAAAAAATTTAAATTCCATAAAGATTAATTTCAATGAATAATGAATAATTGTGAAGAGTATTCGATTATGATTTAAGTTCATAAAAACAAGAATATGAGATGTATGGAATTAGAAGTTCATTTTTCCAATTTTGATAAAATACATATTTAAACCTTATAAAAGGACACATGTTCTACTGGTACACAATCATCACTAGAGGATTTTACTATTAAAATACCCCCATCATCAGATAAAATTATATACATTATGAAAAATATTGATTTAATGTTATTCTAAAATAAGAAAAAATCCTTTAGAGGGTTAAGGATGTGTTAGCATATCCAAGAATAAGTATTGAAGAATTTCATCCATGGTGAAGTTATATAAGCTTTCAAAACTAATGTTTATGAGTGTTTCTCTTTAGGGGGAGGTAAATGAAGAAATATTAAATTACTTCCAGAATTATTATATCTATTAGAATCAAATCTAATTACTATAGAACATTCTGTAAGATCATGTTATTTAAAGATTAATGTTTTTCTAAATCTCTCTTCCTTTGTAAAAAAACTACTAAATAGAGAGCTGTTGTAATTGAATTAATCAAATACATAATAAAGTTTTACCTTGACAAAATTGATGATTTTTTAACCTTTATATAGGATGCATGAACGGGGTTCACGCATCCTTTAGAAACATCATAAAGGATGCGTGAACAGGGTTCATGCATCCTTTATCGAATCTGCACAGGATGTGTGAACCCCGTTCACACATCTTCGACGTGGAGAGATGCATGAATGGGGTTCACGCATCTTGAGACCATTTTTTAAAAATATTTTCAACCCTATACCTTTTATATAAAAAAATAATAATAAAACCCATAAATAAAAAAACCAGAGACTAGCACTCATGAGTCGAAAGAAGTTAAAATTTTGATTTATTATTTATATTATCTTGTATTTCATGGAAAAATAATCCATATTATTTTTTTAGAAATTATGTTATTTTTTGATCTTAACTATGAATTGGATTTATTACAATATTCTAGTTAACTAGATCTTGGGTTCACATAATTTCTAAATTAAATTATTTATAATTTTAGTGCTATGTAAATATGTAATATAAATTAAGATTTTTAGATATTTTATGGAATTTCAGGACATAAGAGATTTTTTTTTATAATTTATGAATTTATTAATTAATTTGACTCCTTTAATGTATTTGTTTAAAAATAACATTTTTTATTTTATTTTCACTGAAACGATTGAATAGAATTAACTTCAAAGTTATGTGATGGGTTTTTTATTGTCATCCAAAGACTATTTATTATAGAAGAAAACCCAAAAACAAAGGCAATCTATATTCAAGAAAGAAACATATAAATATTTTGAAAAATAGTATATGGAATACATGAACAAAAACATTTTATATCTTCTGTAAGAACTCAGATCTTCGTTTCAGGTACTCCTTTTCTTTTTCTGGAGTTTTTGAGAAAAATAAAGTTTTTGGAAATTTTTGAAGTACACGCCGTGTACTTTCTTAGTACATGTTGTGTACTCTTTTCCCACTCGAAGCAGTGTACTATCCGTTTCCAGGCCACACACATGGTGTGTAGGGGTGACGTGGAAGTCGATTTTGGTGGAGTATGGAAAGACCTAGTACACGCTATGTACTCTAAAAGTACACACCGTGTACTTTCTTTTTATTTCATTAAACGGACCGGGGTCATGTCTGACGCATAGAAACATCTTCTTCTAGTTTTCGTTCATCTGATAGTGCCGAGGATCATCGAATCGTCGACGATATCCCACCTCTCTGTCCATTATATGATTCGAGCATGGTCGATTGCATTGGAATCGCAGCGGTGAGTTCTTCCTTCTGCTTGAGCCTTGTTTTCCAATTCCTCCTCTTTCTCAAGTTATCATGGTTTATGTGTTTTGGAAATTTTCTCATATCTACGACGTTCTAAGGAGAATCTATCATCATTGTTCACGTATATCGATCTCCTGGGATCGAGGTAGGTTGTTTGTGCCTTTCTGTAGAGGGTCTTTGAATATTTTGTGCAATTTCGCCAATTCCCTTGAACGAGAATTGTGTGTTTTCCATGTTTTCCCTTGATTGATTTCTTGCTTGCGTGATTACTATAGTAGAGGTTTACCTTTGTGAATGGAGTAGTTTATGCTGTACTCTGGTTGTTTCCATTCTTGTTTTTCTTGTTTGGCGTTTTCCAATTTCCATGCCTAGTTATAGGATTTTGGAACGGTTGCTTTGTTATGCTTTTGATCCTCAGAATGATAGCCAAGTAGTTATGAGGTTTACATGGACAATACACGCATGCTGAGCATGTTATTTTCACACAGGACTGTGAGAACCTAGTGTAGTAGACCATAGGGAGAATGGACGTAAGGGCTTCTCCAGATTGTCTTTTAATACGATATGAGACCACATGGGTAATTGACGATGAGTGCTTCCTCAGAGAGTCTGTAGTTCCTCAAAATGGGCCACATGGGGAATGAGATGTTGAGTGCTTTCCCAGAGAGCCTTTAGCACGTTATGAGACTATTGGGGGAATTGACGGTGAGTGCTTCCTCAGAAATTCTACTCTTAGATGAACCAGAGGGGTGAGATTGTGTGTGCCTCCTAGAGGGTTGCTAGTACTTTTAGGTCGAACCATAGGGGTTAGGCTATGAGAGCTACCCAGAGGGTGACCTATTTTCTACTTGTTGCTGGTTGTTTACCTGTGTACTTTATATGATAGAACAATGGATTGTAGTTGCTGTGTGCTTTTCTATTTACTGCTTCCTGCACCTTTACTTGCCATGTATTCATTGACTGTTAGGCACAGATCTTTGGGTGATTGCCTACTGGGATTGTATATCACACCCTATTTGGGCCATGATTTTGGGCCCAAGCAGACTTCGTTGTTGTAGGTATAGATAAGGGCAAGCACCCTTCGACTTCTGGTACATGACTGCTTGGAGCTGGGGAGTAAGGGACCAATCTTAGGCTTGCGATGCTGTAGGAGTTGCCGTTATTTCATAACTTTGTTTTACTTGTATTCCAGCACGTGGTTTTGTTTACTACTTTCCTTAAAAACTTGTACCTACTGCATCATTATCATCATTACTATATATCCATTGCTTCCGCTGTTTGGTTTCAATTGTTTTGTATTGTTTACTGCTTCCGCTATTTACTATTGTTTTCCTTACCTTGTATACCTTACCGAATGAGGGAATAGTTTCCCCAATAACTTACCAAGGCCCTCGTTGCTAGTCGACAGCCTCTGGAATTTGGGGAAATGTGCTTGAGGTCATGTGGCGAATGGGGTACGGGGCACCAGTGGAGGGGCTCCGGATTCGAGTTGTTACAAAGTGGTATCAGAGGAGTTCTTTTCTCTTGATTTACTGTTTGGAGCCTTTAGCCAGGGATAGGATGGATTCAGAACATGGAATTAAGCTGTGATTTGGAGTAGCTAACCCGTGCATAGGGAAAAGCCATACTACCTCGTTTATTATAGTTTTCTGGTTTTGAGATTTACTGTTGATATAATTTCACCTAGAGCGATTCAGATGTCCTGTGTTGTTGTTGTTTGCTATCACAGTTCTATTTCTGTCGCAACCCGATGAGATGAGGGTATTCCATCTCATGCATCATATAGACACTTGTTAGAAATCACATGCCATGAATTCTTTCCATGTCATCTAGGGTGCATTAGAGATTGCATGCTTTTGTGATAGACCTTGTGTAGATTATGCATGCTATTGTGATAGATGCTTGATAGAGTCTCTGCTGCCTTGTTAGAGGATTGTTTGTATTCTACTTTGCTTAAATTAATACCAAGTTTTGATTTGCGGGGAGTATGGGCCCTCACAAATCAGAATTTGGCACCTTTTTGACTTGTTTTCTATGTTTTCTGGGCTTCTGTGCAGTTTCTGAGATACTGCCCAGGAAAACCCAGAATACACAGTGTGTACTTTTGACCACATGCTGTGTAGTTTTTAGACCGTGTCACTGACCGTGTGATTAGGGACACGTTGTTGTCTAAATAACTAAAGGAACACGCCGTGTACGGTAGGTACACGCTGTGTAGTTCGGAGCCGTGTACCCGGCTGTGTCACTAATAACACAGGTCAGGGAAGCTCGAGTAGAACACATCCTGTTGTAAAGGAACACATCGTGTAGTCCTGTCCAGGTACCGACCGTTTCACAAACAACACGGGATGGTGTTACCTTCTCTTAGACACGTCGTGATATTTTAGGAACATGCCATGTAGTCTTGTTCAGGTCCCCGACCGTGTCACGAGCAACACGGGACGATGTCACCTTTACATATACATGCCGTGTTTGTTTGGAACACTTCATGTAAGGTCTATCCATGTAGACGGCCGTGTATTTAATAACACGGACTGCCGAATCCTTATCTAGTACATGCCGTGTTGGTTCAAAACACTCAGTGTAGTCTCGAGTTAAGTCGGACTGTGTGGGTTAGCCGTGTAAGGAGACTCGAGCATGGGAATAGTTTTCTAGTACACGTCGTGTGTGGGGTCAACACGCTGTGTAGTTTGAGGTGTTACACGACTTGTAGGGCTGGGGTACACGCCCATGTCAGTGGATTAAGAAGACACGTCGTGTAGTTTTTATACATTCCATGTAGTCGTGTTTTGTAAACTTGTGTGTTTTACTTCCCTTGTTCCCATTTTGTACTCTTGTGTTTTCTGTCCTTGTTTTCTAATATAAGGTGTGTTTTTGACCTTTCAGAGATATGCCTCTGAGATGTCCTCCTGTTGTACGTCAATTGTCAGACAGTGTTCAGACGCCAGATATGGCTGATCAGGGACTTCCTGCCGATCCTCCGGTCGGGCCAGCCTTTGCACCAGCTATCATACCAGTTGTAGGCACTGACGCACAATTCAAGAAAGGTTTTATGAGGATTATGCGGACCTTCCAAGGAGAGCCACCTCCTCCCACGACTATGGAAAACTTGACGCGGGTTTTCCAGCAGCAGCATCCTCCTACTTTCTCAGGGGAAGGAGGACCTCAGGCTACAAAGTCATGGATGGAAGCTATATTGACCATCTTTGAGCATCTGGAGACACCTCCAGAGAGGCGGGTCAATATCGCTACCTATATGCTATGAGACTCTTCCAAGAGGTGGTGGGACGTGATCTCACAGGCAGTTCATCAGTAAGTTATGGCTTGGGAGGAGTTCCGGTGCGTCTCTTTATGACTACTTCTACCTGGAGACCCTCAGGGTCGACCGATCCCGAGAGTTCATGAGCTTAGAGAAGGGTACTCTTTCTATCATGGAGTATTCCTCTCGTTTAACTGAGCTGCAGTGTTTCACACCCCTCCAGGATGGGAATGGGGTGTTCATAGCAAGGAAGTTCAAGGATGGTCTCAAGTGGGAGATCCGCTTGCAGGTGAATATATTCCAGTTGACTTCCATCACTTACATCGTCAACCAGGCACTGATTGCGGAGCGCAATCTGAGAGACTCCGGAGCTGTGAGACAGGGCAGTTCTACTTCCAGAGATAGTTTTCCTCTAGATGACAGCAAGAAGCGATGTAGGGAGTCTATGCGCGGTGATCTGAGGAAGTGAGAAGCGTCTTCAGGCAGCCAGATGATATGCTACCAGTGTGGACGGTCAGGGAACACAAGGCCGCAGTGCCAAAGAGACCCTGTGGAGTGCCGATCTTGCGGCAAGATGGGTCACCTTCAGCGTTTCTTCCTGGTTTTCTCACCAGCAGCTGGTGACCGGGGTTCTTCCATGACTCCTTGTTCAGGAGCAGCACCACCAGTTTCTCACTAGTCAGGGAACTGGAGTTCTTCTGGCCATTCGGGCCGAGGTGGAGGTCAAGGTCGTGGCGGTCAGCCACTAGTCCCTCAGCACCAGCAAGGTGGATCAACTCAGAGTGGTCAGCCAGGGGCACAGGGCCACGGTGCATGACATTCTTTCACTGTGGAGCAGGATCCCGTTCCTTCTACAGTTCGAGGTATGATTTTAGTAGCCTCAGTTTTATCTTCAGCTCTTTTCGATACTGGTGCTATGCATAGCTTTATCTCTGTTGCTGTCGTGGAGAGCCTTGCGCTCTGTATCTTTTCTTCTGCCAACTCATTCACACTAGACACACCTTTGGGGATGAGAACATCTAGTGCACGTCAGTGTAGAGAGTGCCCTCTAGAGGTTGCATGGTACCGTTTCTTATGGGATCTCTATGTCCTAGGGATGACAGGCTATGATGTCATTCTTGGGATGGACTGGTTGGTTCCCTTCCATTTAGCCATTGACTTTTATTACCGAAGAGTGAGTTTCATTTCTCCTGAGGGTGAATCTTTCCTTCATAGAGGTGAATGGGATGTACAGGCGAGTCAAGTAGGACTCGAGCATCTTGGGCTTGGAAGGGTGACAACCCATATTTCCAGTCTTTATCTGGATGATCAGGGGACTTCACAGTTAGACTTTCCTCCAGTGTTGGATCGTTTCAGGGACGTCTTTCTAGAGGAATTTTCAGGCTTGCCTCCGGAGCATGAGGTATACTTTTCTATTGAGCTCGTTCTAGGATCTTCACCGGTGTCCATTCCTCCTTATAGGATGGCTACACCTGAGTTGTAGGAGCTCAAGAAGCAGTTGGAGGAGTTGCAGGTAAAGGGTTTCATCCAACCCAGTAATTCTCCTTGGGGTTTTCTTGTCCTGTTTGCGAAGAAGGCAGATGGTACCCTTCGGCTATGTGTGGATTATTGGAAGCTGAACCAGTTGACAGTCAAGAACTGATATCCCTTACCGAGGATCGATGGCCTCTTTGATCAGCTTTGAGGATCCTGGGTGTTCTCGAAGATTGACTTGAGGTCCGGTTATCATCAGTTGCACATTAGACCATCAGATGTAGCTCTGACAGCCTTCGAGAGTAGGTATGGTCTATATGAGTATACAGTCATGCCGTTCGGTCTCACAAACGCACCTGCAGTTTTCATGGCACTGATGAACCAAGTGTTCCATCCTTACTTGTATTCCTTCATCGTGGTCTTCGTGGATGATATCTTAGTGTACTCTCACACTCTACACGACCATGCTACTCATTTTGAGATCGTTTTGAGTACACTAAGAGAGCATCGACTTTATGCTAAAATCTCTATGTGCCACTTCTGGATGGATCATATTCACTTTTTGGGTCACGTCATCTCAAAGGAAGGAGTATCTGTGGACCTAGAGAAAGTGAGAGATGTATTTTCCTGGGAGCAGCCGAAGAACGTTTTTGAGGTACGAAGTTTCCTAGGGCTGGCTGGATACTACAGACGCTTCATTCAGGACTTCTCACGCCTAGCAGCACCTTTGACAGGACTGACCAAGAGGGGGGAGAAGTTCTTATGGTCAGATTCTTGTGAGTCATCCTTTCAAGAGTTGAAGGGAAGATTGACGTTGGCATCGATACTAGTCTTTCCAGAGCCAGGAAAGAGTTATACTGTCTATTATGATGCTTCAAGTATTGGACTAGGAGATGTGCTTATTTAGGGAGATGGAGTCATTGCGTATGGGTTTCGGCAGTTGAGGCCACATTAGAGGAACTACGCTACGCACGATCTGGAGTTGGCAGCAGTTGTTCATGCCTTATGCTATTGGAGACACTATCTTCTGGGAGAGCACTTTGTGGTCTTCACTGACCACAAGAGTCTCAAGTATATCTTAACTCAGCGTGATCTGAATCTGAGGCAGCGCAGGTGGGTTGAGTATCTTCAGTATTTTGATTTTGAGCTTGCCTATAAGTCGGGAAAGGGAAACACGGTGGCAGATGCGTTGAGCAGGCGAGCTCAGATTCAGGCAGTTCCGGAGGCCAGTAGTGAGTGGCAGCTTATGGCTCTGTTCTCTGAGATGCATATGGAGGTGCACGATAGACAAGGATAGACCTTCATATCTTCAGTAGATGTTACCTCTATACTACTTGATCAGGTACGGATGAGGCATCTATCAGACTCAGAAGGCTTAGTCCTGTGGGAGAGTGTGTCAGGAGAGGACCCTCTTCCCGGATGGGCAGTGGGTGAGGATGAGATCTTGCGTTTCCAGGGATGCGTATGGGTTCCAGCAGACATACCTGAGGAGCTGATGTGAGATTTTCTTTCCTCAGTCTGGGCAGTTCATCCTAGCGTCACCAAGATGTATCGAGATCTTCATCGCCAATACTGGTGGGAAGGTATGAAAAAGGATGTTGCTGGTTTTTTCATGAGATGTTCTACCTGTCAGTAGGTGAAAGCAGAGCATCAACGACCAGCGGGGATTTTGTAGCAGTTACCCATTCCGGAGTGGAAGTGGAACGATGTTGCGATGGACTTTGTGATCGGGTTTCTGAGGTCACCTCGGGGGAACGATGTTGTCTGGGTTGTCGTCGATAGGTTCACGAAGGTTGCTCACTTCTTGCCGATCAAGGAGACCTTTAGTGTCGATGATTTGGGATGAATTTACATCAGAGAGGTCGTTCATCTACATGGAGTTCCACACTCCATTGTTTCATACAGGGATGCGTGCTTTACCTCTCGGTTCTGGCAGAGACTTCAAAAGGCCTTGGGTACACAGTTACTTTTGAGTACATCATACCATCCCCAGATAGATGGCCAGTCCGAGCGTACGATCCAAGTGCTTGAGGATATGCTCTGATCTTGCATTCTAGACATTGGCAGTTCTTGGGAGAAGCATATCCCTCTGGTGGAGTTCTCCTACAAAAATAGTTTTCAGGCGACTATTCAGATGGAACCTTATGAGGCTTTGTACGGTAGGCCATGCCGATCACCCTTATGCTGGCTTGAGGCAAGAGAGGCAGCTTTGCTAGGACCTCGTCTTGTTCAGGAGAACTCAGAGCAGATAGAGCTTATTTGGAAGAGGATGGCTACAACATAGTCTCAACGGAAGTCTTATGATGATCAGCGGAGACGACCTCTAGAGTTCGAGGTCGGGGATCAGGTTTTCCTACGTGTCATTCCGAGGTTAGGATACAAAAGGATTCAGAGACAGGGTAAGATTTCACCGCGGTACTTCGGGCCGTTTGAGTTTTTGGTGAGAGTTGGGCTGGTATCCTTTCGGTTGTAGTTACCCCAGAGGTACTGGGTCATGCACGACGTCTTCCATGTCTCTCATCTCCGATGTTACTTTTAAGACCTGTCTCATGTCTTTCAGCCCGAGGAGGTTGAGTTCAAAGCGGATGCATCGTTTTAGGATCATCCCATCCGGATTGTCGATCGCAGTATGAAGGTTCTCCATGGGCGGTATGTCCCTCTTGTATGGGTGTTATGGAAACATGGGTGAGTATAGGACGAGACCTAGGAGAGGGAGGCCGATGTATAATTGCAGTGGCCAGAGCTGTTCGGGGTTTCTTCTTTTATGCCTCGCTAGGGAAATTCAGGGAAAAATTTCTTTAAGGGGGGAAGTTTGTAAGAACCCAAATCTTCATTTCAAGTAGGACTCTTCTTTTTTTGGAGTTTTTGAGAAAAATAAAGTTTCTGGAAATTTTTGAAGTAAACGCCATGTACTTTCTGAGTACACGCCATGTACTCTTTTCCCGCTCGAAGCCGTGTACTATCCGTGTCCGGGCCACACACACGGTGTGTAGGGGTGATGTGGAGGCCGATTTTGGTGGAGTACTGAAAGACCTAGTACACTCAGTGTACTCTAAAATTACACTCCATGTACTTTTTTTTCTTATTAAATGGATCGGGGTCGTGCCTGATGCACATAAATGTCTTCTTCTAGGTTCCGTTCGTCCGATAGCACTGAGGATCTGCGAATCTTCGACGAGCTCCCGCCTCTCTGTCCGTTCTCAGATTTGAGCATGGTCGATTTCGTTGGAATCACAGCGGCGAGTTATTTCTTCTTCTTGAGCCTTGTTTTCCAATTCCTCATCTTCCTCAAGTTATCATGGTTTATGTGTTTCAGATGTTTTCTCATATCTACAATGTTCTAATGAGAATCTGTCATTGTTGTTCATGTATATCGATCTCCTAGGATCGAGGTAGGTGTTTTGTACCTTTCTGTAGAAGGTCTTTGAATATTTTGTGCAATTTCACCAATTCCCTTGGACGGGAATTGCGCGGTTTCCTTATTTTCCCTTGATTGATTGCCTGCTTTCTTGATTGCTATAGTAGATGTTTAACTTTGTGAATGGAGTAGTTTTTTCTGTACTCTGGTTGTTTCCATGCTTGTTTTGCTTGTTTGGCATTTTCCAGTTTCCATGCCTAGTTGTAGGATTTTGGAATGGCTGCTTTGTTATGATGTTAAGCCTTAGAATGATAGCCAAGTAGTTATGAGGTTTACTTGGATGATACACGCGTGCTGAGCATATTATTTTCACACAGGACTATGAGAACCTAGTGTAGTAGACCATAGAGAGAATGGATGTAAGGGCTTCTCCAGAGTGTCTTTTAATATGATGTGAGACCACAAGGGGGAATTGACGATGAGTGCTTCCTCAGAGAGTCTGTAGTTCCTCGACACGGGCCACAGGGGGAATGAGATGTTGAGTGCTTCCCCAGATAGCATTTATCACGATACGAGACTATAGAGGGAATTGACGGTGAGTGATTCCTCAGAAAGTCTACTCTTAGCTGATCCAGAGGGGTGAGACTGTGTGTGCCTCCTAGAGGGTTCCTAGTACTTGTAGGTTAAACCATAGGGGTTAGGCTGTGAGAGATACCCAGAGGTTTACCTATTTTATACTTGTTTCTGGTTGTTTACTTGTGTAATTTATATGCTAGAACTGTGGATTGTAGCTTCTATGTGTTTTTCTATTTACTGTTTCTTACACCTTTACTTGCCTTGTATTCATTGACTATTAGGTACAGATCTTTGGGTGATTTCCTACTGAGATTATATCTCACACCCTATTTGGCCCATGATTTTGGGTCCAAGAAGACTTTGTTGTTGCAGGTATAGATAAGGGCAAGCGCCCTTCGACTTCCGGTACTTGACTGCTTGGAGCTAGGGAGAAAGGGAATAACCTTAGGTTTGCGATGCTGCAGGAGTTGCCGTTATTTTAGTACTTTGTTTTACTTGTATTCTAGCACGTGGTTGTGTTTTCTACTTTCCTTAGAAACTTGTACCTTCTGCATCATTATCATCTTTACTATATATCCATTTCTTCCGCTATTTGGTTTCAGTTTTTGTGTATTGTTTACTTATTCCGCTTTTTAATGTTGTTTTCCTTACCTTGTATACCTTACCGAATGAGGGAATAGTTTCCCCAATAACTTACCAAGGCCCTCGCTGCTAGTCGGCACCCTCTGGCGTTTGGGGAAATGCGCTTGAGGTCATGTGGTTAACCGAGTATGGGGCACCAGTGGAGGGGCTCCGAATTCGGGTCGTTACATCTTCCTTTCATTGAGAGTGTTTCAAGAGCATCATGAGGATAAGTGAACAAAAGTACCCTACCTACAGGCTGATACACTAGCTAATGGATCCACAATCATATAAAAAGGATACGTAAAATCCTAAGGGCTGTTAAAATATTATTCCAATGAGATAAATAGAGTTTAGTGAGGAAGATAATTTAATAGAGGCTCGTATACATCTCACACCACTAGGAGAGGATCTAATCCTATTATATAGCTTAAATCCTAGGAATCTTGTATTCATAACTCATCGCATTCATTTATGAAAATTTGGGTATAATTCATTAAATGTTTTAATAAATTTAATGAAAATCCTTTAATCCATTCATAATAGATTGTAACTGATCAATAAACCAATTAGGAGAAGAAAATAATATATATATATATATATTATTCATGCATCACATGGGTGAAAAATACATACACCACATTCATTTATTAAATGTACAATTATATATAATATCATATTATATATATATATATATTATGAACCATATTCATGTTTATATTCATCTCATGCATGTATATTTTATTTCACATCCAAAAATCTCTCACATGTACTAAAATACCACAAGGAATTTATGAAAAACATCCCAACTCCATGGGAATCCATCAAAACCATTTTAAATATGGGTTTTTCATCCAAATATCTTCATTTTGAACAAAAACATTTTCCAAACTTTTGTCCTTATTCAAGGGCCTAACTGTGTGACCCTTCAAGCCTTATAAATGTTGAAAACAACTATGAAATCCATATTTTTTCGATGTAAGCAAAGAGTATCCTCTAGAAAACCATCAGTTCTAGTCAACCTACTAAGGGGTCTAGTGTAATCTCTGCTAACCATACTCACATATCTATATGAACATTTCCACCACATTATGTATCATATATATTGTATATATACCTATATAATCTCATTTTTATTGATATCAAAGAACTAATAGACCTGGAACATGTTAATCTATTATTGGTCTATCATAATTTGTTATTTTCCAGAAAAATACAGACCAAGTTGATGAATACCTCATTTTTCATTCATCTATGTAGTTGAACACGTCATATGTGAAACAAATAAGAATGACCATAAAATTATTCTTTCTAATTCAATCAAGGCAAATATGTATTTAACTTTTCATACAAGTGGGGAAATCTTATCTTGGTTGTGTTCCAACTGATGACATGATCAACAACACACCCAACCACCCCCATATTAGATAAGTCAACATGTAGAATAGTGTCATTAGGGTATCAAAGTATGAAGGTTCTTATACTATGTAACTTTCCAACAATAGGTAAAAATTATTGATAATATGCATACAATACTATGTATACAATGACTGTATGAAATTCACAAGGATATACTTTAGTGGATCAATCTATATAATAATAAAATACTTATTACCACATGAATATATTATTCATATATCATATATAACTATTTTAAATGAATATAAGATTCTATTCATGATAACCTTATCACATAATTACACCCCATAGTAAGCTGTAATGATCATCGGTTAGGGACATTTCAAAGTCATACTTTAACGTGATATTATCATTCGATTTTTTTGAAAAGAAAAATTATAGCACACATGAATGAATGATTATAAGATATTACCTTTATTAAAATAACCCGATACATTTATAACCATTACAAAAAATATATCATGTTTACCACTCTCAAAGATTACAAATGACCCTCATGTTGTTGTGATAATGGCTTCATCAATGGATCTGCTACATTCTCTTACGTATCCCCCAACCAATATTTACATCAACCATATCTATAATATCTTGTATGAGATGGTATTTGTGAAGGATGATTTTTCCTTGGATGAAATTAGGTTTCCTTAGCCTGATCAAAAGCACAATTGTTGTCACAATATAGCTCAATTACTCCCTATATGATAGGAACCACTCTATGTTTAGAATGAAACTTCTTGATCTAAATAGTTTTCTTCATAGTATCTAATGTGGTGATGTATTATACCTATTTTATTGAGTCTTTTATAGTGTATTTTTTTGTAACTCTTCCAACTAGTTGCTCCAACATTTAGGAAAAAATGAATCCATGTTGATATTTCATATTATCATTGTTAGATTGGAAACTAGAATTTATGTAACCCTTTACACAGATCTCATCAAATCCTCAAAATGTTAAGAGCATATCATTAGTCCTTCTCAAGTACATCAGTATGTTATTCATATAAATCTAGTGACTCTCATCATGATTGGATTGGTATCTACTTTTTATGGTGAAATAATATGAGACATCATATAAAGTACATAACATAGTATAAATTAAAGATTCTATTGAAGATGCATAATTAATCCTATCCATCCTTTATAACTATTTAGAAGGATCCAAAATCTATCCAATATTTGTGCCTTGAAACACTGGTAAAGTCCCATTATTAGATTTCTCCATGCGAAAACACTCTACCACTTTACCAATATATGTGTTATGAATCTGTCTATGAAACTTATTAGATATCTCTCAATAGATCATCATAATGAGTATGTAAGCTGATTCACCAATGTCTTTCATTGAGAAATATTTACCCATCCATATCTTCGGTGAGTGATGTTTTTGGATGTCATTTCCAATAAGAAGTATGTTATCTACATATAATATTAGAAATACTACTATAATCTCACTAAGAATATTGTATACATAGGAATCATCTATGTTATTTATGAAACAAATATCTTTGATTGAATTATCAAACTAGATATTCCAACACTAAGAATGTAAAACCCCGAGATTTTAGGAGATATATTATTTTTTTCATATGTTCTGTTGTACCCTATACCAATATTACCTTGTACTATACGCAACACCATATTAGCTTGTAGTATACGCAATACAATTCTTGGCTAGTGTTACACACAATTTCAATTTCATTTTGTGGGGATTATTCTACGCAACATTAAGTATAGATTTTGTTTAATGTATAAATGAAATAAGTTTTGATTATGTTATAAGAAACACCAAAGGGATCTTCCACTACACGCAACCCTGACTTGGCTTTCATCACACGCAATCACGACCTTCCTCGATAGCGTGTGTAGTACGCAATACCAGGATTATCTAAACAACAATATATTGTTATAATATTATCATGAAGTAGACATTATGAATAGTATTAACTAAAATTTTAATTTTATAACATTATTATTCATCTTATATATTTTCTAGAACATGGTATGAGAACAAAATAATTTTTTCGGGTAAAATAAGTATTTTTCAAAAAATGCAGTTTTGCCACCTTTTGATGGCGCACCCACTTTAAATCTAGTTTTGACATGTTTATATGTTCAAATTGACAATATAAAATTCTTATTTGGAATCAGGATATAAAAATTTACTTTGGATAAATTTTTGATATTTTTTGATAAGTTTCTTATTTTGATGAATAGTAAAAATACGCTAAATTTTAATTAAAAATAACTTTTTTCATCGAGATAATTTATATGGTTAAATTATAATATTTAATGGGTTTAAAGTATAAATAGAATATATTTTTTACCATTTAATATAATTCATGTAATTACCATTATTTTTATATTGAATTCATAGGTAAAAACATTTCAATCTTTGACAATGTTTTAACTTTTAAAACCCATTTTCTTAACAACGGGATTAATTTTAAATTAATTACGGCAACTTCTGTGTTTTGAGTTTGGAAAAATGGATTCCATATTTTTATTCAGTGGGTCCAAATTATTTTAATAGGTTACTTTTATTTTTTTGATATTATGAATAGTAACTATGGTAATTTTTATTTATTACAGTTAAAGGTTAATCGGGTAATTAAGGGTAAATATAAGATTGTAAAATTACCCTAACACTTGAAAAAATTCTATTGGATTAATAAAAGTAGACCCATATCACCTTAGGGTCATAATAGATTCATTTCATGGACCATTGACCATGAAAATGATGTAATTATTATTAAAACTAAAGAAAGTGACAACATGTCACTCTCTTAAATATTATAAGTATAATAATTTTAATTTAGCGATAAACTTAATGAAACTTCAAACATGAATAGTCTACAGAAATATAATAAAATTATATAAATCATGTGATTTTATTTAGAATTTTTAGGGATTAAATAATTATCATTAAAGGTGAAACAATAGTAATGTTGGAATTATTTTATTGATTGAAATATCAAATAAATGGTTTTAAAAATAGTAAAATAAATATTATATGAACTATTTAATGTGCTCCATGAATTTTATAGATAAATATGACATGTTATGAATATATTAAAGCTTTTATTTAGAACATATCTTATGTTTGTATTTTATTTAAATTCAAATAAATGAATAGTGTCAAAATTGACACTATTGTTATTTTATAAAAATGACATAATATAAAATTGTTAAAAATCACAAAAAATATTAAAAAATTATAAATTAAAATTTATATGGTCTAAAATGGTATAAATTATCCAATTATGGACAATTCACAACACATAAGTAATTATTCATAACAAATTAAAATTTAGAATCTTATTACCACAAATAAAATGAAATAGATTAAATAAGGATAAATCAAGTTGATTAGGTTTAAAATAAATTTCCAATATGTCTAAATTTTATTGGTTGATGAGATTACAACCCTATATCATCTAATATTCAAATATGAGTCACTGTTGGAGGTTTTTATGTGGGGTTTTATTTATTATAAATTAATATTTTTGAGATTTCTAAAGGTGACCCTCTCCTCCCTTATAAAAGGGCACATCCTCCCTCTTCTCTTTAAACAACTTTGAGTCTTCAAGATCGGCCAAACCCTACCCATTTACCTTATAAACTTCCCTAGAAACATTAAAGAGGTTTTGGTCTCCTCAAAAGTCCAACTCTATTGCCTTAAGAGGAAGTTTACAAGAGGTGTGTCGAAGAAGAGGAGGTTCGGATACGTATGAAGCATATCAGACCTAAGGTAAGGGATAATTTTGAAAATCTCATTTTTATCCGAGATTTCTTATACATAAGTATTTACTGGGGTTATATTTTTCATACATGTCCATAAAATTTTTTCTCATAAAGTGTTTAATATTCTTCCATGTATGTTTAAAGTCATATTTATCCCTCTTTGACTTTTACATTGTGTTATGGAAAGTACCTTTCTTTTGTTTACCATATGAGGAACTTTTTGACTTTTCAGGAAAAAGTATGAGGAGAATATTTTTATTAACTTATACAGTATGAATGTATTTTTACGGTTTCTTAACACCTTATTTTCATGAAGCTTACTCTACAAGATTTAATGACTATTTTCAACAAAATCCTTTTATTTTAAAATTGCATAGAATTTTGTGAAAAGAAAATGATTTTGAAAAAGAAAGGATAGTTTCTTCAAGAATTAATTTCAAGTGTTTTATCAAAACCATTTTTCATCTAAGATGAAATTATTTCATATGTGTATGTTTCAAGTATAATGTCTCTATGATTTACATGATTTCACTTTTCTTATGACGAAATTATATCCATATGTTTTATATGGATTATGTTATGATGGGATGATGTTTATGAAACCCATTTTATTCTTTGGGTTATGATGAATGATTTATGTTTATGTTGTGGCACACGTATGAATGATTTCATTATGAGATGGGTGGGACCTATATCTCCCTCCAATGTATTGGGTAAAGATTTATATCTCATAAGATAAACATGGCTGGAATGGTAAGTTAATCCAGTTTAGTGATACAGGACTGGAACGAGGAGTGAACTCGATTCAGAAAGGGAATTTGTCCACTAAGATGGTCTTGGCAGCAATGCCTTGGCTACTATAGAAATCATATCATGTTCTTAATGGTTTTCCACAATTACATGTTTTCTTCCCATGCTATTTTATCACGATTGATGTTCCATTATGATATATTCCTTACGTACATCCAAGATTTATGTCTTTTCTCAAGATTTTGATGTTTAGATTTTGTGTTCAAGTTTTTGCATTCAAATGTTTATGGATTGTTTTATGTTCTATATGTTTACCCTTAATGAACATTTGAGCTCACCCTTTTTATGTTTTCTTTTTCCTAGGATATAAATAAAGGTTTTAGGTAAGAAAACAAAAGGGGAAGATCTTTATGGGAGATGTTGAAGATCATTCACCGTGATTAGAATATTATGTTCCATGTTTCCAAAGACACTAAACTATTACAGTCCTTTGGTGTCTGTTTTTGTTATGTATTAAGTATTCTGCAAAAGTAATGTAATTTACATGTATGTCAAGCTATGGGTCTCTACAGTTGGTATCAGAGGAAAAGGAGGTAGGAATGAATCTGATCCTTTGGAACTCTCACATGTGAGCATTGGACGAAGCATGGCTCTCCGCCCAAGGGCTTCATGAGGAAATGGCTGCCACTGGGGATGGTGGTGTGTCCCTCCCAGGGGGTGTAGCCTCCCACGGAGTGCCCTGATAGGTATCAATTATAGTCCACTAGATGTAATTCCAGACCGCTACAGTTGGTATCAGAGGAAAGGTTTAGTCAACCTTTGGAAACTAGGAAGCGAGAACTTTAGTGATATCCTTAGAGATATTTATAAGGTATGTCTAGGGATGTCCCTAAGGTTAAGTATACATATAGGTTAGAGTCCTAGAATTATATTGACAATCATGAATAACCTAGGGTGAACTTAAGGTGTCATGGATTAAAGATTTTTTGATAAGTTAGACATCCCATAAGTGACTTTTTATGATTATGCGGTTCCTCGTTATTTTAACTGTTTCTTACACTATGGTTTATGGTCTTAGTCAATGGGGGGGAATGAGAAGGAAATCAGTTAACATTGATTCTAATGGAAAAGTTGGTGACTATGATCAACGAAATTGTGTAACGCCTGGAGAGAAAGATATTGTGATTATGCTGAATCAGTAATCTCAACATATGATTAACAGGGTGAACTTTATTTGTATTCCTAAGTCATCAAATAAGAGGAAGATGGAATTTCATGCATGTTTTCATGGTGAGGATCATAGAGAAAGTAATATTGAGATTTCTAAAGAAGGGAAGAAGAACCTTGAGGAATACCTCAAATGGAGGGGAAGATGTTATCTATGTGGAGAAAAGGGTCATAGAGTGACATACTGTTATGGAGTCCAATGTCTTATCTGTGGAGAACATGGAAATTACCCAACTCAATTCCCTGACCAAAGAAGTTACATATAAATCGTGGAAGGACCTATTCCATGCTAATAATTTAAGAGGATGGATTGAAGGGATTATGTATTGGAATTCAATAATAATGTTGTTGATGTACGTTTATACACTACTGGAATTTTAAGCTATAGCCACAGACCTATAGCCACGGTTTTATAAGTCCGTGGCTATAGCTTGGTTATACCCACGGTTTAATTTCCATCCCTGGCTACACATTTGCATTTTTTTTCCGATTCCCATAGGGCTCCTCTTTCCCTGATTTGAAACCCTCATCATGACACCCTCCTCCTCCCGACAGCCGCTCCTCCTCTAGATGACCGCTCCTCCTCCCGACGACCACTCCTCCTCCCAACGACCTCTCTCACCACACCCTCCTCTCTTCCCTCACAGCTGTCATCTCTTGCACTTGTTGTTTTCCTCTCTCGTTGTCCTTTCCAACTTCAGTTCCTCAATCCCTCATCGTGGTTCCTTCATCCATAGCGCGGATTCTCCAATCACGGCTCGTCTTCTCCATTCGGGGTTGCTACATCCCTCGCGTGGTACTTCCCTACTCCATACCATTATTTGGGTGTTCATCATCCATTCGGTGCAGCATCGGTTGAAGGGTTCCTCCCCTCCTCCACACCCTTTCGGCGCGTTTTCTATTTTTTGGCTCCTGTTTTGTGGGTTCTTTGAATATTGTTTGTAGTAGTTATTATGTTTAGGAAGTTTTTAGTTTGCAGGAGGAGTTCAAGGAGGGGTTTGTGTTTATTTCCTGTTTTGTGGCTCTTGCGTGTTGACTGGTATTCTGTCGACTTTTATTCACTGGTATTTCATGGTTTATATTTCATTCTAATTCTCATAATTAATCTAGTATTTTGGTATTCATGGTTTAATCTGTTTACTATTCTGTCATCTATTTACTATTATAGAATTATTATGTTTCTATTTACTATTATATAATTATTAATCTGTTTCTAAGTGTTTTGTGTAATAGACTTTGTATTTCAGAAATTTACAGAATTCAGAAGTTGGATATTTTAGTCATAAATTCCAAAATTTAGGATTTTCACTATGTAAAGAACCTTACTTATCTAATTTTTACCTTTTTATACCAACCATATTCATAGAATACCCTTGTATATGATTATGATCATTCTATAAAGGGTATGTTTATATTTTTCCTTTTTATTATATATTGTTAATCATGTTTTCTGTCTATTTATGTACATGTAAATTACATGGGATATGATTTTGAGTTATAAATGAGTATACCCATTTAATTATTCCATGGGACGAGATGAGGCCTCCACTTTGTATAATCCTTCCCCATTCCATGGGATGGGCTTAGGATCTGACTCTAGAAGTGCACCTAGGTGGGATGGCCTATAAGATTTCCCTACACCTAACCTAGACAAGATGTCTTATAATATTTCTATATCTATAGATTTACATCGATAATGATCCCCATTAAAGAATATAAACTTAGGTAAGTTCTAATATTCATTTTCCTAGTATAGAGAGTTACTTGATATAACTTGTATTTGTCTTTCAACTACAAATTTACAATTATTTTAAAATTATTTTGGTTATTTTCCTAAAAATGTTTTTTATTTAAACATGCTAATTAGTATACATGTTCACTCTTACACTTGGTTATTCACTTGTGATTTGAGGTATTTCATTGGTTCCCTATTGAGTATATAAATTCTTATACCCTTCATTAACACCTTACTGGGCATGAAACTTTATGCCTTATACTTCAAGTGCCTTTTTAACAATCGATATTTTGGGAATTGACTAGTCTTAGGTTGATTGAAAGCTATACCCTCTTAGAGATTGGATATTTGGAGGAGAATTCTTTTAAGTACCAACACAAATACAAAAATAGGATTTCATATTGGCATTTAGATGATAGTTATTTTATAATCGACATAAAAAATTAATGATAGTTATTTAGATAATCAATGTTAAATGCATTTTACCAATGGGTTTTAATGCTTCTTATCTACTCATTCCTCTTGCAAGAATGCCCAAGCTAAATTGTTCTATATCTACTGTGTGAAGGTTCAAATCCAGTTATTCTACACTAGTAATAATTATCAACAACATTGATTGGTTTAATTATTCTATATTAATTATAATGAATTTAATTTGTGGTGTAAAGTTTTATCGAGTTGTAATCACTCAACTCACACATGGTTGTGCCTCCATCAAAAGGTAGTGTATTGGTTATGCAAACCTAGGAAAAAATTAGTTCATAGGTTCTACTTTATCCCTAAAAAATGTAGGTGTTTGGGTTGTGCCTTCAAGTGTGAAAAACGTAAGTTGGTTTGTTTTGGTTGTTGGGTATGATAAAAGAAGATTATAAAGAGTTTTCAATCTCCTTCACCATGATGCGGCGTTATACTCCATGATTAAAAGTAAACAATGGAATGATGTCGCGTCCTTACACTATGGTATATGATATGGTTTATATTTTCCGTCATCTACCACTACTCAATGGGGTGCGGGGTAAGGCATAAAATAAAACTGAGAAAAATCACTAAACAACTCAACCACACTAGAAATTTCCAAGGATTTTAGTAGAATGGAAACAATGTAGATTACGGTATGATAAAAGTTAGAGTGGGGGACTATTGCAGTATATCGATACTCATAACATTGATAGCACTTCACCACCCATCCATACAATAATTGAAATGGACCACTGAGGTGATGTGGGGATCTTCATTTCTGTATTTGACCGAACAGTTCATAGATACGAGCAAGGGTGTTAACAACCAAGTTGATGGGTTATCCCTTTTCTAAGGTGACCACCATCATTAAAGTATAGATTAAGACACTAGTTATTATTCTCATCTTCTTACCATTTTAATTCTCAGCCAATTCTTCAATATTAATAATTGGTATATGATATGGTTTATATTTTCAAAATGACTCTAAATTTCAATAAATCTTTGTAGATTTAATACAAAACATCACAAATCGTTATGAATTAACCCAAAAACTTTTCGGAATTGATTATTATTATCTCTTAGATTTCATATAAACTCTTTTTACTATAATCAATCTTCATTCTTAGAACTTATATATGACTATTCATTAATTTTTATAATTTAAAACATTTATGAATTCCCTAATCCATAATTTTAATATATTTGTTATGATTTTTTTATTAACTTGTTATTGATGATTACATAATATCTTATGAAACAATACATATAATGTTAAGTCATTCTCTAGATTATTTATTTAAGGTATTTTTATATGCCTCAGAATGGATAGATACTGGATGTACAACATTGATCGGATCACTGATGAATTTCAGAAGGAGTTACAATATTTTTTGGACTTTTCATTCACTAATGATTCAGATGGCGGATTGATTCAATGCCCGTGTTTTGATTGTATTGGAATACCTTGGTTAACTCATGAGGAAGTGAGTTACCATATCACTAAAAGTGGTTTCCAGAAAAATTATCATGTGTGGTATCACAATGGAGAAAAAGCTCAAGTGTTGAATGACATCGATTCAGCGGAAAATATTTGTATGAAAAATATGATTTCTGATCGGTTTTCTTTTGTTTATGAAGCTAGATCCTCATGTAGACCAGTGTAAGAGTAAATGAATACTGGAACACAGTTCTCATCTATTAATCCAAATGATGACGTTGAGAGTGTTAGAAAGATGATGGAAGATGCAAATACCTCAGTATATCAAGAATGTGAAGAAATGAGTAAACTTGAGTTATTAATGCGATTATATCATGGGAAAACAATGTATGGATTTAGTAATACTTTGGTCAACTATCTCCTTACATTTATTAAGGATTTACTTCCTGATGATGCATGTATTCCAGAAAATGATTGCATGGCATCAAAGTTGGTTGGAAAATTTGGATTTTCATCTAGTAAGATTCATTCTTGTCTCAAAGACTGTTGTTTGTTCTGGAAGGAGAATGCAGACTTGAGTCAGTGCAAATAGTGTGTCACATCAAGGTGTAAGACTAATAAAGACAGATCTAAATCTTGCATACCACATAAAGTGATGTGGTACTTCCCTTTAATTCCCAAGCTTCAAAATTTTTTATGTCATAACAAATGGAAAACAATTTGAGATGGCATGTAGATGAAAGAAATAAAGATAATGATGAAATAGTGCATCCTACAGATGGGTTGGCTTGGAAGAAATTTGATAGGTTATATCCTGATTTTGCAGCCAACCCACGAAATGTTAGATTGGGATTATCCTATGATGGTTTCAACCCATTTCTCCAAATGCATACTACACACAGTACTTGGTCCGTTTTCATTCACATTTATAACTTTCCTTCATGGATGTGTATGAAGAAGCCATTCACTATCCTGAGTATATTGATATCTGGACCCAATGATCCTGGAAATGATAATGATATATAATTGTAGCCATTAATAGAGGAGTTAAATGAGATTTGGATTGTTGGTGCACAAGTGTATGATGCATTCAGAAAGGAGTACTTTATGTTTCGTGCATCTTTATTATGGATGATAAATAATTTCCCTACCTATGGAATAATGTATGGTTGGAGTACTAAAGGGAAATTATCCTGTCCTATTTGTATGAAAAATACACATTTCCAAAGATTAAAGTTTCGATGAACTTTCAGCTTCATAGGGCATCGACATTTTCCACCAATGGATTATCCATACAGGAAAAATCGGAGACAGTTCGATAATGCCATCGAGACAGATGAGACACCTCAATGAATGTCAGGGACTGATATTGTTAAAGAACTTTATGATTTGAATTATTTTCGTGGCAAAAGTCAATCAAATATCAGAAAGCGAAAGCATGCTAATTCGAATTCCAATAGCAATTGGAGAAAGAAAATCATATTCTTTGAGTTGACGTATCGGTCATCGAATTTATTATGTCATTGTTTGGATGTAATTAATATCAAGAAAAACATTTGTGAGATGTTACTTGCTACTATTTTAAATGTCAAAGGCAAAACAAAAGACGATTTGCGGTGTCGTCATGATTTGATGGATTGGGGTATAATAGCAAAACTTTATCCTAAGTTAATTGGTTAATATAAGTGGAAAGTCCCTGTTGCCTTTTATTCGATGAAAAATGTGGAGAAAAAACAATTTCTTTAGGTCTTGGAATGTTTAGGTTCCGGATGGTTATTCAAGTAATATTTCGAAAAGGGTGAATACACAAGATGTGAAACTCAAATCTCTTAAAACCCATGATTACCATGTCTTGTTACATGAGTTGATTCCCATTGCCATTCGCTATTTACTTTCACATAATTTTAGAGTTTCGGTGATTAAGTTATGTAAATTTTATCGAGATCTTTGTGACAAAATATGGAGCAGAATTGTTGTTCAGAAATCGCAGAGAGATGCACAGATTATTCTTTGTGACTTGGAGAAAATTTTCCCACCGTCTTTTTTCACATGTATGTTACATTTGACTGTGCATCTTCCCACGGAATTTGTCTTTGGTGGTCCTGTTTCGAGTCGATGGATGTATCCTACTGAAAGAATGATGTTTACATTGAAATCTTATGTGAGAAATAATGTCATCCTGAAGGATCTATTGTGAAATGCTATTTAGCACAAGAATGCATGGATTTCTATTCATCATACTTGGCTAACGTCACTACGAGGTCTAATCAACTAATGAGAACTAAAGATGAGCAATATGATCCCATTGAGCCTGAATTTCCTTCACTACCCCAAACAGGGGGGATATCTGGATCGTACTCATTGTGTACTTTAAGTAGGGAAGAGTGGGAAATGGAACATCACACAGTATATTTCAATTGTGGCGTGCTTGATGATTATATCAAGTAAGTAAACTAATAAATATGTATTTTTTTCATTGTGTGATTTCTTTATATCTTCTGACATTTTAATGCTTTCATATCTGTAGACAACATTTAGAAATTATAAAAAAGAGACATCGCTCTCTATTTATTAAGAGGAAGGAACTGTTTCACAACAAAGAATTTGCTGCCTGATTAAAGTCAAAGGTAATAGATTTCTTTTTCTTCTTCTCATAACATAATCACATGTCTCTGTTTAATATTCTATGTTGGTATCTTTTAGGTTTTAACTCTACCAATGATTGTATTATCAAATGAAATAAAATCATTGTCCTTTGGTCCAAATGATGTGGTACGTGATTGTAAGTAAATGGTTGTCAATGGATTTAAATTTGTTATAAATAGTTGTGCAAAAAAATGGAAACACAGAATGACGGTGTCACGATAAGCACCACAACAGATTGTTATGCGAGTGAATCGGACAAGCAGCCTCGATCAGAAAATATATCATATTACGGTGTTGTTGAAAGAATAATTTTATTAGATTACTATGCACATGGTCGTGTCACAATAATGAAATTAAAGTGGTTTGATTCAATGACACGACAAGGAATTCATATTGATAACTGTGGATTTAGAGTGATTGATATAAACCGCCAGTTTCGTACCAATGAACCTTATATTATTGCGTCACAAGCTAAACATGTGTTTTATGTAAGTGACCCGTTACAACCAAAATTTGGTGTTATTGTTGAGGTTATTAATAGACATATTTTTGACGAAGGCATGGATGACAATGATGTTGTGGATGAACTTGTCGTTATTTATTCAAATGTTTCATTTGATGATACAAATGATGTAATTGTTAGAACAGATTGTGAAACGGAAATTGTCACGGACCCCACATAGAGTTGACACATTTGTAAGTATTTACCTAATATTATCGCAATATTGTATGTGTTTTTTTAACTTCCATACATGATATCAAAATAACTAGTATATTTTATACCATTATCGAATATAAAACTATTAATAGCCTCACCAATTTATGTTTAACCACTTCTCTAGTAAATCTTGAACATAGAAAAGTATTGATATTTTATCAATATACATATCACACATGAAAATGTATCTCATTGTTTTATGATAAAATTGTATTATTTAACATTTTTCATTATTTACATTTATTTGAGAATATTATTTTAAATTTCCAGGTCAAAATGTCTGATTATGATGATACTAGAAGGAGTAGAAGAATACCGAGAAACAAACAACGTAGGTCTCCTCCTTGAAACAATGTAAGTACAAATTATGTTTAAATATTATGGTCTTTTATATTATTTATCTTGTTATCGTTCATTTTATTTTATCATCTATGTTATTTTAGGCTGCATCATCGAGAAGACACTTGGATTATGCCACTGAGGATGATATTGTGGCGGGGGGTACAGATTCTATAGGTCAGCCTACTACTACGCCGCTTGAGACAGCAGGAGGCCATCCTCCCATTATGCCACCTCCATATTATCCATACCCACCTTTTCTGTATCCCTTTTTGCACGCACCCACATCAGATGGTAGTTCTCAGACTCCCATCCCTCATTTTCCATTCCCACCATCCACTTTAGAGGGTACTGTGCCCCCATATATCCCACCGCCATATCCATATCCATATCCAGCCTCATGTGTACAGGGTTATCCATCGGGTTTTTTGCCTCCATCAGTACACTTTGCATCTACTATACATAGTACTCTTGTAGATATCTCACCTACCATGGAGGTTTCCCCCCCTCCAGACACAACACTTCAGGGGCCATCGGATCCCCCATCTACTGGTATTTGTTTAAACATTACTGTTACTAATTAATGATAAATTCATATATATTATTTTCTTTTATTTTTGGTTTCATGATTAGCTCCAGCCTCAACCAAATGACGAGGCCACACAAAAATGCGTGAGGTTTGGAATCGACACACGCAAATCATAGTTGATTACAATGAGGACAATGCTATAATTAATAAAAATGGCATAGAATGTAAAAGTTTTATGGGAACACTTGCTAGACACAGCAATATCATTCCGGTTTAACCGATAAGTTGGAAGGCAGTTGGAAAACAAATAAAGGAAAAAGCCTGGGCAGAGATTTGGGTAAGTAATGTTAATAAACTTTTATATATATATAAATTTATAATATTTTCTTAACAAATATTATGTCCATTGTAGCATTGATATAATTTTTCTGATGGAAAAAATGAAAAGGCTGCAAGGATAATAGATTTAGGTGAAATGTGGTGAGCCTAAAAGTATGATTTATATCTTGGTTGGAAAAAGAGAGTTGGTACAGAGCTTGAAGAAGTACCGGTGATTCAAGATTTCCTAATATCACAATATAAATAGATGATCAGCTATTGGAAGAGTCCAGCATTTAAGGTTTTTATTAAATTTGTATATATATTCATTTATTTATTTGAAAACGATTTTAAATTACTTGTTTTATTTATGTCAATGAATTTATATAATTATTTGTTTATAGGAGAAATAAAACAGAAATAAAACAACAAGAGTGCAATGAAACACATTTATACTTGCGGACACACTTCATTACCAGATCATGAGCAGACACAGGTAATTTAACATTTAAAATATTTAGCTTTGTTTAGTGTAATTTTTTTAACTTCCAATTTTGATTTATTTCTTTGTTTTTTCCAAAAAAAGGCATCAAATATTGAGGGTCGTGTTCCTCACTCAAATTTGTTTTGTACAAGCCGGAAAAATAAAGATGGTACTATGCCAAATACCGACACCGAGAAGGCGATTGTAAGTGTATTTCAATTTCATGAATTTTTACTGAATTTAATTCCTTATATTATTTTATCATTTTAATTTATGTCATATATAAATCAACAAAATGCTTTATAGGAATTGGTAGAAAAACAACCTGACAGTTTGGGCCCAAACGATCATCTACATCAGGTATTAGGAGATGACCATCAGGGTAGAGTGTGTTGTCGACCTAGGAAGAAGATTGTACCATCTCGATACTGGTATACTAACGTTTCTTCGAGTACTAGTTCTGGTTTTTTCACAGTGGAACAAATGAATGCCACAATCAAAGAAGCAAGTCAAAAATCAGAACAGGCGATAACTGCAAATATGATGAAATTTATGTATGCCCTTTCTTCTACACTTCCACTAGAATCAGCTGCAACGATTGATGCCTTTTTGATGTCGATGAATTCTACTAATGTAGATTCTTATGTCGGAGCCGGATTCAGACCTAGTGCTGGACCCGGGGCTGGTGCCGGTTCGGATGCAGATGCCGATGATGATGTTGGTGGTGTGAGAGGTGGTGACGGTGTTCCTGTAGGAGGTGTGGATGAGGGTTATCATGATTCTGATGATACTGATATTGAGACTCAATTTTGATGTAAATTTTATTTTTGGATTGGTAATGTATGAAGAGTTCCATGCATCTGATTACACTGATTTTTTTAACAATATCATTAATATTTACCATATCTTATTGGGAATGAGAATGACTACTAAACTATAGATCTACCTTAAGGTAACTATGTCTAGTATTAGATATATCCCTACCTCCATGACTTCTCAATCTATAAGTTTCTTTAACTACCTCAGTTAAAGCTATGTATTCAAATTCAGTAGTTGAAAGTGCAACAATAGATTACATATTTCAATTCTAGGAAATGAAACCTCCAAATTCATTAAACACATTAATAGTTAAGGATTTACAATTTTCAACATTAACAGTATAGATAGCATCAACCAAACCACATATAATTTAAGTAGTATCCACATTTGTACCACAAAATAATGAAATATTAGAAGTAAAAGAAAGATACCTCAAGATCCACTTAAGGGAATACCATTATAGCTTCCCTAGAGTGCCCATGAACCATCATAGAGTGCAGATAGAAACTGAAAAATTAGTTCTAGAGAAAATCATAGAATACGCTTTGCAACCAACAATGTAAGAATAAGGAATTCTAGACATAAATTCAACATCAACTTCAGAAGTAGGTGATTGATTCAAGGACAATTTAAAATGTTGTTCAAGCAATAAATTAACAGGACTGAGAGATTCCAACAATTACCTATTTATAAATTTTAAAATATAAGCATGCTAAGATAGATAAAGTAGTTTATGCATTTTATCCCTAATGATTTAAACACCTAGGATTTTCTTATCTACACCTAAGTAATTCATTTAAAACTTAATTTTCAATTGGGATTTAACAATAGAGATCATATTTATGTCTTTTAAAATTATGAGCATGTCATCAATATACAATAGTAGGTAAATGATATAGGTTTTAGTTGAGTTTAATTAAAAGAAGGCATTATAATGAATGCTAATGAACTTTTTACCTAGAAAAAATGAATCAAAATTGAAGCACCACTTCCATGAGGATTGTTTCAGGCCAGACCAAGATTTATTTAAATGGCATACTTTCTTTGGTTTGAACTCATCAGGATAATCATCAAGAGGTATCAAATAAATCTTTTCATTCAAATCACCAAGCTGGAAATCAGTTTTAACAACTAACTGCTCTATATAAAGATGATGAAATTGGATCCTCCAACACAAGAACTAGTCCTGGCTATCCCCCAAAAATCTAAGTGTATGTATTCAAGTGGGCTGACATCATTGAAATAAGACCTATTGAAACTCACCCTCTTGGATTTTCCCATCACACAATCTATAGAAAATGAAAGATTTATAGTTGTGATGTTACTCAATAGCCCTTGGTTGTTGTGTTCCTATAAGACTTTGGAGATGAAATTCCCTATCTTATATGCTATAGTATATTATTGTTAGTGCTTGTATTGTAAACACTGTCCAATTTCCATAAATGGGTCTTCCCATTCTAAACATATAACCCATTGTTTAGAGATCCTTTTATGATAATTATTGATCCTTTAGAGATCTTGAGATTTGGTCTAGAGGTAAATCCATTTTGATCTAGGACCGCTAAGGAGATTATGTTTCATTAAAGTATGGGGACCCACCATACATTAAGTAAGGTGATGATGGATTGATTATCTAACTCTATAATAATGGATTATATTCCCTCAACCATGAACCTATTATTTTTTCCTAAGAATACATATACTTCTCTCTTTTTGACCAGCTCTAAAAATGACTCTATATGTTGGAAAATATGAAAAGAACAACTAGAGTCTGGGACCCACTCTTGATTGAGTGTATAAATGGACACATTCAAGATTTAAACAAATGTCATAGCCTGAATCAACCAAAAAATACAGGTTAGTGGGCTGTTTGGATTCTAACTCACGCATGAGTTTCCTACGCTCGGGCTTAATGTGCCCGGGTTTACCATAGTGAAAACATATTACTTTTCTATCCATAGAGATTGTCCTAGATTTGGGTTATTTATTAATCTTATTTTTGTCCCTACTGAATTGTTTTTTCTTACCTTTAGTTTAAGGTCTCCCCCTTGTGAAAAACTCTTATCCTCACCTTTTATTTTTGTTCTAGAATGAAATTCCTTAGACAGATGGGCTGATTTGATATCTTCTAATGTTAAATAGACTCAACCATACATCATGGTCGTAACAAGTGTTCTATATCTATTTTCAAGAGTGATTAATATGATCATTTCTGGATCCTCATCATCTACATGAACATTAATATTGTCTAAATCTAACATGAATTTATTAACCTCATCTAAATGGTTTTTTATAGATATACTAGGATTCATTTTGAATATCAATATACAGTGTTTCTTGTAAAGTTTTCCTACAAATGAGGCAATCATGTATAATTTTTCATGTTTAAGTCAAACTCCCTCAGTGGTAGAATCTTAAGAAACTTCTATAAGGGCCTTATCAACAATGTAAAGTAATAGGCAGCAAGGTAGCATAACAAGTATACATGGGGGAAATTCTTGGTATTCATCAATGGTCTGGTCAGTTTCATTAATAGTCATAATGGGTTTCATAGGACCATATAGGAAATCAATGAAACCTTGTTGTATTTGCAAGGATCTCATTTAGGGGGGTGTGATGTGGCATGGGGAGGGGTGTGTACAGGTGGGGGGGCAGGTGGGGGCAGGGGGAGGGGGTGTGCAGGTGGGGGGGTAGGGGAGGGGGCATGGGGTGTGCAGGTGGGGGGAAAGGGGAAAGGAGAGGGGGTAGGGGGGTGTGCAGGTGGGGGGGAGGGGGGTGTGCTGGGGAAGGGGGAGGGGTGTGTGCAGGTGGGGGGGGCAGGGGGAGGGGGTGTGTATGTGGGGGGGCCGGGGAGGGGGCAGGGGGGTGTGCAGGTGGGGGGAAGGGGGAAGGGAGAGGGGGCAGGGGGGTGTGCAAGTGGGGGGGGGGGGGGTGTGCTGGGGCAGGGGGAGGGGTGTGTGAAGGTCGGGGGGGAAGGTGGGGGGGAAAGCGGAGGGGTTTGTAGGTGGGGGGGCAGGGGGGTGTGCAGGTGGGGGGGAAGGGGAGTGTGTTGGGGCAGGGGTGTGTGTGCAGGTGGGGGGGGCAGGGGGAGGAGGGTGTGCAGGTGGGGGCATGGGAGGGGGCAGGGGGTGTGCAGGTGGGGGCAGGGGGGCAGGGAGAGGGGGTAGGGGGGTGTGCAGGTTGGGGGGCAGGGGACAGGGAGAAATTCTCATTTTCTCCCTTATTTTTTTCTCCCAAATCAAATCTAAACAATTGTTTTTTCATTGATCTTAATTATCACAGTCCGGAGTGGCTAAACCACTAAGGGGAAGGGTTGAGTGTATGATTCTTATGATCTTATTGAATTTCTAAATGAGAACCATCTAACCCAAACTATAGTAATAATGTAAAATAAATTCAATGTATTAAATTATTTTATGAATCTTTTACCATATTATATTTATATGGTTTAACTTGGAATGATTAGAGTTGGGTTGGCTATTACTATTAACATTTTCCACTTCCTTCCATTACAACTAGGATTAAAGAATCATCGTTTTTAGATATATCAAAACTAAGGAATATTTAACTGTTATATAGATCTATTTTGGGTTTTCCATGACCAAATATTGTTTTAAAATCCACTTCGAAGCCTAATACCTTGGATTATTCCATGTTATGACCAATGTTATCCTTTTTACCTCAATCCCGAAATAGACTGTGATCCCTATTTCTTACTAAATGTTAAACAAAACTCAATAGCATCAATCATATCCCAAAACCAATACAAATTTTGAGGACTCCTAAAAAAAATTTAGAGTCCAATTTTCTATTCTACCAAACATTCTTCATGGGTTCGACCCCACACTATCAATTAACTACAAAATTATAGCATGTGTAGTTTGGGATAAAAGAATTATAATTTGACTACATCCCATGTAAAGTAAATAATAAATATGGGATCGTCAAATTTTTATGATGATTACAGGAAATATGTTTACTATCCTTATTCATAGGGACCTTTAGCACAAACCTAGGATAACCTCACCCACCCCATATTCTATTTTCAATCATTTCTTTTTATTTTGGAAGCCACTATGTCATTATTTTTAAAGCCTAGTTCATGTTTCATGACCCTCTAACATATTCAAATAGTCATGACACCCATTAAATGCTTACCTTCATGCCTAAAATTGCATGGTACATTTCCAATTTCTTCCATTTATGTACGGAATACCACAACAAACTAGACAGTCCCAACCGGCCTAACATTTGATATGTTACAACAATACATCAAGGAGATCATCCTAATATGTAGGGGGGGCTACTGTCCAGGGGGGGTTCAGCAGGGGGGTTGCTGTCCAGCAGGGGGGTCTGTCTGGGGGGGGCGGTGCTGTCTAGGGGGGTCCAGCAGGGGGTGGGGGGGGGGGGGGCTGCTGTCCAGGGGGGTCTAACAGGGGGGGCTGCTGTATAGCAGAGGGGCTGTCTAGGGGTGTCCAGCGGGGGGGGTGCTTCTGTCCAGGGGGGCTTCTGTTTAGGGGGGCTGTCCAGGGGGGTCCAGCAGGGGGTGGGGGCTACTATCCAGGGGTGTCTAGAAGGGGGGGAAGATTCTGTCAAGGGGGGGGGGGCTTCTGTAAATAATCCTTTTAGTGTTATTTCATAATTTTATTTTCATTTATTGAGTCCACTTTTGTCTTTTCTTAATCTGTTCTGTTAGAAGGTTCTTGTTCAATTGAATATTATTTTATAATGATTTGTTTCACATACAGGGATCTCTCATACAACTCAATGACGGGGAACTTACCTCATAGTTTCGGGTCGATTTCAATCCTTGGTAGACTATAAGAAACTGAGACTTTAGGTAAGATAATGATCATTTTTAATGTATTTATGGCTTTATTCAGGTATTTATAGATCAATAAATTCATTGGTCTAATTGATTCCCTTGCTGGTGTTCCCCTTGAGGATTTGTAAGTTGATGGTATGTTTAAAAAACACTTACTTAAATTGAAATCTTTCTAGTTTACATAGTTTTTGTTACCATGTAATTAATCTGATTTCACTGCATTAGTTTGTATGAATTCTGAGCATCCTTAGTGCAAAGTCTTTAATCTTTTATTGCTTTTACTGATGCTATCAGTAATGTTTCAAACAACCAATTTATTGGAGCTTATTTGTGTATCGTTGTGACATTGTTAGCACATGGTGGACCACCCTTGTTATCTGTATATAGATTGTTACTATTTTATTTATTTTAATTTATATTCATTAACCCAACATTTTATGGGATATATTGAAGTAATTAATATTAGTGATCAACTTGATTTTATGTTCATTTCCCACACATGTATACAAATTGTTACTATTTTATTTATTTTACAGGTCTAGTGTTTTTTTACTTTATATTCACCTCCATTGGGGGGTGCTGGTGCAGGGTGGGGGGGTCTAGGGGGAGGGGGGTGTACAGTGAGGAGGGGGCAGGGGGTGGGGTGCAAGGTGCAGGGGGTGGGGCAGGGCAGGTGTGTATGAGCAGGGAGTTCAGAAATCTAGTTCATGTAAGATGCGGGATGAACGAATGGGCTTTGAAACTCAGGTAAAAGGATATCCCAAAGCAGATGATTTTTTTGTTTGCTGAATTAGACATCAAGCGCTTCCAACGGAGGAGAATATTTAGAATTAGGGGGTGGATCTGGCCTATGGATGTCACTGTTTTACAAAGGCCACACTATGAATATTCTTGGAATATATTTTTCCAGAGTGACTGGTTGAGGGGGATCTAGAGGTTTATGGGACAATTTCTGAATATCAACAGCAGCGGGAACTCCATGTAGAAGATTATTGAGGCCTTGTTCCAAGGGGAGAGCCAGGGGTGGAGGTTATGATTCATTTATGTTTTTTCATGGATGTGTGTGGGACTATTTGGGATGGTAGGAATAATATAAGAGAAGGAAAGAGGAATTCCTCAATCTATTTTTAGGTTCAAGTGAAAATGATTGGGGTAGAGTTGGGAGTGATTATCAAGGGAGAAATTCTTTCTACTACCCTGATATGATTTCATCCATGGATTTGTATGAATAGTGATTCTTTCCGAGGTATTCAAGGAAAGGCAGCTTCAATGGAAGCCTCCTACTATGGGATTATAATTGAATGTGGATGGATCATGTATTTTAGGGGAGATAAGGGGAAGCGGGTTGGTTCAAAACAATAGGGGCTTAACATTAAAATTGAACGTGGATGGATCGTGTATTGCGGGGGAGACGAGGGGAGGCGGGTTGGTTCATAACAATAGGGGCTTGGTGATTCTATGTTTCAATTCCTTTTACTGAATGGGTACCTCCATTGAGGAAGAGGTCAGTGCGATGAATACATGCCTTATGTTGTGTAATATTTTCATTGAGGAGATTTATGAAGTAGAATCTGACTCAATTATGTTGGTTCGGCTATCTCCGAAGAAGGTGGTGGTTCCATGGGATTTGGATTACCTTTTATGGGGGGTTCTAGTGCAGGGTGGGATGGTCTAGGGGGAAGGGGGGTTTGTAGTGAGGAGGGGGCAGAGGGGTGGGCTGCAAGGTGCAGGGGGTGGGGCATGGGAGGTGTGCAGGAGCAGGGGGTGGGGGTGCTGGGGGTGCTGGTGCAGTCCTCCCAACAGCCAGAACGGTTCACCGTGCATGCTTTTTTCTTATACAGGCTAAAGCCCTATAGCCACGGTTTTAAACTGTGACTATAGGTCTTTAGCCATGGTTCGGGTGGCCTTTATTGGCATCTATAGGGCTGAACCTATAGCCATGGTTGCAACTGTGACTATTGAACTATAGCCACGGTTTCAAACCTTGGCTATAGGGTCAGCCCTATAGCCACACCAATACCAACCACGGTTCATGAAACCGTGGCTATAAACTATAGCCATGGTTTTGGGGCCTATATCCATGGTTTAGAACTATGGTTATAGCCTAAATTTCCAGTAGTGATAGTATATTGAAATATCTATGTATTGGTCCATTTTGGTTTTCTATAAGAATATGGTACCGGTAACCATGAAAAGTGATTCAAATATTTTGGAAAGCAGATGATATGCGCATAATGAAGGGATAAGGAGAAAATATATTGTTTGATAATATTCATGAGCTCATGATTGATATAAGGACTAAGTGATATCTTGGTTTGAGTATATATAATTTTTGGGATTTTGGTATGTGGAAAGTGTTAAATTTTGATAGCACTCATGTTTTCACTAAGGTTATATGGTAATTCATCTTTCAAAAGAATACATGATTATGGTATTCACATGTTTGGAATATGACCAACAAGATATATCTTATGATATATGGGGGATAAATGATGGAATTCACGTTCTTGTTATGTGACATTTCAAGTAATCATTTTATTTATACTATGAGATAGGACATATGTCTTTTGGATAAGCCTAAAGGTTGGAATGCATCAAGATGGACATCGGATAGTATTGTTTATGACTAGAAATTTTTGATATTATTTCTGGAATGTTGTAATAGTATAGTTTTAGAAAAAGGAAAACCCATAAGATGGGAGACAACCCATCGCGTCGGACAAGGTTGCGAGAATCGAACCCACAACCAAAGTGCGACATGCCTATATCGCCTACCACTAGCCTACAGGTAGTCCCTGGTTAGTAGAAACTAGTTTTATTTTATTAAGAAGGATGATAGATGAAGTATAAGTCCATTTTGGAACCATATCCGATTAATCTCACAATATATGGACTTATGTAAACTTATGTTTAAGACAGATGGAATGACCTATCATTCTGTCACGTGATCTTCTAAAACTTCGCGAAAGACAAATTCAACTTCATTTATTTAAGAGATGAAGTGGAAATTGTTCAAGGCGCGATCAACGTTGAGATTGTACCAAAATCAAGTATGTATTTATTTTAATTCAAGAATTCTTCGACATTTGGGAAATGATCAAGAAAACCAAAAAATGTTGTTCTAGTGCTCTCATATCTGATGAATTAGATGACACCTTAGATCATCGCAAATTTATGGCTTTGTGACTGTTGGATTTTTCATAGCCCTGTTCTCTACCACTCTCCATCGGAACATGACGGTTAGAATTCTCTTCCATATCCATATTTTCACCTATGATCTCCTATGTGGGAACCCAAGTGATGAGTTACATTGGGTATCCATTTTGTTTCTAACGTTCATTTTTAAAAGTAAGTTTTAGTATTCCTTTTTATGATGTGGGTTTCTATGAAATAAACTCTCAAGTAATAAACCATTTATAACCCCCAACGAATTTTGAGGGCGAAATTCATTTTAAGGGGGGTAGAATGTAACACCCCGAGATTTTAGGATATATATTATTTATTTTTCATATCTTATGTTGTACGCTACACCAAGATTACCTTGTACTATACGCAACACCGTATTAGCTTGCAGTATACGCAACACTATTCTTGGCTAGTGTTACACACAATTTCATGTTCGTTTTGTGGGAATTATTCTACGCAACATTAAGTATAGATTTTTTTTAATGTATAAATGAAATAATTTTTGATTATGTTATACGCAACACCAAAGGGAGCTTCCACTACACGCAGCCCTGACTTGGCTTGCATCACATGCAATCACGACCTTCCTCGATAGCGTGTGTAGTACGTAATATTGGGATTCGCTAAACAACGATATATTGTTATAATATTATTATGAACTAGTCGTTATGAATAGTATTAACTACATTTTGAATTTTATGACATTATTATTCATCTTACACATTTTCAAGAACATGGTATGAGAACAAAATAAAATTTTTGGGTAAAATAAGTATTTTTCAAAAAATGTAGTTTTGCCGCCTTTTGATGGCACACCCAATTTAAATCTAGTTTTTGACATGTTTATAACTTAAAATTGACAATATAAAATTTTCTTTGGATAAATTTTTTATATTTTTCTGATAAGTTTCTTATTTTGATGAATATTAAAAATACGCTAAATTTTAATTAAAAATAATTTTTTCATCGAGATAATTTATATGGTTAAATTATAATATTAAATGGTTTTAAATTATAAATAGAATATATTTTTACCATTTAATATAATTCATGTAATTAATATTAATTTTATATTGAATTCATAGGTAAAAACATTTCAATATTTGACAACTGTAGGTCACTATAGCAGTGGCAGGGTACTATAGCGGCGGTGGGTTCTGTAGCAGTGCTGGTACTGTAGCAGTACTATTCACAGAATGGGCTTTGGGCCAAAAATTTGGGCCTACGGGGCATGTAATGGGATAAATGCCCACTGGGACTTTGGGTTATGTAATGGGTCTCCCTATACTCAGTTAAAAGAGGTCTTTGATTTGATTTAATAATAAATGAGGCTTCGACCCCAACCTTTTAAAAAAACTTTTAAAACCCATTTTCATAATAACAGAATTAATTTTAAATTAATTAATACAACTTCTGTGTTTTGAATTTTGAAAAATGGATTCCATATTTGGATTAAGTGGGTCTAAATTATGTTAATAGGTTACTTTAATTTTTTTGATATTATGAATAGTAACTACGGTAATTTTTATTTACTACAGTTAAAGGTAAATCGGGTAATTAAGGGTAAACATAAGATTGTATAATTACCCCAACACTTTCCAAAATTATATTGGATTAATAAAAGTTGACCCGTATCACCTCAGGGTCGGAATATATTCATTTCATGGACCTTTGACCATGAAAATGATGTAATTATTATTAAAACTAAAGAAAGTGAAAACATGTCACTCTCTTAAATCTTATAAGTATAATAATTTTAATTTAGTGATAAACTTCATGAAACTTCAAACATGAATATTCTACAGAAATATAATAAAATTATATACATCATGTGATTTTATTTAGAATTTTTTGGGATTAAATAATTATCATTAAAGGTGACACAATAGTAATGTTGAAATTATTTTATTGATTGAAATATCAAATAAATGATTTTAAAATTATTAAAATAAATATTATATGAACTATTTAATGTTCTCCATCAATTTTCTAGATAAATATGACATGTTATGAATCTATTAAAGCTTTTATTTCGAACATATATTCTGTGTGGATTTTATTTAAATTCAAATAAATGAATAGTGTCAAAATTGACACTATTGTTATTTTATAAAAATAACATAATATAAAATTGTCTAAAAATCAAAAAAATATTTAAAAATTATAAATTAAAATTTATATAGTCTAAAATGGTATAAATTATCCAATTATGGACAATTCAAAATACATAAGTAATTATTCATAGCAATTTAATATTTAGAATCGTATTACCACAAATAAAATTAAATCGATTAAATAAATATAAATCAAGTTGATAAGGTTTAAAATAAATTTACAACAAGTCTAAATTTTATTGGATGATGATATTACAACCCTATATCATCTAATCTTCTAATATGAGTCATTTTTGGAGTTTTTTATGTGGGTTTTTATTTATTATAAATTAATATTTTTGAGATTTCCAAAGGTGCCCCTCTCCTCCCTTATAAAAGGGAACCTCCACCCTCTCCTCTTACACAACTTTAAGCCTTCAAGCTCAGTCAACCCCTGACCATTTCCCTTCTCAACTTCCCTAAAAACATTATAGAGGTTATGGTATCCTCAAAAGTCCAAAACTAGTTCCTTAAGAGGAATTTTACAAGAGGTGCGTCGAAGAAGAGGAGGTTCAGATACGTACGAAGCATATCAGACCTAAGGTAAGGGATAATTTTGCAAGTCTCATTTTTATCCCAGATTTCTTATACGCAAGTATTTACTGGGGTTATATTTTTCATCCATGTCCATAAAAATGTTTCTCATAAAGTGTTTAATATTCTTCAATGTATGTTTAAATTCATATTTACCCCTCTTTGACTTTTACATTGTGTTATGGAAAGAATCTTTCTTTTCTTTACCATATGAGGAACTTTTTGACTTTTTCGGAAAAAGTATGAGAAGAATGTTTTTTTAACTTATACGGCATGAATGGATTTTTACAGTTTCATAACACCTTATTTTCATGAAGCTTACTCTACAAGATTTATTGACTATTTTTAACAAAATCTTTTTCTTTTAAAATTGCATGGCATTTTGTGAAAAGAAAATGATTTTGAAAATGAAAGGATATTTTCCTCAAGAATTCATTTCATGTGTTTTATCAAAACCATTTTCCATCTAAAATGAAATTATTTCATATGTGTATGTTTCAAGTATAATGTCTCTATGATTTACATGGTTTCACTTTTCTTATGATGAAATGATATCCATTTGTTTTATATGGATTATGTTATGATGGGATGATGTTTATGAAACCCATTTTATTCTTTGGGTTATGATGAATGGTTTATGTTTATGTTGTGGCACACGTAAGAATGATTTCATTATGATATGGGTGGGACCTATATCTCCCTCCAATGCACTGGGTAAAGATTTATATCTCATGAGATAGACATGGCTGGAACGGTTAGTTAATCTGGTTCAGTGATACAGGACTGGAATGAGGAGTGAACTCGATTCAGAAAGGGACTTTGTCCACTAATATGGTCTTGGCATCAATGCCTTGGCTACTATGGAAATCCTATCATGTTCTTAATGGTTTTCCACAATTACATGTTTTATTCCCATGGTATTTTATCATGATTGATGTTCCATTATGATATATGCCTTACGTATTTCCAAGATTTATGTCTTTGCTCATGATTTTGATGTTTAGATTTTATGTTCAAGTTTTTTCATTCAAATTTTTATGGATTGTTTTATGTTCTCTATGTTTACCCTTACTGAGCATTTGATCTCACCCTTTTTATGTTTTCTTTTCCCCAGGATATAAGGAAAGGTTTTAGGTAAGAAAACAAAAGGGGAAGATCTTTATGGGATATGTTGAAGATCTTTCACCATGATTAGAAGATTATGTTCCAAGTTTCCAAAGACACTAAACTATTACGGTCCTTTGGTGCTTGTTTTTGTTATGTATTAAGTATTATGAAAAATTATTGTAATGTCCATGTACATCAAGCTATGGGTCTCTACAAAGAATCTTTCTTTAGTTTATAAATAGATCATTGAAACTTGAAAACCCTAGAATTGTTATTTGGAACTTCAAAACCCTCAAGATGTATCATATATATTGCCTCATCAAAATTAACATTAAAGCATGAAGTTTTGAAATCCATCTGTTATATCTCATAATTATAATGATATATTATGGTTAGAAAGATCTGAATGGATTTTATCATTGCAATAGGAGAAAAACTCTCTTCATAGTCAAAACCATGAACTTGTTTATAACTATTTTCACCAAGAATTATTTATAAGTAGATGCTCTACCATCCATATCAGTTTTTTGGAAAATAAACTTGAACCCTATGGTTCTTACCCATTTAGGTGCATCTATGTTGTTACAAACATGGTTAGTGTCCATGGAGTCCATCTCCAATTCCATGGTTTTTAAATATTTCTTATAAATAGAACTCTTAGTTTCCTCTTGATATGAAGTGGGTTTATCTTCTATGAACATTAATTTATCACGATTATCCCTAATAAATATATTTCTCTTTAGTTCTTGATGAATCCTACCTAACCTTTAATTTTGTTGTGTAACTTGAGTTGTTTTTTCTTCTATAACTTCTTACAGAACAAGCTCATTATCTATCTTAGGAACACTACATATTTTTGTGGTCTTGAACTTCTCCAAGTTCAAATTTCCTCCCACTAAATCCTCAACATATATGTTTATTCATAAATAAAATATCATGTCAGGATACTAACAATTTTTGTTCAATTGGTTGGTAAAAATAATATCCCTTTATTTCCTTGAGATAACCAATAAATAATTAATTGTAAAACTTATATTCAAGTTTATCAAAATTCAAATTTCATATTTTAGCTTCACACCCCAAAAATTTTACATAAGATAAACTAGGACATTTCATATTCCATATCGCATATGGTTTTTTATGACTAATTTAGGTGGAATAAAATTTAGTGGGAATGAAATAGTTTCCAAATAATAATCCCAAAATTAAATAGGATGGTCACATAAACTCATCATTAATCGAACCATTTATTACAAGGTGTGATTAATCGTTTTAGAAACACTATTACATTATGTTGTTCTAGAATGAGTGTGTTGTGAAACATTTGTACATCCTCTCATATGTGTTATGAATTCTTGGATCAAGTATTCATTACCTCGATCCGATCAGAGTACATTAATACTTTTTCCCAGTTTATTTTTCTACTTCATTCTAAAACTATTTGACCTTTTCAAATATTTCATACTTGTGTTTCATCATAAACACATACCCATGCCAATAAAAGTCATTGGTAAAAGTAATGAAGTACCAAAATCCACCATTTTATTAAGTACTCATTAGTCCATAAACATCACTATGTATGAGATCCAATAGTATACTATCCCTCTAACATTTTCTATAAAAAAGTGACTTTTTCATTTTACCCAATAAACGAGATTCACATGTATAAAATAATTCATAATCTAATGAGTCCAACAATACATATCTATAGAGTCTTTAAACTTGTTTCTCATTTATATGTTTAAGATAATAATGCCAAAGGTAGGTGGGGTTATAATAAACCATGAATTTCTTATTATGAATGTTATAGAACTATTATCCATATCTAGAATATATAAACTATTCATTTTATTCTCAATTCCATAAAAAATTTTATTCATATATATAGAATAACTCTCATTATTAACAATGAATGAAAATATCATCCTATACAAACAATATGCAAAAATCAAATTCCATTTTTTTGGTGGGAATATAATAACATTTTTTTCAATTCCAGGTTCAATCCTCTTGGTAAAATTAGACCATAAGCCCCAACCTCTAATGTAACAACTTTTTATATATTACTAAAATGAATATATTCTTCACCCTTCATCAATTCCATCATGTCTTTGAGTCTGTGTTTTTCAACAAAAATGTGTGGAACACACTCGATATCTGATACCCATGAGTTATAGCTAGAGAAATTTATTTCAAAAACATTAAAAATTGGTTACTCTAAATGTTTATCCTTGATAAAACTTCTAATTCCTTGATACCAATCATTAAACATTTTATATGTAATACCTATTAATGATCTCAATATTATTAATGTTAAGTTTTCCATTATCTAAAAAAAATACATATCATGAGTTGAGTATCAGGTATTAAATCTTTTCATTAAGGTCATTAAATGAATGTACTCCAACTAAAATGATAACCCTGTATATCATATCCATTTAGTGATCCAAGATCAATATTTATCTAAGCAATGATCTTGAAAGGGTGTTCATATCACTACTTAGTTATATGTATATGGAATCATCCCTATAAGAACAGTTGTGACTATTGGATATTTCAGCAGATAAAAACTTATCCAAATCCATTATATGGAATCACTCAACTCTATTCCACTCGTAACATGATCTCTATACATTATAAGATATTGAAACCCAAATAAAACACCAGAAACTAGCTAACTAAGGACAATACAAGGGAATCAATTTATAGCATGAAACTACTTAACAAGACAATATAGAGTCACTTATTATTTTCTTTCCTTACATAATATAATCCAAGGGAACCTGACTATAGAACAATATACATGAACATAAGAATTTACAAGGTTCACTACTCAAAAATAGTAGCTAGTTCGTGGCATGGTTTGGAGATAATCTAATACACTAAAATTGGATAAAAACAATACTTTATTTATAGTTAAATAATTAATGAAATATCCTTACACTTTCATTTAACTATAACAAAAAAATAGTGCATGTGATCTCTACACAAATATATTATACAACAATTATTTTTATAATAACTGATAGAATCCTTCACCAATAAAATTTAGTATGTTTTTGATGTACTTCTTGAACATCTTCACTCTTACACCTCTTGCAAGAAATTCTTCTTCACTTTCCTTCCCAGAAGAAAACAAGATCTTCCTCCTTATACTTTTTTTTATAAAATATACATCCATTCACTATTAATCCAGATTCTCCATCTAGTCATCCATCTGATTCCTTCTAAAAACCAATACTAGTTTTCTTATTCTATGTCTATCCATTCACCTATGCACATAGTCTATCTGATCACCTGATATGAAAATTTTATTCAGTGTCTTATGTCTAGTGCCTTCTATCCCAACTCCTCTATCAGATGTCAACTTCTTCTTCAACCAAGATATTTCTTAGATGGAAAACTTCTCTAATTAAGCTTTGAATTTCATATTTTCATCCAATATCGTTATTTAAAACTATTTTATATCACTTAATCTTTTAAACACATGAACTGTTCACCTTTGGAGTGTATGACCACCCCTTTATATAGTTGAACTTGAATGAGAAAATAAGGGAACTCTAAATTATTTTTTCCATCAATCAAAACATAGAATTCAAAAATCATGGTCAAAATAATTTTCTTGGATGATTATCGAGGCTTCTAAAGTATTCTTAGAGATTTTCACAAACTCAAGAAACCAAAAACATAAAAAAATATATTTCAAACTCAGCGAGAATCATGAATCTTCCCTACATTCTATTTATAACATTGAAATATTAACTTTACATTATAACATTTTATTTCTTTAAAAAAGTTTGTTAAAGAACTTAAAACGGGTAAAACATTATACTAAACATTTGTCCACTCAAACTTTGTAACAACACTTTTGTCTAATGAGACTCCATCTGATCATTCATGTACAAACTTTGTAGGAACTTCTTGAAATACATTATCATAAACTTCCAATGTCAAATGAATTTCATCAAAATTATTTGTCTATTGCCTTCATATTCCAACCTCTACCTAATGATATTCATATAGAAACATCTATCTGATGCTTCCAAACAAAATCATTTTCTCAATGACTTGGTGAACATTATCCAATCATCCTATATAAATTCCATCTTCAAAATTTCATACATGTCTATCTGATATACATATTATAAAAATTTCATCAAATAAACTCAATTTGATGATAGCGTGAGAGATTATCACAAGTTATTCATTTAATTGGAATTTATCCAATTATACTACATCTGAATATAATTAATTTCATTTGGACTTAGTATGATATGGATTTCCTCCAATTACATTATGTATAATATTTCCTTAATACATATATAAAATACCCCCATCTAGAAAACCTCACAAACATTGATCAAAAACCTTTTATTGGATAAACCTATTTCAGATATCTTCTAACTAGTGAAAATTATTAGAACGTTGTAGAATTTATTTTTTACATCCAAAATAATTTCTCCCCCTTTTTAGAAATGCTTGGATCATTAGATATTTCAAAACTCATGATGTTGGAAACATTAACAACAAAAAATAATCACCATATTTTTCACCTCGTTGAAAACTTTTCTGATGAACTTTTTATGAAATATAATAATATTCAACACAAATACTCAATATGAACATATTAGTTTTTAATTTTATATCTAATGGAATTCATACATAAAACTAAATTAGTTATTATCCATTCATTCTCTATTTGTTAGACTTATTAAGAGAGGTAGGTGTTTTATGTTAAGAAAAAAACAAACATGGTGCATGATTTATTCAGCTAAACCAACATCCTCAAAACATCATTTGACTACATTGAAACATATCCAAACTTCTTGATTCCAAAAATCTCCCCATTTGTATTTTTTTCAACCAATGAACATAAATCAACAAACTGTGTAACTCCAGAAATGGATTACTTATTCAAAAATTCTAATCCCAAGTGAGTAAACTCACTATAAGAGATAATGATCACTGAACAATAATAACACATTTTTCGCGAGAGATGACTTAAGAAACCTTTTTATACACCTCATAAGAAACTTACTTTTCCACTTGGAAATTTCATTACAAAAATATATTTATCCGACAAGAACATATTTTCCTACAACCACTTCAAAAAACTGTTAGAATGGTTAACACATGCCAAAATCATAGCTTACCCCTTTTTATAACTCCCCCAAAATACACGCATTCCCTTGAATGGTAAAACACATACCAATGGATATATTTATGATACAAAATTTTCTCCCCATTTAAAACACTATCCAAAGAAATGATATATAGGGTATAGATATTTCATTCCTTATCATTGAATATAGGTATGTTGAACACCCATTATCAACTGCAACTTATGATATGTTTCCTTCAATATTAATTTTTTCAAGATATCTGAAAATATATCTATTATAGAAACAAAACATAGAATTAGTTCATTATTATCCACATTATCTTTGATAAAGTGATATTTTATATCAATGTTATTGGAATGAGAATATTGCACTAAATTTTTAGTGAGATTTATATCACAATTATTATCACATCTTATGATAATGGGAAACTTCACCTCAATAAACAAGTATTCCAAATATGTCTTCGTCTATATAATTTTTGCTTCATCTTGAGTGGATGAAACATAACCATATTATTCTATATTGATATCCACTAAAAAAATTTATTTTTATTCTAGATAACATATCTTTCTCCCAAGAAAAACACTCCACCATATGTGGATTTTCTATCATCTACACTTCTTTCCCAATCTTTATATATGTAACTAAATAGATAAATCATTCCCATTTTATAAAATTTCATCCCAAAATTAGTTTTTCATTTAAAAATATAAGAATTAATTTTATATACATGAGATGAGATTCCTCTGAAGTACTTTGATACCTGGCATAAATTGTAACAAGATACACTATATCTGGATTTAAAGAGATTAGATATAATAAGCTTTAAACTGACTTTCTAAATTCTTTTGGATCTACCTTGTTTCCTTCCCTATAATTTTCCAACTTTATTCCCACTAAAATATGTGTGAAAATGGTTTTTAATTTTCCATGATAAGCTTCGTTAAAATTTCCTTAGAATTCTTCTCTTGAGATATGAAAATATATTTTTTTATTTTTTGATATCTATATGCCGAGAAAGTATTTCAATTCAAATAGAATTGACATTTCAAACAACTTATTCATTTCTGCATCAAGATTATTATATGCCTCTTAATAATTTATTGTGAATATGATTTCATCGACAATAAGTAATCACAATGAGTTAAACCTCTTAATTTTCATTTATATAGAGGTTATTATCAAATATTTCATTCTTGAAGATCAACTTATTTAATTAGGTTCCCAATTTGGAATACAAAGATCTCAAAGATTTATTCAACCCATAAAAATATTTATTTAACTTACACACAAAACTTTCATCTTTCTCAAGAACTAATCCACATAGTTGTTCAATATAAACTTCTTCATCTAACTCTCTTTTAAGAAAAGATGAACTAATATCTATCTAAAATATTTTATACCTTTGATGTATAGTGATGGAATGAATTATTTGAATAGTTTATAATCTTACTACATGAGAAAAGGTCCCATCGAAGTCAATGTCTTAAATTTAAGAGTAACCTTATAGGACAGTCTTGCCTTATTACTATTCACTTCACCTTTTTTATTCAACATGTTTCGAAACACCCTCTTTGAACCAACCACATCCTTACTAATTAGTTTGGGTATAATTTCTAAATTATCATTCTTATTAATATTATACATCTCTTCATCTATAGAATCAATTAACTCTTGATTATCCCATGCTTTAGAAAAATCTTTTGGTGCAACTTGTGAATATAAGGAACTATGTGATAATAACCTTGATGTAATTAAGGTTTGAACCTATTGATGTTGATATCTGATGATGTTATGAGCATAAAATTGAATCCCCATAATAGGATTAGTTGTTTTTAATTTTTCATCATCAATTGAAATGGATGAGTGTGGATATTAATCTTGAGAAGATTTAACATTGTTACTATCCTTAAGAATTTTTTCGCATTTTTCAACTCCAACCACCTCATCTTCCTTTTCATCCATATTTGAAACTCTCTATGAAACTTTCATATTATCCTGTTCATGAAAATTTACATCTGTAGGGTCAAAAATATTTCATGTGTTAGGCCCAAGTTGAGTTTTGATTGTATTTGTTCTCAATATGTGATATATGGTTGAATTTGAGAAATGTTGGAGTTTTGTTTTTCTATCATATCCCATTGGACTAACTAATAATTTGTACCATACATGGTAAATCGGATGCACAACATAAAAGGAAAAACAAAAAAACATACATAGGACATCAGTATGAGGAATCAGACCAAGACCATCGACATGAGTTAATGGATCTAAGCCATAGAATTAAGGCTTGGTTGGAATGAAAAATGTTTCTAAAAGGATGGGAATTCAGAGAACATTCCAATATAAATCTGAAAATTCTTTTCTGTATGATTAGTTCTCAATATCATAAGTAATATGATATTCTTATTATCCAAGCTATGTAAAAGAAATATAGAGAAGATATGATTGGTAGTAGACTAAAAAGATGATATATCTTATTTAGTTTTTGTTAGAAAGATATATATTCTCTATAAAGGGAGGATGAGAAGTTCTGAAAATAACTCGTTGGTATAATTAATCTAAAATAAGGAAGCCACTGGAGATACCAGTTCATTAGATATGATATTCTAGCAATCCATAAGAGGGGATTCTGGCACCATTCATTGTATATTTTTTGAATCCTTTTGGTATTTTATGTAGAGTCTTATCATAGGAATAATACTTAAAGAAGTTTCATTTTCTTGGAAACAATAATTTTTCAAAAGGATTTAGAGATCAATCAATCAGATTATGATCAACAATGTAGTCAACCATTTTCATCAGGTTTAATTGTATTACAATTGGGTCAAGAACAATAGTGTTGTTTGTTTTCCAAGTGGGTTAAGAGTCATCAAATAATACTTGACACTGATCCAAAGGAGTGAAGTAGAGACCAATCTATCAGACACATTTTGACACTGATAAAGTCATTATATATCATATCATCGGTCTGAGGAATAGAAGGTAAGGTTATTGTTTTCAAGATTTCTTATCAATGTGGATAAGAGTATATTTATAATTTGAAACTATGTTTATGATAAAATAAAATCTATAATGTTTTGAAAAAATGATCTCAATGTTTTAACTAGTATTTTTTAGTTGGTATGGAGCATTTTTATGAAATTAATTTTAGTTTTACAAGTGGTCATCATAATAAAGAATCTGACTAAAGAATCATAGTAAATAAAATTTTATAAAATTAAAGAAGTATAAAGTTTTGATAAGATTAAAGAAGATTCGAGAAGCTACCAAAAGTATTTAGAAGAGTTTAATAAGTCAATGATGAAGATTTAAATGAATTTAAAAATAAGGAATTGTGAATTTCGTTGAGTGGGAAGAGGAATTAGTGTTCCCTCCATTTACTTTCCAGGATTCCTATAAAATGAGATCATAATAAATTAATTGTTTAAAAAGAAAAACTTGAACTATTCACATGCACTGCGAGATGACACCCTGATACTTTTTTTAATTTATTGTAATTATAACTATAAATTTGTTCTCAATTGAGTCTGAGGAAGATATAATGGAACTATATTCATCAGAGTGAGTCCACTAAGTAAATATCATCAGAGAAACTTCTATAAGAGTGAGCCCCATTGGACTAAGTTCAATCAAATACAGAAATTGTGACTTTCTAATTATGTTTTTAATAAATTGATGCAGGAAGAGCAGAAGAAGAATCAGTTAGAGGCCATCAGACTGAGGTTATCAGATAAAGGATGATTAGACTGATGTTTTATAAGGATGTTTTAGGAACAGAGATTTTAGAATAAGTTTCAAGACCAAAAAGTTCCTCAGATATTGTTTTCAAGTTATTGAATATTATATTTAGGTAAATTCTGATTCATATTACTTGGGGAGTAAGTTAAGGACTTTCTAAATTGAATCATCAAAGATGGAGGAATGTGAATCTTGTAACTGTGGATACTTACCAATTTTTGAAAAGGTTTGTTTGTTTTTTCGGGGTGTAGAACCAACTATGCAGAAGTGGATAAAAAAAAGGATAGTTGGGGGGTATAACCAACTATTGTAGGAAAGTTGTTAATGGGTTTTTAGAATTTTTCACAACTTTTTCCTTTATTTTCTAGAAATAAGATAGTGAAATAATCCATATTGGTGGGATTATCCAACATGGAAATAAGTTGGACATTGTACTAAAGATTATAAATATCTTGTTATTATATATCATTATATTTTTTCTTATGAAATGTGAGTTTGTGAGTTATATTTTAGTGGATAGTAAATCCATCATGTTTTAGAGGATAATTAATTTTACTAAATAAGCTAATAAAATTTCATATAAAATAAAAGGGAACCAATGATTCACCCCCACCCCTACCCCCTTATTGGTCTTGATTCTATTTGGGAACAATAATTTGTATCATAACATAGGTTACCATTGAAATATCCATCTCTAATAATAGATAATTTCAATTCAGGGAACAATATGAGTGTTCCTATTTTGACAAAAATAACTATCAGAGTTGGAAGAATAAGATGTTACCTTATCTTCTTTCACATGGAATTGAAGTTATAGATGCAACAACAGTGGGATTTCCTCTTATAAATGAAGCTTATATGAAAACTACCGATAAGATAAGTATAAAATCAGATGGAATGGATCAGAATGATTTTTTATGGATCTTACTAATAATTTTTAGGAAAATATTATGGGGTTTCTAAAATCTAAGAAATTTCGGGATAAGTTTAGAAGTATCTATGAAGGGAATGAGAATGTTAATGAAGAAAAGTAACAAATATTTAGAAGTATATTAAAGGATATCAGAATGGGTGATGATTAAATTACTGATAGTTACTTTACAATAATAAATGAAATTGTGATTAGCATCCGAAGTTTTAGTGAGAATATGGAAGATTATATAATCATTAAGAAACTTATGAGAAAATTTCCAGATAGGTTTTAATGCCAAAGTTTTAGCTTTAGAAGATCATGAAGATTTATCTTTAGATAAACTTTAGAATATCCTTATGTAATATTAAATAATAAAATATCCTTCTTTCAAGAAAAAAGGATAATAGAGAAATGTATTTCAAAAAATTATTAAAAGGTAAAAACAAGATAAATAATTTAGATAAGAATCAAGTGATTCAGAAGTAGAGGAAGAAGAGTAATATTTAAATATAATTGTTTCCCTCCTTTATAAGAAATACAATAAATGAAAATAGAAAAGTAAAACTCTCAAATATTTGAATTATAAAGGGAAAAGAAATTTTGCACAAAATTGTCCTAGGAAGAAAGTTAAAGAGTACGATTCCAAAGGGGATGATAAGAAATAACATAAACTAAAGTGGAAGAAACATATGGAAGATTTATATATAAAAAATAGAATAAAATCTATCTGAGTAGAAGAAAGAAGGATGATTTATCATTCAATGATGAATCTAATAATCAACTCAATATTATTTCTTAAGTTAGAAATGAAAGTAATTATTTAGACAGTGAATATGATAGTGAAGAGATTACAAAAATGGAGTGTATTCTTAAAAAAAATAGGAAAACAAATTAGCATAATACTCAACTCAAGAAATAAATAATAAAGTTATAGAAATATGTTAAATATATATATATTGAGAATTAAGATTTGATGAACAAAGAGGATAAAAATCACAATTTTATTAGATCTTATAATAGATTATTGGTGATAATAAAATAAAACTGAAAATCTATGGAGAAAGATCATATGGAAATGGGAAACTCAAAATGAATTAATCTACAATTGATGAAGAAAATAAGGAGAATAAGTTGAAGATAGTTGAATATAAAAAGTTGATAGATGTTTTTAAAGATATTCTGAATGAGAAAGAAGAGAAGTTGTTAGAGACACAATTAATGAGTCTTAAAACACTAAGTGACATAATAAATATGAGATAAAACTTTGCCAAAGGTATTTTATGATAAAGTATAAACTTTTAAATATGGTATAAATAATGGTTTGAAAAATCATGTTTTTGAGAAAACATTTTCACCAATAAAGAAAATAATTATTTTGTAAATAATCTCCCTAAGAAATGTGGACCACGATTTATAAATAAAAAAACAACAATATTCTAGAAAAATTGACTATCATTATGAAAAATAATGATTTATGAGGCCACTGTTGGTGTTGTGGAATTTTACGATATAGTGAAAACTCTTGTTGGTAGAACATGTGTCTACTAGGAAACATGTGTGAATTAAGTTGGATTTATAATGAACAAATAAGATCAAATTTTTCTAAAATATTTTTGAAACCATAAAATAAAAAATAAAAGGTTAATAATGTTGAAGTCTCAACAAAGAAAAATAAGAAGATGATGAAATATTAGTATGATAATAAAGTGAAGAAAAAACAAACATGATGAGTCTAAAAAGAAATAGTGCTTAGTTGTTTTTCTAGAAAAAGTTGACATGGTTAGAAATTTAGAAGAAGCACAAAAATCAGCTAAATCAAAGGAAAATAAAAATTTTTATGAAGATGTGAGAAAAATGGATAAAAATATATAAAAATATTTTTATTTCAAAATTCTAAAAATATACTAGATATTTGAGAAAGAATAGAATGTTACTAAAAGTTGTTTGGCTATCCTAATATAACAAGTGGAAGGCATGAAAGAGTTTTCACAAAATCACTATAACAAAATTTTTACTAATGGTAAAAGGAAATTAACATCATTATCAGAAGATTATATAGATTAAAAGAAACATTTTATAAGATTTGGGAAGGATGAAAATAAGGAAGAAATACATCAAATGAAAAATCCAAGAATAAGAAGAAGAAAAGAAAAATTGAGAGAGAAATCTCAATTCAAAAGGTGATTTTAATAAACTTATGATGTTACTCTTTATTACCTAAATATTTTTATGTGTACTAAATTTTAGGGAATTCAAGGAGTTGAAATAATAAATCTTATATGTGAGCCTCTTACTATTTTTGAAAATAAAAGTAATGAGGTTAAAAAATATGAGTTTTTGGAAATTTTTGTTTATACACCTAAAATTTATGATATTTTTCTTGGGATGGGTGAAGGTTACTTTTATCTAAAACAAATACTATCTTGTTTTTCCCAAAAATGAGAATGGTAAAAGAAACATAAAAATTTATTACATGAAAGTTATGTTATGAAAAACATAGAAACCCATGATTATACAATTTGTTTTCTACAATGGGGTTTCCTACAAAGACTTAGGTTTTTTATTTAAACACTCTTTGTTAAGAAAATCATGTGATACTTATGTTATATTTATAAAGAACTTCAATATTTTGAGATGATTAGTAACAAACATTATAAATTATAGAATTTGTCAATAAGATGTGAAACTTTTCATGATGACCCCTTTGAATTTGTTTATCAATAAGGGGGAGAGAAATAAAATATATGAAATATGTGGAGAAAGAAAAAAATAGGGAGAAGAGATGAAGGAGGAGTATGAATTTAGGTGAAGAAGGGATGGCGAATACATGTGTTGAGAGGGAGAATAAAAAAGTGAGAAAATAAAACAACAAGTGTTATTGTTTTGAAGTGGGTATTAAAAACCAACAAAAAGAGGGATATTTTTCAAACTAAGTTGAGTTTTGGTTTTATTTTTTGTCAATACATGATATATGGTTCAATTTGAGAAAATGAGGAGTTTTGGTTTCTAGACACACCCCATCAGACTGACTATGAAGAAGTAATGGACATGTTAAATTAGAGTCACAATACAAAAGAAAATAGAGAACTTTTTACCTAGGCCATCTGTATAAGGAATCAAACTCAGCCCATCAAAATGAGTCAATGGATCTAGGCCATGAGAATGAGTCTTGGTTAGAATGATATGAGGTGATGGAATGATGGGAACTCATAGAACTCTGTAAAGTAAATATGGTGATTCTTTGTTGTTCGATTAGTTCTCAATATCATATGTAATCTGATATACTTATGATACAATATGTGTGTAAGAAAGGAAGAGATAATATTATTAGTAGGAGATATAGAAGACGATATATATTTTTCAGTTTTTTTAGAAGTATAGATATTCTCTTAAAAGTAAGAATGATAAGTTATAATAAAAAATCATTGGTATAATGAATCTAAAAGAAGGAAGCCACTAGAGATACCATTTCATCAGACAAAGTAGGACACCAATCCCAAATAGCGGATTTTGACACCGATTCATTATATATTATTGGCATACATTTTATATCAGATGCAGAATTTTTTCAGAGGGAAAATGTTTAAGAAAGTTTGAATTGTTAGAAATGATAATCCATCAGAAGTATTCAAAGACTGATCAACTGAATGATGATCAAAAGTATAATCAACCATTTTCATCAGGTTGAATTTTATTATAATTGGTTCAAGAAAAAATGTGATGTTTTTTTAAATTTTGTAAAGATTCATAGAATAATACTTGGCATTGATCCACAAGATTGAAGTAGATATTTATCCATTAGATTTATCCTGACACTGATAAATTCATTGGACATTGAACTTCATTGGATGTGGGATCATCGATCTGAGGAAGAGAATAAAAGGTGGTTTTTTGAAGATTTTTTTTAAAGGGGATAAGGTTATATTTATAAGAGGAAACTATGCTTCTAGAAAATGAAAATCTACATTAATTTGATATAATGTTATGAATGTTTCAACCACTATTTTCTAGTTGCTATGAATCATTTGTATGAGAAGACAATTGGTTTAACAACTGTTCATTGTAATGAAGAATGAGACTAAGAAATGTTTGTAATATTGAATATGTCTGACATTTTGAGAATATTTGAGAAGCTCCTAGAAGTATTGATATGATTTTAAGATGTCAATAAGAAGACTTAAATAAACATTAAATTAGGGAATTGTGAATTTATTTCCGTGGGAAGATTAATTAGTGTTCCCTCCTTTTACATTCTGGGATTCCTGATAAATGTGAGCATAGTACATTCATGCTTTAAATAGAAAAACTAGAACTGTTCACATTCACTGAGAGCCAACACCCAGATACATTTTTTAGGTATTGAGATTCAAACAAGACTTTTATTTCAGGTTGAAGTTGAGGAAGATCCATCAGAACCAGATTCATTAGAGTCAATTTCGTTAGAACCACTTATATTGAAGTTCACCCCACCTGAATGAGTTCCATCAAAAACAAGAATTTTGAGTTTCCAATTGAGTGTCTACTCAGTTGAAGTAGGAAGATTAGAGTCATAATTGAACAGAGACCATCAGACTGTGGTTACTAGATGAAGGATGATCAACCCGAATTTTACCAAGGATGTTTTCGAGATAGAGAATCTGGAATAAGTTTCGAGACCAACAATTTCCTTAGAGAAATGTTGAATTTCTTGAATATTTTATTTAGGTAATTTTTTATTCATCTTACTTGTGGTGGAAGTGAATAAATTTATGAATTGTAACATAAAAGTAGATGGAATGTGAATCTTGTAACTATGTATAATTATCAGTTTCTTAAAAGGTATTGTTGTTTTGATGGGGTCTATAACTAGTTATGGGGAAGTGGATATGGAAAGTATAGTTTGGTGTATAACCAACTATATCAGGAAAGTTTCTACTAGGATTGTATAATTGTTCACTTCTTTTTTCCTTTGTATTCTAGAAACAAGATGGTGAAGGAATCTTTGTTGGTGGGACTATCCAACATTGAAAAGAGTAGTAATTTTTAATGAACCTTGTAAATATGTTTTTTATCCATAGTTATATTTGTTTCATATGAATGGTGAGGTTTTGAGTTATATTTTAGTGGATCATAACTCTAATAGATTTAAGAGGTTATGAAATATTACTAAATAAGTTAAGAAACATTCAGATAAAAGAAAAACAATCCACAGATTCACCACTTTCTCAGTGGTCTTGATCCTATTTGGTAATAACAACCCATTTATTTGTTATAAAATATACATCCTCTACCATTGATAGGGTATCCAAGAAATATTCCATCAATCCCACTCTGGTCAAACATCCCAAAATTATCACATTTGAATTTTATAATGAATGGACTACCAAATACCCTTATGTGTTTTAAACTTGGGGTTTAATTGTAATACATTTTGAAAGGATTAATATCATATTTTTGATTATAGACACATTTATTACGAACATAAACTTATGCTCCAATATCTTGGCCCAAAAAATATAGAAGAGTGCCAAATTCGATCAACATTGTTCATGCCATCTCCATCAAACTTCTATTTCTTCTTTTAGAAGCACTATTTTATTATGGTTTGTACAGTGAACTAAACACATGAGGAATTACATGATTCAAAATATAATATCTAAATCATCTAATTGTATATTCAACACTATTATCAGTATGAATCTTCCCTACAACATATCCACACTCTTTCTCCGTACTTCTCTAGAAACTCTTAGACATTTTTAGATACACTACTTTATGATTCAAAAATAATATATGAAATGAGAGTAAATTCATAAATAAAATATATAAAGTAATTATATTCATTTTTAAATATTTACTCATGGGGACACAGATATCTGAATTTATTATCTCCAAGGGACGTTTTGAGTGTATCTCAACTATCATATGTGTAGAGTTTTTAATTTTCCCGTTCTATAAAATATAACAACATTAATCACCAATTCCTTTCATATTAAGAATATCATGAATACATTCTCTCTTTGATAGCATTCTTATATTCCTCTAAAATATATTTCGTAACTTTTTATTTCATTACTGATATTCTTCCATCATGCTCAGATGTCATGTAATTTGTGAATTGCTAACTTGAAACAAGTTTCCCTTTGTTCATTAGCCTCTCATAATGAATTTCACATCTTCTATCCTCTTAACAAAAATACCATATATTTTGAAAACAAATTTGTTACTTGTATCATAATATTTTGAAACTCTTAACTAATTTTGTTTCAACCCATCAATAAACTAGGCTCTTTTGGTTTTTAACTTTTATTCTCTAATGATAGTAGATACAATGCCTTTTATTCTGAGTGACTCATAATTTCCAAAATTCACTATAACTTCTTTATAATTTTTCATATTCTTTAATAACATTAAATATTCTATCATGCGTGAATAATACCCACTGTCTAATATCCAAGGTCATTCTACTTTTATAGATTTGGGAGAATTTTCAACAACTATATCTTTTTCCATGCCTTTTTCTTTATACTCATTTGGATTTTGAGAATTTTTGTTAATTTTTTCGTCAAAATAATATGGAGACATCCTTTTATAATATGTCCATGTTTATTAAATCTTTTAAAAAAGTTATTGAATGTTAGAATCTATTTTCAACCATTAAACTGAATTACTAATGTTTTCTCATTTGAGTGGGTTGAATCCCCCACAAACATTGCCTCTAGTTTCTCCTGAATTCACTATAAGATTAATGATTAAACCAAAACATATTTTTTATATAACTAAATCCTCCACAATACAAATAGTTACCATAGAAATAATATTTTCCATTGTAACTTACATACTACCTGACATTGTGTTTCTGATCTTCATCAACTTTCTTACCATACACCATGGTATTTATTTATGCACCAATGTTTTGGTTTCATTTTGAAATTTTATTCTTACCCTCAACAACATTTCCAACTACAAGAGTTTTTGGTTAAAACTTCAAAACCTTAGAAACATTAGGTTTTTCAGATCTAATTATTTTAGCTTCAAAAATGATCAACATAGATTGATGTTACTCTTGTACATTTTCATCATTCTTACTATTCTTTGAGGAAATTTTTATTTATCCTAATGCGGTTTACATTTCTATGAATGTTAACCTACTTATGTAATTGTGTATTGGAAATTTGTAATTCCTTTCTCAACACTAACATGTTTTTTTGAACACATTATAACTATTTATCCTTTCATTTCAACTTTTCTTTAATCCTGATATTGATATTTTACTTCTCAACAAGAAAATTCATCAGATCATTATCATCTTTTAGAAACAAGTATTTTACTTCAAGAGAAGATTCTTGATTGTTTACTAAAAGAGTTTACTTGTTCAACTTATTGTTCTCTCTCTAAAATATTATAATCTCTGTAATACATTCATTCAAATATCTCTTTATCATAAAATCAATCTGAGTCTCTTATAATTTATAACTAATTATTTAATCACTAGTGATTTTTTTATCATTCACTTTTTTAATAATTTTTTTAGTATCATCGTCACTGAATTTATTATCCATGTATTTACTGTCATCATCTTCCTCAAACCATGATAGATAGTTTATTAGTTTTTATTATGAGAACTTTTTACCCATTCCCTTGGAATAAGTTTTGGATTTATATGAATTCTTTTTAATGGATCTACATGAATTTTTTTCATCTTCATCACATTCTTCAACTTTATCTGATCATGGAAAAATTGCTAAAAAATATCCAACATCTCTACAGCCAAAGAATTTTATTGGTAACATTCCTTTGTACTCTTATGTGTATCCTCTCACCATTTTAGAAAACAATGATATAAATTCATAAAAACATTTAAGAAACTTTTATTTGAGGTCAGATTCATGAGTTTATTCTTTGATAAATTTCTTACACTTTATTTACTTAGAAGATTTGAAATAAATTTCTTGATAACCATTATCTTTTTCCATCATAACATTTTCTCTTCTCATTTCATAAATGATGAATATGCTATGTATATCATATAGATATAGAGTTTTAGAATCTCTATCATCCAACAATGAAAAATTTACATCAAATCTTTTAGGAATAAATCATAATATATTTTCAATAATGGTTGAATCTTATAACTTCTCACTAAGACACCTTATGGTTCTTCTAATGTAATTCACCATTGTAAATAAATCAATAACATATTCAAAATAACCCATATTAAGATCTTATTACTCTAGTCTCCTGATTTGTAACATTAATTTATTTACTTCCATATTTCTTTCATATATTTTTTCTAAACTTTTCCAAGATAACTTTATCCATTCCAAACTCTTTTAATTCTAAGAATGTATGTTTCATAGAGTGGGGAGAGTATTTCATTTTTGGATCACCAATCGTTTTATAGTTTTTTATCAAATTTTTTTAATGAAACACCCTCATCACTAGGTGGTAAACCATCTATTGAAACTTTGAGAACTTAATAACCAAGTGGCATAAGATAAGGAGGAATTTTAACTTTTCAAATATGATAGTTCTTTTTATAGAAAAAAGGAACCACCATAGTATTCATAGAATTCTAAAAATCCATGTCAACATCACATTTATTAAAACTTCAAAAATGAGTCAATAAAGGGAACCCTCACTCTTATACAACATGAAAGGGCCAATAAGGATATATGTGATCACTGAGAGGATAAGGGGGTAAATTAGTGATCTTTTATTTTTATAATTTCAAACTTATGAAATAATATTTTCCTCCTAATAAAGAGTTATGACTATGATGAAAACAATAATAAAAGTACAATCCACTATAATATAATAATTTACAAGTTTTACTACTCAAAAATATTATCTAGTCCTAGATATGGTTTGAATATAATACAATACCACACAATCCAATAGAAAACAATACTTTTTGGTGTGGTTGTAAAAAGTAGGGAATATCCTTACACTTAAATTACATTATAATAAAATAATAGTGAATTTTCACTCTTTATATATAATATATAATAAATATTTTCATAATAACTATCAGAAACCTTAACCAATAAGAATAGTTATATTGTCATTGTGATACTTGAACTTCTTCACTCTTTCATTTCTTTTAAGAAATTACTTTTCACTTTCTTACCTAACAGAAGACAAGAAATTCCTCCTTGTAATTCTATATAAAATTTCCATTCATTCACTATTCATATAGATTCTTCATTTAGTAAAATCCATCTAGAAAACTTGTTATGTTATCTTATGAAAACCAATACAAATTTTATTATTCTTTGTACATCCATTCACTAATTCCCACAGTTTTTTTGATCACGTGATGCCATAATTTATTTGATGTCTTCTATCTGGTGCCTTTGATCACAAATCCTCCATCTGATGCCTACTTCTTCTTCAACCAAGATATTCCATGGTTGGAAATGTTATTTAATAAATTTTTTCTTTCATATTTTCGTCTGGAATCTCTTTCCAAATCTATTTCTGCATAACATTAGATTTTACATGTGTAGCTAATACACTATTGGAGTGTACGAACACCCTATTTATATAATAGATCTTGAATAAGAAAAGGAGATAAATCCAAATTATTTTCCCGGTCAATGAAAACTCATAATTCAAAAATCCCACTCAATTTTTTTTCTTGGAATCTTATCAAAGATTTTAGACTATTCTCAAGGTTTCTCACAAAATCAATCAAGCACAACCTTAAACAAAACATCCATCAATCTTAGTGTGAATAATAGGTATGACTTTCATGATATTTTTAATATTGAAATATTAGATTTTCATTGTCACATTAGATGGATTTATGACTATTTGGTAAATACCATTATACTAGTAAAACATTATACCCTACAGTCGTCTGATCAATCTTCATAATAACACTTCCATCCAATGAAAAACCATCTGTACATTCCTATAAAAAAATTATAGGAATATCCTAGAAGTATTTCTTAGAAAATTCCCCTTATCCAATGAATTTCATTAGATTCATTATCCATTAACATCATACACTAACCATTGTCTAATGATTTTCATACAAAAACATCCATCTGATGCTTTCAACCAAAATACTTATGTTGGTGGCTTGGTGACCATTGTTTTATCATCTTGAAGAAAATTCATCTTCACAACTTCATACATGACTATTAGATAGACATTGTACAAAAAGTTCACCCAATAGACTTCGTATGATGACAACGTGAGTGATTTTATGAAATCCTTCATCGGATTGGGCTTCAGCCAATGACTTTGCCTGATTTAGACATCCATTGATTTGGATATTGATGTGTATGTTTTTCATTACTTTTTTTCACATCATTTTTCATTTTTTCTTCTCCTTTTATTATTTATATAATTTATTTTGTGTAATAATTAACAATTTGTGTATTTTTTAGATTAAATTGTGAAAAATATGTTTTTGTGTTAAAAGTATGTATTTTAGTGTTTATTTTTGTTGTTTTTCAATAATAAAATTAATTTATTATTTATTTATATTAATTAATTCTTTATGTAATTAATTTCCAATTTAATAATGTTCAATTCATTAATTTTATTTTCAGTTCATTGATTTCATTAATTTTTTATTTTTAATTGCAAATAAATAAATTTTTTACTTTAGTTTTTTATTCTTTAAATAATTAATTTAATTTTAATAGTTTAATTCAATTCATTAAACACATTTAATACTTTGTTTTATTTTTATTCTTTAATTTAAGTAATTAATTAATTAATTAATTCATTCATTCATTAAATAATTTTAATATTAAATTTATTCTGTGAATTAGGTTTTTAGTTTATTTGTTAACTTATTTTTTTTAATTTCATTAATTATTTAATTTTATTTGTAATTAATTATATTGTTGTGCAGGTACCATCACTATTGTAACCAAGACAATGGTGACTCATTGAGTCACCGCCTGCATCTTTAATGGTGACTCAAATGAGTCACTGTTCCACCACTTTGCCACTGTTCCACCCCACTGCTACCCCATTTTGACCCATTTTCACCCTTCCACTACCTATGGAAGTGACTCAAGGAGTCACCATCACACCCTTATCTTACCAACACCATTGAAATCCCGTCCCACAATCAACGTTCCCCTCCAACAATTGTGTCTTGAGTCACCATTATTTTGCATCCTTCCACCACTCATACCCTTCTCACCATTCTCTTTCACCAGTGAATCCTGAGTCACCACTGCTTCTCTATCCTTATCCCCCTCCATAGACACCCCTACAAAATTTCATGTGAAATGTGGTTTTCAAATATTAAAATAGAAATTTTATTTCCATGCAAAAAACTGTTTGTTTCTTTTATTATTTTTCATTCCTATGCTGGACTTTTGAATTATGGCCCATTTATTGTGTGGGGCTTCTTATTTGGATGGGATGATTTGACTTCTGTTCCGTGGGCGTTTTGGGTGGCCTGGATCGCTGGCCCGTTTTACCCGTGCGTTGCCATCATGGCAATCCTACTGCTCGGTTTCATCCTAGTCATTGTTGTTTCGTGATCCGGAAGTCTTGATTCACTGCTTTGTGTTTATTTAGTGATCTTATCAGTGCCACCCATGTGTCTCTGGCCGTCCGTGTGTCTCGAGATTTACAGGATTTTTTTGAACCGTCACTTCTTTGCAATTCTTCTATTTGCTGGGTTGCTTCCGCGTGGACCTCTTCTGTTATGCCTATCAGTGGAGTCACTTCGTTCCTTCCACCACCATTATTATGCGGCGCATTGTGTTTTTTTTTCTGGTGTGGTTCATCGTCTTCAACTTCCTATATCAAGAGCTCTATGAGAAGTAGTATTGTTTGTTGGTTCGGTAACCCGCTGCCTATACGCCACCATCTTGATGACAGTTCCGATGTTTTTTTCCGGTGGAGACTCCTTTAGAGAACCGGGAAGGAAACCATTGTAGAGATTTGTGCATTTCAGTGCTTATGTATTTGTGAGACCGTTCTTTATTTTCTTGTTTGATATTTTCATTGTATGTTCCTGTTTTCTCTTTGAGTCTGTTTCAAGTCAGGTATGCGTGCGTGAGTCCATCCAGTTCGGAAGAGAACTTCACTAAATCTGAGCCATGGTTCATCACTGGCTCTTGGGGTGAAGAGGTCTTTGTTCTCGGATAGTTTTCATGTTCCGTGTGCGTGGTCTGTCTTTGCTGATTCTATGTATGTATTTGCTCTGTTTTCGTTTTGCATAATAATATAGAAACTGTGGTGGTGTTCTTTCCGTGGAGTTGGACCATAAGGTCTGAACCACATAAATCTTGTTGTCCATTTTACTTTCCTGCAAGTTTTGTTTTCTTTTTTCTGACTTTTTTGATAATATGTTTTATAATCGACTGTGTTTATTTTGAGTTTATCTCTGTATATTGTAAACATTCCACAACAAGTGGTATCAGAGCCAGGTTACTCGTTTTATTTACAATGTCTATCAAGTTTGAAATTGATAAATTTGATGGAGAAAATGATTTTAATTTGTGGAGAGTTAAAATGCGTGCTTTACTTGTTCATAATGGTCTTGCGGATGCTTTTCACGGTAATAACAAACATGTTCTGACTGTCACTGCTGATGGTCAGTCCACCACTACCTTTATCGATGTTGATCCTAGTATACTGGAAAAGGATCACTGCACTCTACTGTTAACTTTGGGTTATAAGGTGCTGCGTGAAGTAGCACATGAAACTACTGCTAAATCGATTTGGGTTAAACTCGAAAATTTGTATATGACTAAATCCTTGCTTGGGCGTCTGTATAAAAAAAATGCGTTTATACAATTTTAAAATGTCTCATGGTTCTTCTGTGCATGTTCATATAGATGAGTTTAATAAAATTCTGTTAGATTTAGAAAACAGAGACATTGAAGTTCATGATGAGGACCAAGCTTTAATTTTGTTAACCTATCTTGATGATTCTTTTAATTCATTAAGATATTCTATAATGTATGTTCGGGATTCAATTAAGCTGTAAGAGGTTAAGTCTGATGTCCTGTCTCTTGATCTTCAAACGCATAGTTTGAAAGAAGAGTTCAGTTCTGTTAAGAGTGAACCTCAGATTTTATATACCAAAGATCTTGTGAAAAATAAATGTAGGAAGGATTAGAATCGGTTTAAAGGATTTTAGTGTTTTGCATGGGGTAATATCGACCACATTAAGCGTTACTATCCTAATCTGAAAGGAAAAGATGGTATGGCCCAGTCTCACGTGGTATGTCTCGATTATGAGTCTGTTGAAGTTCATTAGTCTTGCAGCCCCTTCGTTAGAACTTGACATAGGTTCTGTTTAGTTTTTTTCTTGTGCTCCTAGGATCATATCCACTTGTCATTGTGGAGGAATTGCGGTTAAGAAAAAGGTTTTCTATGGGCTGGTTAAGCAATTCGGGCTTAGGTGGAGAAGTTTTTCTCCTGATGATTTTCTGTTCCGTGATTACTGTGTTTAGTTTTCTACTATTTTGATTAATGATGCATTGTTTTTTAAGCATTGTTTCGATTTCATGTTTTTCATTGCATTTTACCCAGGGAAAGGTTTTTTGATTTTTAGGATGTCGGTGCATATGTGACCAACTATTCTGGGTTGAATCAAAGGTAAATACTGGGTAAGTTTTTTGAATTTTGGTTGCTTAGTTTAAATTTTTGAGCATGTTTAATTTGTTTAACAGTAGAAATGTAGTGTGGGTAGGACATGTGTCACTACCGGCACATTCTAGGTGATGTTCATACTGGGTGAACATTTGTAGACTTAGGGTTTTCTATTATAGATAATCTGCCCACACTAGTGATAGGTTTTATTGGTAGATTAGTAGTTTGCAAGAACACCATCAGCATAGTTTTTTAATATTGAAAAGGTGGAGATTTGTGCAATGTGGTTTTCAAATATTAAAATAGAAATTTTATTGCCATGAAAAAATCTGTTTGTTTCTTTTATTATTTTTCATTCCTTTGTCAGACTTTTGAATTATGGCTCAGTTGTTGTGCGGGGCTTCTTATTTGGATGGGATGCTTTGACTTTTGTTCTGTGGGTGTTTTGGGTGGCCTGGATCGCTGGCCCTCTTTACCCGTGCGTTGCCACCGTGGTAATCTTGCTGCTTGATTTCATCCTAGCCATTGATGTTTCGCGATCTGGCGGTCTTGATTCGTTACTTTGAGTTTTTTCAGTGATATGATCAGCGCTGCCAATGCATCTCTAGCCGTCTGTGTGTCCCAGGATTTGCGGGATTTGTTTGAACCGCTGCTTCTTCGCGATTCTTCTGTTCGCTGGGTTACTGCCGTGTGGACCTCGTCTGTTACTCCTATCAGTGGTGTCGCTTCATTTCTTCCACCACCATTATTATGTGGCACGTTTTTTTGTGGTGTGGTTCATCGTCTTCAGCTTCCTATCTCGAGAGCTCCGTGATAAGTAGTATTTTTTGTTGGTTCGGTGACCCGCTGCCTATACGCCTCCATCTTGATGACAGTTCCGACGTTTTTTTCCTATGGAGACTCATTCAGAGAACCGGGAAGGCAACCATGGTAGATATTTGTGAATTTAGGTGCTTAAGTATTTGTGATCATGTTCTATATTTTCTTGTTTTATCTTTGTGTTGTATGTTCCTGTTTTCTCTTTGAGTCTGTTTCAAGTCGGGGATGCATGCGTGAGTTCGTCCAGTTCGGAAGAGAACTTCTTTAACTCTGAGCCAGGGTTCATCACTGGCTCTTGGGGCGGAGAGGTCTTCGTTCTCGGATAGTTTTCATGGTCCGCGTGCGTGGTTTGTCTTTTTTTCTTCTCTGTATGTATTTGCTCTGTTTTCTCTTTGCATAATAATATAGAAACTGTGGTGGTGTTCTTGCCGTGGAGTAGGACCATAAGGTCCGAACCACGTAAATCTTGTTGTCCATTTTACTTTCCTGCAAGTTTCATTTTCTGTTTTTATACTTTGTTGATAATACGTTTTAAACTCGGGTGTGTTTATTTTTAGTTTATCTCTGTATACTGTAAAAATTCCGCAACATTTCATAACAAAGCACTAACCATAAAAACAAGAGCAGCCGAGAAGAAAATCATCCTGTATTAACAAAATTTCCAACTACAGGGGAATCAAAATTTAAAGCAGTGTATTAAATAGAAATCGAAGTCCCAGAATTCCCCAAATCCTCACCAGACTTCAACCGCACATTCCAGATCTGAAATCCAATTGCTCCATATACCTCACTGAAGAACATAAACCCACACATCTGATAATTTGAGGCCACCATCTGGTGTTAAAAGAAGAAATCTGCATTGTTGCTTCAAACTCTATTTGGACTACCATGCCCCACCTCACTGCACTTCCCCCTACTTCTCCACCGGTTGTCGTGAATAAGAGCCTCCCAAACTTCCTCTATTGAACCCAGTCGTGCCACCCCTTTCATCCACAGCCATCGTGTTTGTAAAAAGAATATGTCATCCAAGCTTCCCGCTCACTACTATCACCACCCCCAAGCAAAAAACCAGCACCATCATATCCCTCTCCCTTACCGCGACCCATCCCCTACCTCTCTGCACTATCATTTCACCCTACCGAGCCCACCAACTCGAAGCTGATCCCCTCTCCTCGAACCGCCACACCATCCCCCCTCTCCTCTCATCTACTTTATTTTTTTAATAATTATAATATAACTTATATGATAATATTATGGTATATAATAATAATAAATATACTTAATAATAATATTAATTACTTATATTAATAAATAGTTTTAATAGTTATATAATATAAATTTTCCTATATTAGTAATAATAATTCTCGGTATTATATATATATATATATATATATTATTTATTAATAAGAGTGTTTGTTAATTAATTTATGTAATGATATTAATATATTAATATTTATATATATATATTTATATGACAATTTCATTATTTTAATTGTCTAATGTCTGGGGTTTTTATGTTCTGTATAGGAGAAGCATGTTGTGATGGAAGATATAACATAATGTGATCATGGGGAAAGTGCGAGGGTAACCAATTAATTGTAGGAGGTCGACTCAATTCATAGAAGGTTCACTGAAAATCCGGTTACATGCATGCTGAAGGCACACCTCACGAATTTAGTGCTTGTTAGTTTAGTTTCACTACATCTCTGTTTTCAGTTTCATTCTCTGAATAAGAGGATCTGTGACTCCTCCGTAAGAGGAGGGGGGACACTCCACACCATCCATCCACATCTCTTGGACTGGGAATCATCTTCAACCTAGAGACGAGGCCCTATAAATCCATCTCCATCTCCATCTTCCATGCTATTTTTGCGTGTTTTAATTTGTGTTTGTAAATATCGTTGATCTGCATGTTTTATTATGTGAATTGTAATGTTTATTATGTTTTGTTATTTTTTCCTCTCTTTGTTTCATGCTCGTGATACCACATCTCTAGAAATTGAGATTTAATTTCCTAGGATATATCCAGGTTATGAAAACTAATGTGACCTGGAGATCCGTTCATCCTCTCGGTCACTATTTTCTTCTCTGGCTTAATAAATTGTGAACGCAAATTGGGGTGCGCGCGAGCGCATTCTTGCGCTGGATCAATTTCTACTTTCTTGCCTCATATCTTATCCCCTTCCTACCTTAGTTTCTCGATTGAGAAATTGAGATGGGTTGTGTGATTTGACAGTCTCAACAGTATCATTCTAACTAGTGTCAATACCTGACTCGGATCACTCTGTTGAGTGAATCACTTTGTAGTTCAGAGGGATGCTTGAGCAGTGAACAAATTCTATGCTTGGGTGTTCAATTTTTAGGTGTGACGGGTGTGTGATCTGATCTATTAGTTAAACATTGAGTGGATTCAAATTTTCTAATTCATTTCTTTAGTCGATCCATGATATGGAGCTAATGGTGGATCACCATGGATCTATCCTAGTTATCGCTGACTGTTGTGTCTATGTTTTCTGTTTTTTCTTATTCTTTGTAGTTTTGTCATGTTTCTTCTATGTGTCTTCAGTTTTCATTAATTTATTTATCTTCACCTATGATTTTCATCACTGTTCACTATTTTTTTAATGTTTTCAAAATATTAAAAACATAAAAATATTTTCATAATGAACACCTAGGCTCTTGACAATACTTTCTTGAGGGAGACCCTGAGTTTTTCCACTGTGTTATATCTTGGGTACTATAAATGTAAATTTGAACATCCTCATGATATGGATGATGAAATTTTTTGGCACTGTTTCCGGTGAAGAAATGATTTGTTGAGTGGGTTTTTTTGGTTTTTCTTTAAAAAATTCAAAAAAAATGACCCTTGTTTTCTCTAGTGGTGATGATGATGATTTTTTTGATTTTTTTGATGTGTAATCACATTATGGTGGTGTATCACTTTTCCAATTTTGGCTTCAAAGTCATCCACCAAGAGTCCTCTCAGAAGCTACAAAGGTTGTCACACATCAAACTAATCAACAGTATGCACAATGAATCAACCATATTAAGAGGGGTAAAAAGGGGAAGGATCCTACCCAGAAGGATCTTACAGATACAAATAGAATTGTTGAATTCATTATCTTAGCCTACTAGGATCCGGAGGACCACAAGAGAAAGAGAGTTCTCCAACAAGACACTAAATTTGAACCTTCTAGAAAGCAACTAAGAAGAAAGGAAAAAGAGAAATAAAGGGAGAGATAAGAAGATAGGGATGCCAATTTTCGAACCTAGAGCACACTCTGAAAAAATGATAGAAATTCATATGATGCATCCAAAATCTATCTTTAAATGCTGGAAGGAGATAGAACAAGCATAGATTGAAGAAGTTGAGCACAAACTGGGAGATTAATTTATTTTCAGAACTTCATTTGATAATTTAATATGCATTAAACTCTCTATTGATTTTTTCATTCTTCAATAAGAAAAAACAGGGCAAGATATCCTTGAAATTTCCTTGGAGGAAACCACATCAAAGATCATGTTCTTTGAAGAGAGTCTGGAGAAGGTTGAATAAATCACTTTTGCCACACATGTACTCCTAAGAGCTCTAGATACCTTTATAGAAGAACAAACTGCATTGTTCAAGAGAGTTAATAATTTTTTTTGAATAAGTTGTTTTTTATTTTATTGAATTTGATATTAATTATGTTGCTCCCACTATAGGTATTAAAGATGTAGTCCAACTTTTTGATCTCCTGGAGAGTGTGGGAGTGGAAGCTGCATCTGTAGAGGAGCTAATGAAACTCCCAATTTTGGATAGAAATTCCTGTTTTGGAATTGATGTTGAAGAAGAAGTGTTGGATCTATGCACATGTTCAACAGAGGATGATGACACTATTTTTTTCAAAGTTGAATCTTTGTTTTGGACTACACCAGAAGAAAAGTCACGTCCAACAGATACATTCCTAATGTATGTTCACTCTCAAACTCATGATGCAGAAGAGGGGCGGTATCTCTATACCACCCCCCTCCATAATTCCACATGTTGTATTCCACTACTAGGAAGGGGGATTTGATTGAAGCCGCAAAAGGGGTACTGCAAAAGTGGCAAAGCTCTAAAACTAGAAGGAATAACATCTGGTGGTTCCTAAGCATGAAGCTCAATCCCCCATCAGATTGGGGTTGATCCCATGACTATCCAACTATGGAAAGTTAAACTACATCCCCCTGGGGGTTATCCGAGGATTATCCCTTTTAATTTAATGTTTTAGTTTCTTTATGTTTGCGATTTTAATTTTTGTGACTTTTCTTAGTAGGGAAATAAACAGACAGTAGTTCCACATGGAATTAAATCAAGACCTAGGGGATCAACTCACTGAATTATTAGAAATCTCCCTAACTCATACTTGATTGTTGTATTTTACTTGAGCTTCAAATTCATGAAGTCTAATGAAAACTGTTTACACTTGTAGCTGCTTGAAGGGAGAAGCTAGAGTTCATTCACTAAGAAAACATGAGAGTGTTAAAAAATGAATGAAAAGCTTCAACATTGGAGAAGTGTTGTTCTGATCTTTCCATTTTCATTTTCTACATTTAATTTGATGTCTACTCCTTGCTGCTAAGTGTGGGGGAGTCCCCGTGTTTGTTTGTAAAATTATGAATCTATTTTCTAGCTTGGGAGTTTGATAGTATAATTTAGAGAGTATAAAACTTAGTTGAACTAAATTGTGAAACATGCTAGCACCCATTTTTTTAATAAATTATGCTCCTACAATATAATATTGTTAATCATGATTCATTTTCAACTAAATAGTAAAATCAGTTTCCTTCTTTTAAAATTCCACATCATAAGCTTTTTAAAATTAAATTGAACTTGATTCACTGGTGTGGGCTGGTGGGATTTTTTTTTGTATATGTGTTTTTGCATTCTCTTCTTTTTCTTTTTGCGAGGAAAGAAAACTATTGAACACTACTACTACCCCCTCCTCAATCTTTTAATTGCTGAATTTCCAATTTGTTTTGAACAATGATATCTCCCACCTTAGGAGTCAACATTGGGGATAATTTTGAGTTTTAAGTGTGTGGTAGAGGGGTCTTTCTTGCCACTTCAAATTCCCCAAAAAAATTGTAAATCAATGGATGGTTTTTTTTCAAAATTTTGAAATTCTTTCAGAAATTTGAAATTTTTTCTTACAAAACCTGAGGGTCTACTAGAACCATTCTGCAATTAAATTATTTCCTACCTAATGGATGAAAACCTAATGGTAGTTAATGCCTACACTGAGTTCGAAGATGTTAAGGATGAGTGATTGCTGAATGGAGTTATACACTTTCCTTATTTATTTTTGTTTAGGAACATAGAAAGAGAGTGATATATGATAGATTTTTGTGGAATTAGGATCATGAACTTAGGTAAGTAGATATTTTAATCGGAACCTATGGTATTCACTTTAAAGAAAAAATATATAATCACTTTTGGAAGTCAACTCAAATTATAATTATTTTTGACTTTTGAAACTAGATTAAATTGGGAAATTGGAATCACATGGTGAGTCCTTGAGATAGGTGTAGTTGGTTCATTTTTGTTAATAAATAAGATCCCATTTCAATTCCAATAAGTGATATGCATAGATATTTTCCCATGAAATATGGATGGGAAAAATTAGAATAATGTGCCCTATCAAAAATGAACTCATTTTGGTGAGGTGGATTTTGATACCAAATAAAGAAGGAAACAATTGACTTAATTAAAAATCTTTTTAGTTGAATCAATAAAGTGAGAAAATAACAAGACTTTAATTTTAGGAACCTTGATGAATTGATAATTGAAGGAACTTTTGTTCTAGGTTTTAATTCAACCTGATTTGACATGTATGCACTCCTTGATTTGGAACATACATTGGAATTGAAGTAGGATAGTATGTAATTTCATATAAAAGGCATGAAATCTTTAAATAGTTAATTAATCCATGCTTCCCTTGATTTCTAGTAAGTTTTTGAGGTTTGGAGGGAACACTTTTTTGAACCCTTTCATTGAGAAGTAATTCCTAGTCTTACTCCTCTATTTGTAAAAGTTTTGTCAAGTAGTTTTTGAATTAAGTTTCAGAAATCATACTTTCTATTTTAAAAAGTCAAAATCATGAATTTTTTTGAGGAAAAATAAAGATTTAAGTGTGGGGGAGTTTTATGGGGATGTTTTTCATTATTTTGGCCACATCCTTTTTCAGATTTTCTTCTCTTTTTATTATTTAAATAACTTATTTTGTGTAATAATTAACAATTTGTGTATTTTTTAGATTAAATTGTTGAAAATATGTTTATGTGTTAAAAGATTGTAATTTAGTGTTTATTTTTGTTGTTTTTCAATAATAAAATTAATTTATGTGTTAAAGTAGCACGTTTAATCATAATTGAAGACCCAAAATTCCCCAAATCCTCACCAGATTGGAACCGCACGAACCTAATCTAAAGTTCGAAGTCGTCCATGCAACTTACTGAAGAACATGAACCCACCAATCTGAGAATATCAAGCCACCATCTGGTGTTAGAAGAAGAAATTCACACCACTGTTTCAAACCCCAGCCGGACCGCCATTCCCCACCTCACCACACCTCCCCCTGATTCACCACTAGCCACTATGAATAGGGGATTTTTTTTTACGTTTTTAAGAATTTTTTTTCCAGAAAATGATTAGAGTAAAAATATTTTTAAAAATTCACCTCAAAGGCGGCATCCCGGATGCCGCCTTTTCATTTCGGGGGCAAGGCGGCATCCGCGATGCCGCCTTTGCGTTGTGGGAGAAAGGCGGCATCCGAGATGTCGCCTTTCCCCTAAAAAGTTTTTTTTGAAAATTTTTATTTTTATTTTTATTTAGAAGTTTTGTTTTGTTTTGTTTATATATATATATATAAACAAAACAAAAAATTTCAGCAGAATTTCTCTGCAATTAAAGATCCAGCGCTACAACCATTACAACAGTCTGGATTCTGACAGAAACTCTTACCCATGCCTCCCTTTTATAAGAGGGCTTGCCCTGAAAATCATTCTGCACTTTCGATGTGGGATTCAGGTTCTCCCTTTCCTGTGCAGTACATTCTGTATTTCCGATGTGGAATTCTATTTCAAGTACGTGACTTTGAAATACAATAAAATATAAAGTATAAGGCCAATATAAATAAAATTTTAAACATTGATTAAACATATAACAAATAGTTGAAAAAATAATAATTTCCTCAAAAATGTTGATGAAAAATAATCTATAACCTTTCAAAACCACCTACTTGAAACTTAAAAATGTTTTAAGTACGTGAATTTGAAAGAATATAAAATATAAACTATAAAACGAATATAATTAAAACTTTAAAAATTGATTAAACATATAATAAATAGTTGAAAACAAAAGGAATTTCCAAAAAATTGTTGATGAAAAGTAATTTATAAGCTTTCAAAACAACCTACTTGAAACTTAAAATTTTTCAAGTACGTGAATTGGAAAGACCATAAAACATAAAATAGAAGACCGATATAAATGAAATGTTAAATATTAACTAATAATTATGATGAATAATTATAATTTATAATTATATTACTAATTAACTAATTATAAAAAAGGACTCGACTCTATCTTTCTCAAAAAATTAACTAATTAAGTATTATATAATTGATAATTTTATTACTAATTAATTAATTAGTTATTATATAATTAATGATTAATAAACACTAATGACCAAATTACAAATTATATAGTTAATAATTATATTACTAATCAACTAATTAATTATTATATAATTAATAATTATATTTCTAAGTAACTAATTAATTATTAAATAATTAATTATTAATAATATTAATTTAATAATTAAATAGATTATTATATGTTTATAATTATATTAGTAATTAACTACTTAACTATTATATACTGAATAATTATATTACTAATTAATTAGTTAATTATTATATAATTAATTATTAATAACTTCTAATTAACTAATTAATTATTAACTAATTAATTATTAATAATATTAATTTAATAATTAAATAAATGATTATATTTTTAATCCATTTTTTAACTTTAAATTATATCGGTCTTATTGTTTATATTTTAGTCATTCAAAACCGCATACTATAATCATTTTATGTTTCAATTAGGTGGTTTTGAAAGCTTATAAATTATTTTTCATTAACATTTTTTACAAAATTCTTTTTATTTTTGACTATTTGTTATATGTTTAATCCGTGTTTTATGTTTCATTTATATCGGTCTTATAGTTTATATTTTATAGGCTTTCAAAGTCACGTGCTTGAAAGATTTTTAAGTTTCATGTTGGTCATTTTGAAAGCTTATAAATTATATTTCATCAATATTTTTTACAAAATTATTTTTATTTTCAAATATTTGTTTATGTTTAATCCATGTTTTAAGTTTCATTTATATTGGACTTATAGTTTATTTTTTATAGTCTTTCAAAGTCACATACTTGAAACAAAATCTTACATCGGAAATGCAGAATATTCTGTGCAGGAAATGGAGAATCAAAATCCCACATCGGAAATGCAGAATGATTTCCAGGGTAAGCACTCTTATAAATAGTATTATAATTAGTTAATTGGTAATATAATTATTTACTATTTAATAATTAATTAGTTATTTCATAATATAATTATTAATTAGTTAATTAGTAATATAATTATTAATTAGTTAATTAGTAATATAATTATTAATTATATAATTTGTAATTAGGTAATTAGTAATTATTAATGTTTTATTATTATGTTCGTATGGTTATATAAATATATATAAATAAAACCTAATTTACCCCCTCTTGAGATTCCACTCTGACCAACAAGTAATAATAGTATTTTGATTTCAGTACAAATAAAACATGTAAACAATAATGTACAATCAATGCGTATGTATGTGGCGAGGAGATTCCGTCCCACATAGTGGTCTGCGAATAGGACGTCCGCGTCGAGTGCGCAATGGAGTCTGATGACCTGGAGAAGGCTGATCCTCGGGCACTGAAACGTCGATTGTCGCATCCTCCATCTGTGTGTCAGTGAGAGGAGCTGTCAACTGCATCTCGTACTGCCATTCGGATCCTTCTCCCACTAGGGTGGTAGAAGGACCAGCCTCCATCGCAGAGTGGAACGAAGCCTGTGATGGAGCTTTACCCCAAGACGACGACGGCTCTAGAATCCAAGGTTGTGAAGGATATGGAGCCCAAGATGGAGAGAACTACGGATATCCTGTCAGGAAAGACGTATCCCATGCCACCTGAGGCACATCCTGAATAGGCTGATCCTGGACTACTAGAGGCCCGATCTCTGCCTGTGGAACAGGCGAGGCCTCACGTGCAGCACGACGCTGTCTACGTCGCCGTGGTCATGGATCCTCAGCCCTAGCAGCAGCTGCAGGATGTTCCTCTGGGGCAGGAACCTCCTCTCTCTGAGCCAGATGAGCGAAGATGCTCCCGGAAAGCACATGAAAAGATGCCCTCGCCTCTAGCACTGTAGCATGGACGGATTCCCGGCTAAAGACCCCCTCCTCCTCTTCATCACTCATGCGAACAAGCTGCTCTGTGTGACTTCCCTGTAAGTAGATTCAAATGGAATTATAAAATAATTCAATAAAAAAACTAGTAGAAATTTATTGAATTACCATCCTCTGCATCTCTATGCCAGCTTGGGTAAGATACAGTATAGACTTTAGTCTATACCATGGCGCATAGTCAACATGCTCTGAAAGAGAGAATCGATTTGTAGGAACACCCTGAATACATAACTCTGCACGTATGTGCCAGCCATCGATAAAACTCACATGTACTTGGGACTAGTCATCATCCTGTCTCCCTGTCAGCTTCATCCCATGAAGCTGGTCTATCTGTCTCGATGGTAATGGAATCGGCCGAGTACGGAAAAATTGGCACATGACCCTGTCAGGCTGCTGCCACTCAATAATATGAAAGTGAATGAGGGGCACTACAGCCATAGCATCCTCAAGCCCAACAGTGCAGTATGCTGGCAACTGGTCCATAATACTCCAGTATGGAATCCATGAAATCTGAAATGACAAGTGGTTTTGTCAAAAAAATATCCAACTAAAAACCAAAATTGATGTTATTATTAAATATGTTAGAGAATGATAGATTGTATATACATACCTAATCAGGTATGATACAGTCCAACTGTAGCCGATATACGCCCAAATGTTGTCTCAGAACGACGTCAAAATTGTGTCGCTGACACCCCCTGTAAAATACAACGATAATGACAAATAATGAGAAATTATAGTTAATAACTCATAGTAGAATCAAAAACCAATAGACAATACATCATTATGAATGAGACTGTGAAGTCGACCCAACAACGTTAGAGAATCGTTTCTGGTTATGACCTTATTTGTGACATATTGTGCATCACAAACTCTGTCCTTGTTCTTGAGGCCAGTCCATCTCATTACACATCCTATTTGCCTTTAGTCTCCCACTAGGACGTAACCGATTCATGTTAGGTATCACTATCGTCTGGCCTTCAGGCATTGGGAAATAACGATACTCCCCAATAGGTGTCTATGGTGTAGCATAACAGTTAGCAATGATATCCATCTGGTACTCTGGATCAACATATGATTCCCATGAGATGTTCATAGAGGCACATGTTGCGATGGCGTGTGTACATGGAAACCGTAAGGCCTGAAAGTTTCCACATTGGCATTTCCTTGTTCCCAGTAATACCACCATTTTTTCACCAACATGATTTGTGATGGGGTCTGAACGCTCTTGAACTTCAAATCAGGAGTCTTCTCTTCGAAAGAGACAGACGTGATAACTGAATGCTTCTTCAATATTTTTTTCAATCTCTCGTTGAAAGTGTCTTCCATATATTAGCCCTTGATTTATTCTGTTTGATGCTAGTTTTTTTCTATCCACAAAGTACTTCACGCATCAATATAATTTCTCCTGAACTAAGGTTGTTATAGGTAGCTTGAGAAGTCCTTTGAAGATACCATTGATGCACTCCACAATGTTTGTCATCATGTGTCCGTACCACTTTCCCCTGTCATATGCCAATGTCCATTTCTCTTTTGGAATCTACATCATATAATCATAAACTTCTTGATTAGCCTGGCGAATTTGTTCAAAACGTTCTTCAAATCGGCGTTGGTCCGACTCATATGCTACAAAACGTAGATGATATTTCACATAAATTGATTTTATCTTTATATTGAAACAGTAAAACAGAATGAATAAAATACGTACCAAGCCTCGTGATTTCCTTCTTCATTGGTTAGTTGTGGAATTTTTTATGCACATTGCTAGCAATGTGTCTAATGCAGAACCGATGATGTGCATTTGGGTATCTCCATGTATCAGAATCTGCATTGATTGCCTCATTAATTGCTCGATGGCGATCAGATATCAAACAAACTCCCTGAATTTTGGTGAAATGGTTGCTGATACATGCCAGAAACCAACTCCATGATTCATAGTTTTCTTTATCTACAATGGAAAAGGAAAGCGGAATAGGTGAACGATTTCCATCTTGGGTTGCCGTAATCAACAATATGCCCTTGTATTTTCCATACAGAAATGTTCCATCAATCTGAATAAATTGTTTAAAAAAACGAAATGCGGAGATACAAGGAAGGAATTCCCAGAACAACCGATGAAATTGAACATGAGATGGATCAAGTCGATTATCACGAGATACATGTTCGTTTGTATCCAGATGGAAGAAAACTTGGTTATGATTCCTCAGTATGGCTAGAAATTGCGGCAATACTCGATATGATTCATCCCAATCACCATATACCTTCACAATTGCCTTCTGTTTCTCCATCCATGCCTTATTATTGGAATTATTATAACCGAATGTCTGTAGAATCCTCTCTTTCACAAGGGATATTGGAACATCTTGACATGTCCTAATCATCTCAACAACAATAGATGACACAAATTCTGCATCCAATGAAGTATGATCTTGTGTGAGACTTGGGTGAATGAAAGTATGAGCCGCCTCAATCCTTGATATTCTCCAACCTCTAAATGTAATGTTTGGAATAGCCCTTAAGATAAATCTACAATCATCCCCATACTTCACGCACCATATAACATATTTACTATGGCATGATTCGTGAACTACATAGTTGAAGTGTCTCTCAATATGAAATCTCTTTAAAGTGATTTTTAAGGCATCTTTACTAGGAAAATTCCTTCCAATATATAAGGTTTTGCCCACCTCACTAAACCTATCTGGTACAACTCCAGGGAACTCAATTGTCGGTGTGACAACAGTATTATCGAATTCAGGCACACGTTTCATTGCTTCTGACCAAGATGAAAAGAGTGGTGGCTGATTTATTGACCGAGGTTGATGTACAACAATTGCATTTCTCAAAACCTCCTCTCTATCTTTTGTTGGTCCCTCCTCATCAGTACAGTTGTCTCCATCTGATCCATCATTATGAAAATCCTCATCAGAAGTCGGATTAACATGTATATCCGGGATATCATCTAGGTTTTCCTCTTCTGCTGCATCATTTGGAATAGGCTCAATGTCATGGGGTAGACTGTCTTCAACCACTCTTGTATTTATACATCTTTGTACAAGTGGACGTTGTTGTTTTATAGTAGCAACAACAACGTATAACTCCATCATGGTACCATCTAACCATTGAGAAAATAAATTAATTGCTTGGACCCACTATGCATCAGCAACCAATGGACAAGCTATATGCCACAGTGTTGTTGGAAATTTCAAATGTCTATAGCTCATAGGCATGATCTCTTGATCGGGTCCCAGATTTAAGGAAACACGAATTCTCTCTTGAAGGTCACTTATGGTAACACAATCAACTGTACTAACCACTGTAATTGGTTGTGTACTGTAAGAAGCTCCTTGCTCAGTTTGAATAATCTCCCCATAATAGTACACACAGGCAAACATGGCTCTCTATGTCAAAAAATTTTCTTTCGTCAAAATTATGATAGTGTAACAAATATTAACAATTATGTTTGACCATATGATGTTTATTAGAATGTAATTTTAGTGCACCTTTCTATACCATAAACTAAGCTACTGATGTTTGACCATATGATATTTATTAGAATGTAATTTTAGAGTGCCTTTTTATTTACTTTGTTTGTTCTTCTTCATTTCACTTTATATGTTCATCAGTATCATTAGCTAATCATTATATGAATCCATGTTTTAATCCTATGTTATTTATTAATTATTCTAAAATTAACTAATAATAACTAATCTTTAATAATTCTATTATTCTATAATTAACTAATAATAACTTTAATTCGTTAATTCTTATATCCTTATTTGATTCTATAACATTATATTTATCATTTATCATTGATAAATATACTGATTTTCTTTTTCTTCTCTTATAAATTTTAGTAGTTTATAAAGAAAATATGAATCATCTTAAGCATATTCCCTGGGAGTGTCAAACCAGGATGCAGCAAGGCCCGTTATCGTGCACCAGTTCCCATTCAAGTCTATCTCAAAGCGATTTTTTCAGTTTTTACCCCTATGTACATCTGTGCTAGAGCCACATCCACTTTTTTGTATCCAGATAGGAATTTAATTGCGTAGATAACCACATAATCTTTAAGCTACCAAAATTTCTAAATACTTAATCTTAAGTTAATCTATACTTAATCCATACTACCTAACAATAATTATTTAAAACTATATATAACTAATTACAAAAACTAAATAACCAAATATTAAGAACTACCTAAACTACTTAACAAATGAATGATTTAAAACTAAACAAAATTAAATTAATTAAATAAAAACATTATATTAAATAAAGAAACATACCTCTAAATGAAGTTTCGTAAAAACTCGCACAACAAAAGAATTTTTTAGAGAGAGAAAGAAATTCAGAGATATTAAGTGAGGAGGGAGAGAGGAAGGCAATGATCAAGTGATGAGAGGGGGGGTGGCCGCCCTTTTATAGGGAGTTCAAGCGAAGGCGGCATCGCGAAAGCCGCCTTTCGCCTCTACGTATGGCCAAAGGTGGCATCGCCGAAGCTGCCTTTTGCCTTACCCTGATGTGAATGGCGGCCTCCCCCTGGACGCCTTTGCCGTGTCATTGATCCGGGCCAAAGGCGGTGCGGGGGAGCAAAGGCAGCATCTGCGATGCCGCCTTTGTAGCGTATTTTTAAAAAAAATTGACCTAGACAGTTTTTCAATTTTTTTTATAAAAATGTATTTTAAAAAAAAACTCAAGAATAGGGGCCGCCAGAACCTCCTCTATCAAACCTAGTCACGACGTCCCTTTCTTCGGCCACTATTGCGGTTGTTAACTGAAGCCACCATCCAAGCTTCCCTATCATCGCCGTCACCCCGCCCCCAAACCACGATCCAGCGTGCCATATCCCTCTCCCTCACCATGACCAGCCCCCTGCCTCTCCGTGCTATCGTTGCACCCTACCCAGCCCACCTGATCCAACCTTATACCCTCTCCCCCAACCATCACGCCCATTACCCTCTATTCTCATCTCCTTTCATTTTATTCTTTATTATAATTATAATATAACTTATATTATATATAATAATATTAATAAATATACTTAATAATAATGTTAAGTACTTATAATAATAAATAGTTTTAATAGTTATATTACATATATTTATATATATTAGTAAAAATAATTTTAGGTATTTTAAATGTATATATATTATTTATTAATATGTATTTTGGTTAATTAATTTAATTAATGATATTAATATATAGTAATGTATATATATGTGTGTGTGTGTGTGTGTGTGTGATAGTTGCATTTTTTAAATAGTCTAACGTCTTTGGTGTCTTTTCATTCTGTACAGGGGAAGCAACTCGTGGTGGCAGAGATAATAGAAAGTGATCATGGGAAAAGTGTGAGGGTCACCAATTCATTACACTATGTTGACTATATTCATTGAAGGTTCAATAAAAAGATGATGGCAGACATGCTGAAGGCATGCCATGTGGATTTTCTACTTGTTAGTTTAGTTTCACTGCATCTCTGTTTTCAATTTCATTCTCCGAATAAGACGATCCTCAACTTATCTGTGAGAGTAGGGGGACACTCCACACCATCCATCCACACCTCCTGGAATGGGAATCGTCTTCAACCAGGAGATGGGGGCTCTTCTCCTCCATCTCCAGCTTCTATGATCTGTTTTTGTGTTTTAATTGTTTTCTGTAAATATCATCGATCTGCATGTTTTTTATGTGAATTGTGATGTTTGTTATGTGTTGTTCATTTTTTCCTCTCTTAGTTTCATTCTCATGATCTCATATCTCTAGAAATGGAGATCTAATTTTCTAAGCTAGATCCATGTTATGAATCCTGACACGACTTGGATATCCATTCATCATCACGATCACCATTTTCTTCTCCGCCTTAGTAAAATATGAAAGCGAATTGGGGTGTGTGCGAGTTCATTCTTGAACTAGATCGATTTCTACTTTCTCACCTCATCTCTTCTCCCCATTTCGTGACTAATAAATTGATATGGGTTGTGTGATTTAACGATATCATCTGGATCATTCATCCTAGTGAAAATACCTATCTGGGATGACAATGTTGATTGAATCACTTTGCAGTTCGGAGGGATGCTTGAGTAGTGAAGAAATCCTATGATTGAGTGTTCAATTTTTAGGTGAGATAGGTGTGTAATCCGATCCATCAGTCATACATTGAGTGGATTGAATGTTTTTTATTCATTTCTTCAGTTGATCCATGATAGGGAGCTAACGGAGAATCGGCCTTGATCTGGCCTAGTTCTCGCACAATGTTGTGTCCGTGTTTTCTATATTTTCTTGTTCCTTGTAGTTTTCCCTGTGTCTTATTTGTGTCTTCATTTTTCATTTAATTCTTCCTTTGTCTCTATGATTTTCATATCTATTCACTATATTTTAGGAGCTTTGTTTTAATATTTTCAAAATATTAAAAAAACAAAAAGATTTTTAGAATGACCACCTAGACTCTCAACACTTCTTCCTTAAGAGATACCCGAGGATAGACATTGTAATCTATAATGGGTACCGTAAATGTAAAATTGACCATCCTCATGATAAGGATGATGTCAAATATTTACATAAAATGTTATAGATGATAGATCCTATCAAATATGCATAAAGAATACTATATATACTTTCTAACTCTTTATAAAGATCCTAAATCTTTCTAAGATTTGTTGCATTAAATAATAGTAAAGCCCCATTCTTGATGTTCTCCATGATAAACTACTCTAGAACATTACCAATATATGTGTTCTGACTCACTCCAAGAAACATATTAGATCCATCTCAATACATCCTCATGCTGAGTATATATGATGTTTCACCCATTTATTTCATTGAGGAAAATTTACCCAACCACATCTTCATAGAGTAAATTGTCAGTAAATAATTTCCAATAAGAAATATCTCATCTAAATAAAATATTACAAACAACTACTATACTCCTACTAATTTTCTTGTATATACATGAATCTTTTGTGTTCTTTATGAAACAAAAATCTTTTATTTCATTAAAAAATTGGATATTCCATCTCTGAGAAGCTTTCTTTAGACCATAAATAGACGGTTGCAACTTGTAAACATTAGCATTCTCATTTGGAACTTTAATACCCTTTATATGTATCATATATATGTCCTCATAAAATTTATTATCAAGGAATGTAGTTTTTACATCCATCTGATATATCTCATAATCACAATGAGATGTTATGGAAAGAAGAATATGATTGGACTTTATCATCACAACAAGTGAAAATGTCTCTTCATAGTGAATACCATTAACTTTTTTTGACCCTTTTCCACCAGGAATTCATAGTAGGCAGAAACTATATTATCCATGTTAGTTTAAAAAAACAAATTTCAACCTATGAGTCTTACCCCTTCATGTGTATCTACTAAGTTCCAAACTTGGTTAGTGTAAATGGAGTCTATCTCTAATTCCATGGAATTTAACCATTTATCATAATTAGAACTCTCAATGGACTATTTGTAGACTATATGTTAATATTATATTAACATTAATTTATCATTATTAGCCATGATAAATCCATATCTTTGGGGTTATTGATGAATCTTACCAAAACATGAAGGTTCTTATGTAACTTGGGTTGTTTTTTCTTCCACATCTATTTACAGAACTAACTCAACCTCTATCTTAGGAAAACATTCTATTTTTTGGTCTTGGATATATCCATGATCATATTTCCTACCACTATTACCTTGAATTATATTTTTCTTGAAAAATAAAATAGCATGTCAAGCAAAAAAACACTTTGTGTTTCGTAGGGTGGTAAAAATAATATCCCATTGTATCCTTATAATAAATAATAAATAAGTAATTCTAAAACTTAAGGTCAAGTTTATAAGAAGTAAAATGTCATACGTAAGCTTGATAACCCCAATCTAGATATAAGAGAAACTAGGATGCTTCCAAAACCATATGTCATATGGTATATTTGTGACTAATTTTGATGGAACACAGTTTAGTCAGAAAGCTATAGTTTCCCGAGCATAACCCCAAAATGAATTAGGAAGGCCACATGGACTCATCAATAGTCAAACAATATCAAGAAATCTATGATTCATCTTTTTATAAACACTATTCGATTATGGTGTTTTGGGGGGATTGATTTGTGAAATATTTCCACAACCACTCATATGAGTTATGAATTCCGTGATCAAGTATTCAACACCCGATCCAATCAGAGGGCATTAATACTTTCCCCAATTTATTTTGTACTTAATTCTAAAACTATTTAAACTTTTAAAAAATTTAATACTTCTGCTTCATTAGAATCACATACCCATGTCAACTAATGTCATTTAGTAAAAGTAATGAAGTTCCTAAAACCACCATTTTCTTCAGTACTCACTAGTCTAAAAACATCAATATGTATGCAATCCAATAGTCCACTATACCCTCACCATTTCTCCTAAAAGGAAACATTGACATTTGACCCAATAAAAGTGATTCACATGTATCAAATGATTCATAATCAAATGAGTCCATCCATCCACATCTATGGATTATTTAAACACATTTCACATTTATACGTATAAGGAGAAAATTCTAAAGGTAGGTGGGATTATAATCAATCCTGTATTTTCTTATTTTGAATGTTATAAAAAATATTATCCATATCATGAATATATGAAATGTTCATTATGTTCCCAATTCCATAAAAAACATTTTATATATACAACAACTCTTGTTATTAATAATGAATAAAAATAATATATTTTCTAAACAAGATAAAAAAATAAAATTATTTTTTATGGAAGCAACATAATAATAGTATTTCAATTCTAGGTACAAACAAATTGGTAAAATCAGATCTTAAGTTCTAAAAACTAATGAAAATTTTTTTTCTCTATTACTCACATGAATATCTAATTCACCCTTCATCAATTAAATCCCATCTCTGAGTCTATGTCAGTTAACAAAAATGTGTGGTGTAAACCTGATATTTAATACCCATGAGTCAGAGTTGGAGAAATTTATTTCTATAATATTCACATTTGGTTACTCTGAATGTTTCTCCTTGAGAAAACCTCTCAATCCTAGATACCAATCATTGAATATTCTATAGGTCATACCTATTAATGTTCTCAATATGATTAGTGTAAAGTATGCCATAATTCACAACAAATAGATTTTAGTATATGAGTATCATGTATTATATATTTTCATTAAGGGTTTTAAATGAAATTAATATAACTAAAATAAAGACCTTGTATATTATATACATTTAGTGATCAAAAATCCATATTTCACTATGTAATGAATCCACTAGGGTGTTCATCTCACTACATAGTTATTTAGGTAGGGAATCATCCCAATCACAATAGTTGTGACTCTTGGATGGTTAATTACATAACCACTTATCCAAATCCATCATATGGATTCACTCAAATCTATTTCTCTGGTATCTTAATAATTAGGGTTACCAACTATTAAAATCTAAAGATAACACTGATAAATAACTAAGGAGAATCTTGGGGTACCTAGTTATAACATGAAACTAACTGAAATGAAAATAAAGAGTTATTTATTATTTTCTTTCCTTATACAAGATAATCTAGGGCCACCTGACTATGGAATGAAACTACCTAGTTGGATGATCCAGTTTTTGATAAGTATTTATTTGAATAAATCTTACACATAGCATTTTTGGTGTTTTCTTTTAAGTTCTCAACATTTTAATATACATCGTGTGCATATAAAATTCATAGTTATTACATATTTTGTAATTCTTATATTTTCATGTTTTATATCCTTCTGTGTATGCATATTTGTAATTTAGTTTTGGAAATTCCTATTCTAAGTATCAAATTAGTGTGTTCACACCACATTATTGGGTAACTCTTTACACAACCCAGAAGTCCATGATAATAACCCAAAAATAGAAGTCATGTATATTCATACATATCCAAGTTCATCATATGAATAAGGAACATGAACACTTCTTGTAAATATATGTAGTTATATGATATTGATAATGTAACAACCTGAGATTTTGTGATTTTTTGAATTAATTTAATCATATTGATATCTTTCATTTCTAATAGCATTGAATATAGATTTTGTTATATGAAAGAACTATGTTTGGATTTCATTATACATAATACCAAGATAATATTACGCTACAGAAAACACTTATATTAACTTTAGGTACACACAACCCTTTTTCTGGCTTGTGTTACACACAATATCGAGTTCCTTCAACATATTTCATTTCACCCAAGGTTGAATTTTACTAAACTACAATATACAATGAATATCGTTATTAAAATATTATTATAGTTACCACCTAGCTATTGGAATGAAAATTGTGAGTAAGATTAACTAAAGTGTGAAAATATTATTTACATATCTGTATAAAATGATTCCTTCAGTTATGAATTAGTTATAAATGAATGTAATAAATTTTTTAAAATAAATAAATTCATTTTCTAAGAAAAATATTTCTCTATGTACAAACACAATTTTATCTCAATAAATTAAAAAAATGAAGATTTTTTTAAATAAAATTTATATATTAAATATGAAATAATTTTTTACACTCATCTAATAGATTTTGTAGGCATAAGATAAGAATAAATCCAATTATATGAATAAAAAGCTGTATTTTTTTAGAAGGTAAATTTACCACATTTTAATGAAAACACATTTTAAATCTAATTTTGACACTTTTATAATATTTATTTGAAAAAATAAACTTCATTTTTGAAGTTAAAATTTCAAAATTTACTTTTTGTTAATTTTTTGTATTTTTAGGAGAAGTTTCATTTTTTGATGAATAGTGAAAACACTGAATTTTAATTGAAAACTGATTTCTCGTATAATTTATTTATATTTGAAAATTTTATTATAAATTGGTTTTAAATTATTTTTAGATCCATTTGACATAAATTTATTCAGTTAATCTCATTATAACCAATTTCACATTGAAATTAGATATAAAAAACATTTTAATCTTTTGGACTTTTTTCACTTTAAAAACTCATTGTCTCATCCCATATGTGGGATTAATTTTACACTAATTTCTGAAACATATGTGGTTATAACATGGAAAAATGGATTCCATATTTGGAATCATAATAATTTCTAATTTCTAATAATGTCAAATTATTTTTCAACCTAAAATATTGTTAGATGTAATTAAAATTAATTAGAGTGATTAAGGTAAAAACGAGTTTAATTAATGACTAAACCTAGAATATAAGGTGTAAAATGAACCTATACCTATCGAAAAATTATTGAATGTAAATATTTATACCATTAAACTTATAATAATATATTTTTTTCTGTTTTTAATCCTTTTTGGATAAGTAAAACATGGGGAGCAATCAAATCCATTCAAGAATACCCAATATGTCCTTTTCCCCACTTATAAAGGCCTCATATCCTCCTCCTCTCATAAAACCTCTATAGAAATTTTGTGTAACACCCCTAATGTAATGACCTTGAAATTTCAAGGAAATTTTTTTTCTTAATTCTTTGGAATTTTTCAAGTCTACAGTTTTTGACGGCGCCTGATTCCAAGGCCCGATGTGCCCGTAATCAATTTCTGAGGTTTTTTTCGGGTACATTCAGTGAACGGATGAGCGGGATTTTCTAACTTCTAAATTGGTGCTTGGAATCGAAATCTGAGGGCACGATGAACTTGCAGTGACGGTATTTGCTTAAGTGGACCTTTAATGCAGTTGCATTTTATGCAGGTTGAAAGTCATAATTTGGGGTTTTAACTTAAATTAAATAAAATTGTGGTGATACACAATTTTATTTTAAGAGGTGGTCATTTCCTCCAAGAGGAAGTTAGGGGTGGGTCCCACACCTCACATAACCTCCCATGTGAGGATTTAGTGTGGTGGGGCCCATACGAACACAAACCCTTTCACCTCCCTTAAACTCCCCACTAACACCCCTTATTTAATGTGCCAAATTTCCATCAACTCCTCTTTTTAATTGTGACTTTCCACCTCCTTCTCACTTCCATAAATTTTTTCCAACACATTTCAATTAATTAATGGGACTCTTCAATTAATTAATTAAAGTGATTGAATTTTGAAATTCTTGTGTGAATAAAATAATAGCCATAACTATTATTTTTTGTTCGCACTTGTTTTGTTAGGAGAAACTTGGGAAAGCTCTGGAGAAATAGAAGAATAGTGTTCTTCTCTCAATGAAGAGCACCATCCTTCCAACGAAGAACTGCTGAAGAACGAAGATAATCTCCTTTGATCTTTGGCCAAGCCAAAGGAGAAGGAGCCACCCGCAAGGAATGATGACGACGCGCCATCCCCGACTCCTTCTTCCCCAAAGTCAATGAGTTGACGCCGCCTCCCCGCGACTCCATCTAAGAACGAACCATAATTAGAGGTAGGGTGTTTGTATAATTTAATTTGAGTAAATTATACCTTTGTTCTTGATGAATGCAAGTAATCGTCTATGGCCAATTGATACCACCTAACGCGGAAGGCGTGGACCGAATTAACATGGCCTGACGACCCTCCATAGTTTCCTTTTTTTCATGATGGAGACTGTGTTGGAAGAGTTGGAGATGAGCGGGGGCAGTGACGACTGAAGGCGGCGATGGAAACAGCGGCTGCGTGCCAGCCCGAAGAGGACCGCGACACCGGGTGCCGCGCGGAGAGGGAAAGACCGTGACCTGCAACCGCGGGCTGCTCGACTGAAGAAGAACCATCCGGCTAAAGTCGGCCGGACCAAAGAAACTACGATGCCACAAGGGAATCGTGTTGTAGAGGACCACGGCCCTCATTCCGTGGGCCGCTAGGCAGATGAACCGGCTGGCAGGCGGCCGGTCGGGCTGGGAAGACCCCGTGGCGCCAGGAGGGTGCCGCGCTGGGGGAACAGTGGAACGCCTGTGTGGGCCACTCACATTGGGAAGACCGGCCGACTTCGACTGGCCAGACAGGAGGGAAGTGCCACTCGGTGCTGTTGGTTCGGGAAGTCAGTGGGGGCCCTCCGCACCGGCCTGACCAACTGGCCCACCCGCGACCAACCGCGGGTCGGGCCGCGCCCTGCCAGACCGGGCCACCTACCATGGGTCGGGTCGTGCCCCACCGGTCCAGGCCACACATTATCAGGTCGGGCCGACCCCTTAGCCGGGTCGGACCCGCCAAGCCAGGACGGGCCGACCCGCCAACCTACCGGGCTTGAGGGGTCGGGCCCGTTACGCTTAAATGTGAATAACTTCACGACCGTGCATTCGATCGATGGGCCGTCTGCGGCCCTGGGACCCTTGTGACGAGGTGTTCCTTTTGCGATACTCTAAGTGAGTTTTGGATGACTTCGAAAAACAGCCGGGTTTGGAAGGAGCTTATTTCCAACCTGGCCCATGGAATGAAAATGCTAATAACCCTCAGACCGGGCGTCTGATTGACGTGCCGTCTGTCGCGTTGGGTTCTTTATGATGAGACGGAACTTCGGGATATATCAAATCAGGAATTTGTGATAGTTGATGTATCGAACCCTTTGCTCGAGGGGTGGACCCTCCTGGATTTGAGCGTGTAGTGTGTGGGAACCCTAGAGTTGGCTCCAACAACAATGAGATTGGACTGAATCCTCTGTGGGTTCGATAGTAACGAGACTCGACTGAATCCACCATGGGTTTGACAGGAACGACAACTATACTGGAATCCTTCGTGGGTTTGGCAGTGACGACAACTGTACTGGAATCCTCCATGGGTTCGACAATGATGACTACTGTACTGGAATCCTCCGTGAGTTCGACAGCAGTGACTACCGTACTGGAATCCTCCATGGGTTCGATGACGATGAAAATTGTACTTGTATCCTAAGTGGGCCCGACATTTTTACCTCTGTACTTGTATCCTGAGTGGGTCCAACAGAGTAGCTAGTCTAGTATCCTACGTGGGTCCAACAGCTTAGCTGGTCTAGTATCCTACTTGGGTCCGACAGCTTAGATGAATCAGTGACTAAATATGAACATCTCTATCGCAATACGAAAGATGTATACCGGTGTGATTTGAATCTTGACTTTCAATCATTATCATCGATGTGTTTGAATTTCTTTCCTGTGTGGACTGGGTTGTGCTTGGGCTCGAGAGTTGGAGCCAAACTGTGATTGATGACTTAGGTATATGTATGGGAATATTCCTAAGTAGAGTTGGTTGATACTTCGTGATTGTATCTTTCTTCTGTGGTTTAACGTTCGTGAATTCTAGGAGAACTTCAGGGGTCTCATGGTCCCTACCGAGTATCATATACTCACCCCTGCACGAGCTACGCCCACACTATGTAGTGTTGGATACACATGATGGACAACACTGATCGAGGTAGAGAATGGTAGAGCTGGATGGTACCCGGAGGTGGATCACTTGGCGAGACGTACACGGAGCAGACGGACAGACCCGAGGTGCTGAGGTGGCCATCTGTACCCACCCTTCAGGTGGGATTCCCAGAGGATGACTCAGTAGTGGCTATTTTACTTTTCTGCAGTTGTACTAGATTTTTAGTTGTACTGTACTTATTTTTGGGCTTGTATTTCTGGCCCCTTTCCTTTCACCACTTACCTTTTGCATACAGTATTTACTTAGTGTTTACTTCTGTTGCGTACTCTGTTGTGTTTTTTTACATTCATAAAGTAAATTCCTTCCCATCTTAGGGATTTATGCCTTTGGTGCTAGTCGCCAGCCCCCGGCCTATGGAAGGCGGGCTTGGGGTAGTCACGGCACGGGCCCTGAGGATGGGTCGTAAAAAATTGGTATCAGAGGAGTCGGTTCTACCTCTGAACTCAGGACTCTGATCATTATTTTCTATGAAGCAATAGTTTTAAGAGTATTGAGTGTGGTTTTTAGTCTAGGGAGTCCAGTGTTGGTGCGGTGGCTGACGTATCCATACATTGGGACCTTGATCTCTGAATTCCGACTTAGTGCACGAAAACACTGATTGTGTGTGTGTTTCCTTTGAAAAAGTTTTCTCCGTGATTACTTTATGTCAGATCACCAGGTATACTGTTTAAACTGTGGTGCACCTGTTTCTTTTCAGGATGGCCCCATGAAGGTAGCTAGCTAGGGTTCCAAGTTACGTACGAGATGGTAGCCCACTGAGCGATGAGGCCTCAGTGCAGGTCCCTATCACAGCGGAGGCACCAGCGGTACCACTACCCACTGGTCCACCGATACCACCAGCTCCAGCAGCAGAGAGTGCATGCCTCCTGAGTACGTTTCATGAGTTCCAGTGACAGAGGCTGCCCAGGTTCCATGGAGAGACAGACCCACAGGTAGCTGAGGATTGGATGGAGGTTGTCGTCAGAGTTTTTAGATAGGTAGGGACACCAGTCGACCTTATGGTGATCCTTTCTGTGAGTCTCTTGCACACAGCAATAGGTAAATGGTGGAGCCTGATACTCCAGGTTCATGATGAGGCATATTTACTTTGGATAGGCTTCGAGAGTCTCTTCCGCTCAGAGTTTGTTCCAGCCACCCTTCGTGCGGTGCGGATTTAGGAGTTACTTCATCTGCGGCAGGGAAGCATGACAGTAGCTCAATATTCAACGAGGTTCACTGACCTCTTGCGATACTCCATGGATATGGTACGAGACCTGTTCTTTAGGGCCCGAACCTTCGAGCAGGGAATCAGGCATGAGATCATGGCTTTGAGGATCTCCCTTAGCATCCCGACACAGGCGGGGGTGCTGGAGAGAGCCCTTCTAGTGGAGAGTTTACTCGCTGAGCAGTCACCAGTGGCGAGACCCTCCGCATGAAGACTCGTAGCAGAGTCTTCTGTAGCCAACAATAGACAGTTGATGCAGATGTCCAAGAGGACTAGACCAACAGGTGGGCGACCTCAATATACAGGTTCAGTTGTGCGGAGAATATGAAATAGAGCCAACTATACGAGGAGAAGGTAGTGCTATGCATGTGGCGGACAGGGTCACATGGCTCGAGAATGCCCAACCCATCCAGCAGATGAGCAACAGGCAGTAGAGGAACCTTTTAGGCAGAGGCAGAGGTTCGACCGTGGACGTCCGCCGAGAGTGGGCGGACGTGGTAGAGGAGCTGATCGAGCAGAAAGTGGATAGGAGTGGGACTAGCTTTGTTGTTATCATTTTTTGTGGATTCTTTGTGTCTTTGTACTTTGAGATGAAGTAATAAAAGACACTTTTCCTTATGATGTTTTCTTCCCTGTCCTTTTTGTATGGTTGATACTGAGAGGTTCTGGTTAAAACTATTGACTTGACCCTCACATTAGAGATTCCTACTAGAGGAGACCCATTGACCACACACTGTTGCCGACAGTGTGACTCGACCCTTGGAGGTGAGAGTAACTGTTGGATCTCTTGGTAGTAGCGTCTAGGCCTTACGACATCATCCATGGCATGAAATAGTACTGTTCATGTCAATATTGATTGTATTAGGAAAATAACATGGTTCATCTAGGGGATGAGACCGAATTTCTCTTTTCGGAAAAGGATAAATCTTAAAATATCTTATAAGATGTAAGTGAAAAAGGGTGTAGTCGAGTTCTTTACAAATGGATAGTCACACCCATAGTTCGTTGAGTGAATGTTTTATGGTTTACTCTAATCTCAAAAGTCTCAGGTGTGTCTTCTCATAGAAGGACTTGGACTTGAGATGGTGATGTTGGCTTGAGTTCCTCCAGGACTATGACTTTGAGATAGTCTATACTCCTGGGTTGGGGAACGTTGCAGTAGATGCTCTCAGAAAGAGATCCGGCATTCAGCTACTAGGAGAGGCGACAGAGAAGCTAGCCGCGTTGTAGATATCCTTTGTAGATAGGGATGGAGCCGCCTTTCTGCAGTCCCTCACATTCACTCCTCCACTACTTCAGTGAGTCAGAGAGGCATTGTACGACCGACCTTGAAGGTCACCTCTGTGCTGGACTAACCCTGGTGAGTCAGCACTTGTAGGACCAGAGATGGTTCAGGCTACAATATAGAAGGTATGGATCATCCATGAGCGAATGAAGACTGCACATAGCAGAGAAAAGTCCTATGCTGATAGAAGACAGAGACCACTGGAGTTCGAGGATGGCGACCACGTCTTCCTACGGGTCTCACCCCGACGAGGTCTACGAAGATTTTGTTGGGATGGTAAGTTATATCTATTCTTCATCAGACCATTCCAGGTCCTCAGCAGAGTAGGAAAGGTGGCTTAATGCCTAGACCATCCACCTCAGTTGCATCGGGTGCATGACGTCTTCCACGTATCTCAGCTAAGAAGATATGTGCACGACCCGTCCCACATCATCGACCATGGGGAGCTGGACATCAATGACGGGGTGAAATTCACAAAGGTTCCATTGGAGATCGAGGATCGATAAGAGCGGGTCCTACATGGATGTTCGATTCCTCTGTTGTGCATTCGCTGGCAGCACGAGAACCTCTAGGAGAGCACTTGGGAGGGGGAGGCTCAGATGCATGCTCTGTACCCCCATTTTTTCCCCTAGTGTGTGTTGTAGCTTTATGGGGATGTAAATACCTGAGGTGGGGGTAATTAAAAACTTGTAAATTTCAAGGAATTTTTTTCTATTAATTCTTTGGAATTTTAAGAGTCCTCTGTTTCTGACGGTGCCTAATTCTGAGGCCCAGTGTGCCCGGAATCAATTTCTGAAGTTTTGTTCGGGTACGTTCAGTGAATGTTTGAGCAGGATTTTCTATCTTCTGAAATGGTGCTCGGAATCAAAATCTGAGGACACTGATGAACTCGTAGCACTGGTATTATCTTAAGGGGACCTTTACCACAGTTGCATTTTATGCAGGTTGAAAGTTATAATTTGGGGTTTTATCTTAAATTAAATAAAATTGTGGTGAAACACAATTTTATTTTAAGAGGTGGTTATTTACTCCAAGAGGAAGTTATGGGTAGGGCCCACACCTCACATAACCTCCCATGTAAGGATTTAGCATGGTGGGGCCCACACAAACCCAAACCCTTTCACCTCCCTTAAACTCCCCATTAATACCCCTTATTTAATGTGCCAACTTTCCATCAATTTATCTATTTAATTGTGACATTCCACCTCCTTCTCACTCCCATAAATTTTTTCCAATACATTTCAACTAATTAATGGAACTCTTCAATTAATTAATTAAAGTGATTGAATTTTGAAATTCATGTGTGAATAAAATAATAGCCATAGCTATTATTTTGGGTGGGCACTCGATGTGTTGGGAGAACCTTGGGAAAGCTCTGGAGAAATAGAATAATAGTGTTCTTCTCTCAACGAAGAACACCATCCTTCCAACGAAGATCCGCCGAAGAACGACGATCATCTCCTTCGTTCTTCGGCCAAGACAAAGGAGAAGGAGCCACCCGCAAGGAACAACGATGATGTGCCATCCTCGGCTCCTTCTTCCCCGATGTCAACGAGTTAACACCGCCTCCCGGCGACTCCATCTAGGAACGAACCTTAATTCAAGGTAGGGTGTTTGTATAATTTAATTTGAGTAAATGATACCTTCGTTCTTCATGAATGCAAGTGATATTCTCTGGCCAATTGATACCACCTAACGTGGAGGGTGCAGGCCGAATGAACACGTCCCGACGACCCTCTATAGTTTCCTTTTTATTCGCGATGGAGACCATGTTGGAAGATTTGGGGATGATCGGGGGTGGCTACGACTGAAGGCGACAGCGACAACGACGGCCGTGCGCTAGCCCAAGGAGGACCGCGACACCGGGTGCCATGCAGACAGGGAAAGACCGCGACCCGCAACCGCGGGCCACTTGGCCGAAGAAGAACCGGCCGGCTAAAGCTGGCCGGACCGAAGAAACTGCGGTGCCATGCTGTGGAGGACCGCGACCTGTGTTCCGTGGGCCGCTCAGTGGACGAACCGGCCGACAGGCGGCCGGCTGGGCTGGGAAGACCCCGCGGTGCCAAGAGGGAACCGCGCTGAGGGAACAGTGGCCCGCCTATGCGGGCCGCTCACGCCGAGAAGACCGGCCAGCTTCGGCTCGCTGGATAGGAGGGCGGTGCCACTCGACGTCGCCGGTTCAGGAAGTCGGGGGGGGGGCACCGGCTCGGCCAGCCGCGAGTCGGGCCTCGCCGCACCCCTCCGGGCCAGGCTGCCTACCATGGGCTGGGCCGTGCCCCACTGGGCCGGGCCTCGCATTATCAGGCCGGGCCGACCCCTTAGCCGGGTCAGACTCGCTAAGCCAGGACGGGCCGACCCGCCAGCCCACCGGGCTTGACGGGCCGAGCCCGTTACACTTAAATGTGAATAACTTCACGACCGTGCGTCCGATCGACGCGCCATCTGTGGCACTGGGACCCTTGAGACGAGGTGGTCCTTTTTCGATACTCTAAGTGAGTTTTGGACAAATTCAGAAAATGGCTGGGTTTGGAACAAGCTTATTTCCAACCGGGCCCCTAGAACAAAAATGCTAATAACTCTCAGACCGGGCGTCCGATTGACGCGCCGTCTGTTGCGTTGGGTTCCTTATGATGAGACGGAACTTCGGGATACATCAACTCAGGACTTTGTGATAGTTGATGTATCGACCCCTTTGCTCGAGGAGTGGACCCTCTCGAATTCGATCGTACAGTGTGCGGGAACCCTAGAGCTGGTTGCGACAGCAACGAGACTGGATTGAATCCTCTGTGGATTCGACAGCAACAAGACTGGATAGAATCCTCCGTGGGTTCGACATCAATGAAAACTATACTGGAATCCTCCATGGGTTCGGCAGCGATGACAACCGTACTGGAATCCTCCGTGGGTTTGGCAGCAATGACTGCAGTACTGGAATCCTTCGTGGGTTCGACAGCGGCGACTACCGTACTGGAATACTACGTGGGTTCGACGATGATGACAATTGTACTTGTATCCTAAGTGGGTCCAACAGTTTGACCTCTGTAATTGTATCCTGAGTGGGTCCAACAGAGTAGCTGGTCTAGTATCCTACGTGGGTCTGACAGCTCAGATGAATTAGTGACTACATCTGATCATCTCTATCGCAATACAAAAGATGTATACCTATGTGAGCCGAGTCTTGACTTTCAATCATTATCATCGATGTGTTTGACTTTCTTTCTTGTGTGGACTGGGTTGTGCTTGGGCTCGAGAGTTGGATCCGAACTGTGATTGATGACTTGGGTATATGTATGGGCATATACCTAAGTAGAGTTGGTTGATACTTCTTGATTGTATCTTTCTTCTTTTGTTTAACCTTTTTGTATTCTAGGAGACCTTCAGGGGTCTCAGGGTCCCTACTGAGTATCTTATACTCACCCCTGCATGGGCTACGCCTGCACTACATAGTATTGGATGCAGACGACAGACAACACTGATCGAGGTAGAGACTAGTAGAGCTGGACAGTACCCGGAGGTGGATCACTTGGCGAGACGTACACGGAGCTGACAAACGGACCCGAGGTGATGAGGTGGCCATATGTGCCCACCCTTCAGGTGGTATTCCCGGAGGATGACTCAGTAGTGGTTGTTTTACTTTTTTACAATTGTACTAGCTTTTCAGTTGTACTATACTTACTGTTGGGATTGTATTTCCAACCCCTTTCCTTTCAGCACTTGCTTTTTGTATACAGTATTTACTTAGTGTTTACTTTTGTTTCATACTCTGTTGTGTTTTTTTATTTTCATAAAGGCAATGCCTTCCCAGGTTAGGGCTTTACGCCTTTGGTGCTAGTCGCTAGCCCCTGGCCTATGAAAGGTGGGCTTGGGGTAGTCACGGCACGGGCCCCAAGGACAGGTCGTGACATTTTGGATTATAAAAAACATGCGATTTAAACTTAAAATATCCCTTAATTCATCCTATAATCATTCCTTTTGGCATAAAGAAAATAAACTTAGTCCTTTGGTGCAAACCAAAAGGAATTACCCAGAAGAGGTAACATCCTTCAACAAGTACATTAGTTTTATTTTCATTATCCACCATCTCAATAATTCTCATTCCATGATTATATAATAACCATAGTATCCTCTATATACTTATATTCTTTTTAAGGTTTTTACATACACTCACACACACATCCAAAAAATGTGATGCTAAATCATTATTTTATTGTATTGAAGACTAACGCCTCACGAACCGATGTCACCTATTCTTCCATTTCAACATTTCATGGTTGAAAATAATGATATAATTTATATTTTAATATTATATATATGAAATTTATGATTTATTTATGTTTATGGAATTATCATATAACACATAACTTCATGATTTACATATTTTTAAAATATGATAACTTCATTTGTGGACGGGTGAACTACCAGATCCTCAAGGCGATGTGTTTCATTCACACTTTACATGGAATGTATTAATCATGAGTTTAGTTAACTTATATGATATATACAAAATAATAATTCTACTGGAATGATATTATATATATACATATCTATCATCTATTTGTTTCATTCAATACGATAAGAAAACGGTAACAATGTTCATGCATACGTACGACCAAACATCTCCACGAATAGTGTATTCCATTACACATTTCTATTTTTTATAATTATTATAAATATTTAAATACTAAATATATATGATATTTACATCATTTTTTACATTATTTGAATAAATAAATCATCATCTATGTAAGCGGATTAAGAATAACAAGTTAAAACATATTTAAAAAAGCAGTTATTACCCAAAACATAACATTATCATGGAACTGTTAATAAACAAGTAATATAAAGTCATAATAAAATAATAAATGGAATGATATATAAGAATATGGTTCTTTAGAAGAATTATAATAAATTTATATTAATTATATAGTAGGTCTGAACCTGTAAGAAAAAAGTCGAGACTTAAGGTAAAGGATTTCTTGCCTTACTTTTATTTCTGTGAGATATATGCTATAATCATCACTTATTCTCATTTGGTGGTGTATAACATTCCATGTGAAATTTTATATAATTAATTCCACTTATTTCATGATATTAAAATTTTCAATTGATGTTATTATTTCATGTATATCATTATTCAAAAGTTACTAATGTATTAAGGGGATTTCTTGTTTCACTTTTATTTCTATGAGACTTATGCCTTATTCACCCCTCGTTTATTCTGTGTGGCGTATATACTGACCATTAATATATTATATTTTTATTATACTTGATTTTGTGGGTATTTAAATATCCTTTTTATGATATTTATTCCATATAGATTTATATTTCAAAAGTTACCAAATCGATAAGGTAATTTTTGTCTCAATTTTCCTTCTTTAAGATACATGTTTTGTTATGACCCTATATTCTTTTATGATGTGTATATACTACCATTTTACATGTTATATCATGAATATAATTCCTTTAATTATATTTTAATATTCATGTAATGTTATTATTTAATGGGGATTAGGATTCAAAGTCAACAAGTTAGTAAGAGTTTATTGTTGTTATCTCAACATATATCAGGATTGTTTATGATTATGATTCCATTGATTAAATATTATGATCCATACCTCAATAATAATTATTATTTTTCTTCTAATATGTGTTTTCATTATATATTCATGTATTGGTACCATTTTCCTGCTCTTTTTTAATTAATATAATTAAAAAAGTGATTTTAAAAAAAATTGACCTTATTTATCTCTTTGGTCGGAAATTTATCTTATTAAAAAAACATGTTTTATAATTTTTTTAAGTGATAGTTTAAGCTCATTTTCAATTAAAATAATTTAAATTTTTTTTATGTTTTAAAAAGTGTTTTAAATGATTTTCAAATCTTCCTTTATAAGTGTCAAGTTTATTTTCAAAGAGGCTAGATTTCAAAAAAGTCTTATGATTTAAAGAGTGTTTTTCAAAGAGGAAATTATATTTCCTCGAGAAATATTTTAAATGATTTTTTATAGATTAATTTATATGTTTTAAATCTTTTTTTTCAAATAAAAATATTTTGAATTTTTTTTAGAAAGTGATTTTAAAAGAATGGTTATTTTCCTTAATAAATACTTCATGTGATCTTTCCAAATCCTTCCCCATCTAAGTTGTATTAATTTGATGTAGATTATTATTTAATGTGGATATGATCCCAGGATATAATCATTATTATTTAATTAAATGGTTTATGTTAAGATGTCAGGTTGTTTAATAAACCTATTTCTATTCCAAGGGTCACACCATGATAAAATGATTATGAAACCAACTTTGTTTCACAGGTTATTCTATGATGGAATGATTATGAAAACTATCTATTTTTCACAAGTTATGATATGATGAAACATTTTTAATGAACCATTCATTTCAGGGGTTATGATGTGGTTTTTTTGAACCCCATCTCTTTTTATGGTTCATGGTATGATGATTGTTTTGTTATCTTATGACACATGCATGTATGATTTCATTATGTGCAGGGTGGGACCTATATCTCCCTCCAATGAATTGGGTCATAATAAATGTTTAATTAGATCAAAGGGTACACAAGAGGGTATCCCAATCCCAAAATAAGAGGGTAAATAGTAGGTAATACCAAGCCCAAAAAAAGATGGTTCACAGGAGGGTGTCCCAAGCCTGAAACGAGAGAGTACATAGAAGGGAATCCCAATACAAAAAAAAAGATGGTACACAGGAGGACCTCGCAAGCCTGAAGGAGGTACATGGATTATTATCCCTATCCTAACATGTTACGAGGATCTTGGTAGGTAATCTTGACATATGATTTTATATGCTTATGTGTATGTCATAATTCCATGTCTTATTCCTATGTTATGTTGTCATGGATTATGCTCTTGATTCCCTTATGATTCATGTATTATGAACAACCAATATTTATTCAATGATTCATGTGTATAATCTTTGATAGGTTGTGTATGATCTTATAATGATATGATCATGTTATCATACTATTATTCTCATGTTATGCTTTCATATCTCCCTTTTTTACCCTTACCAAGTATATCAACTCACCCCTTTCTTATGTTTCCTTTCCCCAGGTTATGAAGAAAGGATTTAAGTATAAGTAATATAGGGTAAGATCTTTAAGGGAGATACTGAAGATATTTCACCAATATAGAAGTTTATGTTTCCATGTTTCCAAATACACTAAACTATTACGATCCTCAAGAATTTATTTTTGTAATGTGTTTAATTTTCATATAAAATGATGTAATATCCATGAATGATAAGCCTAGGTCACTATAAATAAACTCCACACGAGTAAGCTCAGAGCGATAGATACCCAACCCCATTCACATTCCTAATCAAGGAAATTCTCTATGAAATTAGGTGGTATAACCCTAAGTCCCTCTACCTTGGGATGATTTATTCAAGGGAAATCTTAATTAAAGAAAATATCTAACACCTAATATGCACAAAACATGACCAAAAACTACTCTCAAGAGAATAACAAAAAAATACGATCTGAGTTCAATATAGATGAAAACTAAATTTTATAATATCAAACGTAACATGATATACAAGGATCTATCTTCGAAATAATTAATCATACAAAAGTGTATAAACAATATTCATATTTCATAAAAAATTTACTAAACAAAAATATTAAGGAAATTTAACAAATAAATAAACAATTTATTTATTTTCCAAAACATGTGACATTTATGAACAATTCATGAATAATTGATAATTATAAAAATTTTACAATTTAATGAGAATGTAAATATTTTATATTCATTTCAATATCAACATCATTACATCTTATAATAAATGGTACTTATATGATATTTATGAAATTATAAAAATTTCATAATTCAATATTTTATAAAAAGTTTTAATATAATCTAAATATAATATATTTTTTAACTTACAAACAATTTATAAATCACCTCTTATGATTTATAAATAAAACTTTTATTTCTAGATTATAAGGTATACCATTTAATTTTTCAAAAATTATTTTAAAATATTAACCATTATTATTTGGGAATAATGTTTTATAAAAATTTATTTAATTAATTATAAAAAATTTATTATTAATAAATTTATTTATAGATTCATTATAAATTAAAACATCCCAAATTGAAAGGACCAATCTGGATATGTGTGATCATTAATAGGAGGAGGGATGAATCAATGATCCATTATTTTTATATTTTCAAACTTATTAAATAACCTTCACCTCCTATTAAAGTGTTATGAATTTTCTGAAAACAATCACAGAAGCATAATGCACAGGAACACAAGAATTTACAAGGATCATTAATCAACAAGAGTAGTTATTCCTTAGCATGGTTTGTAAATAATTCTATATAACACAATGTACTAGAAAATAATCCTTTTTGTGGTTAGATTAAGAACGGAATATCCTTTCACTTCCATTTCACTAATAAAAAATTGTGCATTTGATCTCTACACATATATACAATATAACAAAGATTTTTATAATTAATAGAAACCTTCACCAATAGGAATTATTAGGTTGTATGTGTACTGATTTAACTTCATCACTCTTACACTTCATACAATAACTTCTTCTTCATGTTCTTTTCTATCAGTAGACAAGAACTTCCTTCTTAGAGTTCTATATTTAACATCCATTAATTCACTATTTGTTCGAATGAACTATTTGGTAAACTCCATATGGTAAACTCTATCTAATGCCTTATAAAAAAAATCCTAGTTTTCTTATTCTCTATCCATCCATTCAACTCTATAAACATTCTGTCTGATCACATGATATAAAAATTTGTTTCGTGTCTACTATATGATGTCTCTGATCCTAAATTCTCTACTCGCTTCTCCTTTAACTAATATATTCCTTGGCTTGAAACATTCCCAACTCAAAATTTTGTTTTTATATTTTCATATAGTATATATATTTAAAACTATTTAAGTATCACTTTATCTTTCACATACATGAATATTTCAGATTTGGAGTGTACGAACGCCCCTTTCTATAGAAAAACATGAATGAGAAAAGATGGGAACTCTAAATTGTTTTCTTTCTCAATGAAAAAATAGAATTTAAAACTCCTATTCAAAGTAATTATATTAGATTCGTCTTAGGGATTTGAAAGTAATATTGAATCTTCTCTCAAACTCAAGAAACCAAAACCTTCAGTAAACCTTCCATCAAACTTAGTGAGAATCACGAATCTTCCTTCTATCATATTTGTAACATGAAAAGATGAGATTTTCATCATCACATTTGATGTCTTAATAAATGTTTGGTAAATTACTTAAAATTAGTAAAAAATTATACTAAACATTTATCTGATCAAACATCATATAAACACTTCCATTTGATGAGACTCCATACGATCAGTCCTCTAGTAACTTTATAGGAACTTCTTGAAATAATTCCTCAGAAACTTCCTCCTTGAAATGAATTACTTAAAAATTCTATGTCTATTTATATCATATTCCAACCTCTAACTAATTATCTTCATACTATAACATCCATCCTATCATTTCCACTGAAATCCTTCTATTGGTGACTTGGTGACTATTGTCCAATCATCTCGATGAAACTTCATCTTCAAAACTTCATACATGTCTACCTCATAGACATAATATGAAAATTTCTTTGATATACTCCATCCGATGACATTGTGAGAGATCATCCAAAAGTATTTGTCTGATTATCCTTCATCCTATTATAATGCATTTGATTATACATATTTTTATTAGGAATTTTTCTGATGAAATTCGTCAGCATCTTCCCTTTATACTTTAAAAACATTCCTATTTCTAGAAAACCTCAAAAACATTAAACAAAGAACTTATTCTTATATAAAAATATATCTAATGGTAACTTTTTGGTGAAATTTCTCAGAACATCAAATAATGTAATTTTTACATGAAAATGAATTTCACCCCCATTTTACAAATTCTTGGATCATGAGATCGTTCATTACTAATGATGTTGAAAACAATAAAAATAAAAAAGAATCACCAAATTTTCACTTCACTAAAAAAAATTCTGATGAACTTTATAAGAAATAAAAGATAAAAATTCAACATAATATCTATGTATGAACATCACAGTTTGGAATTTTCTATCCGATGTACTTCATCCAAAAAAATCCATAAAGTGTTCTCCAATCATTCTATATTTTTTTAAAATGATTAAAAATTTTAAGAGTATTATGTTAAGAAAAAGAAAAAGACAAAACCTTTTGAACACTTTCTTTATCCAAAAAAACTTCTTAAAACCATTATATATCTAATTTAAAAAATCTAAAAACTTCCTGGTCCCAAAAAGATCCCCATTTCAATTCTATTATCAACCAAGGAATAATAATCATAGAACATTAAAAATCTAGAAATGGATTTCTTATCCAAAAATTCTAAGCCTATATGAGTGAACTCAGTATAAGAAACAAGAATCACTAAACAACACTACCATGTTGTTGACATGCAATGAATTTAGAAACCATTTTATGTACCTCATAAGAAACATATTTTCACTACTAAAAAAACTGGGCAAGGGAAGCGCCACCTTATATTAGCGCTAAGAAAAAACCGCTGCTAAAGAAACCCTGTATCAGCACTAAAATTTTAGCACTGATAAAGGTATTCTTTATCAGCGCTTTACTAGCACTGATAATGGAATTCTTTATCAGTGCTAGAAAAGTGCTGATAAAGATACCCTATATGAGTGCTAAAATTTTAACACTGATACCTGAATTCTTTATCAATTCTAAAATTTTAGCGTTGATATAGTGTAACCTTTATCATTGCTAAAAAAGAGATGATAAAGAGACCATTTATCAGCACTAGAAAAGCGCTGATAAAGAAGGCTTGTATCAGCACTAAAATGTTAGTGATCGTACAGGAAGGATTTATCATCACTTTTTTAGCACTGATAAAGAGGAACTTTATCAGTTCTAAAAAAGCACTGATAAAATTTTAGTCCCATATTTTATAAAATCAGTCACATAGTGTCCTCATTTTATCACGACCTAAAGCTCTCATGGTAATGAAACCCTGCGACTCACCTCCGATGCCCCCCGAGCTTCGCATTTCCGGACCTCTGCTGCCCCCAATCTTTGCGTTGACAGACCTCCGCCGCTAGCCCTTCTCCTAATCCTCCCCCTCAAACCCCTTCGGCGGATCCTCCTCCCCGAAAACCCTACTTCTCCTCCTCTTCGCTCGACCCTACTCCCTGCAAACCCTACTCCTCCATTTCTCTTCGGTTGGCGGCTCCTCCCGTGCACCTCCACCTCTGGAAGTTTTCAAGTGTGTGGTAAGTGATTCAATGATTTTACAATATTATTTTATTTTGATATGATTTCTTAGTTTCTTAGGTTATTCCCATGCTATAACTTCTTATATTTGGATGGGTTAACTATTAATTTAGTGTTTTTGTAATGGAACCCCATGCTACCTCATATTCTACTTGTATTAAAATGATATCATCTGTTATCCTTGTTTATGAAAGTATCATATGATAAAAATATAATTTTTTTTCTTCCTCATTGGTTCATTATGGATTTTATTTTTTGAGACAGTGGGTTATCTATGGTCTTAGTGATAGTGACTTATTATGTTATATATGGATTTTTTGAAATGTACTTTCATAAAAATCTTTCCCTATAAACGAAATTTTTTCACATATTTTTTTGAGTTGTTCTCTTCATTTTGATGATGGTAATCATGCTCAGATATTAGATTAAGATTTTTCATTAGACTGTTACTATTATAGTGGAATTATAATATATTGGGTAACCACTATTGTTTTTTTTTTGTGTTATTAATTTATTATTCTGTGTGTTTCATCATTTTTGTTCGGAGGAGTATATTTTAGTTAGAAACCTATTTTATGATTTCCCCCCTAAAAACACATAGGTTCAAAATGTAGGGATAGTTTTTTAGAATCTATCTACATGTTATTTTGTTTTAGACCTTTTTGTCAAGGTGTTCATTTATTATTGAGGTCGTTATATATGAGAATCAATATTTCCACATCATTGACTTACCCTTTATGTTTGGGGTTCCTCATGATTGTTTGAACTATTAGAAATGGGAATATGTGTAATTTCACATTTCTATATTCAACATGAAATATCTATTAGTGAGAGGAAATTTTTATAGTTATTCATCTTTTCTTGACTATTTTCTTGTTATTAGTGTCGTATTTTTGAATCTTTTTGGAGTTGGACACCTCTCTTACCCTTCCTTGCAAGATCATGCTCTGGGTGTAGGATGCCTTCTGCTAGACTCAGGAGATCATCTACCATATTTTCCCTAGGTTTTTCTCCCACTATCTTCTCTAAGGGAATTATCTTCTGGTTTGTAGAAGGTGACACCAAGGGGACCGACGCCACCCCCCTATGATCTTGATCAATAGGGATAGGTTGTCTCCCCCTCTCAGATGTCTCTCAGATGGATTCCCCGATGTCAGTAGGTGTTCCAGTGATGGTTTCCCCCTCAGACCCCACCCAATCCTTTGATATGTCTTCCCCCTACTCTCTTGTTGATGCCATGTAAATCTCCCAATCCCTTTTTCTCTCCTTTCCAAATTATTTTCCTTCCTTCTGGTTTTGTGCAATTGTTCCCCCCATCTTTCCTTCATGATATCTAAGTGACTTTTTCTGGCATTTCACTTGTATGGAATGATGCCTAGACCACCAAGCTTTCTAGCCTTGCCACCCATACCTCTATCTCTATCCTTCTCCCTCACTGAGGTTACTGACTACTTCTCTTAAGTGTCCAAGCCCCTTCCTAGCAGTGTTTGTTCTGTCTCCCTTGGCTCTGAGCCTGTCATCCAGCTCAAAATACTTATGGATCCAAAGAGAACTCCCTCACCAGCCCCCATGTTTCATTACCCATCCTTCCCTGGCCCCTTTGGATCCTCATCTCCCACTCATCTAAAGCTTACCAACCATAAGGGATTATGAACATGTTAAAAATCAAGGGACCTCAATGAGAGATCATCCTCCCACTTCAATAAGGCTACTAGCTCTAGATCCAATGCCAGATCCTTGTCCTACCCATCATTATTATCTTTATATGTAATGATCATAGTCTTAGTTCCCATGTTAAATCGGACTTCCTCACCATAGAAATCAAAAATCATAATGTCATTGTTGTTGTTGTCAAATTACACAAAAAACCCTATAATAATCATAGAATTCTCCTGGAAGTTTAAGTTTCATGGATTTCTACACTCTGACCCCTCCAACATACACAAATGGGTATTTTGGAACAATAAATATGTTTTTGAGAATGTTCAAGATTTCAATCAATTCATCACTACCAAGGTGTCCAACGGTGACACCTCCTTCCTTATGATTTTTTTTTTGGAAGCTATGACCCTCTTCAAAGGGAATCTCTATGGAGTGAACTTCATTATTCTTGTCTTTGGACTAAGGTGATTTGAGGAAACTATAATGAATCTAAATTAATTATATTTAATGAATTCCATATTGTAGAGATTATGAGAATCCTTTCTTTACTTATAGATTTGGCTACTGGTTTTCATCCATATGTATTTTAGGTTAGTGAGGTATAAAAGGATGGACTAGTTGACCATAGAAGGGTTGACCCGATAGAGGAGGATGAGCCATGAAGGATGATGTCGCGTGAGTTTTACCATCTATGACACAAGGGATTATCCCCATGAACCCCTTTGTGTTTGGAAACTGTGTTGATTTTGATAGGGGGTCTATCTTGGTTCTATTGATTTCCAAATATTTATTGGAAATGGTTATGCTCTATTAATCTCTATTTTTATAATGAAGTTCTTCTACTGTATTTGGAAGTCTTGTTTTGTGTACTTGAACCATAAATACTAATATTTGAGATTCAAATAGGATTAAGATGAATAAGTATTGGATGGATGCTAATCGTTTGACAATAGAGTACGAGAACAGAGTGAAAGAGTTCATCAAGTTTGAAAAGGATCACACAAAGGATCCTTCTCAAATCATTTTTCCGTGTTTACATTGTTGTTATTCTAAACTACTTACTCCAGAGGATTTGGAAGAAAATTTGATATTTCACGGAATAGGTCGGAGTTATAAATGTTGGAATAAACATGGAGAAAAAGTGAATGTAGCTACGGGTTGGGATAAAACTGTGTTTTATGGATCATCAGATATGAATACAAATATGGATAATGAAGAATATCGTATGGAGGATGTGATTACAGATTTCAATGATGATGAAGATCATATCGAGGAAATGACAAAGACAATTGAAGATGAACTCTGTGATTTCCCAACATTGTTTGAGAAGTTAAAGAGTTGTGAAAAGATACCATTGTATGCTGGTTGCACCGAGTATACAACATTGTCAGCTGTACTGAAGTTGTATAAATTGAAAGTAGGCAATAGATGGAGTGATGTCAGTTTTTCGGAACTACTTGCTCTCTTGAATGACATGCTCCCTGATGATAATGAGCTCCCAAGACAGAAATATGAAGCTAAATGAATGCTACACTCTATGGGTATGATTTCTGAAAGAATAAAAGCCTACTCGAAGGATTGTATATTGTTTCACAAGGAGAACAAATCACTTAAAGAATTCCCAAAGTGTGGTTCTTCTCGATATAAGAAAGATGAATCCAATCCTATGAAAGTTGTATGGTACTTACCAATAATTCCAAGGTTTAGGTGTCTATATGGAAGTAAGGAAACTGCAAGACAATTGTCATGGAATGTAGATAAAATAAATAAAGAAGGGAAATTACGTCATCCGGCCGACTCTCCTCAATGGAAGAAAATTGATCATGAGTATCCTGAATTTGGAAAAGAACCGAGAAACCTTCATCTTGAGTTATCTACAGATGGAGTAAATCCTTTTGGTTTTCAAACCAGCACTCATTGTACATGGCCTATTATGTTGGTAAATTATAACTTTCCACCCTGGTTATGCATGAAACGGAAATTCATCATGTTATCTATGCTTATATCAGGACCAAAACAACTAGGTAATGATATTGATGTTTATTTGGATCCTTTGATCGAGGATTTGAAGTTATTGTGGGATTCAGGTGTTATGTTGTATGATGCTTATAAAAGGGAATACTTCATGTTGAGAGCGATGTTGTATGGGATAATAAATGATTTCTCTGCTTATGTAAATTTTTTAGGCTATAACATTAAAGGAAATAAACGGTGTCCCATGTGTTAAGAAGATAAAGAATAAATTAGGTTGAAACATTCATTGAAATCTGTGTTTCTAAGACATCGTAGATTTCTACCTTATCGGCATAAGTACCGATCTTGGACGACATCAATCAATGGATATTCAGAACAATGCACAGCACCGTCTCCACTAACAGGTGATCAGCTGTTTGAGAAAGTAAAAGATGTGAACACTATTTTTGGTAAATCATTTTCGAAAAACCTTACAAAAATCGGTTGGAAAAATCGATCAGTTTTTTTTGAATTACCACACTGGAATTGTTTGTACATCAGACATTTTCTTGATGTGATGCATGTGGAAAAAAATGTATGTGACAGTGTTATCAGAACATTTCTAAATGCCCCTATCAAAACAAAGGATGGAATTAATTCAAGGTTGGACATGGTTGACATGGGAATACGAGAAGAGTTAGCTCCCGTGAAGGGTGAAAATCAAATGTTTCTTCCTCCAGCTGCTTATACTCTTTCTCGGGAGGAGAGATACTAGTTTTGAAACTTTTTCAATGATGTAAAGGTTCTAGAGGGGTATTCATCAAATATCAAGAACATTGTTTCAATGAATGATTTGAAGTTAAAAGGTTTGAAATCACATGAATTCCATGTTTTTATGAAATATCTAATTCCTATAGCTTTACATTGCATTTTTTCAAATAATGTTCGTCATACGTTAACCAAACATTGTTTCTTTTTCAAAGCTATATGTAGCAAAGTTTTAGACCCAGTGAAATTTACATCTATGGAAAAAGAAATTGTCATCATATTATGTGAATTATAAATGTTCTTCCCACCAAAATTCTTTGATATGATGGTTTATTTGATGATTAACTTGGTGAGAGAGATTTGAATTTGTGGTCCTGTTCACTATAGATGGATGTATCCTGTTGAACGGTATATGAAAATTTTGAAAGGGTATGTCAAAAATCGAAGTCGGCTAGAGGGTTGTATAGTGGAGTGATATATTTTTGAGGAAGCCATTGAATTTTGTACTGAATACCTATCTGATGTGGAAAGCATTGGTCTCCCAAAATCTCATCACACTGGACGCATTGAGGTTGAGGGAATTTCTGGAAGAGATGTTGTGACAATCTGCATTACAGATTAAGAGTAGGACCACCTTTATGTTTTTCATAATAGTTTGGAGGTTTCTCCATATATTGAAACTCACAAAGAAATTCTTAGGCAGTTGAATCCATCAAGGGCTGAAAAATTGTTATCAAACACACCTAATCACCAGTTTATAGGATGGTTTCGGGACCATATTTCTAAGAAGTTGGATGAAAATACGAATTCAATTTCAGAACGACTTTGATGGCTAGCCACTGGACCAAGTGTGTATGTATTATCTTATAGTGGTCATGTAATTAATGGTTATACATTCTATAAAACTAAACCTGATGAAGATAGTACCATGAAAAATAGTGGAGTTACACTAGTGGCTAAAGCGATGCATGTTTTTGGTAGTAAAGACATAAATCCAATTTATGCAAATATGTCATAATTCGGCATTATCAAACTAATATGGGAGTTGGATTATATGAAATTACAATTGCCAATTTTTCAATGCAAATGGGTTGATAACAGCAGTGGTGTTAAAATAGATGAATGGGGATTTGTGAAAGTTTATTTTAGTAAAGAATGGTACAAAGATGAACAGTTTATAATGGAATCACAAGCGGTACAAGTTTTTTATGTTCCAGATCCCGCAAACCAAAAGTGGTCGATTGTTCTGTTATCGTCCAAAACTACTGATGGTTCCGATGAAAATTCAGTTGAGGATGATCCTTTCAGTGGTACGTCGCAATCATTTCAGAGTGGTCCCAATGTAGATGATGTTTTGTATGTTATAGGAGTCCATAATGAAGGGATTTGGATAATCGATAGAGGTGTCAAATCCATTCATCCTTTGAAAAAAAGAAAGAGAGTTCAATAAACAAGTTATATTTTGTTTGTAATATAGATATTGTTATCTCATGTTATTATCTTATCATTACTGAATTTATGTAATCTAAATGAACTATTCAACCAATTTTGTAGATAATGAATTCTACACATTCTGGTGCCCCTAACCTTGAGGTTGAAAAAGTCTCTCAAGCTGATGATGCTGCAGCTACTGCTGATCCTGCTGCTCCTGCTGTGGCTGCTGCTGCTGCTGCTGCTGCTCCTGCTGCTAATCCTGCTGCGGCTGCTGCTGCTCCTACTGCTGCTCCTACTGTTGCAGCTCCTACTGCTCCTAGTGTTGAGGTCCAACAACCATCAGCACATGTCATTTATACCATTTCAGATGAAAATATAGATGATGTTGATATCGATGAAATGGTCAGGAATGAAGGATTAGCGTCGCATAAAACACAGGTGCATCGTAGTTTGACGGTTTTAGCTAAAGTTCATAAGGAAAAAAGAAAAGGCATCAAATTTGATGTCAGATTGAATGCATGATAAAAACATGTGAATCCCAACAAGGATATATTTAGTAGTTACATTGGAGTTGTCACTTGGCAACGCGTGCCAATAGAAATAGAATCATGGAACCATGTTTTTTTGGGCTGAAGGCTGTGATCTGGGAAGAAATTATGGTAACATTATGAATTTATTTCTTTAATTTACTAAAAAATAAAATAATGAAACAATGTCTTACTTTTATTAATCACTTGGAGAGTACATTTATAGTAGATGATTCATAGAAGAATTATGTACTAAGGCTTGCAGGAAGTATTCATCGAGGTCTTTGCACTATTTTAACAAAATGTCACATGAAAGATTCCAAAGGTAAAATAAACCCGCACCCACCCATTTTCTACGCTCACCTGATATCCCAAGAAGCATGGGATGCATTTATTGTCCGCCGTGGGGATGAGAAGTTTCAGGTACATTGTGGGTGATAATATGTTGTTTGAGGATACGTGTATTAATCACTTTGATTGTCAATATTTCATTTATGAAACAACAACTCTGTAATAAAAATAAGGAACGTGAATCAAAACCAACATACCCCTATCGTAAAGCAAGGATGAGGTATGCTTCACTAGAAAAGAAAATGGTAAGTATTTTAAATTTACAGTAATATTGTTAGGTTCCAACAAACAATATCATAATTATCTTTCTATGTTTATATGTGTATTGATGAGTCTAAAACCAAAGACACTTTCATCCCACGTCATGTGCTTTGGAAGGAGGCACGTGTGAATAAGGAAGGGAAGCTAGAAGATGAGAACACACAAAAAGTGTGGTAAATTTGTGTAAGTATGACACAACGATAAAAATATTTGTTTTAAATTGCTATTACATAAAAATAATTAGTTATTTTCCTATATCCGATAGTCAGAGGAATCAGATACTCCAACATAGGATGCAAACCTATTATTGACGGATTTGAAGAAGCAATAAAAATACAGTCATGTCAGAGGTGCGGGGTTTGGGGTGACACCCCGAGTATATTTTGATAAGAAGAGAAAAACGGATGATAGAGATGAAACATTGAAAAAAATGAGCGAAAAACTAGCAACCCTTGAAGAACGATTGTAATGGCAGGGAGAGTTGATAACAACTTTTATGTGTGGGAAGAAATGAGAAGACAAAACTCAGGAACAACCAGCGCATGAAGATCCTGCCCTACCCCCAACCAGCTTTGAGGTGAGCCATTCCCCTCAAAGAGCTGTCTTAGCCGTGGTAATAAATATTCTAATACTTGTTCCCATGAAATGTGAATCAGAAAAACACTGATACTTTTTCTGTACTGATCTTATACAGGACGAAAATGATTGTGATTTATATCTGTCAACACCCACATATCACCTTGTAGTGAGGGCTACAGTTTTCAACATCCCAGATGACACGCTGCATAATAGACCACTTTTGAAAGATCATCTGAAAGTGATGATTACTGTAGCTCATGAACCGAATGCAGAGCTACCTATTCCACTAGATGAAGATGATATTAATACAGTCGAAAAGGCTATTGGGACATTAATTGCATGGCCATCACAACTTGTAAGAGTACATGTGGCCAAAGAGGTATTTATTTCCTATTTTTTTCAAGCTAAACCTTTAACAATTAATGAAAAAAGGGTCTGAACCGATGAATGTTATTATAGATGGAGAAAGGGAAGGGGGTGACAAACGTTGGCTCAAAACCATCTAAAGGATCGACGAACCAATCCCAAGGAGCTACTGAAAGCACAATAACACCACCTATTCTCTATCCACATTTACTATCATTGAAGACGCATGTGGATACGAATCTAAGAGGTGGTAGTAGTCATATAGTGGTTTTCGAAGAGAATATATACGGAGAGGAAAGTCAATATTTTGTTGCTGCTGAAAATGTAAATGAGATCCTTGAAAATGGTTGGCTAGGCATCATAGTTGTAAATATATATATGAGGTACATTTCCATGAATTGATTTTCTAAAAGCTGATCTAATGTCAAAATTATGACTAAATTCATTTTATATTGTTGACAGACGTATATATGAAAAACCATTGAAGGAATTTTCCCATGATCCAAAATTTGGACTCGTTAGTCCTCATACCACATCATCACATCTAATGAAAATAGAGCCATCAAAAAAGAATTAAATAGTGAATGGCTTGCTGAAAACATTTGAAAGCACGATTACAGATTATAGGCTCTTATTAATACCAACCATACAGGGGTAAAATTCTACGATTAAATCATATCAATTATATTTTGACTTATTTTATTAATTATTCCTTTTTGTGTTTTTAGGCAACATTTGATGGTAATTGCGGTGAACTTGGATACTCCAAAGATTTATTTTCTGGATTCAAATCAAGGATATCCATCAAACTGACCACACATGATGGAGTTTGTGAATCTGTAAGACACTACATCCTCTGTTTTAGGTCTAAAAATCAAGTAATATAATTTATATTATCTTTTAATGAGGATTATGTTATGATAGGGTGGTTTATAATTATCATCTAAAAAAATTAATTAGGATAGGGGCTAACCATAAAGAGGCAAGCAAGCACTACGTCTGGATAAATATCAGGGTATATATAATAAAATTTCACTATCCAAACACATCTCAACACAAGTTACTTATTCACCTAATGATAAATTTTTTTTGCAGTGTCCAAAACAAAAAAATGATAATGATTGTGGTTATTATGTTTGTAAATTTATGAAAGAGATCATTTTTCATCAACAAACTAGCATCCTTAAAGAGGTATTTTTAAAAACAACTACAAGTTCGTTTAATTTATTTATTAATTATTTATTTTTATATTTTGCAGTACTACTCTAACTGCCGAAAAATCTCATACCCACAATAAAATATAGATATGTTCATAAATGAGTGGGCCTCATACCTGATGGAAGATTGTACACAAATAACATGAAGATCTGACTTGGGGACGTGTACAATTGGTTGTCCTTTTTGGGAGGGGTTAAGGTGATTAAAAGATGACACGTTATTGTATGTAAATGTTCATAGGAATATTGTAATTGTTATTAAATAAAACATCCTTTCTCCAATGAGTCAATTTCCCATTTTAATAGATGATATGCACCAACAACATGCAAGAATGATGAACCACTCAAAGGGTCTCTCTTTTGTTTAAAATGGACAGATTTGAAAGTGAAAACAACAACTGACCTATAGAAATCTGACCAAACGCATTTGGATTCTCTTGATCCTTTAGGAGAACGATCCAATGGTCCTTTGTGATGTGTAAGAGTCATCCCTGCCTCAATCCGAGGCACGGTGTGACCGATACCACTCAAAGGGTCTCTCTTCTGTTTAAAATGGACAAATTTTTAAGTGAAAACAACAACTGACCTACGAAAATACAACCAAATGCATTAGTATTGTGTTGATACTTTAAGATAACGATCCATGGGTGCATTGGGGATGTGTACGAGTCAACCCTACCTCAATCTGAGACACAGTGTGGCCGGTACCACTCAAAGGGTCTCTATTTTGTTTAAAATGGACACAATTTTAAGTGAAAACAACAATTGACCTACGGAAATCTGACAAAACTCAATCGGATTGTATTGATACTTTAGGAGAATGATTCACGGGTCCTTTTTGACTTGCAAAAGTCATCCCCTCATCAATCTGAGTCACGGTGTGGCCGGTACCATTCAAAGGGTCTCTCTTTTGTTTAAAATGGACAAATTTTTAAGTGAAAATAACAACTGACCTACAGAAATCCAACCAAAAGCATTAGGATTGTATCGATCATTTAAGATAACGATCCAAGGGTAGTTTGGGGATGTGTACGATTCGTCCCTACCTCAATTAGAGGAACGGTGTGTCCAGTACCACTCAAAGGGCCTCTCTTTTGTTTAAAATGGACACAATTTTAAGTGAAAACAACAACTGACCTACGGAAATCTAAACAAATGAATTTGGATTGTATTGATCATTTAGGAGAAAGATCTACGTGTCCTTTGTGACATGTTAGAGTCATACCTGCCTCAATAAGAGGCACGGTGTGGTCAGTACCACTCAAAGGGTCTCTCTTTTGTTTAAAATGGACATAATTTTAAGTGAAAACAACAACTGACCTACGAAAATCCAAGAAAACGCATTCAGATTGTCTTGATACTATAGGAGAACTCTCCAAGAGACCTTTGTGATGTGTAAGAGTCATCCCCGCCTCAATCCAAGGCACGGTGTGGCTGATACCACTCAAAGGGTCTCTCTTTTGTTTAAAATGGACAAATTTTTAAGTAAAAACAACAACTGACCTATGGAAATCCGACCAAACACATTAGGATTTTGTTGATACTTTAAGAGAACGATCCACAGGTGCATTTGGGACATGTATGAGTCAATATTTCCTCAATCTGAGACATAGTGTGGTCGGTCCCACTCAAAGGGTCTCTCTTTTGTTTAAAATGGACGCAATTTTAAGTGAAAACAACAACTGACCTATAGAAATCTGAAAAAACACATTAATATTGTATTGATCCTTTATGAGAATGATACACGGGTCCTTTTTGATGTTTATGAGTCATACCCACCTCAATACAAGGCACGGTGTGGCCGATACCACTCAAAGGGTCTCTCTTTTGTTTAAAATGGTCAATTTTTTAAGTGAAAACAACAAATGACCTACGGAAATCTGACCAAACGCATTCAGATTGTGTTTATACTTTAATAGAACAATCCAAAGGTGAATTGGGGACATGTAAAAGTCAACCTCGCCTCAATCTGAGACATGGTGTGGCCAGTACCACTCAAAGGCTCTGTCTTTTGTTTAAAATGGACACAATTTTAAGTGAAAACAACAACTGACCTATGAAAATCCAACCAAATGCATTTTTATAGTATTGATCCTTTAGGATAACAATCCACGGTTATTTTGTGATGTGTTTGAGTCATCCCCGCCTCAATCTGAGTCATGGTGTGGCCGGTACCACTCAAAGGGTCTCTCTTTTGTTTAAAATGTACACAATTTTAAGTGAAAACAACAACTGACCTACGGAAATCCAACCAAATGCATTCAGATTGTCTTGATCCTTTAGGAGAATAATCCACAGGTCCTTTGTGACATGTATGAGTCATCCCTGCCTCAATCCGAGGCATGGTGTGGCTGGTACCACTCAAAGAGTCTCTCTTTTGTTTTGAAATGGACAAATTTTTAAGTGAAAACTACAACTGACCTACGGAAATCAAACCAAACGCATTCAGATTGTCTTGATCCTTTATGATAACGATTCATGGGTCCTTTGTGACATGTAAGACTTTAACCCCACCCCCCCTGGACACCAACCCACCCCCTGGACACCCCCACCCCTCTAGACACCCCCACCCCCTGGAAAGCCACCTCAACCCCCTGGACACCCCCACCCCCCCTGGACACACCCATGGACAACCCCCCACCTCGGACAGCCCCCCCGAACAGCCCCACCCCCTGGAAAACCACCACCCCCTGGACGGCACCCCACCCCTCCTTGACAACACCCCACCACCTGCATACCCGCAACCCCCCTGGACACCCCCCACCCATGGACAACCACCCCCACCCTCCTGAACACCATCCCACCCCCCTTGGATAGCCCCACCAACCCCATGGATCCCCCCAGACACCCACCACCTTGACACCCCCCTCCTTGGACACCACCCCACCCCCCTTGGATGGCCCTACCCACACCCTAGACCGCCCCACCCCCCTGGACACCCCCACCCCCTGGACACCCCTATCCCCTCGGACTCCCCCATCCCACCCTCTTGAACACCACCCCACCCCCCTTGGACAACCCCACCAACCCCCCAGACCGCCCCCACCCACGGACACCCCACCCACCCCCTGGATAGCCCCCCTGACACCCTGGACACCATCCCACCCCCTGGACACCCCCATGGACACCCCCCCCCCCACCTGGACACCCCACTCCTAGACACTAACCCACCACCGAGACACCCCCACCCCCTGGATAGCACCTCCCTCCTTGGACAGCCCCCCAACCTCCTCGACTACCCCCACCCCCCTAGACACCCCATCCCCCCGGACACCCCCTACCCCCCCCCCCCCTTGGACAGCCACCCAGACACCCCCTACCCCCCAACCCCTTGAATTCTGAATAGAATTCCTTATGTATTTAATTAACTTATGAATTATGTGTTAATGGTGTATGGGTATACTTGGTGTAATTAGCTTATGATTTATGTGTTAATTTTTTATGGGTATACTTATTGAGATGCTGAATTATTTGCAGGTGCTGCTACAAAAAATTTTTTTACAGCAGACATGGCATTTATCAGCGCTTTTTTAGTGCTGATAAAAGAGGCCTTTATCAGTGCTAAAAAAGCCCTGATAAAGGATACCTTTATCAGTGATAAAAAAGTGCTGATAAAATGTACATTTATCAGCGTTAAAAAATCACTGACAAAGGCTTCCTTTATCAGCTTTATTTTAACATTGATAAACTGATCCTTTATCAGTGCTTTTTGAGCACTGATAAATGTACATTTTATCAGCGCTGAGCTTTTCAGAGCTTTTTTAGAACTGATAAAGCCCATTTTGAGTGCTAATAAAGCAGATTTTGTAGTAGTGTTTGGATGAAACCTAATTGATTAAATGTATTATTTGTGTTGTAATAGTTGTAAATACACTTGTTTTTTAAAAGTCAATGTGATAGTAATTGAAGGTTGGTATTCTCATAGCGAATTATTTATCAGAATTATTCATATTTTGGCAAGCCTGTATTGATTTGAAGATGTTTCTTTAAATAAAAAAATAATTAAGTGTGACTATTGTCGAGCTTTTCTTAATGAACAAAACATGTGTTAATTGATTTAGAAAAATGCACATTGGTTACTACATTTTAAGGATATATTTTGATGTTCATTATCAAATGTTGGATGTTATTTATGACATTTGAATATCTAATGTGGAGAATATTTTTTTATAAGACTATTTAAAATTAGTCCAAGACAACCGACATCTAAACACCTCTTCTAGCTAGCAACTAAGAAATAATCATTTCACAACCAGAGAAGCAATGTGACATGTATGGCACCGTAAATCCACCATGCAAGGTGGCATGTCGATGGAGGACAGAGTTGGGCACTTGGTTGTGCCAGGCGGTGATGGGTCTATGTGGTAACCAATTTCTGAGATGGTTGATTCACATTCTGCATTATAAAAGAAGCATGTAGAGAAAGGTTGTTTCTATGTGGGAGTGGGTTACTATTGCTCCGAACAAAGACCTACCGTCAAATTCGTTGATCTGTTGATTTGGTCCATTCAATTGCCCTTCAGCCCTATTTTCTTCTACATCAAGCCATTGAGGAGTGATGTTCATTAGAATATCCATGCAGCAACGTCATATGGGGATTTAACCAAGCCTCTGTTCATCATTTTGGGTCTTCCAATCATCTAATAGAGCTTATCTTCATTCTCAGTTGTGCTTGAGTGTTTTGTCCGTTGCATAATTCTGTACAGTGCGTTCTCCATGAAATGTCAACCAAATATTGAACCAAAACTTCATATCACTATTTTTTGATCCTAAATATTTTTGAATAATCTATATGAAAATGCAACTTCATTTTCATAATAAAATGAGGAACAATTCAAGGCTTTATGTTGTGCATAAGTTTTATTTTTTAGAGACAGTGTTATTTGTAAATTAATTTCATTTATTTTAGGATCTTTAAAATATATTTTTGTCACATAGATAAAAAAAATTTAAAATAAGATAAAACATACCTTGATCCATGAGATCTATTATATTTGAATCTCCTTGATTTTCTCCCAGTTAAAAGTATTTCTATCCTCTGCCTCTTTTCTCTTCCGTAGCAAAAAATGATGGAATGTACCAGAATTTTATTGAGACTTAATTGGAAAGTAAAGGAACCTTTAAATAGGGATAAAGATGTTATATAGGTGGTTACTTAATTAACTGTCAAGGTCCATCAATTGACAGTTTTATCTCTTAATATCCCATTATAATAAATGTTAAAATAAATCACGTGAGTTATTCTAAAATTCTCCCACTTAACTCATGTGATATTTCTTTATGATATTTAATATTCAATCGGTCATTTATGTGAATTTATATCTATTCTATCATGTATGCACCATTCATCATAATAAAGGATAATGTCTACATGAGTCATGGCAGTATTATATTCTCTATTAATATACCCCCTTCCATGTACTTCGTTATGAGCATTTTCCATATCATAATTAAAATGGGATATATATATATATATATAATTGGTCCAACAATAATGTCTTTATTAAAAAAATGCGTTTGTTATCATTATTCAATACAATCATGTATAATTATTTAAAAAACGGGCAACATGATTAAAACATTTGTAAGTCCAAGTGTCAACTGTAATAATCATAACATTCAATACATACAATAAAACCTACTCAATGATAATGCCCATACTTTCAACTTGTCTAATAAATGTCTTAGGTGGCAACCCTTTCCTAAAAGGGTCGAAAATCATAATATTTGTGCTAATATGTTCAATTGACACCTTATGTTTTTGAACTTCCTCCTTAACTGTGAAGTACTTTAATTCCATGTATTTAGAACCTTTGGAATATCGGCCATTCTTGGAAAAGAATACTACTGTGGTATTGTCACAATAAATTTTTAAGGGCTTGGCAATACTTTCGAAAATTCCAAGTCCTGAAATAAAGTTCTGCAACCACGTGCCTTGAATTGTAGCTTCAAATCATGCTTCAAATTCATCTTTCATAGCCAAAGTAGCTATAACCGATTATTTTTCACTTTTCCATGATTTTGATCCTTCGGATAGAAGATACACATAACCAAAAGTGGACTTTCTTATGTCAACACAACCAGAAAAGTCTGAATCAGAGTATCCAATAACCTCAAGATCATTGGATCTTTTATAAGTAAGCATGTGATCCTTTGTTCCTTGAAAATATCACAGAATTTTATGTACAACTCTCCAATGATCAAGTCTAGGATTACTTTGGTATCTTCCTAACATACCGACTACAAAGCTAATATCTGGCCTTGTACATGTTTGAGCATACATCAAGCTTCCAACAACAGATTTGTAAGGAATTTCTTCCATCTATTTTCATTCCAAATCATTTTTAGGACATTGATTGAGATTAAATTTATCTTCTTTCTGAATTGGAACCGGTGATGCTGAACATTTTTCCATCCTAAACCTCTCTAAAATCATAATGATGTATGACTTTTGAGATAATCCCAATATTCCTTGAGTTCTATTACGAAATATTTCTATTCCAATCACATACATGGCTTCTCCCATGTCTGTCATTACAAAATTATTAGAGAGGAATTTCTTGGTCTCAAATAATAGACCAAGATCATTTGCAGCAAGCAATATATCATCAACATATAGAATCAAGAATATAAATTTACTCCCACTGATCTTCTGATATATACACCGATCAACGATGTTTTCCTTAAATCCAAAAGATACAATGGTATCAGTAAACCTAATATACCATTATAGGGATGCTTGTTTAAGTCCATATATTGACTTCTTTAATTTACATACCATGTGTTCCTTTACTTCAATGAAAAAACCCATTGGTTGATCCATGTATACATCTTCCACTAAGTTTACATTTAGAAAGGCTGTTTTAACATCCATTTGAGGTAACTATAAATCATACTGAGCTACCAATGCCAAAATAATTCTGAAATAATCTTTCTTAGAAACCGGTGAGAAGGTTTCCTTATAATCTACACCATCCTTTTGAGTGAATCCTTTAGAAACAAGTCTGGCCTTGTAACATTCAAGGTTACAAAAAGAGTCATATTTGGTTTTGAAGACCCATTTACATCCAACTCTCTTGCATCCTTCAGGCAATTCCATAAGGTCCCACACTTTATTTTTTTCCATGGAATTCAACTCACATTTCATGGCATCTAACCATTTATTAGAATTATCACACTTGATGGCTTATTAAACTGGATCATTATTAATGCTAATATCATTTTATATTTCATGGAGATATACCACATAATCATCAGAAATAACTAACCTTCTTTACCTTTGAGATATTCTTAACACTATTTCTTGTGGTTCTTCAACCATTTCTTCATTGTGAATTTGGGAAACATTCTGTTGTGGTTCTACTTCATTATTTTGTGATGTAATAATTTGAGGAACAACAACATGTGAAGTTGGAATACAAGAAAATGGAACTTGAATTCTAATTTCTTTAATTTTCACATTTTGTGGAACTTCAATCCCACTAGATTCACCATTCTTGATAAATCTTGCATTTCCAGTTTCAACAATTCTCATACTATGGTTAAGACAATAACATTTATGCCCCTTTGATTTCTCTGGATAACTAATGAAATTTCCACTGATTTCTCTTGCATTCAGTTTTCTATGTTGTGGATTATATGATTTTATTTCTACCTAACAACCCCATACAAGCATGTGTCTTAAACTAGGTTTCCTACCAGTCCAAAGTTCAAAAGGAGTCTTTGGAACTGCTTTACTAGGAACCCTATTCAATAAATACATGGCAATTTTTAAAGCATACATCCACAAAGATAAGGGTAAATAATAATTACTTAACATACTCCTAACCATATCAATTAATGTTCTATTACGCCTTTCCACTACACCATTTTGTTTTGGTGTACCAGGAATAGTATATTGTGCACATATGCCCTGCCTTTCTAGAAACTTTGCAAATGGAGTAGGGTTTTTTCCACTTTCATAAAATTTTCCATAATATTCACCACCCCTATCAGACCTTATTACCTTCACCTTTTTGTCTAATTGCCTCTCAAATTCATTAACATAAATTTCCAAGGCATTTATTTCTTGATATTTCTCATGCAATAAATAGACATATCCATAAAGTAAAAAATCATCAATAAAGGTGATAAAGTATTTTTATTTACTGAAATAATTGACATAAAAAGGTCCACATATATTAGTATGTACGATCTCAAGGAGTTGAGTGCTTCTTGTGGAACCTTTCTTTGTGTGTTTTGTTTTTTTTCCTTTAATACAAGCCACCCAAATTTTTAGGTTGGTAAAATCCAATTTTAAAAGGATTTCAAACTTAATCAATCTCTCCAATCATTCTTTGGAAATATGACCTAAACATTTATGCCATAAATAAGAAGACTTTTCATTTACTAAACCACGTTTAGTACCATAATCATGATGCAAGGTCATAAGTGTTTCAACATACATATTACCAAGATTTAGTTTATATAAACTGTCATACAATAAACCAGATCCAATCACGGGTGTATTCTTAAACAAACTAAAATATCCATTCCCAAAATTAAAAAATTATCCAGCAGCATCAAGTTTTTATAAAGAAACCAAATTTATAGATATAATAGGTTCATAAAAGGTTTCACATAATTCCAAAATATATCCACTATCAAGTATTAAATGATAAGTCCCGACAACTTCAACTGGAACCTTCACTCTTTTCCCCATGAAGATAAACTTTTCAATTGGGCTTGTGATTTAGGTTTAAAGGAATCCCTGCATTGTATTAGAAACAAGAGTCATACAACCAGAATCAATCCATCATGTATTATGTGGAACTTCAGCTAAGTTTGATTCATAACATGTATAAGAATTTTTCTTACCTTTCATTTGAAACCAATCCTTCTGTTTCAGAGAATCCTTTTGGAAATGTGAAACTTTCCCACAGAAATGGCATTTATCTTTATTTGTGTTCTTCTGGTTCTTGATAAAAGACCCATTAACCTTCAATGGTCCCTTTCCTTTTCCATGCTTCTGTATTCCATGGTTCTTTCCTCCTTGATGATGCAAATAATGGACAGAGTGGATTCCTTGAATCTTTAGACATGTTTCCTCTTGAACTAACATACTATGAAATTCATGCACATTCCATTTATCTTTCATGGTGTTATAGTTCATTTGGAATGGTCCATACTCAGATGGTAATGAGTTTAGGAAAAACTGTACAAGGAAACTTTCATCCACTTACATTCCTAAAGATTTAAGTCTTGCTGCAATATTTGTCATTTCAATGACATGCTCATGCATGGTACGAGAACCATCAAACTTTATGGTGGTAAATGTACTCATTAATGTCCCAGCAAGAGATTTTTCAGCAGCTTGATATCGTTCTCCCATATATTTCATAAATTCTTTAGCACTTTCAGTTTTAGGGAGACCTGACTTGATGTTAATTACTATGCTCATTCGCATGAACATCAAACTTAATCTGTTTGATCTTTCCCATGATGCATAATATACTTTATCAGCATCTCTACTGTCATCCATTATAGTAGCAGTTTTCTCTACTCAGAGTGCTAAATCAAGATCCAATACACCAAGGTGAAATTGGATTTTCTCACTCCAATCAGAGAAATTTAATCCATTAAAGATCGGAACAGATGATGTCTGTGAGTGCAATGATGATGAAAAACTAACTGCAATAAATACATGCTTAAAATTAATGCTTTGAAATAATAATAATACAACAGTTCAGACAAATTATTTAACATAAATGTGTATTAGTGTTATCCTTTGGGTAAAACACTAATACACAAACATAATTGATACTAATAAAAATAACTTTATTTGGAAATAATTTATGCATCAATTAGATTTATTTATTATCTTTGGATATATAAATAAATCTCATAATGAATAATATATATTACCAACAATTATATTCATAAATTATAATAATATGAAAATTGCCTTTGGGAAATTAATAAATATCTTATAAAAATGAATTTTAATTACTCATAAGATATCATAATAGTATCAACTTTATGAGCAATCAATATATATCATTTTTAACATAAATTTTTTTGAAACAATTTTAACTTTATGATTTGACCTCTTTGACGACTAACAAATATCATGCAATAACGTTTCAAATAAAAAATATCATAATCATAACATATTTATAAATAAAAATAAATTTTAATAAACATAAATCAAAATTTTATTTACTCTTTCTTTAATTTTTTTTGGCATAAAATTTAAGACTTCAATAATTATTTCAAATAATGACAAATCATTTTTTTTATATAACAATTTTTTTAAGGTTTGAAAACCCATGACAAAAAGTTGATAAATAAATAATAATAATAAAAATGCTAATACATCAGTTTTAAAACCATTTCATAAAGGTGGGAAACCTTCTCCATTTTTTTAAACATTAAAATAATTTTAAATATAAAATTCATTCTATTATCAAAGATAATAAATAACTAAAAGGGATATTTTAAAATCTAAAATCAAGGAGAAGATGTAGCATATTGAGATTCCCAAAAAAATAGGCACTTCATATTTGGGAAGAGAAAAACAAATGCACATAGGATTTCATAAATTAATAATAATAATAATAATTGCAAAATGATTATTAAACAATGAAACAACACTAAAAAACACCCCATCATTGAAGAGAGAGGCAACATATTCTCATTTAATAATAATAATAATAATAATAATAATAAATTGCACACTATATTCGAGTTTCAAAAAAAATTCCACCACATACTAATATTATTAATATTAATGACCATTTAAAATAAAAAGAAAAGAATTCAGATTTAACGTAACACGTTACTTGCAGAATGTAATCCGGATTTTTGATTCTTATTTTAACGCAACACATAATAAATTTATACATGGAAAAAACACAGATTTCTTAACCCACCTCGGATACCACATGTAAATTAATTCCATTTATTTTAGGATCTATAAAATCTATGTTTATCACATAGATAAACGAAATTTAAAATAAGATAAAACATACCATGATCCATGAGATCTTTTAGATTTGAATCTCCTTGATTTTCTCCTAGTTAAAAGGATTTCTATCCTCTGCCTCTTTTCTCTTCCGCAACAAAAATTGATGGAATGTACCCGAATTTGATTGAGACTTAATTGGAAAGGAAATGACCCTTTAAATAGGGATAAAGCAGTTATATGGGTGGTTACTTAATTAACTGTCAAAGTCCATCAATTGACAGTTTTATCCCTTAATATCCAATTATAATAAATTTTAAAATAAATCACGTGAGTTATTCTAACATTATTCATTATCACGGAATAGAGGTAGTCTGCATGAAGTGTGGTGATGCTCAAATGCCTAAATATCTGAATACACCAAGGCTGAGTTGTAACTACTGAGTGTTTTAATCATCGAAGCACACCTCCTCGTAGTGACCTCGATATATAGTGAGTTGCAAAAAAAAATATCAGTGATGGTGATAGTTTTCAATCATAATACAGTCTTAAAGGAAAAAAATGACTCTCTTTGTTTCTAGAAGGTTCTGATATTATCATTTTCATGGATTTTTTTTTAAAATACGTTTTAAAAAAAATATATTTTATAAAAAACATCTTGGTTATTTTTTTTAAATAAGATCTAAAGGTAGTAAGGCAGGTTCCACCTTTAGGCTTCGGGCGAAAGGCGGCATCCACACTGCCTCTTTTCTACTAAAAAAATACTATTTTTTTAAAAAAATATTTTTATTTTGTTTTGTTTTGTTTATATATATATATATAAACAAAACAAAAAAATTCAACAGAATTTATCCGCTATTTAAAATCCAGCAGTACTTCCATTACAACAGTCTGGATTCTGACAGAAACTCTCACCTAGGGATCCCTTTTATAAGAGAGCTTACCCTAAAATCATTCTGTATTTCTGATGTGAGATTTTGGTTCTCCATTTCCTACACAGAACATTCTGCATTTCTGATGTGGGATTCTATTTCAAGTACGTGACTTTGAAAGACTATAAAATATAAACTATAAGGACAATATAAATAAAACATAAAACATAGATTAAATATATAAAAAATAGTGGAAAACAAAAAGAATTTCATAAAAAATGATGATAAAAAATAATTTATAAGCTTTCAAAACAACTTACTTGAAACTTAAGAAGTTTTAAGTACGTGACTTTGAATGATTATAAAATATAAACTACAAGACCAATATAAATGAAACATAATTCATGGATTAAACATATAACAAATAGTTGAAAATAAAAAGAATTTCATTAAAAATGTTGATGAAAAATAATTTATAAGCTTTCAAAACCACCAACTTGAAACTTAAAAATGATTCAAGCACGTGACTTTGAAAGCCTATAAAATATAAACTATAAGACCAATATAATTGAAACTTGAAACACGGATTAAACATATAACAAATAGTCAAAAATAAAAATAATTTCATAAAAAATGTTCATGAAAAATAATTTATAAGCTTTGAAAACCACCTACGTAAAACATAAAAATGATTAAAGTATGTGGCTTTGAAAGACTATAAAATATAAATTATAAAACCGAAGTTAAAACATGGATTAAACATATAATAAATTATTAAATTATTAAATTAATATTATTAATAATTAATTATATATGAATTAATTAGTTAATTAGAAATTATTAATAATTAATTATATAATAATTAACTAATTAATTAGTAATATAATGAATTTTAATAGTTACAATTTAATAATTATAATGAAAAATTATAATTTATAATTATATTACTAATTAACTAATTAACTATTATATAATTAATAATTATATTACCAATTAACTAACTAATTACAATATAATATTTTTTAATAAATACTAATTAATAATCATAAGGAATAATTATAATTTATAATTATACTACTAATTAATTAATTATAAAAATAGCCTCGACTCTTCTATCTCAAAAAATCAACGAATTAACTATTATATATTTAATAATTATATTACTAAATAAATAATTATTTATTATATAATTAATGATTAATAATTACTAATTAACTAAATTCAAATTATATAATTAATAATTATATTACTAATTAACTAATTAATTATTATATAATCAATAATTATATTACTACGTAACTAATTAATTATTAAATAATTAATAATTATACTAGTAAATAACTAATTATATTGCTAATTAACTATTTAATTATTATATCATTAATTATTAATAATTTCTAATTAACTGACTAATTATTATACAATTAATAGTTATATAATTGATAATTATATTATTAATTAACTAATTAATAATTAATAATTAATAATTAATAGTTATAATGAATAATTATAATGAATAAATATATTACTAATTAACTACTTAATTATTATATAATAAATTTTAATAATTACTAATTAATAATTATAAGGAATATTTATATTAATAATTAACTAATTAACTATTATATAATTACTAATTATATTATCAATTAACTAATTAATTATTATATAACAATTTTTAATAAATACTAATTAATAATTATAATGAATAATTATAATTTATAATTATATTACTAATTAACTAATTATAAAAATGGCCTCGACTCTATCTTTCTCAAAAAATTAACTATTTAACTATTATATAATTAATAATTATATTACTAATTAACTAATTAATTATTATATAATTAATGATTAATAAATAATAATTAACTAATTACAAATTATATAGTAAATAATTATATTACTAATTAACTAATTAATTTTTATATAATTAATAATTATATTTCTAAGTCACTAATTAATTATTAGATAATTAATAATTATATTACTAATTTACTAATTATATTAAAAATTAACTAATTATTTATTATATAGTTTATTATTAATAATTACTAATTAACTAACTAATTATTATACAATTAATAGTTATATAATTAATAATTATATTATTAATTAACAAATTAATAATTAATAATTATATTATTAATTAAAAAATTAATAATTAATAATTAATAATTATAATTAGTAATTATAATGAATAATTATAATTATTAATTATAATGAATAAATATAATTAGTAATTATAATGAATAATTATAATGAATAATTATAATGAATAATTTTAATTTATAATTATATTAAAAATTAACTAATTAACTATTATATAAGTAATAATTATATTACCAACTAACTAATTAATTATTATATAATAAACTTGAATAAATACTTATTATTAATTATAATGGATAAATATAATTTATAATTATATTACTAATTAACTAATTAACTATTATATACTGAAAAATTATATTACTAATTAATTGGTTAATTATTTTATAATTTCTAATTAACTAATTAATTATTATATACTTAATTATTAATAATATTAATTTAATAATTAAATAAATTATTATATGTTTAATCCATGTTTTAACTTTAAATTATATCGGTCTTATAGTTTATATTTTATAGTTTTTCAAAGCCACATACTTTAATCATTTTTAAGTGTCAAGTATGTGGTTTTGAAAGCTTATAAATTATTTTTCATGAACATTGTTTACGAAATTCTTTTTATTTTTGACTATTTTTTATATATTTAATCTGTGTTTCATGTTTCATTTATATCGGTCTGATAGTTTATATTTTATAGTCTTTCAAAGTCACGTGCTTGAAACATTTTTAAGTTTCAAGTTGGTGGTTTCGAAAGCTTATAAATTATTTTTCATCAATATTTTTTACAAATTTTTTTTTATTTTCAACTATTTTTTATATGTTTAATCCATGTATTAAGTTTCATTTATATTGGTCTCATACTTTATATTTTATAAGCTTTCAAAGTCACGTACTTGAAAATTTTTAAGTTTCAAGTAAGTGGTTTTGAAATCTTATAAATTATTTTTTATCATCATTTTTTATGAAATTATTTTTATTTTCAACTATTTTTTATATATTTAATCCATGTTTTAAGTTTCATTTATATTGGCCTTATAGTTTATATTTTATTGTCTTTCAAAGTAACGTACTTGAAACAGAATCCCACATTGGAAATGCAGAATGTTCTGTGTAGGAAATGGAGAACCAGAATCCCACATCAGAAATGCAGAATGATTTCCCGGGATGTCTCCTTTGGGCGTATTTTCAAAAAAAATTAACCTAGCCTATTTTAAAAAAATATTTTTTAAAAAGACTTATTTAAAAAAAACTTCATTTTCACCTATATATATCGGTGGATAAGTTCATTTTATGTATGCATCTTATCTCTCATCCGACAGTATTTGTGGCAGCTTGAGGGAGAAACAGGGGATCACAAAATGAGGGTTTCATGAGAAGGATCTGCAAATCTTGTTCTTACATGAAGAAAGTAGTGAGTTGACAACCTGTGATTTTCACACTTGTTTGTCTTGTAAAGAACTTGGATCTGCGAAACCATTCGAGAAGGGATATACACTCACACATCTTTTTTGTCTTTTGTGATGAACTGTAAGAACCGCAAGGCAGTGTATTAAACTGTTGTGTGAAGAGTATTAAATGTTTATATAGTTTGCATGAATTGTTTGAGATGGAAGAATACTTGTCTTTGATATACTATATTGCGCATGAGTTAAGTGGGCAATGTGGTGTATTGAAAGTGAGTACACATGAAGGAAAATGTATGTGATTAGTTAGCATGAAAAATGGACTTTGTGTGTGCATATCCATTGTGAAAAAAATAAGTTAATGCACATCCATAATATTTTTAGAACACATGCAGTGCATGTGCATGAAAAAGGGGGGTGTAAATGAGAAACAAAATTTTGCACACTGTTATTCAGGTTAATGAACAGTATAGAGTCCATGCACACATGAATGTGCATGTGCATTGATAACACTAAGTGGACAGTGAGTGCGTGGAAGGTGTGTGTGTAGCGATTAAAATTTGGAAAGTGTTTTAAAAAAAGGTGTGCGTGTGAATAAAATAAGAAGTGAACAGTGTCTTACACACAATCTTGTAAACATTAATTATTTTTATTTTACATAAATGGAATACACATACATGTGAGGAAATGCATACATGAAAATATAATTATCATCATACATGCATGAATGACATACAATGTACATGTTTGTAGTTATTTAAAAATACTATAACCAGTATTTGTTAATGTTGTTGTGATATTTTTTAGTAAAGAGAGAAGAAGACAACTTAAAACATATTGATAAATATTCTATTCCTTATTCTATTATTATAGTGAGTTGAATTGGGAGTGTTTTCTTCTCCAGTTCGGGAGTGTATTCTATGACGACTTGCGTATAGTATTGTTGAATATATTCAATGGAATTCATAGAGTTTCAATTGAAGTGAGAAAGTGCAGAATCAATTTATTTTAGTGGCTCAATGATCGAGATTAGTTTTGTGTTTCATTGGAAGGTTGAATTTCTTGTGATCTTTTCCATTGTATTAAGTATTTTATTTATGAAACACTAGTGTGATTCTAGTATAAAGGACACTGGTGGGATTCTAATATAAAGAAAACATGTGGAATGCTATTATAATTTGGGAAATAGTTAACACCTACCCACAATGGTTTCAAGGTGACACATGACCAACCCACTTATAATTGGTGATTCACTCATAGTGAAGAATCTGTGTTTCGTATCATCATGAACATAACAAGGATATAGTCACCCACATTGAGGGCGAACCTTGTAAAAATACTTTGTGTTGTTCCTTATTTACTTTCTGTCTTTCCTGTGGTAAAATTGTGTTTTTAAATAGGGAAGATTCATTCACTATAACAAGTGAAGAAGTACATATTAAAAATGGGTAAGATAAAAGAAAAGAAAAGCTTGTAAAATCTTGTGTACATTGGTTCAACCCCCAACTCAGTGTACCTACATGATCCACTGGGCACTTCTATTGGCATCAGAGCCTAGGTTTTACCTCTAATTGGATCCATCTTATTGTCCTAGTTGTTTGTATCAAACTTATATGATGTTTATAATAGAATTTGAAGAAGTATTAGAGTTTCCTGAGATTAAAAATTCAGTTCCAATCTTTGAAAGTGCCAAAAAGGATATTTCTTCAAAAACCATGAATAATAGAGAAAAGAAAGAGGCAAGAAATCTTAGAAATAATTCAAAGAAGAAATGAGAGTCATCAAAATCTGAATATAGTCAGGGTTGTATTCTATCAACAATATCTAGTAAATCAGTTGATAAATATCATTTTGATGAGTATGGTTCAAGCAGCGATGAAGAAAAATTTATTGAATCACTTAGTGTTTTTTATTTGGAAATCAAAAATTATTTGAAAATTGTTCCTACTAAAGTTATCACATACATATTTTCTTTTATCAAGGGACTATATGATGGAAAGTCATTGCTTGAAAAGGAATCTGATGACATTGAGAAATCTTTGTAAAATAAGTATCAGAGATGTAAACTTATCTAAATAATTATTCATACCAAAGAAGAAAATATATCAATTCGCAATGAACACATATCCTGTGTTGAAGAAGAATTGAAAAGAAATGTGTGTGAGAAAGAAGTTATTGATAAGGTCCTTAAATAGATGATTCTTACACTTAAATAATATCATAAAGCTACCATGAATATTAAGGATTATTAGTTGGAAATAAAATACAAGTATGAGATATTCATCCTGGAAAAGGAATCAAAAGAATAGTCTATATTTCACTACATTGAAAATTTTAATTTGATTGAAGTTGAATTATAAATATCTATTTGTGAAAAGGATGTGACTGAGAAAGATTGTACAGAAGTGATCCATGCATTGGAGAAACTAGTAGAAAACTCTATGAATGTTAAATAAGCTTATTTAGAGGTTAAAGCAAAGATAATTAATGATTTGAATGATTATATAGTGGATGTAAGTCAAATGCATGATGATCAAGTTCATAAAATGAAGATTCAACAGGAAGAAAAACCAAAAGCTATTGAAGATGAGAAAAATTTACTCAACATTACGTATCATGAAATGGAAGTAAATTTTAAAAATATAAAGGAAACCCAATTAATGAATTCCGAGAAAGAATGTGAAGATATAGTGAAATCAATTGAAGATCCGAATAATTCTCTAAATCTAAAATATCTTGAGATGGAGGTCAAGTTTATAAATAATGAGAATATTCAAGATGAATATTCACAAAATACTAATATCAGAAAATTTTCAAAGATTAATTATTAAAATTCTCTTACTTATGACAAGACTCATGTCACGACCCATCCTTAGGGACCGTGCTATGACTACCCCAAGCCCGCCTTCCATAGGCCAGGGGCTGGCGACTAGCACCAAAGCCATAAATACCTAAGTTGGGAAGGCATTGCATTTATAAAAAGTAAACATACACAATCAGAGTAAACAACTAGAAGAAAAGAACTAAACAATACTATATACAGAAGTGCTGGAAAGTAAAAGGGGTCGGAAATACAAGCCCAATAGTAAAGCACAGGTACAACTGAAGTAAATAAAATTGAAAGCAAGTAAAACTGAAAAAGGGACAAATAGTTGAAAGGTAAAGAACAGCTCCTGGATCGCCCTCTGGGATTCCTACATGAAGGGTAGGTATAGACGACCACCTCAGTATACCACATCTGTCAGACTCCTCTGTGTACCGACTCGTCGTATGGTCCACCTCCGGGTACCATCTAGTCCTGGCGCTTTCGGCCTCTGTCAGCGTTGTCCGTCATCTGCATCCAACACAATGAGGTGCGGGCATAGCCCGTGCAGGGGTGAGTATAATGATACTCATTAGGGACCCCGAGACCCTAAAGGTCTCACAATATCCAGCAAGGATAAACCACAAAGTAAAGGAATCAATGGATAACCCATACTTAGGTATATGCCCATACATATACCTAAGTTATTTAGTAACTCATCTCAATCATGAGGAATAACACGAAAGTCAAAGACTCGGCTCCACTAGGATTTCAGTGAAGTATATAAGTACAGATGATTAGTCGTGAAGCCAGATCATCTTATTCTGTCAAGAGGCACTGCTTCTTACCATATGGAGCCTGACCCGCATAGGATTTGACCCACACAGGATCGGTATGCACTGACCCTCATAGGATCACTGAGCGCTAACCCATACAGGATCTGACCCACATAGGATCGGTATGCACTGACCCACACAGGATCGTTGAGCGCTGACCTCCGTATGAACTATCTCCAACCTCTGCCTCACTATCAGCAACTGGATTCCTCACACCCAGTGTGCTCGAGTTCCGTAGAATCTTCCCTTGAGATATCGGTCATACATTAACTACAACTAAACTCCACAAAGGAGTACCCAAATAATTGTTATGTCTTAAGGGTTCCAACGCGACAGACGGTGCGTCAATCGGACGCCCGGTCTGTGAGTTATTGACATTTCTGTCTAAGGGGTCTGGGTGGTGTTTAGGTTCAAACCAACCCGACCATACTCCAAATATGTCCAAACCTCAAGTGGTGTATTCCAATAGAACCTTATCGTTATGATCTTTCTGTCGCCGCTAACATTTTGTCGATCAGACACCCGTAGCCCTAGATATGGGCGAAAAGGTGTATACTAGCCAAACAGGTCTGGGTCCAGACTGGGGTCCGAACCGGTCCGCCGGTCCGACCGGGCCCGAGGGTCTGAACCAGCCCGTGGGGGCGGCCCGACCTGAGAGCGGCCCGACCCAATGGGGAGGCCAAGCCCTTAGGCGCGGCCCGGCCCGAAATGGCCCAGCCCGGCTCGAGGAGGCCCGACTGGCTAGCCCGTGTGGCCCGGCTGGCCACGCCGTGGGGGGGTGAGCTGCCCATTGGCTTCTGAAGGAACCAGCACTAGGCACTAGTTCGGTGAACCATGGGACCCGAGGGGTCCCACGTGCACTGGCAGCCGGCTCAGCCGGCTGCCCTTGGCTCCTCCACTGCGGCACGACGACACCGCGGTTCTGCTAGCCTCCGCATGGCGCGACGACACCGCACCACCTCCGCCGCGACCCGACCTGGCTGCGGCCTCCAGTTCCTCTGCATGGTGAAACGACGCTGCGCTCATCGTCCAACCTCCAGGACCCTCCTGGCCGCGGCTCTTCCTTTCGGCGTAGTGCAACAGCATCGTGCCCCTCCGGCACTACTACGGCCTGCCTGGCCACGGCTCGGTTCTCTACACGGCATGATGAGCCACGCCCTTATGGCGGCCCAGCGGCCTTACACCGCTGGCTTCTTTGTGGTCCGCCTTCATCGTCAACAAATAATAATAACCAAAGGGAGAGGGTAGGGTCGTGCTCGTGCGGTCCGAGCCCTCCTCGTCATGGCGATAACATTTGGCATACCATAATCCAGAAATTTGAATGACGAAGAACGAAGGTTTATACTCATATATCAAAAATAACTCAAATCCCCCTACCTTGTTATTATCGATGAACGTTGATGAAGTCGCGGGAAGGTGGACGTCGTTCCGTTGAGGTTGGGAAGATTCCGGGGTAGGAGACTGAGGAACGAGCTTTGGCGGCGTTCTTCGCTGTCGGCTCTTCACCTTTGGCTCGGTCGAATATTGATGAAGATATTCTTCGTTCTTCATTAGAAGAATGAAGTTCTCCAAGGGTTCTCCAAATCTCCACCAAAAAGAAAATTCCAACCAAAATAATGGGTTAAGCTAACCCATTATTTAATTGTTGGCCAAAATAATTCAAATGATTTCAAATTAATTAATTAATGCTATTAATTAATTTGTGGTTTGGCACACTTATGAGGGAAGGTGGAAAGTTACAAATAAATTAAGAGAGGGTTGGCTTCATTAACTCAAGGGAAGTTTAAGGGTTTCATTCCCACATAAATGGGGGGTTTAGGGGGTTTGAATATTGTGTGGGCCCCACCTTATAATATCCTCCCAAGGGAGGTTATGTGCGGGTGGGACCCACCATTAACCTCCTCTTGGAGGTTTTAACCACCAAGGAATAAAAATTAGTTAACCCTTATTTTTATTTAACTTAATTAAAAACCACCAAAATCTAACTTCCACTCTCTTTAGAATGCAATTACGGTGAAGGTCTCAATAAGAAATCACTGACACTGTGAGTTCAACGATGCCCTCATATTTCAATTTTGAGAACCGTTTCAGAAGTTATAAAATCTCATACGTACGTTTACTGAACATACCCAAACCAAACTTCATAAATTGATTCCGGGAACACCGGGCCTCGGAATCATGTGCCGTCAGAAACTACGAACTTGTAAAATTCCCATGTATTAAAAACAATCCACAGGAATTATGGGTCTTTACATTCTCCCCACCTCAGGGCTTTACGTCCTCGTAAGCTACAACTCGATCTAAGGGAACAAATGGGGGTACTGAACATGCATCTGAGCCTCCCGCTCCCATGTGCTCTCCTGGAGATTCTCGTGCTACCAACGAACGTGCACTAGAGGTATCGACCGTCCACATAGGACCCACTCCTGTCGATCATCAATATCCACTAGAAGCTCCGTAAAATTCACCCCGTCATCGATGTCCAGCTCCTTGTGGTCTATGATGTGGAACAGGTCATGCACGTATCTCCTCAGCTGAGATACGTGGAAGACGTCGTGAACTTGGTGCAACTGAGGTGGAAGAGCCAGATGGTAGGCCACCTCTCCTACTTTGCCGATGACCTGGAAAGGTCTGATGAAATATGGAGACAACTTGCCACCTCGGCCAAATATCTGTAGACCTCTTCGAGGTGAGACCCGTAGAAAGACATGGTCACCATCCTCAAACTCCAGAGGCCTCTGTCTCCTATCAGCATATGACTTCTATCTACTCTGTACAGGCTTCATCCGCTCCTGGATGATCTGAACATTTTCCATGGTAGCGCGTACAATCTCTGGTCCCACTAGTGCTGACTCCCTTGGATCTGTCCAGTACAGTGGTGATCTGCAAGGTTGACCATAGAAGTCCTCAAAAGGTTCCATACAAATGGCGGAGTGATAGTTATTGTTGCAGGTGAACTACACCAACAGCAAGTGATCCTCCCAGCTGCGACCGAAGTCGAGAACACATGCCCAGAGCATGTCCTCGAGGGTCTGAATGGTCCTCCCAGTCTGACCAACCGTCTAAGGATGGAAGGCGGTGCTCAAGTGAATATGTGTCCCTAAAGCCTCCTACAACTCCTTCCATATCCGGGAAGTAAATAGTGCATCACGATCAGAGACAATAAAAGAAGGTATTCCATGAAAACGCACAATCTCCTGCACATAGAGGCATCCCAAGCTCTCTACTGAGCCCTGCTCTCCGATCGGTAGGAAGTGAGATGACTTGGTGAGTCGGTCAATGATCACCCATATCGAATCATGACTCCTGGATATACGTGGAAGACCCATCATGAAGTCCATGGATATCCCATCCCACTTCCACTCTGGGACCTCTAAGGGATGAACCAAGTCTGTTGGTACCTGGTGCTCCGCCTTCACTTGCTGAAAAATGAGGAATCATGAGACAAACTCCACTGCCTCCTTCTACATACCTGGCCACCAGTGCTGTCGTCGAAGGTCCTAATACATCTTCACCACCCCTGGATGTACCACTAGAGGAGAAGTGTGGAACTCCCTCAACACTTCCTCCTGAAGTGAAACTGGTACCATTGTACATCCTTTGAAAAGGATGACATGGTCCCCACCTTCAGAAAATCCATCAGGTGCCTGCCCTGTGGATATCTGAGCACATCGCGTCTCATAGTCAGCGCCTCCACACTGTGCCTCCCTGACTCACTGAAGAAGTGGAGGAGTGACTGTAAGAGACTGTAGAAAGGCTGCTCCATCCCTATCCACAAACGATATCTACAAGGCAGCTAGTTGCTCTATCACCTCTCCTATCAGCTATATAGCAGATCTCCTACTGAGAGCATCCGCAACAACGTTCCCCTTCCCAGGAGTATAGACTATCTCAATGTCATTGTCCTGGAGGAACTCAAGCCAACGCCACTATATCAGGTTCAGGTCCTTATGAGAGAAGATATACCTGAGACTCTTGTGATCATAGTAGATTGTGAAACACTCACCCATGAGATAGTTCCCACACATCATCAAGGCAATGACCACTGCTGCTAACTCCAGGTCATGGGTAGCGTAGTTCTGCTCATGTTGTCTCAGCTGTCGAGAACCATATGTGATCACTGCTTGCTCCTGCATTAGGACACACCCAATTCTGGTCCCTGATGCATCGCAGTAAACTACATACCCTACGCCCTCCTCTGGAAGCCTCAATATGGGGGCACTAGTCAGACTCTGCCTCAGCTCCTGAAAGCTCTGCTGGCATATCTCTGACCACACGAAGGGTTGCCCCTTCTTCGTCAAGGCTGATAGTGGTGCTGTAACTCTGGAGAAGTCTGGAACGAACCTCCAATAGTATCCAGCCAAGACCAGGAAACTTCGTACCTCCATCACACTCCTGGGTGGCTCCCAAGAAAGTACCACCTCAATCTTTGCTGGATCCACTTCAACTCCAGCCTCCGAGATGACATGTCCCAAGAATTGAACCTCTCAAATCCAAAACTGGCACTTCGAGAGCTTACCATAAAACTGGTTCTCTCAAATTGTGTCCAGTACTACCTGCAGATGATAGGCATTCTCCTCCTTAGTAGTTGAATAGATTAGAATATCGTCAATGAAGACTACAACAAAGCGATTGAGGTATGGATGGAAGATTCTGTTCATGAGACACATGAACACTGCTGGAGCATTGGTTACGCCGAAGGGAATAACCAAGAACTCATAGTGTCCGTACCAACACCTGAAGGTCATCTTCTGCACATCCTCGTCTCGAACTATGAGCTGGTGATAGCCTGATCTGAGGTCTATCTTTGAGAACCACAGTGCTCCCTTGAGCTGATCAAAGTGGTCGTCAATCCTCAGATGTGGGTACTTGTTCTTCATGGTCACCTGGTTCAGGCGACGATAGTCGACACAGAGTCTCATGCTCTCGTCCACCTTCTTGGCGAACAGAATCGGGGCTGCCCAGGGAGAAACACTGGGCCAAATGAATCCCTTCCCCTACAAGTCCTCTAGTTGTACCTACATCTCACGAAGATTAGCAGGAGCCATAAGATATGATGGAGTAGATATCGGTGTCGTCCCAGGGTACAAGTCAATGTAGAAGTCCACCTCTCTGTGAGGAGGTAGTCCTGGAACATCTTCAGGGAAAACATCCGCGTACTGGTCCACCACTACAGGATAAGTCGGACTCTATACATCAACTACTCTGAGGGTAAGGCATGAAAACTGATGAGTGATCGGCTGCACCCTCCTCCGAGTAAGTACGTCCTGCAGTGCAAAGGTTCCCTTCTTGCCGGTGAAGGTGAACCTGGTCCCATCCGTGTGGACACACCACACTTTTTACCTAATACAGTCAATCTGGGCATGGACTGTAGATAACCAATCCATATCCAAGATGACGTCGTAAGGCCTCGATGCTGCTACGAGGAGATCCCAGCCGAAGCTCTCTCCTCCTAGAGTAAGCTCACACTGCCGACACCAATGTGTAATCGTAGAGTCTACTCTCTTAGGAGTCTCTAGCCATAAGGATCGAGCCAACGACTCCATTGGAATCTCTGAGCTCCGAACGAGGGCAGTGACTATGAAAGAGTGACTGGAACCTGTGTCTATAAGAACTGCAGCTAAGGTGGAGTAGACACAGATAGTACCTCAAATCATCTCCAGAGTGTCGTGGTCATAGGAATCAACTGACTGAAGCTGAGCTCTCCCCTGTCTACCCGCTCCTTACGGTCGGGGTGGACCTTCTGGTGGTGGTGGCGGTAAAACCTCAAAATATAGTCCTCCACCGTCTATCCGACCAGCTCCTCTTCCACATCCTCCTGGGCCCTGCGGACCGCCTCAATAAAACCTCTTCCTCTATTTGGGAGGTCCCTCAACTGACTGATGATCGTCTGTATGGCGGGTCGGACAGTCACGTGCCATGTGACCCTGCCCGCCACATGAGTTTCACTATCTACTCCTGGCATATGTGTCTCTACTCTGTGTGCCCCACACAACCGATCCTGAGTCATACGGACGACCACTTGTGGGTCTGGTCCTCTTGGACCCCTGTGTCATCTGTCTACTGACAGCTGCAGAAGACTCCGCTGTATGTCGACTTGTAGGGGATCTTACTACTGGAGACTGCTCAGTAAGGAAACTCTCCACTAGGAGGGCTCTCTCTAACACCCTCGCCTGCATCGGGATGCTAAGTGAGATCATTGAAGCTCTGATCTCCCGCCTGAGTCCCTGATCGAAGTTCCGTGCCCTAAAGAATGGTTCCCGAACCATATCAGTGGAGTAGCACGAGAGATCAGTGAACCTCGCTGAGTACTGTGCTACTGTCATGCTTCTCTACTGTAGATGAAGTAGCTCCTATATCTGCACCGCACGAAGGGTGGATGGTAAAAACTCTGCCCGGAATAGGATCTCAAAGTCTGACCAGAGAAGTGTCGCCTAGTCATGAACCTTGAGCATCAGGCTCCACCATCTACCTTTTGCTGCCTGAAGGAGACTCGCAGTAAGAATCACCATGAGGTATGCTGGTGTCCCCACCATCCTGAAAACTCCCACCACAGCCTCCAGCCAATCCTCAGCCGCCTGTGGGTCCGTCTCTCACCAGAACCTGGGTGGCCTCTGGCGCTGGAACTCATGCAATGCGCTCAAGCGGCGTGCATCGTCTGCTACTGGGCCTGGTGGAATTGGTGGCCCAACGGGTGGTGGTACCGCTGGTGGTACCGCTGGTGCTTCCGCTGGTACCTCAACTGGAAAGGGGCCCTGCACCGAAGCCTCATCGCTTGGTGGGATGTCAGTACATACGACTATTGGGTCTCTAAGTGGTCATCTGCGGGGAGGCATCCTGAAAGAAATAAATGCAACACAGTCAAAAGATTTATACCAGGTGAGCTGACCTAGTTGAGCTGATTTAAAGAAAAACTTTTGAAAATACTCACTTAATCAGTGTTTTTGTGCACTAAGTCAGAAATCAGTAGTCAGGGTCCTGGTGTATGGATACGTCAACCACCGCACCAACACTGGACTCCCTGAACTGAAAACCACACTCGGTACCCTTAAAACTATTTCTTCACAGAAAATAAAGACCAGAGTCCTAAGTTCTATGGTAGAACTGTCTCCTCTGATACAAATTTTTCACGATCCGTCCTTGGGGCCCATGCCGTGACTACCCCAATCCCGCCTTCCATAGGCCAGGGGCTGACAACTAACACCAAAGGCGTAAATCCCTAAGCTGGGAAGGCATTGCCTTTATAAAAAGTAAACACACACAATCAGAGTATACCACAGTAGTGTTTAGTGCTTTGCTTCTAGTTGTGTACTCTAATTGTGCGTGTTTACTTTTTATAAAGGCAATGCCTTCCCAGCTTAGGGATTTACATCATGGGTGCTAGTCGCCATCCCCTGGCCTATGGAAGGCGGGATTGGGGTAGTCACGGCACGGGCCCCAAGGACGAGTCATGCCAACTCGTTCAAGTGGCAAGAAGAGAATGATATTATCTAAAGATAAATCTGATGCAAGATCATTGAATTTGGTAACCATTGATCCAGAAGATTCTATTTGTCCTAATATTGTTTCATTTACAAGTATAGGTTCCAAAAACAATTTTAGACAATCATGGATGAAGAAGAATGATGATAAATCCACCATGTCATCAAAGGTGGTTAAGAAGAAAAGAATGAATTATTGTTCTCAAAAAAGTGATCCGATGAATAATCATATTATCAAAAAGAAAACAGATGTCAAAACTAGCCATGTTATATAACATAATATGAGATAAATATTTTTTGGCTATTTTTGGCAAAGATGGAAATTTGGGCATCGAGCTATTGACTGTTGGAATAATATGTATATGCGTGAGAATTACAGAAGGCCAGTATTAAGGGGGAGCACATTAGATGTGAAGAGAAACCCTGTAGAATTGAAGCACAATTCACATATGAAGAAGAATCTACCCATCAAGAATAGATTAGAATGTCTGGAAGACATTAGTGATTATTACAATAGAAGTGTTCACAGTAATAATGAGTGATGGTATGTACCAACTATTCACTATGTATATGTTTATATAAAGAAAATACCACATCATATGAAGAGGAAAATAAAAATTATAGAAAAATATTCCTTGGGGTTTGAGCAGGAGAAGAGAGTTAAGAAAACTATGATTAAATCTACACCCATGAAGAATAATGAGATTAATGTCACAGTAGTGAATATATGCTTCTACCTTGGATGAAAATGTCACATTATGGTCCTTTTCAAATAAGTCATAAAAATAAATTCTAGTGGAAGAAAGATAATGTAGAAGAAGAAATCAATCACTGAAACAAATAATATGATTGATTTGGTGCATGACGATCAAGATGAAAATTTTGAATTTCATGAGAGGTTTCCTATAAAGAAAAACCCAATGATTTTTGGAGATTTGAGTGGAAGGTGAAAAATGTCTTGACATATTTTTGATAAATTGATGACATGGTTTCCTAAACAAATAGAACAAGTGAAGAACAAAGGAGAAACATCAATGGATTCTTGTGATAAAAATGTTAATGTGAAGGAGTTTACACACAAGAAGAAGTATAAGAATGTACCAAAATAATTCTTATTCATATGGCAAGAACAGTTGGAATTAGATAAGAAGTTATAAAGGAAACAAAAGAATGAAAGTGCATTACTTTCTAATGTGAAATAGCCTATTCCATCAAAGATGAAAGCTGATGAAATTAGGAATTCCATACTTTCCATAAATGATAAAATTTAGAAAATCAAAGAAGGAGCAATTATGATGATTTTTCATAAATCTATAGCAGAATTGAAAGTAGTTATAGGGTTGAGGAATAAATCCCATCCCTATTGCTCTGACTAAAAAAATCATTGAAGAACCACCTTATTCTCATGAATATTTTGTGTTTGTTTCTTTTAAGCAGAGAATCAAAGGTAAATCATATATTCAAGGGGAGTCCTAAAAATTTGAGTGATGTGAAAAATATTATATACCATTATAAAGGATATCTATCATATAGTTATTTATTTCAATTACTGATAAAATTGTTCTTGAAAATCATTCTTGAAGAAAGTCAATCACGATGAAGAAGATGGATGAAGCTCATCTCTCTAGGGGAGAAAAGCTAAATATCACTATAGCTGAATATCTCAACTGATATCAAATAAATATTTGACGTTATGGTAAGGTTTATCTGATGATCTCAAAATATGGAATTGAATATTTCCATTAAAAGGGCATGTCCTTCTATCTCTATATGAATGATAATTTTGAATCAAAAGAGGTGAAACTTACAATTTGATGAAAAAAAGTAAATTGGATTGATAAAGAGGAAGTGAATTATTACAATTGAATGTTTTTAATCTTTTTGATTGAGATAAATGCAAAAGATTATATGAAAATATTTCTGAACAACTTCTGAAAGAAGAATTCGGTGTTGGCATCATATTCTGAAAATGTTATCGATAACTTTGTTGTTTGAATTGACCACTCTTGTTTTACGTACTAGGTTAGCACATATATACATAGAGATTATTAATTAATGACTCATTGCTTTAAGAAAGTGATGCATTCCTTCTCTCATGAAGATCAATTTAAATTTCTCTTAAGTAACATGTATTATGAAACCATAAGATTAAAGGAGAGAAGAAGTTCAATTATTACAGAATTAGATGAGTTGAATTCCTTTCTATATGCTTATATCTTTGGTTTTATTGTCAAACAAGGGAGAGAAGAATACATTGACTTTGAAAGTGAAATGGGTATTGACAATAAATCAAAATGGGGAGATTGATGAACCCTAATTGATTAAAAATATTATTTGTGCTATAATAATTTTCAATACACTTGTTTTATAAAATTCAATGTGATAGTAATTGAAGGTTAGTGTGCTCACGTTGAATTATTGTGGAGAGTTATTCGTAAGTTGTCAAAAGCTATTTTGATTTGAAGAAGTTACATTAAATAAAGCAACAATAAAGTGTGATGATTGGAGAGGTGTTATTAATGAGCAAAACACGTGTTAATTGAATTAGGAGAATGCACATTTTTACTACATTTGAAGGATATATTTTGATGTTGATTTTCAAATGTTTGATGTTGTTTAGATATTATGATGTTGGTTGTCAAATTATTGATGTACGAGTTAAAAGAAATAAGAAAAATATTATGTTCATGCAAATTTCATGATGAATAAGCCTATTACAAAGTTGACTTAGCTAGCCAATCCATAGACACATGAGACATGTGAGGCAGCATATAGACACTGTATGAGGAGGCATAAAGGGAAAGATCCGAGCACAGGGTAGTGCCAGGCGGTGATGGGTTTATGCGGTAAAATACAAACAAAACGGTTTATTGACATTCTGTATTAAAAAGAAGCATGTAGTAAAGTTACGTTTCGATGAGGGAGCTGAACACTGTTGCTCCAAACGAACACCCACCGTCCGATTCGTTGATCTGTTGATCTGGGCCGTTAAATCACTCTTCAGTTATGTCATCTTCTACCTTAAGCCATCGACGCGTACTGTTAATTGGGATATCCCTGGAAAAACATAATCCGAGGATTTCATCGAGCCTATGTTCATCATTTTGGACCTTCCGATCATCTCGACGAGCTAATCTTCAGTCTCGGCCGCACTCGAGTGTTCTGTCCATTGAAGAATTCCATACAGCGGAACCTCCAGGAAATGTCGAACGAAGATCAAAAAAATACTTCAGATCACTGTTTGTTTATCCGAAAGATATGAGAATCATCGAATTGACGATGTAATTTTATTTTCATAATAGAATGAGGAACAATTCAAGGCTTTACATTATGCATAAGTTTGAGTTTTTAGAGACCGTGTGATTCATTGCGGCGGAACAGAGGCGGTCAATATGAATTTTGGCGATGCTCAAATGCCTAAATATCTAAATACACCAAGGCCGAGTTGTAACTACCGAGTGTTCGGCTCATCTAAGAAGACCTCCATGCAGTGATGTTGATATATAGTGAGTTGTGAAAATTGTTTTTATCGATAACAGTGATGGTTCGCGATCACAGTACGCTCTTAAGCAAAAAAAAAAAAAAAAAAAAAATAGTCTCTTTGATTGTAGAAGGTCCTGAGATGATCATAATTGCCTATAAATTCTGGTGGCCGAGTTCATTTGATGTAGGCATTTTATCTCTCATCCTAGAGTATCTGCGGGAGATTGAGGGAGAAACATAGGATCACGAAATGAGTGTTTCCCAAGGAGAAGGATCCGAGAAGCCTGTTCTTACGCAAAGAAGGCCGCGAGCAGAAAATCAGTTTTTTGAAAACATGTTTGTCTCACAATGAACTTGGTTCTGCAAAACCATTTGAGAAGAATGATACACTTATGCGTCTCCTTTTTCTTTCACGATGAACTATAAGAACAGCAAGGCAGTGTATGACACTTGCGCAAAAGAGTATTAAAAGTTTATATGGTTTGCATGAATTGTTTGACAAGGTCGTGTACTCATCTTCGATACAGTGTATTGTGCGTGGGTTATGTGGACAGTGTGATTTATTGAAAGTGAGTACGCAAAAAGGAATGTTTGTGTGATCATTCAGCGTGGAAACTGGACTTTGTGTGTGCATATCCGCCACGCAAAATAAGAAGTGAATGCACATGCACAATATTCTTAGAAAATAGGAAGTTCATGTGTGTGAAAAAGATGTTTATAAAGGGGAAACAAAATTGCGCACACTCTCATCCGGGTTAATGAACAAGATAGAGTCCATGAACACATGAATGTACATGTGCATCGATAATACTAAGTAGACAGTGTGTGCATAGAAGGTGTGTGTAGCAATTAAAAAGTTGACAGTGTGTACAAACAAGATGTGTGTGTGTAGAAAATAATAAGTGATCAGTGTCGTACACATACTATTGTACAAATTAAGGATTTGTGTTGTACATACATGGAATACACATACATGTGAGGAAATTCATACATGAAAATATAACTGTCATCATACATGCATGAATGAAATACAATGTACATGTGTGTAGTGATTTAAAAATATTGTAAGCAATATTTGTTTGAGTTGATTTGATATTTTTTTGTAAAGCATGAAGAAGACAACTTGCACCTTATTGATGAATCGTTAGTTTCTTATTCTATTATTACAGTGATTTGAATTGGGACTATTATCTTCTACAATTTAGGAGAGTATACTGAGCCGAATTGCATAGAGTATTGTTGATTATATCCAGTGACAGTCGTAGAGTTTCAGTTGTAGTGAGGATGTGTAGAATCAGTTTATTGTAGTGTCTCGAAGAGGGAGATCAGTTTTGTGTTCCAGTGGAATATTGATGTTCTTGCGATCTTTTTCATTGTATTAAGTGTTATATTTGTGAAAAACTATTGGGATGCCAATATAAAGAATACTGGTGGGATGCTAGTATAAATGACACTAGTGGGATGCCATTATAATTTGGGAAAAAGGTTCAAACCTACCCACAATGGTGTCAGGGTGATACCTGACCAATCCAATTATAATTTGTGATTCATTTATAGTGGAGAATTTATGTCTTGGATCATCCCGAACATAGCAAGGACATAGTCATCCACATCGGTAGTGAACCTTGTAAAAATACGGTGTGTTGTGCCTCGTTTACTTTCTTTCTTGCATGTGGTATAATTGTGTTTTTAAATAGGGAAGGTCCATTCACTGTAACAAGTGCAGAGGTACATATTAAAAAGGGGTATGATAAAAGAAAAGAAAATTTGGTAAAAGCCTGTCTACACCGATTCACCCCCCTCTCAGTGTACCTGCGTGATCCATTGGGAGCTTCACTTTTTCAACTTGTAATTTTCATCACAAGAATAACTTTATCATGTAGGAACAAATTTTCCTACAGCCACTTAAACAAACTATTAAAATAGTTCACACAAACTGAAATCATAGCTTATCCCTTTTAAGAACTCCCAAAAAATACATGCATTCCCTCGGAAGGTAAAACACATACTAATGGATAGATTTATGTTACAATATTTTTCTCCCCCTTGACAAAATAATCCAAATAAAAGATGGGGGAGGGGATAGAAATCAGATATGTTATCCTTGAAGATACGGATATTGAACACCCATTATCAACCTCAGATTATAAAATGTTTCCTTCATCATGTATTTTGTCAGGATATCTATGAAATTATCTATTATAGGAACAAACTATAGCTTTAGTTAATTCTTCTCCGTAGGAACTTTGATGAAGTGATATTTAATATCAATGTGCATGGAATGAGAATATTGTACTAGATTTTTAGTGAGATTTATATCACTCTTATTATCACATCATAGGAGATAGGGAAACTCCACATCAACAAAAAGTTCTTCCAACTATATCTTCATCTATATAAGTTATGTTGCATCTTGAATGAAATAAACTTACTTAGCTTCTACTACACTAAAACCCACTGATTTTTTATTCTTTTTATGCCAACTAACAAAACCATCTCCCAAGAAAAACACTCCACCAAACATGATTTTATTATTATCTAGACTTCTTTCCCAATCTGGGTCTGTGTAACTAAATATATCAATCTTTCCCATGCAGTCATATTTCATTTGAGAATTCAATTTCTATCCATTAGATGAGATTAATTTGGATCACTTTGATACCTGAAATAAAGTGTAATAACATACACAGTATCTGGATTTGAATTCATTAGATATAATAAACTTCCAACCAGCTTTCTGAATTCTTTTGAATCTAGCTTATTTCCACCCATGTATTTTTACAACTTTTTTACCACTGAAATCGGTGCAGAAATTTGTTTTGAATCATCCATGAAAAACATCCTTAGAAGTTCATTAACATTCTTCTCTTGATAAAGTATATATATATTTTTTATTTTGTGAGATTTTTAATCCAAGAAAGTATTCCAATTCTCATTGCATGGACATTTCAAAAAACTACTTCATTTCCTCAGAATTTTGTTTACATGTTTCTTCATCATTTATTGAAAATATGATGGCATCAACATAAGCAATCACAATGAGGGAAACTGTTTGATTTTATTTTATATTAAGGTTTCTATAAACTCTTCCTTTCTTAAAGTTTTACATCCTTAAGAAAGTAGCTAATTTGGAATACCAAACTCCTAGTGATATCTTCAACCCTTACAAAGATTTCTTTAACGTTTACACAAATATTTCATCCTTCCAAAACATGAAGTGTCATAGTTGTTCAATATAAACATCTTCATTTAACTCTCTATTAAAAAAAGATAACTTGACATCCTTCTATAAAATTTTATATATTTATTGTGCAGCGATACGAAGATAGATTAGAATAGTTTCTAATATTTTCACATGATCAAAGGTCACATAAATGTTAATGCCTTCAATATAAGAGTAACCATTATAAACTATTCATAACTTATTTCTTATCACATGGCCATTTTCATTCAACTTGTTTCAAAACACCAACTTTTTATGAATCACATTCTTATTGATTGATTTGGGTACAAGTTCCCAAGTATAATTTTTCTCAATCTAATCCATCACTTCATTAAAAGCATCAATTCACGATTCATGGTCCCATTATTCATCAACATACTTTAGATAAACTTGTGAATATATGAAATTATGTGATCCTAACCTTGATGTTCTTCTGGTTTGATCCTATTAACGTTGATCTCTGATGATGTTATAAGATTCCACTTTCTTCCTCATCTTAGGATGAGATGTTCATAATTGTTCCTCATTACATTAGATGATAAAGTTTTAATCACCATATTAGGAATCTTCAAAATTTTCATTATCATTAATAAAAATTTCATATTGTTCAACTAAAACCACATCTTCTTCCCTTTCTTCCATATCTATAACTCTCTATGAAACTTATGCATCAGCATGTACAATAACTTTTACATATATATGGACAACAGTCTTTCCTATTTCATTATTATAACATCTGTATCCTCTACTATTGGGAGGGTATCCAAGAAAGACTCCATCAACACATCTTTGATCAAACTTCCCAAGATTCTCACCCTTTACTTTTATAATATTGAGAATGTCAAACACCCTTAAGTGTTGCAAACTTCAGATTTCTTTGTAATCATTCTCCCAAGGATTCATACTAGAGTTCATCCTATAGAAACATTGACTATGAACACAAATTTCTTCTATGAAAGTTGGCCCCAAAAAATATTGAGAAGTATCATATTTGATCAACATTTTTTCCCATCTCCACCAAAATTCTATTTCTTCTTTCAACAACACAATTTTTTTGTGGTGTCTACGGTACACTAAACTCATAAATAATTCCATGCTTCTAAATATAATCTCTAAACTCTCCAATTTTATAATCTCCACTATTATCAATATTAATCTTCTTCACAACATAACCATACTCTTTCTCAATAATTTTCCTAAAATACTTAACAATTTTTAAAGCCATTGATTTATATTTAAAAAACATAATACATGTAATGAGAGAAAAGTCATCAGTAAAATATATAAAGTAATTATATCTATTTGTGGATTTTTTACTCATGATACCATAAATATTAGAATGTATCAACTCTAAGGGACATGTGGAGTATATCTCAATTTATTTATATAGAGAGTTTGTTCACATCCATTTCTAGAAAGTGGAACAAAATTAATATCTACTATCTTTAATATCATGAATATCATGAATAATTTCTGAAAACAACTTAGTTACCTTATCATAAAGTTGTGAAACATGTAACAATTTTTTTAGCCCATTAATAAATAAGGTTATTTTGGATTTTAACTTTTATTCTCCAATGATAGTAGATCCAATGACATTGATTATGAGTGAATCATCGTTACAAAAAGTCTCTGTAACTTATTTATATTTTTCCCCATCATTAAGAAAATTAAAATAATATTTCATGTGTAAAGAATACACATTATATAATATCCGATGTTATTCTATTATTTTGTTTCCTTGAGAGTTGTTTCAACAACTAAGGCTTTTTCACTTTCCTTTTTTTCTTTCTTCTCATGTGGATTTTGAGATTTGTTGTTAAAATTTTTTTTATGAATCATTATAACACATCCTTTTACAAGATGTATAGGCTGATCGAATCTTTAACAAATAGATTATAAAGGTTAGAACCTATTTTCAACCTGAAAACTAAATTTCTTATGTTTTCTCCTTTGAGGAGGTTGAATCCCCCTCAAACCTTGACTCTAGTTTCTCCAGTATTCACTGTATTATTGGTGATTAAACCAACACATATTTGATGTATTCCTAAATCCTCCATAATACCAAGAGTTACCATAGAAATCATATTTCCCTTGGTAACATACATACTTCCTAGTGTTATGTTTATACTATTAATCAACTTCATTACCTTAAAATTGGATATTTCTTTAAACACCAAAGTTTTGGTTGCCTCTTGAAGTTTTATTCTTACTTTAGTAACATCTCTAGTTGTAGGAGCTTTTGGTTTAGACATCAAAACCATAGAAAAATTAGGGTTTTATGCTCTAATTTTTTGTTATAAACATGGTCTTCTTATATTTATGTTTCTCATGCACATTTTAATCCCTGTAATCAGTCTTTGAGGACAATTTTTCTTTATCCTGTTGTGGTTTACATTTCTCACAATTTTCACCAACTTCTGTAATTTATTTTTATAAATTTGTAATTCCTTTCTCAAATTTAACATGTTTTTGTCGAACATATTCTATCTATTCCTCTGTCAATTACAACTTTAATTCATGCATGATTTTGAATATTTTTATTCTCATCAAGAAACTTCATCAGATCATCAACATATTTTAACAACTTGGATTTACCTTCCAGATAATATTCAATATTTTTTAATGAAACATTTTATTTCTTCAACTTCTTATTCTCCCTATGAAACTATAAAATCATTTTTTGAAATTCTTTCAACTATCTATTTATCACAAACTCCATAAAAGTTTCTTATTCTTCTTCTTATAAGCTTCTTATTTCATCACTGGTGAATTTTTTATCATTCAATTTTTCAATAAGATTTTTTTTCAGTATCATATTTACTGAACATGTTTTCCTCTATTTCATTATTATCATCTTCCTCACACCTTGGCAAATAGTTTCTCAATTTTTATTTTGAGAAATTTTTACCCCTTCCCTTAGATTAGGTTTTGGATTTTTCTAAATTATTTTCAATGGATCTACTTGATTTTTTTTACTTTTATCACTTTATTCAACATCCATTAATCATGGAAAATTTACATAAAATTTTCAAACTTCTCCACAACCATAGAATTGTAGCAGTGACATTACTTTGTAATTTAATGAATCTATTTTCACCATATTATAAAACAAATACCTAGATTCATTAAAACATTTACTAACCTCATATTTGATTTTAGAGTCACCAAATTATTCTATAAGAACATTCTTAGACTATCTTTAGAATATTTGAAGGAAATTTATTGATCAACATTCTCTTTGTTCTTTATAACCTTTTATCTTATCATCTCATATGTGATGAAAGTTCTATGTACATCATCCATAGATGGAGTTTTAGGATCTCAATCATCCAAATATTAAACTTTTATATCTAATTTATTTGGAAGAATTCATAATATATTTTTAATAATGGTTGAATCTTCCAACTTATAACCCAGAAATACTATGGTGATTATAATATAATATACCCATATAAAGAAATCACTAACATATTACAAATCACCCAACTTAAGATCTTGATACATTATTCTCCAGATTTGTAACTTTTCTTTCTTTACTTTCATATTTCCTTCATATATGTTTTTCAACTTTTCCAATATAGCTTTAGCCATTCTAACTCCTTTGACTCTATGAAACTCAGTTTTTGAGAGTGAGAAGAGTATTTCATCTTTGGATCACCCAAATTTTCTATATTCTTATTATCAGCAATAGTTCAGGGAACTCCCTCAGCACTAGGTAGGAAACCATCTGTAGAAACTTTGAGAACATCATAACCAAGGGACATAAGATAATGAAGCATTCTACATTTCCAAATATAAAAGTCCCTTCCGTAAAAAAGTAATCACCTTAATATTCATAGAATTATGAAAATCCATGTTAACTTATCATTTCTTCAAAATTTAGTAGATTCAATGAAGAGAACCTTAAGTCTGATAAAATATGAAAGTAATTATCAAGATCTATGTGATCACTGATTGGAAGAGGGGGTAAATTAGTAATTTTTTATTTTTTATTATTTTAAACATATAAAAAATACATTTCCTCCTATTAGAGAGTTAAAAATATTCTAAAAATAAGCACACAACCACAATCTACAAGAATAAAATAATTTACAAGGGTCACTTTTCAAAAAGAGTAGATATTCCATGGAATGGTTTTATAATAATCCAATACCACAAAATCCAATAGAAAACAATACTTTGTTTGTGGTTATAAAAAGTAGGGAAAATAAATACACTTGCATTGAACTGTAATAAAAAAACATTGCATGTGAACTCCTTATAGATATAATATGTAATAAATATTTTATTAATAACTATTATACACCTTCACCAACAAGAATCAATATACTGTAACCATGATACTTGAACTTCTTCGCTATTGAAGTTATTGGAAGAACTTAATCTTCAATTTATTTCCTAGTTGTATGAAATAACTCCCTCCTTTGATTATTTTTTAAACACCCATCCCTCCACTATTATTCAAAATTATCCATCCGGTAAATTCTGTATAGAAAACTCCATTTGGTACCTTATGAAAAACGATACTACTTTTCTTATTCACTGTCCATCCATTCACCTCTACCCATAGTCTGTCTAATCACCTGATGATAAAATTATTATAGTGTTTTATGTCTGGTTCTTTTGATCAAAACTCCTCTATCTAACTTCAACTTTTCCTCCAACCAATATATTACTTTGTTGTGAAATTTATCTTCTCAAACTTTGGATTTCATATTTTCATTTAGTATTTCTTTTGAAACTATTTCTACAACAGTTCATATTTTATATGTGTGACAAGTACATCTTTAGAGGGTATAAACACCCCCTTTATATAGTAGATCTTGAATAAGAAAAGGTGGAAACTCTAAATTACTTTCCCACTCAATGAAAAATCTAAATTAAAAACTCCAATTAAAAATAATTTTCTTTGAAGCCTCTCAATGTCTCTAAACTATTCTTAATGCTACTCATAAACTCGATAAACCAAAACCTTCAACAAAACTTCCTTCAAACTCAGTGAGATCCATAGGTATTCCATTTTTTATATTTGTAACATTCAATAATTATATTTGTATCATCATATTTTATTTCTTTATGAATTTTTTTAAATACGTTTGCACATGTACAAAATTATACCAAACATTCATCTTGTATAACTTCATAACATCACTTACATTTAATGAGAATTTGTCCAATCATTCTATTGGATTTTAGGAGTTTATAATGGATACAAGAGGGGGTAGAGAGTGAATTATAGTTAAAAAACATTAACTAATTAAAAATACCAAACCAATTTATAATGTTTTTTTGATATATTAATCAACTAATGATTAGAGTAACTATATAGGACTCATAGATCTTTCGTTAAATCAATGAATAGAATTTTTTTTGTAAAATAACTTTATATTAAATTGAAAAATATAATATAACAACCTATTGAATCAAATAAAATGAAAAATTAAAAGTTATATAGTAAAAACTAACATAATATTAGTAAAGTAAATAAGTAAACATTAATCTTTAGAATAAATTCAAAAAACTTGACTTATTGTATCCATAGTTTTAACCAAACTACAAGGTCTATCATTCTTCAAGAAGAAAGACCTCGATCATAAAGATCAAAATCATATATGTATTTGTATCATCAGATGCTCTTGATCAGCCTGATCAGATCCATCTTCCTTCTTATCCTTGAGATCCCTTGATCTAAATCATGATTAGAAACAAAATAAAACTATAAAATGTCCTATGGAATTAATGTAAAGGCCCAAAATCCAATATCCTATATCTGATGCCTTACTTTATTACATTGGCGTAACATACTATAAATCACATCCAAAAGGACTGAATAGTTTAGTAATATTGGTAAACTAGATACATATATGAAACCCATTTTAAATTAGGAATATAAAATAAAAAATAATTCATAAAAAAGATAATAAACTACATTCTTGAAAACTCATTCAAAGATATCTTCATCATAACATGGGGAAAGGAAACAAAATAAGGGTGAACTCAAATTCTCAATAAGGGTCATGCACAGTGGAAGCTATAATGAATAAATAATAATAATTAATATGGAAAGGTAAATAACTAAACATACATACCATTAATCAATAACTTGAGTACAATATGGTAGGAATAAAATATGTTAAAATAATTCCATATTAATTATCAAAGGAGCTTGGAACTTAAACATGGAACAATATTGATAGAATGCATAATTTGAAGAATATAAAAGTCAAGATATATACTCTAGATGGTTATTTTCAAGATAAATCCTCTTTCTAGTTTACATTTTTGTGTATAAAACCCTGAACTATCAAGATATATTCTCAAGAGAGTTACTGTCAAGATCAATCCTCTTTCCAGTTTATGTCTGTGGGTATAAAACCGTCTGATTTGGAAAACCGATAGCCCGATGAATGAATAACATTTAACAAAACATTAAATATCACGAGAATAAATAAATTCATGGTAAAACATGTCAATGGGGAATTATATAAAAATCATAAAATAATAAAGTCTCATACCATCAAAATACAACTCAACAAATGAAAATTGATATAAAGTCCCTTACAAAGATAATATCATTGAAGTGAGCATTAATCAAATGATTTAATTATTTGTATTCACTGTAAATCCACATAAAAAAGTGAAAAATACTACATAATATAGTCAAACTTAATTTCTAAAACAAACATAGCATAAAATAGTCAATGACATAGATGTTTAACCCAATGAATGAAAATTGTGTAAAGAAATCTCTTACCACTTGTAAGTAGTCAAATCGTATGCCCCATAAAAGTAATAATTATCAAATGAAACATTGAATACCATGAAGATAATGATATTCATGATAAGATATAGAAAATGGTAGTATACATAGACCACAAACATGAAATAATTGATTAATAAGGCATATATCTCATAGAAGTAAAAGCAATATGAGAAAACTCTTACCATATACTTCCCTTTAGTGGTGAATAATTTAAACTCCTCTTGAATATATCCTCCTTGGAGGACCCCTTGAGGACCCCTTGAGGACCTTGGATTTGTCCATTTGGTGATACCAGTATAACTTGGACATGGGGAGAGTGATGATGAGAGAGTTTGGCATAGATTTGAGGATCTTCAAGGATTATGAGTTGAAATGGAGTGGTATTTATACTTCAGGATAGGTGGGCTTAAGTGATTTAATAATGATTATTTTATGTTTAAAGTTAATCACATTGAGGTGTCATTAATTTCCAATAATTTGGAAGATAATTCATGTTGAAAAGGATGGTAAGGGTTGATACATACATCAAAAACCCATTTAATGTAGTAATTTTTAGGTATTTTAGGCCTTTACCTTTTAACTTTAACCCTTTTCATTATTTTACCTATACTTTGGTACATATTGTTTTTACCAGGGTAATTTCATTATGTATAAAAATGAAAATAACACTAATAAATTTTTTTTAACTTTTTCTTCCAAATACAGAATTCATTTCACTTAATTCAATTTATATAATTGGGAAAATTATATTTAAAATTAATACAAAAGTTACAAGAGGACAATTAGTTTTTAAAGAGAAAAAGTGAAAAAGTTTGAAATGTTTTTATTTCCAATTTCATTGTGAAATTTATTCCAACAAACTAAATTGGATTTATTTATTTATAATTGAACTAATTATTCTAGAAAACTAATTTAAAATATAATTTTTCTTTATAATTTTTTTATATTTAAATTATGTTTACAATTAAAATGCAATATTTTTTACTTTTCATCAAAAAATGAAACTTATCAGGAAAATACCAAAAATTCACCCTAAGGTAATTTTGATATCCCAAATTTAAAAATAAATGTTATTTTTTTCAAAAATATTTTAAAAGTGTCAATATTTAGATTTAAAATAGGTGTGCCATCAAAATGCGGTAAAACTGCCTTTAGAAAAAATATATATTTTTATACTTAAAACTGTATATATTCTTATATTAAGACTATCAAACATATTGAATAAATTTAAAAACATATAAATTTCATTAATATATTTCACTAATTTTAATTAATTTAACTTATGAAGATTAAACTTCATTGTGGGAATAAAAATAGTTTTTTTATAAAAACACATCATTTATGTTGAATTGGTTTTCATTTTTATTTATAATTATCTAATAAACAAAGAACTAATTTTATAAACATGTGTAAAATATATATTTTTAATTTAATTAAAAACATTAATTCCATCTATTCAAACAACTATTTGATAAATATTACAATTAAATAATAATATTTAATCATTTTCTTAGGCTCAATGTTTTATGTAACGTAAGTTACCGAATGGATTAATTTTAAAAATAAACATAACATAAAAATATTTGGGTTTTAAATTCTTCCATCCATAAATAAATTATGTCCCCACAATGTTTAAATTTCTCTTTGAAAATTAGAAGTTGATACTTGAAAATTTATTTGTGGGAAAGCCACATTGTAAACAGGGCTAATAAAAATATCCCCTTAATATGAGGGAACACATAATGAAAAGGTCACCAAAAAATTAGTATTTTGAATAGGTTGAAATTAGTGAGAAGTGAAAACCAGGACATAGAAGATAAATCAAACTATTAAGTTCTTAATAATAATGAAAGAAATCATTTTAATTATAAATTTAAGCACCCATAACCATAACTCTATGATTGGTTAAAACACTATTGATTTGTTAGAAATAAAAGTAAATAGATAACATTTTTGTTGAAAAATCCATTTCCTATAGTTGAGGAATTATTTAAACATCTATATAAATAACTCAATAAAAAACTTACTTGATTTATATCCATTTAAAATGGATAGTCTCATCCATTTGTTGTGCTTTGATCTATCTTTACTTAATTTATTACAACAAGAGATGGGTATTTAAGATGATTTTTATGCCTGAATAACTTTTTACATTCCTTAAGCCTTTAAATATTTACTAAAACCAAAATGGTTAGCACATGTTATAAAAAAATAGTTTCCAAAGTTTAACATAATACATTCATTAAGTAGTTAATCTTAAGACTCTTCCAAAATATGTCTATCTAAATTCAAAGATGAAAATTTTAAAAGGAAAGTCACTAAATTTTCCAAATCAATACAATAATAGATTCTAAAAACCACATAATATAACTCTTAATGTCACATACCAAATATATTAATACCTTTATCACATTAAAATTTCAATTAAAACATGTATGATTCCGAAAAATAAGATATCACGTTGTTGAATATATTTCGTAAATCCAAACATATAGAAAATCTAGCAAGTATAACATACACCATTAAATCACTAACCACTTTCATGTTCACAAATATTTTCCCATAAACATATATTTATCTTTATTATCTAAACATTAAGAACAAATTAAGGTTATATTCCCTAAATAACGAGTTTTCCAAAAGATCAACTTGCAACAGAATAACTTCTCTTGGTTACTAGTACTATTCAACACATGCTTCCAAATCATTAAGAAGAAGTACGGTAGTAAAATACTTATATTCCAAAGAATCATTGTTAAAATAATTCTTGAGTCCAAATACATGAGAACATTAATCATTACACAAAATTATTAGACAATTAACAAAGATTCATAATCCTTATTACTATTTCCTTTCATATGTCTTTTATAGTCTCATCATCATTAGCAATATAACTATTATATATATGACCTCACCGATTCACTTCACAATATTTCACCATGGGATATCTATTTTCATAAATCTTAAACTTTCTACATTTAAAACTTTAAACCGTTGATGATTTCTTAAGGATACCCCTATTGTCATCCATTTTTTAACAAAAAAAATTCTTTTTTCCATGAAAATTACTTGATTTTTATCATTTACCACACCAAAAAAATCTTCCCATTCCTTTAAGACTTTCACTTGAATGTTTCTTCTCACATTATTTATATATATAAAACCGAATATTATTTCTACCATGGTCTCCACCACCCTAACTATTAGTAAACTATATCTTTCTCTTCTCTGGTGATTTAGAGAGTTGGTTAAGGTGTTTGTTAATAATCATATATCATGATATCTGGTTATTCATAATCACAATATTATTCATTATAGTCATTATACCATTCAGTTTCTCATGAAAACATTGTCTACCACATTCATCATTAACCTGGTTTCTTCTAGTTTCATCAATTGACTAAAACCAAAAGAACAGTGTGGGAAACACTAATCATAGTGATAAATAATATAGTGACAAATAGTCATATATAGGATATATAAATCATGATACTTTCTAAATCTATGAATACTTAGGTTTAACCTAGTATATACATTATTATTACAAAGTTTATATGTTGATATCCTATAATTAGATTTATCCCTAAAGTAATTCATAGGGTTATATTCCCTAATATATTTTTTCCTAAATCTATTTCCTAATGTTTCTACTAAAAATTATATAATATCAACTGTAATGAACCAGACTCTTGGAGCCTGAAGTCAGTGAATTACTTTATTACATTGTCATAAGATACATGAAATCGCATCCCAAAGGACCAAATAGTTTAGTAGTCTTGGTAAACTAGATAAATACATGAAACCCATTTTACATTAAGAATAGTAAATAAAACATAATTTTTTAAAAAAAAAATACAATAAATTGAAACCTTGAAAATACATTCAAATATCTCTTCTTCATAACATGGGGAATAGAAACCATATAAGGGTGAGCTCAAATGATCAGTAAGATTCATGTACAATAAAACTATCGTGAATAAATTAGAATAATAAACATGGAAAGGTAAATAATTAATAACACATGTCATTAATCAATAAATTGAACATAATATGGATACAATGAAATATTTTCAAATAATGACATATTAATAATCACATGGTCTTACAACTTGACTATGGTATAATAATGATGGAATGCATATTGTTGAGAATATGAACTATTAAGATATATCCTATATATGGTTACTATCAAGATCAATACACTTGAATGTTTAAGTCTATGGGTATAAACCCTGGAACTATCAAGATCTATCCTTAAGATAATTACTTTAAAGATTAATCCTCTTATAATATTATGTCTATGGGTATAAACACATCTGATTTGGAAAACTGATTAGTACCATGAATGATTAGCATTTAACAGGACATTAAATACCAAGAGAATAAAAAAATTCATGATATAAATAGTAAAAGGGGTGTTATATATACCTCATAAATAAATATAGGTGCATAAAATCAAAATATGACTCAACGAATCAAAATTGAGATGAAGTCCCTTACAAAGATCGTATCATTGAAGTGAACATTAATCAAATGAATCAATTATGTGTATTCACTATAAATCCACGTAAAAAAGTAGAAATACATCATAAAATAGTCAAAATTAATTCTGCACACAAACATAGAATGATATAATCAATGAAATAGAAGTTATTCCAATGAATGAAAATTAAGTTAAGAAATCCCTTACCACTTGTAATCAATTGAATCCTTTTCCCCGTAAAAGTAATAATTATCAAAAGAAATATTGAATAACATTAAGATAATAAGATTCATGATATTATATATCAAAGGAAATTATACCTACACTACATACTATAAATAAGTGGTGAATATGGCATATATCTCATAGAAGTAAATTTGAAATGAGAAAACCCTTACCACACGCTTCCCTTTAGTTGTGTGTACTTTAACCTCCTCTTAAATATCACCTCTTGGAGGGCCTTTCTGGACCTTGTATTTGGGCTTTTGGTGAGAAAAATATCACTTGGATGTGGGGAGAGTGAGGAGAATAGGGTTTGTCATAGATTTATGGAGCTTCAAGGATTTTCAGCCGAAATTAAGTGGCGATGGATGGTATTTATACTTGAGGAGAGGTGAGTTTTGGTGATTAAATAATAATTATTTTATGTTTAAAGCTAACCACATTGACATGGAATTAATTTCCAAGAATCTGGAAGATCATTAATTTTTTAATATATTCTTATGGTCAATCCTTACCTATTAAAATAATTTATTTTTTCAATCTTTAGGTATTTTAATCCTTTAACTTTTAACTTTAAACCTTTTCATTATTTTACCCACACTATAGTATTTTTTTACCATGATAACATTTTTATGTATAAAAATTAAAATATAGTTACTAATAAATTTGGACCTTCAGATTCCAAATACGGAATTTATTTTACTTAATTTAATTTATATAATTATAAAAATTCGATTTAAAATTAATCCTACAGATGCAATGAGAATGAATGTTTTTGAAGTGAAAAAGTTCAAAAGTTTGAAATCTTTTAATAACCATTTTCAATGTGAAATTGATTAAAATAAAATAAATTGGATTTATTTCCATTAAATTTAAATAATTATACTTTAAAACTAGTTTAATACTTAATTTATCATTATAAATTATTTATATGAAATGTTGGTTTTCAATTAAAATGCAGTTTTTTCACTTTTCTTCAAAAAATAAACCTTATCTGAATAAGAAAGAAATTCACCATAATTAAATTTTGATATCCCAATTTTTAAAATGAACTTTATTTTTTTTTCAAATAGAACATATTAATGTGCCAAAATTTAGATATAAAATAGTTGTTCCATTAAAAGGAGGAAAAACCGCATTTAGAAAAAAAATATAGCTTTTTATGTCTAGAATTTGATTTATTCTTGTATTAAGTCTATCATACATAATTAATGAATTTTAAAAAATATAAATTTAATTAACATTTTTCAATAATAGTGATTAATTTAATTTTTTAATATAAAATGTCATTATGGGCATAAAAATAGGTTTTTTTATAAATACACATCCTTTTTTATCAATTGGATTTTATTTTTATTTCTAATTAATTGGTAACTAATGAAAATTTTTTATAAACATGTATAAATTATATTTTCATAATTTAATTAATCTCATTCGTACCTATCATTCCAACTTCTAGGTGATAACTATCATAATTAAATAATAATATTCCATCGTCTGTTTAGGATCAATGTTTTATATAAGTTAAGCTATTAAATAGATTAAATTTAAAAAGAGAAAAATTATAAAATATTTGGGTTTTACATTTAAAATCCTCACTAATATTTCTTAGAACAAAAACTCTCTGAAATATTATAATGTGAATGAAAAATGAATTTAAAATAGATAATTATCCAGATGGCCTGTATAAGGCCTAGCCTTAAACCTTACTTAATATTGAATTAAATGAATAATTCACATTGAGGATCTTTTCATGGTTTAGAGTTTTAGAGAATTAGGACATAACTATTACATCTCAAAAGATTACAATGTATACACTTCTACTAAGTTTCCATAAAATAAAAACTCTTAAAAAGAAACATGTTTAGTTCCATATTTTAGATAGCACGACTTTCCCTTGATCCCATCCTTGACCCTATTCCACATTAAGTCCTATGAAAAACATTTCAAAAAACTTGGGGTGAGCATAAAAAGCTCAGTAAGGGATACACAAAGAATGAAACCTGTTAGTTTTTCAAAACAACAAGTAAGCAATGTATACTTTATCAAAGTAATAATTTTCACCTTTATAAAGTAGTAAAAAACTCTTCAATGAATAAAAGATCATTACTTACCCTTTTGTAACCAAACTACTACCATAAAACCCATATAAAGAACACATAAAATATAAAGGTAACTTGGGACATAAACATACTTAAATGGAATAACCATACGGTTGACTTCCACACATACTTAATGGAATAGCCATACGACCGACTTCCATACCCAATGCATTGGAGGTTATAACGTAACCACCCGTCCTGGTATTCACGGCACCACCCGTCATATGGTTTAGCATGTAACCACCCGTAAAATGTCCAAGTACCATCATTACACATAAAATATTGAAAATATAAACATTTCAATAACAACATTTCATTTTCAATCACAATAAGTAATTCCAAGATATTGAATTAATCAATCCATTTTCAAAAATCATTTAAAAGAGATTTGAGAATCAAAGTGTTCCATACCACTTTGAAGATTTTAATGGAATTATAATTTTAAAACATTAAGGTCCATATAAATAAATACTGAAAACCATTTTAAAAACATGGACATTTAAGATAAGGATTTAGAATAATGAATCTTTAAAACATTTAAAATGATATTTTTGTTAAAGAGTTTTTAACACAATGAGAGACTCTTGAATACAAATAATTGTGGAATAACATTTAATCCGAACTTTATAATATCATGAGAATAAAGGGATTCATGATATAATATGCCAAAGTACAGTATACACACCATATAAGAGTGAATTGGTGCATAACAACAATGAAGTCTCAATGGAAATGTAAATTGAGATGAAATCCATTATAAAGATGGTATCCTTAAATTAAGGATAAATCTATCACATAATTATGTGTGAGAAATATAAATACACCAAATATAATTGGATATTAAGTGTGAAACAATCATAGGTAATTCACACATAATCTTGGAAAAACAAAACCAATGACATAGATATTTAACTCAATGAAATGAGATTGAGTTATGATTTCCCATACAAGTTCATAAGAATTTATCAATGAAATGATTATGTCTAGAAATATTATATCCACACAAAGGTTTGTGGAAATTACAACATATAGATTCCACACATAATCTTGGCATAATAAAATCAAGAAGTAGAGGTTTAACCCAAATAATTGAAAGTGGGTTTAGAAGTTCCCTTACAGAAATCCGACAGCCTAACGACGTCACTTTAAAATTCAGAAAATGAGTTGATGGGAGAGAAAATGGTATCTCATCACATGGACATAAAATTTACATAAATAAGGATATATAAGAACATATCCCAACATAATAGTATGTGAATTAAAATACATAACAAAATAATTCTTTTAAAAAGAGGAGGGTGAAAGGTCCCCTTACCGAGTTGGGTAACTTTCGAAACATACACCCCATGGAAGAAGGGTCATACAATGAAGATGTAAATACCCATAAATGAAAGTATATTACACAAAGTGTATAATAATGGGCAGTACATACACCACTCAAAGGAAATAGTGGCAAACGTAGCATAAATGTCATGGGAATAAAAGTGAGATGAAAAATCCCTTACGAAAACTCGGCAGCCGAGCGACGCCACTTAAAACATTAAAAAATGGTTTTATGAGATCAAATTGGATCTCTCATCATATGAAAATAAAAATTAAAGTAAGAGGAATATAAAAGAACATCCCCAAACATAAGAAATATGAGCTTAAAGGAAATTAAATAAAAGAGAGTGCTTAAAAAGAAAGAGAGAGGTAAGATCCCTTACCTCGTGTCCGACATGACTCGATCGTTCTTTAATATCCTGAATAATAAAATTTGGTCAATTTATAATTTCTTAAGGACCTCCTTTAATTATTATTATTCAGTTCATATCACATATTATAATGTTATAATAATTGGTTAGTAAAGTGAGTTCATATCAGACATTTTTGTCGATGTTTGGTACATGAGTAAAAATTGAACTTGTTGGAGAAGAATTTTCCATGTAGTTATAGGTACATCATCTCCAGAATAGTATTAATGTTTTAAATATCATATATATCCAGTATATATTAATTTTTTACTATTCCATAACATTTGGAGATAAAAAATTAAAAGCACCGTTCATGGAGACGGTAGGCGGTACGTACGCATGAACGGTACTTTCATTTTTTTGTCATATTAATGGAATTATGGTTAAAAGAGAGAGAGATATATATATTATAATTCCAGAATGATATACATCATTTAGATGTAATATATTACATATATATCCATTATATATATGTACTTATAATAGTACATAACATTTGGAGATAAAAATGAAATGTACCGTTCACGGAGACGGTAAGTCGTACGTACGCATGAACGCTACTTTCATTTATTTGTCATATTAATTAAAAATAATTGAGAGATATATATATTATAATTCCAGTATAATATATATTTTATATAGGTCACATATGTTCATTAATTTCATTCTTTATACATTCCATGTATTGCATGAACGAGTCACAACACTTGAGGGGGTGGTAGTCCACACTTCCTCATATGAAATTATCGCATTTGCACAACATGAAAAGCATAAATTCGTGTTTTAAATATAAAATTCAGAATCATATAGACAACATAAATACCATATATATCATATATAAAATATAGTGACATCATAATGGACACCATGAAAGGTGTTAAGAGAAGATTGAACAATCATCGTTTCGTGAGGCAGAAATTCGCCATCCACAGAAACAGTATGTTCTTTAACCATTAGACGAAGGTGTGTGTAAGTTTAGATCAAATAATTAACATAAAAACATACTAGTATATTAAATATACTTGTGTTGTTACAAAATAAAGGAATAAAAAGATTTTAGAGGGTTGAAGAAGCAAAATAAAATAAAAGAACACAAGGGAAGACATTACCTTTAAATCAGGTAACTCTTTTTGATTTGAGTTCAAAGGATTCCTTGGAAAGGATTATGCCCAAAGTGAGGCTCCAATGATGAATAGAGGGATGTGGAGAGATGAAATGGGCAGGGTTTGTACGATCCAAAGGCTTGAGATGTGTGTGTAAGGTGGTAGAGATGGGGGCCTTTTATAAGAGGAGAGGAGGGGCACTCTTGGAAAGTCAAAAAAGTTACATTATTTTCAAATGGGTTTCAGATTTTAAAGGTCCCAAATTGATATATTTAGAGGATAAGGTTATAAGGGTTCGAAATCCACCCATACAATAGGTTTTTGACATGTTTAGGTCTTATATTTTACATTATCTTTTCATTTTATTTAAATCATTAAATAATGAGGTAATCGCTGCATCATCATGATGTCATAATTAAGTTAATTTATTTAATGTCTAAAAATTATAAAAACTACTATGATGTAGGAAATCTGGTTATCCTTCCAATGACTATTTATAGTCAAAAATATGACTTGTATAACCCCATGTAAAAATTGTTTTAGTAAAAGAACTCAGGTTTGTGACATTTTTATTTTAACTTTAAATAAAAAGGTATTTATGTCATTTTCCTACCAAAGTGCCTCCATGGGGTCCCCAAGTTGACCCATGGATTTTCTTGGTCGGCCATGACAAATACAATAAGTGTAGGACATGTGTATAGGTCATTTCATATCATTAAAACATTATTTTTACCTTAAATTACACAAATTACCTCTAATCGCGATTAAAAACTTAAAAGTTACTATTCTCCAAAAAAATTATTTTAATCCCATTGAACCACATTTTACATCCTAATGAAAACCATGCATTTCGTATTTTTTAAATTCAAATCATAGAAGTGGTAAAGTTTCATTTAAATGAAAAATCAGTTTTTAAACTACCACTCAATGGTTTCACTATTCATCAAAAATTGAAGTTTTTCAGAAAAATACCAAACATTCACCCTAAGATATATTTGATATTCCAAATTCAAAAATGATGTCTATTTTAAAAAATTCACAACATATAAGTTACATTAATTAATTTAATAATTAATTTCCACTGTCAGAGCAAATAGCGTGTTTTTATGAAACAATAAGTATCAAAAGATTGACACTAGTTTAAGTCCAATTTCAAGATGAAATTAATTCCAATGACCACTATTGGATTAAATGGTAAAAATATATTCTAATTTCACTTTAAAACCAATTCAAAATAAAATATAATAATATAAATAAATTAGATTAAAAAGAGGTTTTGAATTAAAATACAACATTTTTCACTATTCATTAAAAAATGAACTTTATCAGAAAAATACCAAAAATTTACAAAAAGTAAATTTTGATATCCTGATTCTAAAGTAGGATTTTATTTTGTCAAATATAACACATAAAATTGTCAAAAAGTGGATTTAAAAGAGGTTCGTCATCAAAAGACGGTTAATCGACCTTTTAAAGAATATTAGAGTGTTTACGATTAAAATTGGATTCATTTGCATTTTACGCCTCTAACATTTATTGGATGAAAGTAAAAATATTTGACAAAAATATATAATCATTTTGTAGTTAGTTCTGTTATTTCCCGCCATTACAATGGCTAGGCGTTAACTACCATTTAAAATAATATTATTTTATTATTAGAGTGCAATGTAAGATTTCAAAGGAACTCGTTGTCGCGTATTGGGTACGCCATCAAGCATAGCGTTCCCTTTAAAGTAATATTAATATTTTAATCACAAATATGGATAAATATAAAAATTTCGTATTCTTTATTAACCTGGGGTGTTACATCCTTCCCCATTTTGGGAATTGCATCCTCACAATTTCAAAATTGGGCTTGGAAACTCCATTAAAAGTCCCACATCAGAAAAGGAGTAAATTAAACTATCACTTTAAAATAAAGAAAAGGAAGTAAAAAGGTCACCCGAGTTAACCCATACTAGGATTACATGTATGAAAATATGGATATGGAGGAAAAAACAAATGGTCATGTTCTGATGGAGAGTGATAGTAAACATGTCTAGGAGAAAGTTAACCATAAGAAAATCACAAACTTGTGATGGGTTAAACGTTATTGGATTCCGAAGTAGGAAAAGTTAACAGACAACATTTTTGTTTTAAGTTACTCTTCATTGAGGAATTTATTTTTGAGCTTAACTAAAACATAAGGAATCATACTTACTTGTCATGTTGACTTTCATCTTTTACTAGATTTCTTACACGGACTCATAGTTTCTCCAAAAGATGAGTATTTAGGATGACTTTTTTAAATTAAGAGAGCTATAATCAACTTTTAGAGAGTCACCTAATCCAAAAAAGGGAACTATATACTTCCCATGTCTTTAGACCTTAACCAAAACTAAAACCAAAAGGTTAGTATGAGATCAGATAATACCCAAAAAGGATAATCTTAAAAAAAAAATCTATTCTTAATCTCCAAAATTTGTCAAAAAATACCCAAAGTTCAACAAAGACCATTCAATAAACAATTTGTCCATAAAATTATTCAAAGTAAACCAAACTAAGATTGAAACCCAAATATTTTAAGGATTTAATCACATAGTCTTCCAAGGTAAAAATTAACATTTATCTCCAAATAACATTAGTTTCTCTTAAAGTCTCATATTGAAAATTAATTAACCTAATCACATATCTTCCATGATAGGTTAATAATTTCCATAGATAACCCAAAATAAACATACAATTGATTCATAAAATCATCTAACTAAAAGAATTAGTCAAACTAACCAGGGACTTCATGTAGTCCAGTGGTAGGCGATAAATAACAGTCGCAGTTTGGTTGTGGGTTCGATTCCCATAGCTTTGTCCAATGCGATGGGTTGTCACACGGTCTACGTGTTGTCCTTTTTCCAAAACTACATAATTCTTAAAACATTTCCCAAAACGAGATAAAATCTTTAAAAATGATCATAACATATTTTAACCTCAATTTTATCTCATGCCTTTCATTTTCCATCATATCATAGAGTAACCCATAATTACCTAAAAATTAAGGATCATATAAACCCTAATGGTTACCTTTATAATTATTACCTGAACTTCCACATCGAGTTGGTCATCTCGTGCATGATGCATTAGAGAACTCACCAAGGTTCAAGTGGTTGATCATGAAACCTTGATAGTTGGTTTAGCACAACCACAAGATTCCTCATTGAATCCCCCATTTCATCCAGTCTCTTAATTAGAGAACCACCACAGTTTCCATCAAACCCATTGTCACTTTGGTGCCTGATTGATCCATCCATTTACTAAAAACAGAAATGTCAGTGTGCATATATCAACAAAATCATCATGTACTAATGAGGAAGATAAACACTAAGATACACTTACTCATTCACTTTATCTAAAACTATGACTCTTTCTAAAATCCTAAACATTATGGTAATGTCACTTATGCTTAGAGAATACCCTAACCTCTAAAGTTATCTAAACCGACCTCTGATACCAACTATAAGGCCCAGCCTTAAACCTTACTTAATATTGAATTAAATGAATAATTCACATTGAGGATATTTTCATGGTTTATAGTTTTAGAGAATTAGGACATAACTATTACATCTCAAAAGATTACAATGTAGACACTTCTACTAAGTTTCCATAAAATAAAAACTCTTAAAAAGAAACATGTTTAGTTCCATGTTTTAGATAGCATGACTTTCCCTTGATCCCATCCTTGGCCCTATTCCACATTAAGTCCTGTGAAAAACATTTCAAAAAACTTGGGGTGAGCATAAAAAGATCAGTAAGGGATACACAAAGAATGAAAACTGTTAGTTTTTCAAAACAACAAGTAAGCCATGTATACTTTATCAAAGTAATAATTTTCACCTTTATGAAGTAGTAAAAAACTCTTCAATGAATAAAAGATCATTACTTACCCTTTTGTAACCAAACTATTACCATAAAAACCATATAAAGAACACATAACATATAAAGGTAACTTGGGACATAAACATTCTTAAATGAAATAACCATACGGTCGACTTCCATACATACTTAATGGAATAGCCATACGGCTGACTTCCATACCCAATGCATTGGAGGTTATAACGTAACCACCCGTCCTGGTATTCACAGCACCACCCGTCATATGGTTTATCATGTAACCACCCGTAAAATGTACAAGTACCATCATTACACATAAAATATTGAAAATATAAACATTTCAATAACAAAATTTCATTTTCAATCACAATAAGTAATTCCAAGATATTGAATTAATCAATCCATTTTCAAAAATCATTTAAAAGAGATTTGTGAATCAAAGTGTTCCATACCACCTTGAAGCTTTTAATGGAATTATTATTTTAAAACATTAATGTCCATATAAATAAATACTGAAAACCATTTTGAAAACATGGACATTTAAGATAAAGATTTAGAATAATGAATCTTTAAAACAATTAAAATGATATTTTTGTTAAAGAGTTTTTAACACAATGAGAGACTCTTGAATACAAATAATTGCGGAATAACATTTAATCCGAACTATATAATATCATGAGAATAAAGGGATTCATGATATAATATGTCAAAGGACAGTATACACACCATATAAGAGTGAATTGGTGCATAACAACAATGAAGTCTCAGTGGAAATGTAAATTGAGATGAAATCCATTATAAAGATGGTATCCTTAAATTAAGGATAAATCTATCACATAATTATGTGTGAGAAATATAAATACACCCAATATAATTGGATATTAAGTGTGAAACAATCATAGGTCATTCACACATAATCTTGGAAAAACAAAACCAATGACATAGATATTTAACTCAATGAAATGAGATTGAGTTATGATTTCCCATACAAGTTCGTAAAAATTTATCAATGAGATGATTATGTGTAGAAATAGTATATCCACACAAAGGTTTGTGGAAATTACAACATAGAGATTCCACACATAATCTTGGCATAATAAAATCAAGAAGTAGAGGTTTAACCCAAAGAATTGAAAGTGGGTTAAGAAGTTCCCTTACAGAAATCCGACAGCCTAACAACGTTACTTTAAAATTCAGAAAATGAGTTGATGAGAGAGAAAATGGCATCTCAGCACATGGAAATAAAATTTACATAAATAAGGATATAGAAGAACATATCCCAACATAATAGTATGTGAATTAAAAGACATAACAAAATAAGTCTTTTAAAAAGAGGAGGGTGAAAGGTCCCCTTACCGAGTTGGGTAACTTTCGAAACGTACACCCCATGGAAGAGGGGTCATACAATGAATATGTAAATACCCATAAACGAAAGTATATTACACAAAGTGTATAATATTGGGCAGTACATACATCACTCAAAGGAAATAGTGGCAAACGTAGCATAAATGTCACGGGAATAAAAGTGAGATGAAAAATACCTTACGAAAACTCGGCAGCCTAACGACGCCACTTAAAACTTCCAAAATGGTTTTATGAGATAAAATTGGGTCTCTCATCATATGAACATAAAAATTAAAGTAAGAGGAATATAAAATAACATCCCCAAACATAAGAAAGATGAGCTTAAAGGAAATGACATAAAAGAGAGTGCTTAAAAAGAAAGAGAGAGGTAGGATCCCTTACCTCGTGTCCGACATGACTCGATCATTCTTTAATCTCCTGAATAATAAAATTTGGTCAATTTATAATTGCTTAAGTAACTCCTTTAAATATTATTATTCATTTCATATCACATATTATGATGTTATAAAAATTGGTTAGTAAAGTGAGTTCATATCAGACATTTTTTTCGATGTTCGGTACATGAGTAAAAATTGAACTTGTTGGAAAAGAATTTTCCATGTAGTTATAGGTAAATCATCTCCAGAATAGTATTAATGTTTTAAATATCATATATATCCAGTATGTATTCATTTTTTACTATTACATAACATTTGGAGATAAAAAATTAAAAGCACCGTTCATGGAGACGGTAGGCAGTACGTATGCATGAACGCTACTTTCATTTTTTTGTCATATTAATGGAATTAAAGTTAAAAGATATATATATATATATATTATAATTCTAGAATGATATACATCGTTTAGATGTAATATATGACATATATATCCATTATATATATGTACTTATAATAGTACATAACATTTGGAGATAAAAATGAAATGTACCGTTCATGGAGACGGTAAGCCGTACGTACGCATGAATGCTACTTTCATTTATTTGTCATATTAATTAAAAATATTTGAGAGATATATATATTATAATTCCATTATAATATATATGTTATATAGGTCTTATATGTTCATTAATTTCATTCTTTATATATTCCATGTATTGCATGAACGAGTCACATCACTTGAGGGGGCGGTAGTCCACACTTCCTCGTATGAAATTATCGCATTTGCACAACATGAAAAGCATAAAGTCATGTTTTAAATATAAAATTCAGAAGCATATAGAAAACCTAAATACCATATATATCATATATAAAATATAGTGACATCATAATGGCCACCATGAAAGGTGTTAAGAGAAGATTGAACAATCATCATTTCGTGAGGCATAAATTCTCCATCCACAGAAACAATATGTTCTTTAACAATTAGACGAAGGTGTGTGCAAGTGTAGATCAAATAATTCACATAGAAATATCCTAGTATATTGAAGATACTGGTGTTGTTACAAAATAAAGGAATAAAAAGAGTTTAGAGGGTTGGAGAAGCAAAATAATACAAAAGAACACAATGGAAGACATTACCTTTAAATAGGGTAACTCTTTTTGATTTGAGATCAAAGGCTTCCTTGGAAAGGATTCTGCCCAACGTGAGGCTTCAATGATGAATAGAGGGATGTGGAGAGATGAAATGGGTAGGTTTTGGCCAATCAAAAGGCTTGAGAGGTGTGTGTAAGGTGGTAGAGGTGGGGGCCTTTTATAAGAGGAGAGGAGGGGCACTCTTGGAAAGTCAAAACAAGTTACATTATTTTCAAATGAGTTTCAGATTTTAAAGGTCCCACATTGATATATTTCGAGGATAATGTGCTAAGGGTTCTAAATCCACCCATTCAATAGGTTTTTGACATGTTTAGTTCTTAGATTTTACATTATCTTTTCATTTTATTTAAATCGTTAAATAATGAGGTAATCGCTGCATCATCATGATGTCATAATTAAGTTACTTTATTTAATGTCTAAAAATTATAAAAAAATACTATGATGTAGGAAATCTGTTTAGATTTCCAATGACTATTTATAGTCAAAATTCGGACTTGTATAACCCCATGTAAAAATTGTTTTAGTAAAACAACTCAGGTTTGTGACATTTTTATTTTAACTTTAAATAAAAAGATATTTATGTCATTTTCCTACCAAAGTGCCTCCATGGGGTCCCCAAGTTGACCCATGGATTTTTGTGGTCGGCCATGACACATCCAATAAAGGTAGGACATGTGTCTAGGTCATTTCATATTATTAAAGCATTATTTTTACCTTAAATTACCCAAATTACCTCTAATCGCGATTAAAAACTTAAAAGTTACTATTCACCAAAAAAATTATTTTAATCCCATTGAACTGCATTTTACATCCTAATGACAACCATGTATGTCGGAGTTTTTAAATTCAAATCACAGAAGTGGTAAAGTTTCATTTAAATGAAAAATCAGTTTTTAAACTACCACTTAGTGGTTTCACTATTCATCAAAAATTGAAGTTTTTCAGAAAAATACCAAACATTCACCCTAAGCTATATTTGATATTCCAAATTCAAAAATGATGTCTATTTTACAAGATTCACAACATATAAGTTACATTTATTAATTTAATAATTAATTCCTGCTGTCAGAGGAAATAGAGTGTTTTTATGAAACAATAAGTATCAAAAGATTGACACTAGTTTAAGTCCAATTTCAAGATGAAATTAATTCCATTAACCACTATTGGATTAAATGGTAAAAATAAATTCTAATTTAACTTTAAAACCAATTAAAAAGATAATATAATCATATAAATAAATTATATTAAAAAGAGGTTTTGAATTAAAATACAACATTTTTCACTATTCATTAAAAAGTGAACTTTATCGGAAAAATACCAAAAATTTACACAAAGTAAATTTTGATATCCTGATTCTAAAGTAGGATTTTATTTTGTCAAATATAACACATAAAATTTTCAAAAAGTGGATTTAAAAGAGGTTCGTCTTTAAAAGACGGTTAATCGACCTTTTAAAGAATATTAGAGTGTTTACGATTAAAATTGGATTCATTTGCATTTTACGCCTCTAACATTTATTGGATGAAAGTAAAAATATTTGACAAACATATATAATCATTTTGTAGTTAGTTCCGTTCTTTCCTGCCATTACAATGGCTAGGCGTTAACTACCATTTAAAATAATATTATTTTATTATTAGAGTGCAATGTAAGATTTCAAAGGAACTCGTTGTCGCGTATTGGGTACGCCATCAAGCATAGCATTCCCTTTAAAGTAATATTAATATTTTAATCACAAATATGGATAAATATAAAAATTTCGTATTCTTTATTTACCTGGGGTGTTACAGCCTGGGTTCATAAAATAATTAGCCCTGAGCTCCTTTAATGGACCTCCATTTAAAGGAACACCTGCAAAGGTCATATTTCCATGATTCTAAGAATTGGTTGAAACAACCTCAGATGAGCTCCATCTTGATAGCTCAACATGTACATCTCCATCAGACACCATTTAAGTATCATCATTATAATTCTATAAAATGTATTCCATTCGATAGAAATGATTCTAACAATCCAATTATAAATTTTTTATTCTAATTGATTAAATTGTGTTTAGTCTAATAGATCAAAACATCGTTAGTCCGATGGACTAAACTCAGTTAAACTAATATAATTTTTTTTCACACTGATAAACTAAATACTTTCACATCGATATAAAAAACACAGTCACGTTGATAGAATGAATATAGTCACATTGATAGACTAAATATAGTCACATCAATAGACTAAACTATTTTCAATATGATGGAATGGACTTTTGTCAATCCAATGGACTGTAATTTTTTCAATCCGATGGACTAGAATTTTTTAGTTCAATGTTTTTGTATTTAGTCAGCCCAATAAATCATAATTTAGTCAGTATAATATGTTTATATTATTCAATAAAAAAACTTATCTATATGGTAGAATAAATCTTTTTCTAAAAAAACATACTAAAGTACCTGGGAAATGTAAAGTTAGTAAAACATATTTTTTAAGAGTGTGTTTTGATTTTAAAAACTAATTATATAAATTATATATTGTAAAACATTTGATTCAACAATATCCCCATTTTTGAAAATCACCATACCTAACACTTAAAACAAAAAAAAATATATTTGAAAAAATTACAAACCCAATTAGTTGTTTAAGAACACTTCTCACCTTATCTTTATTTTCTCCCATATATTTATAACTAATTTTTGTATAACAAATTTATAAAAAAGAATAATATAATATAGATACTTCTTAATAACATCACCCCCAAATAAGATCTTCCAATATAATTATATTTCAAAAAATTCTTCCCTATATAACTTCTCCCTGAAATAACTTCTTCAAAAAATTCCCTAATAATTTCTCCAAAAAATTCCCAAAAAACATAGCCCCCTTTGTGTTTTTCAAAAATAAATATGGGAGATATAAAGTATTTGAAAATATATTAAAACAAATTATACAAAATAATAGAGTTTAAATAAACATTCATCCACTAATTTATAAAATAACATTCATACAAATAAATTTGGAAAAACATTCAAACAAAACATGTGGATAATCATTCATTCAAACATATAATCATCAAAATATTTGGTTATTACATGAAGAGTTAAAAAAATCAATATTTTTTCTTCAAATTATTCACCATCACTTTCATATTTCTAAAATATTCTTGATTATTCTCAAATTATACATTCATTGCATCCATATTGGAAATCCTCGATTAAAAATCATGGAATATTCGAACTTCCTGGTTCATTCTTTCAACATCTTCTTTAAGAGTTTGTTTTTCAGTATTCTCATCTTTCAACTTCCAAAATTCTTCTTCAAGAAATTGTTTTTATGATTCTATTTTGATATTTCCTAATCCTGAGACTCTAATAAACACTTAATGTGATCTAATAGTTTTAACTCCTCATCAACATCGAAAGTTACATTTGGAAAGGAATTTGCAATCTCCAATGATTCCTTCTTAATAAATTTGATCTGTTCATCACGAAAATTAAAATCTATTTCAGTGTCTTTTAACCATCTTATGATCTTTTGACACTTATTTTATCTTTTGAATAATATTTTAATTACTTTAACTCTACTTAATTTTTAATTATTGTTTCTACTGACCGATTCAGAGCAACATATTACTCTAAAACAATCAACCTTCTCAGAAAATGTTTACACCAAAATTATATACTTGGTAGAAAAGGATTTTCATCCACAAAAATTATTAAAGATTCATTGAAATTGTTAAATATGGATTCCATTTTCTAATCATAATGATCCACTTTATAATCTTTTGAATTCTATGAGACATTGGATACACATATTGTTGAACATACAATAGCGACTTTCCCTATTTAAATTTTCTATTTCCTTTTTACAATATCCAAAACATAAATTACATCAAAAATTTTATCAGATTCTCCCTTGTAAAATACTTTAGTATATTATTTCTTATTTTAAATTTATTTCTCAAAAATATCTTCTATGTAAGAAACCACCAAATCATCATATTTCACTGATTGAGTGGTAAAAGATGATGTTTCTGAAGAACTTAATTATTTCTATTATTCTTTCTATTCCTTTGAAGATTGTTCTAATTTATCTACCAATTATTTCACTAACTATTTGTCTAAATTTTATTCACTTATTAAATCATCCTTTTCAATATTCTTCATAGAATTTTTAACTTCAAAAAATTTCTTAGAAATTAGTTTTTCAGCCTGAGAAAAATTTCATTTCCCTTTTTCTATAGCTGAAGGAACATTAGAATGTCTACCAATTTTTGATTTTGGATGAATTGGTCGAGCAGCTTCAAGGATGAAATGTCCAATTGGTTGGAAAACAAATAACGGAGAAATTGAAAGTACCATGTTTTCTTCCTCTCCATTAGTTTTAAAATATCCATGATCTATTTCAAATCCCTTCATCAAATATTAAAAAACTTTTACTCATAAAAAATATCTTCCTTTGTTTCCTATTTTTCTCATCTTCTTTGAATAATTTCTCAATTTTTTGTTTTAGAGCTAAGTCTTATGCCTTATTGAGTTTAAACTAAGGATCTCCAGGACAATTTTCTACCTTTTTTTCATAAACTCTTTTTAAGATTCATTAGACATAGATTTAAATTTATTTTTTGTCTATGATGAGTTATACTAACTTTCATATTTTCTTAAACCTTTTTATTTAACTAGAGGAATTCGGAGTTATACGCTCCTTTGTCTGATTTATCTATAAATTTCTTTAGCTTCAACATGAATAATAACTTCATTATTGAAATTAAATATTATATTATCAAAGAAACATTTTATTTAATTGTAACTTTATAATTATTTATCTTCCCTATGGTCATAATGTTTAGAAAAATATTTTTGATAAAACACATACTCTGCATAATTCTCAATTCCATTACACTTTTATTAATATATTTAATTGAAAAGAAAACAAAATTCACTAAATTGACATATCTCATATTCAGTAGGAGCTCTAAAACAAAGATATCTAATACCTTAAAGATATATCTATCTCCTTTCTGTGAAATCAAAAATCCATGAATCCACAATGCAACAACTCTGGAATTTGTTTTAAGAAGATAAATTTTTTTTACCTTATCAAAATATGAAAAAAAGATGTTTCATCCTCAGTATTTTCAAAACATCTAAGTTTTTATGGATGTTATGGGTAACAAAATATACTTCCCCATCTAATGGAACTTCTACAAGATTCAAAAATTGTTTAATGTTTATCTTGTAAAACTCATCAAAAAGATTAAAAGATATTATATATAGATTATAATCTTTGTCACTAAACTCAACTGATGAGTAAAATTTCTTTAATATTACAAGATAATGAAGGTTGAAATATTCCTTTTCTATGCAGAGATTTTCCCAACCCTAGAATCTGATAATTTCTTTTATGATATAACCATTATTATTATAGCACTTTTTCTCAATCAACCTATACTTGGAAAATTCCTTGTTACCAAGAGGATAAATTTTTCAAATATTGATTGGTTTGAGAAGTTCAGATAGGGAAAATAGAAACTGATCATACAGATAGTGAAAGATCCATCTAAATATGATTTTGAGGTCTATGAGTCATTATCAATATGAGAAAATGATGTGGGATTTGGTGACCCACTCACATATTTATAGGATGGAAGGTGATGAATCTAATTCCAGAGATTTGATAACTTAAATTAAAACCCATATATGATCCAATGATAAATAATTATCCCCAAATATATTTAAATATTTTTCCTAATCTATTAATGTGATTTAAAGATATTTTTCATCAGATGTCATGTTTGTCTGGAAAATAAAAAAATAACATTTATAAAAATATTTTTAAATTTATATAATGTAATAAAAAATAGAAAAATTCATTAAAAGAAAATAAAAATTGAATATTATAAATTAACATCATGGTGTAAAAGTGAAACTTTCTAAGAGAAATTCTATCTGATAACTTTTTCTTAATATTTTTTAGAATAAATTTAATTTAATATTTTTAGAGGAACCCGGATTTTACGAAAACTAATGCTTTAGGAATAATGAAATATTTTGGAAAAACTAAATTTTTTAGTAAAACAAATTTTTTTAGGAAAATTAAACATTTAAAAAAAAAAATATTTTAGGAAGACCATGACATATGTACCCCCCTAGAAAAGGAGTTCATTAATGTATGTAGATTGGTAGACAAGAATTATATTTCATTAAGAAATTAGTATTGACCACTACTTGATTCTATTTAATATATTAAAATATATCTAAACTAAGTGGTTGAGTAAAAATATCATCAAGTTATTCTTGTGTTTAGATGAATTGTAAAACCTAAGGCCCTCTAAGTTAAGTGTATAAATATTCTCATGCTAATTAGAAAAAATAATAAATTCAAATTTTTAAATATAAACAATATATTTATCATTCACAAAGTTCACAATACATCCCTCATCAATTAATTAAATTATGATAATAAGGTAGTTTTTAAGACCTAAAAAAATAAAACATTTTCAATTAATGTTTACCAAGAAGAATAATATTAGCTATTATGATTATTTATCCTTGATAATTTTAACTATAGGTAACTTTTCCTCCTTTAATTTTGATAATTTATTGAAGAAATATTTTTTTCTAATAATATGCATGGAATAACCACTATCTATATACTATATATTATGGTTGGTACACTTCTTATTTTCCTAAAAATAAAATTATTATTATTTTAGAACCCAAACATGCTTAGCTATGTTATTATTAAAAAGGAATATTGTTTTAATATACATCTATCAAAATTTACCATGTTTAATAGTAATGAATAATTTAGAAAAGTGAGCTTTATGAAAACTTGAATATTGTAATCTATTTAGAGAACATATATTTTTTCCAATTTCCACCACTTTTACATTTCATACAAAATGGGTCACTTTCAGAACAAAGTATGTTTTTTGAAAAATATGTTTCTTATTAGTAAAACCCATTCCAAATACATAATTTTAAGGTATTATTTGTCTATACATATTATCAAAGTTTTCATTACCAATAATAAACTTTGATAATAGATTTTTCAGACTAGACATTTCATAATTTAGTTTCACAACTAAATTATTATCTACAATAGAGGTTATACTCGAATTAAGTCTTTCCATATATTTTAATAAACTAGTTTTTAGATTATATTTTTATAAATCTTTAGAAGTATTAGTTTTATCAAAATTATCCTTTTATAATTATTTTGAATGATTTGAAATCTCAGCAGTAAGAGAATTTATTATTGAATATTCTTTATGAAGTTCATATTTTAAAGAATCAGGTTTTTTGAAATTTTTTAATGTTTACTTTATAAAATATTTTCAAATATAGATACTTATTCAAAACTAGTTAAGATATTATTTCATAATGATGTATATGATTCATCATTATAAGATATATAATTTTTATCCTTACCACATTTAGAATAATTTGAATTTAATGTTAGATTGGTTAAGGAATAATTCATTACCTTATACATAAATAAATAATTATTCTCCATAATTTTACTATATAAACATATGTTATTCTTATATTTAATTCACTGTCAATTTTTTTTATAATCTATCACCACCACTTTCACTCCATGTATATGAAGCTTTTAGAATTTTCTTATTCTTATGTCTAAAGAATTTATTGCAATTCCAATATAAATTTATATCCTTCTTATAATTTATTTTAAGATTGGGATAGTCAGGTCTTATATGAATGGCCTTCTTCAATTCATTGAAAATAACTTCAAAATAATATCTTTTATCACTTTTGTCTTTTTGATTATTCTTATACTTGTATTGGAAATATTTCTTCCCAACTATAAGTGTTCATCCTCTTAGAAATATTGGCTAATTCATTCTCATACTATTATGAATAACTAATCTCTATTTTAACCAAAACATTATTTTTCTTTTATAAATTTGAAACTTACTCTACTGAATGAAATTTAATAGAAAAATTTAAATTAGTAGAAAAATAAAATCCTCCATTGATTTTATTCATCTTCTCAACATCTATTTTTAATCTACCCTTATATTGGGTGAGAGTACCAACCAAACCATCCAAGGTAAAATTCATTATCCTTCTCATGTAATGTAAAGATGTTATTTTGGATTCCCAATATTTAGTAATAATTTCAAAAATATTTTCTAACAATATTTAATCAGTAATATCCTTCTCACTAAAGATTGTAGACTATTCATGATTGTCATAAATATCTCACTACTGGGAATCTGGGTTTTCCGAACACTTTTATACCAATGGTTCAACAGAACCATTGGTATATGGGTCCTTTACCAACGGTTTATTCAAACCATTAGTAAAGGTCAAGTTAGCGAAGTATTTCCCAATGGTTTGAAGAAACCATTGAGAAATATACAAAATTTTCTCCCTTTACCAACGATTTTTACAAAACATTGTTAAATTCCATGATTTAGTGAGGCTTTCCCAATAGTTTTTCTAAACCATTGGTAAATCTTACCTTTCCCAACAATTTTTTAAAACCGTTGGGAAAGTTTCTGCCTAAACTTACAGCGAACCCGATCTCCCATCCATGCGATTGAAGTGCTAAAGTTGAGACCTAATACCTCCCTCACTCAGAAAATTTCCACCAGATCCATCTTCAATCACAAAGCTATTTTGTTATACACTTCAAATTTGTAAGTAGTACCTTATGTTTAATGTTTTTCATCTATTTTTTTTTTCTATTTTGATTTGGGTTAAACCTGAGGTTCGTGCAGTATGCTATACCAAAAAATTTCAATTTGATTTGTTTTCTATTTTTGTTCTACTGTCATGTGTGAATAAATTTATTTTAAGTGAGGGGGGTGTAAGTGGTGTGAGGTGCAGTGGGTGGGGGTGCAGTGGGTGGGGGGAGGGGGTGTGCTAGTGGGGGTGTTTAGGTGGGTGGGGGGGGGGTGCAATGAGTGATGGGGGATGTACATGTGGGGGTGTTTTGTGGGGGGGGGGTTGTACAGGTGGGGACGGGGGTGGGTTGTGTAGGTAGAGATAGCGGGAGGGGGGTTGTTCAAGTGGGGGGTGCAGGTGGAGGGGCGGTGCTGTTCAAGTGGGTGGGGGGAGGGGAGTGTGCAGGTTGGGGGGGTGGGCTGGGCAGGTGGGAGTCTGTTGGGGGGTGGGGTGTACAGGTGGTGGTGGGGGGAGGGTGGCTGTGCAGGTGGGGGTGGGGGCTATGCAAGTGGGGGGGAGTGGGTGTAGGTGGGGGTGGTTGTGCAAGTGGGGGGGGGGGGAGTGTGCATGTTAGGGGGTGGGCTGGGCAGGTGGGAGTATGTTGGGGGGTGAGGTGGGGGTGTACAGGTGGGGTTGGGAGTGGGGGGAGGGGGGCTGTACTGGTGGGGGGTGGTGCAAGTGGGGGGGGGGGATTGTGCCGTGGGTGGATGGAAGGGGGTTGTGCTGGTGGGGGTGGGGGTGGGGGGATATGCTAGTGGGGGGGGGGTGCAGGTGGGGGTGGGGGGGGGGGGGGTTGTGCAGTCGGTGGATGGGAGGGGGGGTTGTGTTGGGGGAGTCTACTGGGGGTGAGGTGGGAAGGGGGGGTTGTGCAGGTGGGAAGTCATCACTTCCATAGTTCACTAATAAGCACTGGGAAGTCATCACTTCTAGAGATTTGGATAGGTTTGAGGACTCTTTGGTTTTGGTTCTTTTCTAGTCATCTTGATGAGTTAGGCATCACATGATCTAAAAGTGACACCAACTATATAGGATGAATTCCTTCTCCCAAAACAAAAGAAATAATATATCCTTGTATGGTTGTGGGAGCCTTTTAGAATCCAATGCCTGAACATTTTCCCAATTGCAAACTTAATACCATCATTTTATCAAGTCACTAATCCAACCAATTTGTATTTTCACTAAAAAAATACTATTCTAATCCTTAACACCCATAGTTTTTTTTCATAACATGAATGACAACCTAATTAAATCTCAAAGCTCTCAGTCACACACCCATGGACAGCCCGCCCACCCCCTAGACACCCCCTACCCCCCTGGACAGCCCCACCACCCTCGTGGACAGTCCACCCACCCCCTAGACACTCTGTACCCCCTGGACAACCCCGCCACCCCTGTAGACAGCCCGCCCACCCCCTGGACACCCCTACCCCCTGGACAACCCCCAACCCCCGTGGACATCCTGCCCACCCCCTGGACACCCCTACCCCCCTGGACAACCCCCATCCCCGTGGACAGCCCGCCCACCCCCCTAGACACTCCCCCCACCCTTGGACACCTCATACCCCCTGGACAGCCCCCACCCCTGGTGGACAACCCGCCCACCCCCTGGACACCCCCTCCCCCTGGACAGCACCACCACCCTCGTGGACAACCCGGCCACCCCTGGACACCCCGTACCCCCCTTGACTGCCCTTCCACCCTTGTGGACAGCCCGCCCCTGATTACATAGAAGTAGATAACTCTGCATTTCCCCCGATTTCCAGAAGCCCCCGCGTAGGTGAATCCTAACCCGAGGGGTGCACTTGACTTGGGGAACTAATTGGGTAATGAAAGGTATGACCATAGGGGTTCCAAGAATGAGTTATTAAACATGATTGAATGATTTGGGATGCCTATAACACATAATGGGACCTGAGGCATGTTCCTCTTATATGAGACCTATTGAAAATGAATATAAATAAAGTTTAATTAAATTTTTGAGTACTTGTTCATTGATTAATGATTTGGAAATATTTGATGAAACCAACCATGGATTCATGTTAAAAATGTAGATTTTAATTCCATTTGGAACCCCCCTTGAATTCATTATGATTTGGTTTAGAATACCTTGGGTAAATCTACCTTGGATTCATAGTGATTATGATTTATGAATCCTTGAGGAAGTCCCCCTTGGATTCTAAACTAGAGGCCTCTCTATTTACATAGATTGGGAACTCCTTCCTCTATATAAATCCATCTGAAGTCAATCAATTTTTTAGTTCTACACTCCAAATATATAAGTCTTAACTTAGTTTTAATGTTTTCATCTATTATTCTTTGTTTCTATTTTGATTTAACCTAAACCAGGTGGTGACTTGTGTGGCATGACATACCCAATAAGTGTAGTTTGATTTTTTTTCTATTTTAATTTTAAAATTCAAGTGTCATGATTATATGAATCAACTTGATTTGAAGACTTCATAGCCACTTCTTTTATGTAGTTAGTGAATCATATCGACTAATGGAGGTGTTGGTGAGATGTATCCCCACTCAAAGATGGTAAATGGTTTGTTTAGTCATATTTTCTTGAGGTGGGTAATGGATATAAGGATGATCCATATGAAGAAATTGGGGAAGGTTGGGGTAGTGGGGTAGGTGGTTTTTTTTGTGGGGTAATATGGTACTTTCTGTTGAATTTATTTTGGGTGTTCTGAAATGTATAACTTTTCACAATATTTCCATTTTTTAGCATCAATAAATTATTTAAAAAACTCTCTTTACACATTCTACGTATTTCATGAAAATCCTTCACTTTGTAATATCTTGTACAATGTTCTATCAGGTCTATGGTTTCTTCTTGTATGTGATAAATGAAAAAATTACAAAACACATCTTGGCTCAAATTTAGGCACACATAACTGAATTAGTATATCTTTACATTGTTTTAATAGTTCACTACATCAACTAGAAACTCCTTCCTTTATCATTTAATTAAATATATTTTCAATTAAACTTCAATATTATTGAATTGATTATGACCAAATGACTTGTAACAATTCCTTTTACAGAATGGATTGAAGTTGGATGTATGAAACCAATCATATCTCAAGCAATTTTCAAAACAATTTTGAGAGCTTTTTAGATTTTTCATTTCTTAATGCTTCAGATAGTGGTCGCATACACTACACATATTCCAATTGTGTTGGTAGACCTTGGTTGAGCCATGAATAAGTCATCTACCACATAACCAAATATGGTTTTCAATAAAACAACTATTTTTGGTATTATAATGGGGAGAAAATGAAATCTCAAATTGTTGATGATCGAAATGAAAGGACTGGACTAGAGAATTTGTTAGATGACCAGTTTCCATTTATTCATCATCATGAAAAAGAAAGGATTTCTACTCAAGCAGACTTTGATATGAGGACAGATGATGCATCTAATGAAAATGATGATATTTTCATGGTGAAAAAATTGATTGATGCTGCCACGACTCCAGTATATCGACAGTGTGATAAAATGAAAAAGCCGGAATTTTTAATCTTATTGTTTCATGGGAAAACTATGTATGAGATTTCTAATACAACAATCAATTACATTCTTACCTCCTTGAAGTATTTACTTCCAGATGATGCAGATATTCCCTCAAACCACTCTATGGCATGGAAGTTAGTTGAAGAACTTGTATTTTCAAGAAACAAAACTCATAGTTTCCCAAAAGATTGTAGTTTATTCTGGGAGGAAACCACTGAACGAAATGATTGTATAAAATGTGGAACATCCCGTTGGAAGTCAAAATATGATGGAACACCCTCCTGTGTTCCACAGAATGTAATGTGGCACTTTCCATTGATCCCCAGACTCCAGAATCTTTTTATATCAAATAAAATATCTATAAAAATGAGATGGAATGATACCGAGAGAATGAAGACTAATGAGGAGTTGGTTAAACCTACAGATGGTTTTTCATGGCAGAGATTTGATACTCAATATCCTAATTTTTTAGTTGACGTGTGTAATGTGAGGCTGGGTCTTTCATGCGACTGTTTTAATCTGTTTGGGAAGATTCTTACTTCACACAACACATGGCTAGTTTTTATACACATTTATAATCTTCCCCCATTGTTGTGTATGAAAAAACCTTTCACTTTCATGAATATACTCATATCTAGCCCTTCTGATCCTGACATTGATATTGAAGTATACATGCAACCTTTAATAAAAGAGTTAAAAATTCTTTGGGATGTGGGTGTGCGCACATACGATGCATATTCAAAAGACATATTTCAGATGCGTGCTGCGATTATGAAGATGATCAATGATTTTCCGGCTTATACAAAGATTTCTGGATAGAGAATGAAGGGAAAACTATCATGTCCTATTTGTATGAATAATACACGATCCAAAATACTGAAACATCACTGTAGTTTCAGATTTATGGGACATCGACAATTCTTTCCAATGGACCATCCATATAGAAATAATCATCGAAGATTTGATAATACCACAAAGACCGATGATACACCTCAGTGTATGTCTGGAATTGATGTGCTTAATGAATTGAAACATTTTAGTTTTTCATTTGGGAAGGGTCAAATGAAATCTGGAAAGAGAAAGATTGTTTCCACTAAATCCTGTTACAATTGGAGGAAGAGGAGTATCTTTTTTGATTTGCGTTATTGGTCAACCATTTTTTTAAGTCATTACTTAGACGTAATGCACATTGAAAAGAATATATGTGAAATGTTGATTTCAATACTTATAAATGTTATGGGAAAGACAAAAGATGATTTACGGTCTTGGCGTGACTTGGTGGATTGGGGCATCATACCATAATTGCATCCCGTGCGTATCAGTGAAAATAAATAGCAAGTTCCATGTGCTTCTTATGTGATGACACATACGAAAAAAATAATTTCTGGAAGTATTAGATACTATTAGAGTTTTTGATGGCTATTCAAGAAACATATCTAAATGGGTTAACAGAAGAGAGTTGAAGCTATAATCCTTGAAGACTCATGATTATCACGTTCTTCTTCATGAGTTGATTCCAATAGCAATCTGCCATCTTTTTTCTAATAATGTAAGGGTGACTATTATTCAGTTGTTCCATTTTTTAGAGATCTTTGTGCTAAGATGTTGTCCATGTATTTCTTGAAAAAAATGTTGACAGATGCCCCATTAATTTTGTGTGAGTTGGAGAAAATATTTCCTTCATCATTTTTCACAGGCATGATGCATCTAACTGTCCATATTCCCACTAAAATACTTCTCGTAGGACCTATTTATTTTCATTGGATGTATCCAACTGAAAGAAACATGTACAAATTAAAGTCTTATGTCCGAAACAGGAATCATCCCGAAGGTTCTATCATGAATGATTACTTGGCTCAAGAATGTATGGATTTTTGCTCAATGTATTTGCATCATCTTACTACAAGAATGAATAGACAAATGAGAAATGAAGAAGAAAATTATGAGAAAATTGAACCCAGTTTTCCATCACTTCCTCAAACAGGAGGAATTCTTGGATCATATACATTGAAGAAATTAAGCCTTGAAGAGCGGGAGATGGCACATCGCACATTTTTGTTCAACTATTATTTGTTCAATGACTACATTAGGTAACTAAATTGAATTTTTATATCTTACATATATATTTTTTAAACTATTAATTTTTTTTATCTACATGGAACATAAAATAATGATAAATAGAAATCATCGTTCTTTATCTTTGAGAAGGAGGGAGAATTTTCATAGCAAAGAGTTTTCTCCTGTGTTAAAATTGAAGGTAAAAATATTACTGTTTAAAATAACTAAATCATTATTTAATAAAGTTTAATATTCATTTATATTGTAGGTATTGAGTTTTCCTGCTGACTCTGTCTCTGAGGAAATAAGAGCTTTGGATTTTGGTCCTAATACTGTGGTTCGTGACTATAAATCAATTGTTATCAATGGGTACAAATTTTTTATCACTGAACGAGAAAAGAACATGAGAACACAACATGATGGTGTTATGGTTACTGCCACAACAGATTATTCTGCCAGTGCATTAGATAGTAGACCACGATTTGAAAATGTGGGTTATTATGGAGTCGTTGAAAAAATAAAAATGTTGGATTATTACTATCATGGATGAGTCACGATGATGAAATGCCTTTGGTTTGATTCGATGATGAGACATGGCACATTTATTGATGATTTTGGATTTTGATTATTTAATATGACTCACACTCTTGCTACCAAAAAATCATATGTATTGGCATCAATGGATAAACAAGTTTTTTATGTCAAAGACCAACTTAGACCTGAATTTGGTGTCATATTTAAAGTAATTACAAGACATATTTTTGATTATGGTAATGATTGAATTGACACCATCCCTACTACCATTGGAACCAATCCATTTATTTCTTTTGATGACTCCAATATCTCAATTGTCAGAGTTGACTGTGAACCTGAAGTTGTGGTGGGAAATATATAAAATCATCCATTCATGTTTTCAATTGTTTTGGTTTACCTCAAGTTGGGTTGTTATGGTTGGTTCTATTCAAATTGATTTAATATTGATTACAAATATGTTGTATCTGAATTGACCGTTATGTGAATTTTCAATGTTTATTGGTTGAAAATTTTATCTGAATTGCATTTTCTAATTTGGAATTGAACTTCATTTAATCTTACAAATCCAACATTTATAACTTGGTGAACATTTCAATGCTTCAACTGTGATTTGTATAAAATTTGTATGACTCTAAGACCTCTCTTTAAAATTTTACTATATAATAAACATAATGGTTTGTATACTTCAACAAAACATGTATTGAAACCTGCATCATCTACTTGAGCTAAAGAAATTAAAATTTTCCTTAATTTTGACAATTGCTTTTCCACTTATGAATCAGGTAGAATCTTTGTTCCAAGATTTTAATAGACTGATGACACTTAGTAAATAATCATCCTACTAAAAATTAAATTTCTTTATTACATCTTGTAAAATTTATTGACTTCATTATATATTTATTCAAGATCATCTAAAACAACGGTTAATTAAATTATCCATGAATCCCCCTATTCCCTCTCATTTATTTTGTTTTTTGGGTTACATGTTAGTTATCCTTTTCTATTTACTTCTATATATTTTTTTTCAAATGCAGGAAATGAAAACACTTGAAGAGAGGTGACAAAAACAGATTATAGACAATAATCGTCGCATGACTGAGCTGGGAATTCCACCACTAGTGCCTGCAGTGAGTATTTTATTTCAAATATATTTATTTAAATTACATATAATGTCTCGTGATTAATTTTTCTTAATTGTTTTTGTTATCCATGACAATTATTTGATGAGCAGCCTAGTAGTGGTCCCAGTACTTGGGGTGTTCGTCTGGGTGGGGGGGGGGGTATAGGAGCTAGACGATCTGGTCGACGTACCAAATTAGACCCTGCCCTTCCCACTGACATATCATCCATCCCACATTCTGATCCTGGTGTGCCGTTAGAGACACACGAGAGATTTAGGCCTCCCATGTTTTCACTACCCTTTACATCTGAACCTCCTCACCCGTCTGTACCATATTCGATGATGATTCCCACTCCCCATCCAGCATTTATCCAGCCATCCCTGCCATATTCTTTTACTACTGCTTTGATCTCTCTGGGATTTTATATTCCATCTTCTTCGACTCCTACTCCGCCAGAGTCTGTCCCTGCGGAGCATTCATTGGGACTCACTCCATCGTTATAGGGTGTTCCTTCAGTTTCTATGGATCTAGCGACACCCATTTATCAGACCACTGCATGTATACTTATACAACCCTAACAAATTGTTACACCATTATTTATTTTCATTATAACATGTATTGAAAAAATATTTGTTTTTCTTTCACAATAGATACATATACTGATAGGAGGCGGGGACAGGGGCATACACGCATGTGTATGGTGTGGAACCGCTACATGAAATCGATGGTGGACTACAATGAAGATAGTTAGATGATTGAAAAATCAGGGTAGCAATGTCGGAGTGTTTTGGCGATGCTTTCCAAATACTACGACATCATTCCTGTCAACCCGCTCCCATGGAGAAAACTACCAAATGAAGTCAAGGATAAAGCCTAGGTAGAGATATGGGTACCAAAATTTGTTTTATTTAATGCAATATATTAATTTTTGTAATTATATGAATTAATATTTTAGTGTCAGCTGCAGTTTAATTTCCCCGATGGTCAGGGTGCATGGATCGCACGTCTAAAAGATTTAGGCGAGCTTTGGAGAGATTATAAGCATGAGTTGTACATTGGATGGCATACTAGAGTGGGCACAGAGATAGTGGCGGTCCCTATCATGGATGATTGTCTATTAGAATAGTACCGACAAATGATTACTTATTGGACGACTATCCAATTTACGATATTAATCAAATTAGAGGTTTTTAAATGAAAATTTTCATGTTTTTCATTAATACTAATTATTGAATTTTATTTAGGATGCATCTGGAAGAAATAAAAAAAAATTGAAGCTAAGAAATACATCCATGCATTGGGACGTAATACAATTCCAGGTCATGAGAGACAACATGTATAACAATTTATAATCTTTCTTTACGACTTTCACTTTCTATTGTTTCCTCTAAAATTTATTCGATTGCTAAAGTTGTTTTATAATTTTAGTTATGCAATTACTGTTTCTTTGGTATCCTATTTTTAATTATGGTTTCCTACATTTAATGTCATTGTAGAGGCATAAATTGAATATAGAAGGACGTGTGCCTTGAGAAAAACTATTTTTCTCCAGTAGAAATAAGAAATATGGATGTGCGGTTAGTGAACCGACTCAGCAGAAGATTGTAAGTTTTACTTTGTAGATTTAAAATTTTAATCTCTATTTTGTAACTTAATAATAAATTTATATTTGTAATAGGCTGCTTTAGAGGCCCTTGATGCCCAGGAACTTGAAACTTTTGGGCCAAATGATCACTTACATCAGGTGTTGGAAAATGAGCACCCTGGTAGAGTATGCTTCCGACTTGGGAAGAGTATAATTATGAAGAGGTTTTGGACCTACTTAGGTATGATTTGTAGTTCCACTGAGTTGCATCAGGTTAAGGAACATGCATAATAGGCTGAAAAAGGTCCATAGAGACAGAAGAACAGTCTGCTATGGCAAACACTAAATTTATGAAATTGATGGAAGATTTACGTCCAAAACTTCCATCAGAGGACATCACTGCTTGTGATGAATATATGTCATCGATGCATTCTATATATGGTGCACCAGGTGACTGTTCTAGTGGTGGTCAATACGATGATGAGGTGAAGGCTGAGCCGGAGGAGAAGGAGGGAGAGGAGGAGGCTGAGGCGGAGGAGGAGGGCGAGGAGGAGGCCGAGGCGGAGGAGGAGGGTGATGAGGAGGCTGAGGCTGAGTACGGGGGTGAGGAGGAGGGCGAGGATGATGATGGGGACAAAGATGAGGATGAGGGTGAGGGTGAAGATGATGGTGATGAGGGAAAAATTGATCCGTTACATTTTTGACTGATATTACTAACCTTTGATGTTTATTGATTTTTTGTGCCTGAATATATGTCTGATTAGGTAGGTCACATTATCTTTATTTTTTAATTTATAAATAATAAAACTTGATTTGATAATTTGATGTGAAATCCCCCTATTTTAATGGAATTGCAATTTTTTAGTAGAATTTAGAAAATTGGTGGTCTGATTAGAAGTTGATATAATGAAATTATTTTTTTTAACCATGAAATAATTTGCTTAGAAAATATGTAAATACCATCCCATGAACCCGAGACTGCCCCCCGGACAGCCCCATGGACATCCCCTCAGAGAGCCCCCCAGATAGCCCCCCGGACAGCCCCCCACCCTCCTCCCCGGACCCCAGACAGTCCCCCCAGACAACCCCCAGACCACCCCACCCTCATCCCTTGAACCCGGATAGCCCCCTCCTTCCTAGAACCTAGACAACCCCCACCCTCCTCCCTGGACCCCGGACATCCCCCCCACCCTCCTCCCTGGACCCCAGACAACCCCCTCCTTCCTGGACCCTAGACAGCCCCCCACCCTCCTCCCTGGACCCCAGACAGCCCCCCAGATAGCCCCCACCCTCCTTCCTGGACCCCGAACAGCCCCCCTCCTCCCTGGACCTCGAATAATGTAAGAACCCGAGTTTTTAGAAATGGGTCAAATTCCGACCCTGTTTAAAATTTGTAACTGGTTTTTGAGAAGTCTGGAAAATCTGGGCGGTTTCTCGAAATTCCAGACTACATGCCGTGTACTTTATGTACACTCCATGTATGAGTTACCCAAGTAACTAGACGTGTGCTCGCCGAGTACATGACGTGTGAAAACCGTGTAGAAGTTTCCTACTACACGGCGTGTATTTATAGACACACCATGTAACCCTTACCCATGCATGGATAAGTACATGCCGTGTGGTGCCAAGGTATAAATTTCACCCTACACGGCGTGTAGCCTTCCTTGACACGCCGTGTACCCTTGTCCCGTGTAGCGGTCGAGACCCTGGCCGTGTGTTGACTGTGTACATGGTCCAACCCGTGTGCTGGACTCCTCTTAAGTCGGAGTACAGAAACAAATCTACATGGCGTGTACTTTGGAAATACACGTTGTGTACTTTTATTTTTATTTGAGCGATCGAGACACCGTCGCGTATCATTCCCAGAAGTCCCTTCTTCTTCCCCTTTGGATGAACATTTCATTTGAAAAACCCGGAAAACTCAAACCCTCCCAGAATCTCCATACGACCTCCATTCTTCGATCCGTTAGTGGTAGCGGGACCGCATCAGAAAGGCTAACCCTGTGAACCCTTCTTCGTCTCTGATCCCTCACCTGTTCCTCCACAGATTCCATCTGAACGGAATTTTCAGATTTGATAAAATGCAGATCTACCCAGATTCAGTCCGATTCAGAGGCTGAAATCAAAGGAGTGTCATCGTACGAGTATGAGGTGGGTGGTGCATACCTTCTTTCATGTTTTTGTAGACAAATTGGGTTTGTGACCTCCAGGCGCGACATCGGGTGTTGAGAGAAACACTTTTTATTTGTTGTTAATTAATTATCTGCTTTGTGGGATGCCTTTGGGTGTTCCCTGACCCTTTTTGTGCTAGAGAAAGGCCAAGTGAGAGGTCATGGCTCGTTTGGGGAAATTTGGTCGGGGGTGCCGAAATGTGTATGATTTGGACCAATATTTAAACTGCTGATTTTAGACTACTTTTGTTGCTATTGGATTAAACTGCTGAGTTTGATATGTTATAGCATGCTAGTAATTGTTTAAGGAATTTAAGACCTTAGGCACTGGTATGGTTTGGCACAAGTTAGTGCAATTAATTGTTTAGTAATTGCCTGTTTCAAGTAATGCTTGAGAATAGTTATGCAATGTGTGATATTATCTATGTTGAACTACTCATTGTGTTGGGAGTGGCTTAGATATTTATTGAGTGATGGGGGTCACAGGTTGGGGCTTTGGCTCGGGTTACTATGGGTGGTTGCTATAATGGGATTGGGCGTCATAGATGTCGGTTGAGGTGGTCAGACTGTCAGGTTGGGCTTGGCCCAGGTTACTTGGATGGCGAGGCCATCAGACATGAGCGACAGGTTCGCAGGGACACAAGATGTCATAAGTGTTGTGGCTTGGGACATACTGAGGTGATTAATGCTCACCAGGTACTTTTGAGTAGTGTTCACATAGATAGACTCCGAGATGAGGTGGTACGACCACTCGCTGGGTAGAGGCCCCCGATAGTTGTGGTTAGTTATTTTTGGTTTGGGGGTGCTTGCCATAGGAAGCCATGTGGAAGGTGAGGAGCCTTCAGGAGATATCTTTGAGGCGGTCAGGTTGGGGGCAGAGGCTCGCCGTGATTTGAGGGCAGATATCGCTGTCCCTCCGGTTATCTTTTGACGACAAGTATCACTGTTCTTCTAGATGTTGTGCCATGGACAGGTTGAGCTTTTGAGCTGGATTACGATGGTTGGGCGTGCCTTTGGGACGTTGGTACTTGAGACAGATGGTGTCAGGTGGCACAAGGTTTCGAGCTATAGACTAGAGATTCTGGCGTTGGCCGAAGCAGGTGACACTTCCTGGTGGTTGCTGAGCACCAGTGAAGTCTTTATTTACTTTTGGGCATTGCACTGTTTACTGTTTTTTGTGATATCAAAATGTCTGCCTAAACACTTATATTGGGTATGCACCTCTGGGTGGTATCCTATTGAGAATTTTCTCACACCCTACACGGGCCCTTTGAGACGCGTGTAGACTTTATGAAATTGTGTGCAGGTAGAGGGTCAACCTCAGGAGCTGGACTTTACTGCTGTTAACATGGATACTGGCATGGACCTTGAGGTTGTGTCATACTGGAGTTACCTATTTAGTATTCTTTTTCTTGCATCAGCAAGTTTACTTTATATTGTAGCTACTGTTGGTTAGCCATTGGTTCCATTATATATATATATATATATTTATATATATATATATATTGATTTGTATGACTTGCTTGGATGCATGCTTGGTTGTTTTAGAAGTTATTGCAGCTGATTGCTGGCGTGATGTTCTGTTCACTTTTCACTGCTGTTGTTTCTATATTGCTTCTACTGTTTATTGTTATTGAATGTGCTTCTGCTCTATGGTTCTGGTTCAAGTCTTTTGAGTCATTTATTTCTACAGTATATTTTAGTTTAATACTTCGACCAATACCTTTAATTCCTCAGAGAGGGTATAGCCTCCCCACTATATCTATTGAGACCCTCGCTACTAGTCGGCAGCCTTTGGCATTCAGGGGAGGTGCGCCTAAGGTAGTAACACCCGACCCGTTCGGCACTGTTCGGGTGGATGGCCGGGTCTGGGTCGTTACAAAGTGGTATCAAAGGGGTTCTTGACAGGGATTTAGTGTAACACCCCTAGATTTTATGAAAAATATTATTTTAATTTCATTAATGTCTTTTGTTGTATTCTACACCAAGATTACCTTGCGCTATACGCAACACCGTATTAGCTTGCAGTATACACAACACTATTCTTGGACCGTGTTACACACAATTTTGATAATAGTTATTCTACGCAACATTGAGTATATATATATATATATATATATTAAATGTATAAATGAAATATGGTTGGATTCTGTTATACGAAACAACGAAGGATTCTTTCACAACACGCAACCCTGACTTGGCTTGCATTACACGCAATCGCGACCTTCCTCGATAGCGTGTGTTGTACGCAATACCGGGTTTTAATAAACAATGTTATATTATTATAATATTGTCATGAACTAGCAGGTATGAATAGTATTAACTATATTTTGAATTTTATAACATTATTATTCATCTTACATATTTCTAGAACATGGTATAAGAACAAAATAAGTTTTTCGGGTAAAATAAGTATTTTTCAAAAAATGCAGTTTTGCCGCCTTTGGATGGCGCACCCACTTTAAATATGGTTTTTGGAATGTTTATAAGTTCAATTTGACAAAATAAAATTCTTCTTTGGAATCAAGAAATAAAAATTTACTTTGGATAAAAATTTCATATTATTCTGGTAACTTTCACATTTTAATGAATAGTAAAAACACGCTATATTTTAATTAAAAACAACTTTTTTCATCGTAATATCTTATGTGGTTAAATTATAATATTGAATGGTTTTAAAGTATAAATAGAATATATTTTTACCATTTAATATAATTTATGTCATTAGAATTGATTTTACCTTGAATTCATAAGTTAAATCAATTCAATCTTTTGCAATGTTTTAAACAAAAACCCGTTTTTATTCGACAACGAGATTAATTTTAATTTAATTTCTGCAACTTCTGTGTTTTGAATTTTAAAAAATGGATTCCATATTTGGAATCAGTGGGTCCAAATTATTTTAATAGGATACTTTTTATTTTTGGGAATTATGAATAGTAACTACGGTAAATTTTATTTACCATAGTTAAAGGTAAATCAGGTAATTAAGGGTAAATATAATATTTTAAAATTACCCTAACAAATGTCAAAATTCTATTGGATGGCTAAAAAACGACCCATATCACCTAAGGGTCGGATTAGATTAATTTAATTAAATTTTTTCAATGAAAATAATTTAATTATTATTAAAACCAAAGAATGTGACAACATGTCACTTTCCTAAATCTTATAAGTATAATAATTTTAATCTAGTGATAAATTTCATGAAACTTCGAAAATGAATATTATCCAGAAAGCTAATACAATTATCTACATCATAGGAATTTATTTAGAATTTTTAGGGATTAAATAATTATCATTTAATATGACAGAAAGATGATGCAGTAATTGTCTTATTAATGAAATATTAACAGAATTGATGTTATAAATGCCCAAATAAATGTAATTTGAGACTTTTTATGACTTAAACTAATTTTCTAGGTTACTATGATATATTAGTGTTTATTTAATCAACTTGGTTCGAACATATAATTCTGTTATGACTTTCACAAAAATCATATATCAAATAGTGTCAACATTGACACAAAATAGTTTTTAAATCAAATATTATATTATTAATTGTTATTTTATTCCTAAAAATCTAAGGTTCGGCAAAATGACTTAGATAAATATATATATATTAATAATAAACAATTTGGGATTCTTTTGGCATGTTATAGTAAGTGTATTAACCATATAGTGAAAGAAAACAAAAAGACATGGTAAAAGTTAAATTATTTAACTTAGAGTTAAATCTAATTGATAAGGTTAACATAATACCCTAAACTTGTCTAAATCCTATTGGTTGATAGGATTTCGACCCATCCCCAATTTATCTTCGAAATAAGACCCTTTGAAACCATTATAAACCGATTTTGACATTAATATAAAATAATATTTTGAGGTATTCCTAAGGTGCCCCTCTCCTCCCTTATAAAAGGACACCTCCTCCCCCTCCTCGTCACACAAATTTGAGCACTCAAACTCGGCCAACCCCTGCCATTTTCTCCTCTCCACTTCCCTAGAATAATCCTAGAGGTCCTGGTCTTCTTCAAAGACCAATCTTAGTTCCCTAAGTGGAGGATTCAAAGAGGCGTTCCAAAGAAGAGGTAATATCCGTTACCGATCTTTTCAATTTCTTTCTTCTTCAACTTCTTCTTATTTAGTTGTTTCATGATAAAGTAATAACATAAGTATTACATACATACTTATATGTTATTATAAATATGAAACAACCCTAATTCACCTTCTATCCATCCTACGGAAAAATGAAATCACCGCGCGTGCGTACGTACGGAATACCGTCTCCACGCCGTGGTGTAATCTATTTTCCACCACCACCTTACAAGGATGGGTATAATGGTGTAATGAGTAACTATTTATGATTATTATAAATTAATATTGATACTGAAATAATATATATGTACTCCAATACAATTCCACGATCATAGGAACGATATCATCACTCGTGCGTACGTACGGAATACCGTCTCCACGATGTGATGCGACTCGTTCTACATGATCATCATTACATAGTAATTATATAAATGAATTGAATGAATAAATATGATATATGTTACACTAATACCATTCTGGATATAAGGTATCTATAACCTTAAAAGAAGAATAAGAATTTATTCAGCAAAACACGCATAAGAACAAAAGGCAATAAAGACCCGAGTAACAAGTAATAATGAAATATTACTATCACGAAGCTAAGAATATGACCATATATGATATCATATCAATATTTATGTTTCTGGAATAAGTCAATAACACTATTTAAATCATTATACAGGAGGTTCGGACACTTACAAAGCAAGTCGGACCTAAGGTAAGGGAAATATCACAATCTCATTTTTATCCAAGATTGTTTTTACTTTGGCATTTACTGGGGTGTATTTTATCATCCAAATCCATGTTCCATAAATATGTAATATTGTTTCCATCCACTTACAATAGTTTAAATCCAATTTTACCCTTCGGTGAGTTTTTAGTAAAGAATATGAAAGGAATCTTTTGTCGTTTTTTCGTACGAGGTACTTTTTGACTTTTCCGACAAAAGTACGAAGAATGTTTTTTTAACTTATACGGCATGAATGGATTCTTAAAACATTATTTCAAGAAGATTCCTTTACAAGTTTTCAAGTTTATTTTTAATCAACTTATTTTATTTTAAAGGTTTATGACATGTTATGAAAGGAAAAATGTTTTTGAAGAAGAAAGGATATTTTCCTCAAGAATGGAGTTCAAGTGTTTTATCAAAATTATTTTCCATCTAAGATAATAAAGGGTTCTGTTTTAATCCCTATTATTACATTGGTTTTATTATGTTGTGATGGAAATATTTTTATGAATTCCTTTATCTTTTATGAATTGTTTTATGATGTCATGTTGTTTAAGAATCCCATTTTTATTACATGGGTTACGCTATGATGTATGGTTTATGATTATGTGGCACACATAAGAAAGGATTCATTATAAGATGGGTGGGACCTATATCTACCTCCAATGCATTGGGTAAAGATTTTATATCTCATGAGATAGATAGGGTTGGAACGGTAGGTTATACCGGTTCAGTGAAACAGGAATGAAACGAGGGTTACTCGATTCAGAAAGGGACTTTGTCCACTAAGATGGTCTTGGCAATGAGTCTTGACTAACAAGAAATGATTCTCTATGATTATGTGTGAATGCCACAAGTTTCATGTTTTAAGTTATGATTATTGTGATTACATTTCACTGCCATGATTTACCCCATGTTATGAAATTATGATCTCTTTTGCAGGTTAAGATTTCCAAAAGTTATGTGCTTATGTATATGATGTGATTGATATTTCTTTTGTTTACCCTTACTGAGCATTTGAGCTCACGCTTTTATGTTTTCTTTTCCCCAGGATATATAGAAAGGTTTTAGGAAAAAAAAGGAAGATCTTTATGGGAGATTTTGAAGATCTTTCACCACGATTAGAAGATTATATTCCGAGATTCCAAAGACACTAAACTATTACGATCCTTGTGTGTGTGTTTTTTTTGTTATGTACTAAGTATTCCTCAAATGTAATGTAATGTCCATGTACGTTAAGCTTCGGGTCTCTACAGTTGGTATCAGAGGAAAGGTTTAGTCAACCTTTGGAAACTAGGATGCGAGAACTTTAGTGATATCCCTATAGATATTTCTAAGGTATGTCTAGGGATGTCCCTAAGGTTAAGTATACGTATAGGTTATAGTACTAGAATTACGCTAACGATCATAGAATTAAACCTAAGATGTTAGATATTGAAGGTACTCCCCCTTTATTATGTTGTTTTCCCTAGCATGATTTTTTCCTCTCACACTATTCTTTTTGGGTTTTAGACGATGGCTGGAACCCGAAGGAACCGTGTTGATCAATGCAATGGACAATGCAATGATTGTCCTCCTGAACAAACAAATGTTATGGGAGATGGAGTGCAAAATCTTATTGCTATACTTATACAAGCTATGAATCATTCTGGACTTCCAAATGAGCAGAGAAGGGAACCATATTCTATTGAGTCCTTCATGAGGCAACGTCCACCTTCTTTCAGTGGGTCTTCTGATCCACTTGTTGCTGAACAATGGATCAGTACCACTGAAAAGATATTTTCAGTTCTTCAATGTTCTGAACATGATAAAGTCATCTTAGCAGTGTATCGTTTGGAAGGTGATGCTGATCAATGGTGGAATCTTATTAAGAATATGAGGCAAAGGGATGAAATTGAGTCCATGGAATGGGACGAGTTCAAGAACTTATTTTTCAGTAAGTACTTCCCCCGTTTTCTTCGAACAAAGATGGAGAAGGAGTTTCTTGAACTAAAGCAAAAGGATGATGAATCTGTTGGTATATACGAAGCGAATTTTACAAGACTTGCAAGGTATGCATCTGGCATTATCATCCAACCTGAAAGTAAAGTTGATCGATTTTTCAGTGGCTTAAAACCAAGTCTTCGAAGGGCATTAGCTATAAGAGACTTCAGTAGCTATGAAGAAATTGTGCGTTGTGATATCAAGGTAGAAATGGAAGTTGGTGTTACATATCCATCTCATGGTTTTGACAAGAAACGAAAGATGGAGTTCAAGGAGAAATATCAAAATAATGGTGAAAAGAAGATGAATGTTTCCTTATGCACAATGTGTGGAAAAAAGCATGGTGGAGATTGTCTTAAAGGGACTAGAAAATGTTTTAAGTGTGGAAAAGAAGGTCATCGAGCAGCTGAGTGTCGAAGTAATAGAAAAAGGGTTTCTAATGATTTGAATAAAGCAAACACTGCAGAGAATGCACCACCAACACTTTAATGCTTCAAGTGCAAGGAAATGGGGAATTATGCTAATGAATGCCCTAATCCAAGGGTTAGTGATGATCAACATGAGCAACCACTGAAGGCAAAGGACAATGGGAAGTCACATGCGATCACTATTGGCAATGTTGAATATGACAACGATGTGGTGGAATGATTAAGTGTTTATGTAATGGGATTCCAAAATAATGTTGTATCATTGAGTATTGCAATATTTATTGATGTGGTATTCAAAGTGATTGAGATATTTTTTGGAAATAAGATGATATGCGCATAATGAAGGGAAAACGAGAAAATGAAATGTTTAATAGTATTCATGAGCTCATGATTGATATAAAGACTAAGTGATATCATGGTTTGAGTATATAGAATTTTGAGGATTTTGGTATGTGGAAAGTGTTAACTTTAAACTGCATTCATGTTTTCACTAAGGTATTCAAGAGAATACATGATTAAGGACTTTGAATGTTTGGAATGTGACCAACAAAACATATCTTATGATATATGGGGATCAATGATGGTATTAAATCTCTGTTAATCGTTTTCACTATGTTATGAGAGTGGACTGCAGTATTATGGATAAGCCTAAAGATTGAAATGGATTATGTTGGACATAAGTGAGTATTGTTTAAGGATAGAAGTTTTTTTATTCGATATTATTGATGGGATGTTATAGTAATGTAGTTTTAGAAAAAGGACTACCTGCAGGACGGGCGACAGCCCATCGCGTCGGATAAGGCTGTAGGAATCGAACCCACAACCGAAGTGCGACTGGCCTTTATCGCCTACCACGGGCCTACATGAAGTCCCTGTTTAGTAGAAACTAGTTTTATTATATTAAGCAGTATGATATATGAAGTATAAGTCCATTTTAGGAACAATATATGATTAATCTCACTATAGATCGACTTATGTATATAATTTTTGCTAACCTTTTGTTTGAGACAGATGGAATGACCCGTCATTCTATCACATGATCTGCTAACACTTCACGAATAACAAATCCAACTTCATTTATTTAAGAGATGAAGTGGAAATTGTTCAAGGCACGAACAACAGTGAGATTGTACCAAAATAAAGTAAGTATTTATTCTAATTCAAATTTTCAACTTTAGGGAACTGATCTTGAAAACCAAAAATGTTGTCCTAGTGCCCTTATATCCGATGAATCAGATGGTACCCTAGATCATCACAAATTTATGGCTTTGTGATTGCTAGATTTTCCATAGCCATGTTCTCTACCACTCTCCATCAGAACATGATGGTTAGATTTCTCTTCCATATCCATATTTTCACCTATGTGGAAACCCAGTGATTAGTTTATTTGGGTAACCGTTACGTTTCATACTTTTGTTTTTAAAGATAAGTTTTGGTATTCCTTTTTACGATGTGGGTTTCTATCAAAGTAACTTTCAAATAGTAAACCATTTATAACCCCGACGAATTTCGAGGGAGAAATTCATTTTAAGGGGGGTAGAATGTAACACCCCTAGATTTTATGAAAAATATTATTTTAATTTCATTAATGTCTTTTGTTGTATTCTACACCAAGATTACCTTGCGCTATACGCAACACCGTATTAGCTTGCAGTATACGCAACACTATTCTTGGACCGTGTTACACACAATTTTGATAATAGTTATTCTACGCAACATTGAGTATATATATATATATATATTAAATGTATAAATGAAATATGGTTGGATTCTGTTATACGAAACAATGAAGGATTCTTTCACAACACGCAACCCTGACTTGGCTTGCATTACACGCAATCACGACCTTCCTCGATAGCGTGTGTTGTACGCAATACCGGGTTTTAATAAACAATGTTATATTATTATAATATTGTCACGTACTAGCCGGTATGAATAGTATTAACTATATTTTGAATTTTATAACATTATTATTCATCTTACACATTTCTAGAACATGGTATAAGAACAAAATATGTTTTTCGGGTAAAATAAGTATTTTTTCAAAAAATGCAGTTTTGCCGCCTTTGGATGGCGCACCCACTTTAAATCTGGTTTTTGGCATGTTTATAAGTTCAATTTGACAAAATAAAATTCTTCTTTGGAATCAATAAATAAAAATTTACTTTGGATAAAATTTTCATATTATTCTGGTAACTTTCACGTTTTAATGAATAGTAAAAACACGCTATATTTTAATTAAAAACAACTTTCTTCATCATAATATATTATGTGGTTAAATTATAATATTGAATGGTTTTAAAGTATAAATAGAATATATTTTTACCATTTAATTTAATGTATGTCATTAGCATTGATTTTACCTTGAATTCGTAAGTTAAATCAATTCAATCTTTTGCAATGTTTTAAACAAAAACCCGTTTTTATTCGACAACGGGATTAATTTTAATTTAATTTATGCAACTTCTGTGTTTTGAATTTTAAAAAATGGATTCCATATTTGGAATCAGTGGGTCCAAATTATTTTTATAGGATATTTTTTATTTTTGGGAATTATGAATAGTAACTACGGTAAATTTTATTTACCATAGTTAAAGGTAAATCGGGTAATTAAGGGTAAATATAATATTTTAAAATTACCCTAACAAATGTCAAAATTCTATTGGATGGCTAAAAAACGACCCATATCACCTAAGAGTCGGATTAGATTAATTAAATTAAATTTTTTCAATGAAAATAATTTAATTATTATTAAAACCAAAGAATGTGACAACATGTCACTTTCTTAAATCTTATAAGTATAATAATTTTAATATAGTGATAAACTTCATGAAACGTCTAACATGAATAGTCTCCAGAACGATAATACAATTATCTACATCATAGGAATTTATTTAAAATTTTTAGGGATTAAATAATTATCATTTATTATGACAGAAAGATGATGCAGTAATTGTCTTATTAATGGAATATTGACAGAATTGATGTTATAAATGCCCAAATAAATGTAATTTGAGACTTTTTATGACTTACAATAATTTTATAGGTTAGTATGATATATTAGTGTTTATTTAATCAACTTGTTTCGAACATATAGTTCTGTTATGACTTTCAAAAAAATCATATATCAAATAGTGTCAAAATTGACACAAAATAGTTTTTAAATCAAATATTATATTATTAATTGTTATTTTATTCCTAAAAATCTAAGGTTCGGCCAAATGACTTAGATAAATATATATATATTAATAATAAACAATTTGGGGTTTTTTTCGCATGTTATAGTAAGTGTATTAACCATATAGTGAAAGAAAACAAAAAGACATGGTAAAAGTTAAATTATTTAACTTAGAGTTAAATCTAATTGATAAGGTTAACATAATACCCTAAACTTGTCTAAATCATATTGGATGATAGGATTTCGACCCATCCCCACTTTAGCTTCGAAATAAGACCCTTTGGAATCATTATAAACCGATTTTGACATTAATATAAAATAATATTTTGAGGTATTCCTAAGATGCCCCTCTCCTCCCTTATAAAAGGACACCTCCTCCCCCTCCTCGTCACACAAATTTGAGCACTCAAGCTCGGCCAACCCCTTCCATTTTCTCCTCTCCACTTCTCTAGAATAATCCTAGAGGTCCTGGTCTTCTTAAAAGACCAATCTTAGTTCCCTAAGTGGAGGATTCAAAGAGGCGTTCCAAAGAAGAGGTAATATCCATTACTGATCTTTTCAATTTCTTTCTTCTTCAACTTCTTCTTCTTTAGTTGTATCATGATAAAGTAATAAAATCAGTATTACATACATACTGATATGTTATTATAAATATGAAAAAACCCTAATTCACCTTCTATCCATCCGACAGAAAAATGAAATCACCGCGCGTGCGTACGTACGGAATACCGTCTCCACACCGTGGTGTAATATATTTTCCACCACCACCTTACAAGGATGGGTATAATGGTGTAATGAGTAACTATTTATGATTATTATAAAGTAATGTTGATACTGAAATAATATATATGTACTCCAATACAATTCCACGATCATAGGAACGATATCATCACTCGTGCGTACGTACGGAATACCGTCTCCACGATGTGATGCGACTCATTCTACATGATCATCATTACATAGTAATTATATAAATGAATTGAATGAATAAATATGATATATGTTACACTAATACCATTCTGGATATAAGGTATCTATAACCTTAAAATAAGAATAAGAATTTATTCGGCAAAACACGCATAAGAAGAAAAGGCAATAAAGACCCGAGTAACAAGTAACAATGAAATATTACTAACACGAAGCTAAGAATATGACCATATATGATATCATATCAATATTTATGTTTCTGTAATAAGTCAATAACACTATTTAAATCATTATACAGGAGTTTCGGACACTTACAAAGCACGTCGGACCTAAGGTAAGGGAAATATCACAATCTCATTTTTATCCGAGATTGTTTTTACTTTGGCATTTACTGGGGTGTATTTTATCATCCACATCCATGTTCCATAAATATGTAATATTGTTTCCATCCACTTACAATAGTTTAAATCCAATTTTACCCTTCGGTGAGTTTTTAGTAAAGAATATGAAAGGAATCTTTTGTCGTTTTTTCGTACGATGTACTTTTTGACTTTTCCGACAAAAGTACGAAGAATGTTTTTTTAACATATACGGCATGAATGGATTCTTAAAACATTATTTCCAAGAAGCTTCCTTTACATGTTTTCAAGTTTATTTTTAATCAACTTCTTTTATTTTAAAGTTGTATGACATGTTATGAAAGGAAAAATGTTTTTGAAGAAGAAAGGATATTTTCCTCAAGAATGGAGTTCAAGTGTTTTATCAAAATTATTTTCCATCTAAGATAATAAAGGGTTCTATTTTAATCCCTATTATTACATTGGTTTGATTATGTTGTGATGGAAATATTTTTTTGAATTCCTTTATCTTATATGAATTGTTTTATGATGTCATGTTGTTTAAGAATCCCATTTTTATTACATGGGTTACGCTATGATGTATGGTTTATGATTATGTGGCATACATAAGAAAGGATTCATTATAATATGGGTGGGACCTATATCTCCCTCCAATGCATTGGGTAAAGATTTTATATCTCATGAGATAGATAGGTCTGGAACGGTAGGTTATACCGGTTCAGTGAAACAGGACTGAAACGAGGGTTACTCGATTCAGAAAGGGACTTTGTCCCCTAAGATGGTCTTGACAATGAGTCTTGACTAACAAGAAATGATTCTCTATGATTATGTGTGAATGCCACAAGTTTCATGTTTTAAGTTATGATTATTGTGATTACATTTCACTGCCATGATTTACCCCATGTTATGAAATTATGATCTCTTTTGCAGGTTAAGATTTACAAAATTTATGTGCTTATGTATATGATGTGATTGATATTTCTTTTGTTTACCCTTACTGAGCATTTGAGCTCACCCTTTTATGTTTTCTTTTCCCCAGGATATATAGAAAGGTTTTAGGAAAAAAAAGGAAGATCTTTATGGGAGATTTTGAAGATCTTTCACCACGATTAGAAGATTATATTCCGAGTTTCCAAAGACACTAAACTATTACGATCCTTGTGTGTGTGTTTTTTTTGTTATGTACTAAGTATTCCGCAAATGTAATGTAATGTCCATGTACGTTAAGCTTCGGGTCTCTACATTTAGTAGCAGTGTTTTTCTGGCTACTAATGAGTTAGAGACTTCTCTTTTTATTTTTTCTGGTTTTACTATTTGGGATATGGTATATTGGAGATAGGTGGTTGTTGGAACTTAATTTTGAACTCGTGCTTGGGTTCCTGCAGCCCCATGTACGAGGGATGGATTGAGTTTCCGTGGGTGGGAATTGCTATTTGTTTTTGCTCAGATTACGGTTTATATGATTTCCACTTCAGTGGATCACATGTTGTGTGATGTTGTTGCTTATGATATATAAAACTTGGTCGGTATGTAAAGGGTTGCTTGTTTGGATTTTTATAGGCACATTTTAGGGTATTTCAATTTCATAACTACATGAATGCTTTGGGAAGTGATAATACCATGTGAATAAAAATCAATTTCCATGCTATGTATGCTCTGCAATGTGAATAGGTGAAATCCTAATAGAATTTCTTGTTTATTGCAATGTGTATTCCATGATTTGTATTTGGTAGAATTTCAGGTGCAGGATATTTGGGTCTTGCTCTTATGAGAGCAGGCAGGTACTATGGGTGAGGCAATGTAACTGTCAGGATTGGGCGAATCGGTCATCAGGTTTGAGGAAATGTTGGTTGTCAAGACGAGCTTGGACTGAGGTACTATTGATACTTGGATCTGTTGAGGGCGGGTAAGGTGGTTGTGAGGTCGGGATGCTGAGGGCATTGGTTGCGATAAGGGAGAGTAAGGGTAGTTGTTATACACTGCCTCTTTACTGCTTTCCATATCTGCGTAGAATATATTGTTATATATATATGGGTTGTATGACCATTTATGGTATTCAGCGGGTTACTCCTTCATGACACGATGGAGCGTCAGGCAGGAGAGGATACAGTACCGCAGGATCAGGTTCAGAATCTGGTGCAGGAAGAGCATGAGCTGCAGGTATAGGCTCAGGGACAGGATCAGGTTCAGGATCCAGTGCAGGCAGGACCGCAGCTGGGTTTGGCATCGTTTAGGCCGTGGCTCGACGAGAAGCTCCGAGCGAGCCTGGTACGCGTCTTTTAGGGGATTGACAGAGGCACGCAGGGTACATAGCCTTATATGGAATATCTGACATGGGAGTTTCAGTCGCAACACCCGCCACTTTTTCAGGGTGAGGGTGGTCCACATGCGGAAGAGAACTGGATAGAAAGTTTGCAGATGATCTTCGAGTAGGTCGAGACGCCTCCAGGGTGGAGGGTCAAGCTGGTGACGTACATGCTGAGAGGAACAGTGAAGCGTTGGTGGGATGTACATGTATAGGCTCGTAGGCACGAGGGACTGGCATGGAAGGACTTTGAGGATAGGTTCTTCGAGCACTTCTATCCAGAGACACTGAGGGCAGAGAGAGCTCAGGAGTTCTTGAGTCTTTATGAGGGAGATATGTCCGTCATGGACTACGCAGCTACCTTCATAGAGTTATCTCGTTTTGCACTTGGTATGGTGAGCGATGACGCAGCTAGGGTGAGGCGCTTCGAGGATGGCTTACGACACGCCATTCGGGTTTAGGTAAACAACTTCAGGCTGGGTTTCTTCTCCAAGGCGGTGAAACAGGCGCTCATATCCGAGGGTAACGAGAGAGACAAATCTCGTTTTGGAAAGGTGACAGCTTCAAGTGACGGTCCAGAAATCAGGAAGCAAGGGAGAGATGAGTTCCAATAGGGCGGGTAGGACAAGGACTCAGCTAGACCACCACGTGGAAGTTCAACAGTGGTTTGCTTTCAGTGTGGACAACCGGGACATGTTCGGGCTCAGTGCGATAGGCCTCCGAAGGAGTGCTGGGCGTGTGGATAGGTCGGGCATGTGGAGAGGTTTTGCAGGCAGCCTTCTCAGACAGACGGCAGGCAGGGACCAGGACAGACTGTGGTGTCAGGAGCTAGTTCAGGGTCGGTACCAGGGGAGGGTAGTCGAGGTTCAGCTGCACGCGAAGGACGTGACAGGGATATCGGGATCCAGCTGAGGGGCTAGTGGCTGGTGACCGGAGCAGCACCGCAGGGAGGTCAGGCATCAGGCAGTCGGGCTTCAGGCCAGGTGCATGCTGTGGAGCTTCCAGAGATTGAGCAGGCTGGAGAGCCGAAGATGGTAGCAGGTACACCACGGGTGTGGCCGTGAGTTTCTTTACTTTATTTTGGCATGGCCTCTTGAGGTGTGTCTGGTTGAGTGCACGAGTTGCACAGGTTACTTGTGGACTGACTAGAGACTAGTTAGTGGGATTGGAATCATATTAGATGCGTTATATATTTTATTATATATTTGAGATGCGTGGAATCAGGAGCATCAAAGATGTAGGTTACTTGAGGTTCCGTGGGCATTGAGGCATTGTGGATGCAGGTTACTTGAGGTGCATGGAACCATGTTTGATTTGAGCATCTATTAGATGCAGGACCTCTGAAAGGTAGGCACCGATGCGGTGAGGGTTACGTTGGGTGTCGGAAGAGACACGTGAGCACTGAGGAGGTGCAGGGGTGACGATGCATCATGGGAGGACCATGGGTCCGGGAAATAGGTTGTTGGGACTTTCCTGTTTATTTGTTTTGCTTAATCTTTGTTCAGTTTGAGACCGAGTAGGCAATTCCTAAGGTGGGGAGACCTTTTAGGAATTTAGGCAGAACCTTGAGACCATGGTAGTTCAGGTTGTTTAACCAGGATGGGCGTGTTTAGTGCCATCTTCTGGTTTCATTCGGTAGCTCGGGGACGAGCTACGTTAAGGTGGGGAGTTTGTAAGAACCCGGGTTTTTAGAAACATGTCAAATTCTGACCCTGTTTAAACTTTTTGACTGGTTTTTAAGAAGTCTGGAAAATCTGGGCAGTTTCTGGAAATTCCAGACTACACGCCGTGTACTTTAAGTACACGTCGTGTATGAGTTACCCGAGTAACCGGCCGTGTGCTCACCGAGTACATGCTATGTGAAGACCATGTAGAATTTTCCTACTACATGGTGTGTATTTATAGACACGACGTGTAACCCTTACCCGTACATGGATAAGTACATGTCATGTGGTGGCCAGGTATAAATTCCACCCTACACGACGTGTAGCCTTCCTTGACATGCCGTGTACCCTTGTCCCGTGTAGCAGCTGAGACCCTGACCATTTGTTGACCATGTACACGGTCCAACCCGTGTGCTGGACTCCGCTTAAGTCAGAGTATAGAAACACATCTACACGGCGTGTACTTTGGAAATACACGCCGTGTACTTTTATTTTTATTTGAGCGATCGAGACGCCGTCGCGTCTCATTCCCAAAAGTCCCTTCTTCTTCCCCTTTGGATGAACAGTTCGTCCGAAAAACCCCGAAAGCTCAAACCCTCCCAGAATATCCGTACTACCTCCGTTCTTCGATCCATCAGTGGCAGCGGGACCACATCATAAAGGATAACCCCATGCACCCTTCTTCGTCTTTGATCCCTCACTTGTTCCTCCACAGATTCCATCTGAACGGAATTGTCGAATTTGACAGAAACACAGATATACCACGATTTAGTTCGATTCAGAGGCTGAAATCAAAGGAGTGTCATCGTACGAGTACGAGGTGGGTGGTGCATACCTTCTTTCATGTTTTCGTAGAAAATTGGGGTTGCAACCTCCGGGCGCGACATCGGGAGTTGAGAGAAACCCTGTTTATTTGTTTTTAATTAATTATCTGCATTGTGGGATGCCTCTGGGTGTTCCCTGACCCTTTTTGTGCTAGAGAAAGGCCGGGTGAGAGGTCATGGCTCGTTTGGGGAAATTCGGTCGGGGGTGCCAAAATGAATATGATTTAGACCAATATTTAAACTGCTAATTTTAGACTGCTTTTGTTGTTGTTGGATTAAACTACTGAGTTTGATTTGTTATAGCATGCTAGTAATTTTTTAAGTCATTTAAGACCTTAGGTACTGGTATGGTTTGGCGCAAGTTAGTCCAATTAATTGTTTAGTAATTTCCTATTTCATGTAATGCTTGAAAACAATTATGCAATGTGTGATATTATCTGTGTTGAACTGCTCATTGTGTTGGGTGTGGCCCAGATATTTATTGAGTGATGAGGATCACAGGTTGGGGCTTTGGTTCAGGTTACTTTGGGTGGTTGCTACCACAGGATTGGGAATCATAGACGCCAGTTGAGGCAGTCAGACTGTCAGGTTGGGCTCGGCCTGGGTTACTTGGATGGCGAGCCATCAGACTTGAGAGACATGTTTGCAGGGACACGAGGTGTCAGAAGTGTTGTGTCTTGGGACATACTGGGGTGATTACCACTCATAGGGTACTTTTGAGTAGTGTGCACACAGATAGACTCTGAGATGAGGTGGTACTGCCACTCGCTGGGTAGAGGACCCTGATAGTTGCAGTTAGGTATTTTTGGATTGGGGGTGCTTTCCATAGAATGCCACATGGAAGGTGAGGAGCCTTCGGGAGAAAGATTTGAGGAAGTCAGGTTGGGGGAAGAGGATCGCCGTGATTTGAGGTCAGACATCGCTGTCCCTCCGATTATCTTTTGAGGATAGGTATCACTGTTCCTTCGGATGTTGTTCCATGGGCAGGTTGAGCTTTCGAGCTGGGTTACGACGGTTGGGTGTCCCTTCGGGACATCGGTACTTGATAGACATGGTTTCAGGTGGCACGAGGTGTCGGGCTACAGACCAGAGATTCCAGCATTGGCCGAAGCAGGTGACACTTCCTGGTGGCTGTTGAGCGCCAGTGACGTCTTTGTTTACTTTTGGGCATTGCACTGTTTACAGTTTTTTCTGATATCAGCATGTCTTTCTAAACACTTATATTGGGTACGCACCTCTGGGTGGTATCCTACTGAGACTTGTCTCACACCCTACACGGGCCCTTCGGGACACGTGTAGACTTTATGAAATTGCATGCAGGTAGAGGGTCAGCCTCAGGAGCTGGACTTTAGTGCTGTTGGAATGGAGACTGGCATGGACGTTGAGGTCGTGCCGTACTAGAGTTACTTGTTTAGTATTATTTTTCTTGAATCCACATGTTTACTTTATATTGTAGCTACTGCTGGTTAGCCATTGGCGCCATTATATATATATATTGATTTGTATGACTTGCTTGGATGCATGCTTGGTTGTTTTAGTAGTTATTGCAGCTGATTGCTGGCGTGATGTTCTGTTCACTTTCCGCTGATTTTGTTTCTATATTGCTTCCTCTGTTTGTTATTATTGAATGTGCTTCCACTTTGCGGGTCTGGTTCGAGTCTGATGAGTCATTTATTTCAGCTACATATTTTAGTTTAATACTTGGACCAGTATCTTTAATTCTGCCGAGAGGGTATAGCCTCCACACTATACCTATTCAGACCCTCAAATCTAGTCGACAGCCTTTGGCGTTCAGGGGAGGTGCGCTTAAGGTAGTAACACCCAACCCGTTCGGCACTATTCGGGTGGTTGGCCGGGTCGAGGTCATTACAAACAACCCCGTAGAAAGCCCCCCCAGCCTCCTCCCGGGACCCCAGATAGCCCCCAGACAACCCCACAACCTCCTCCCTGGACCCTGGACAACCCCCCAGACAGCCCCCCAGACAGGCCCCACCCTCCTTCCTAGAACCCGGACAACCCCTCAGAAAGCCCCCCGGATAGCCCCACCCTCCTCCCTGGACCTCGGGCACCCTCCTCCTTCCTAGACCCTAGACATCCCCCACCCTCTTCCCTGGACCCTAGACACCCCCCGAACAGCCCCCACCCTTATCACTGGACCCCAGACAGCCCCCACCCTCCTCCCTGGACCGTGGACAACCCCCCATCCTCCTCCCTGGACCCTGGACAGCCCCCCCGGATAGCCCCCCACCCTCCTCCCTAGACCCCGAAAAGCCCCCCGGACAGCCCCCACGCTCCTCCCTGGACCCCAGACTGCCCCCGGTAGGCCCCCAGATAGCCCCCAGACAGCCCCCACCCTCCTCCCTGGACCCAGGACAACCCCCCCCCCCTCATTCTTGGACCCCCAACGACCCCCACCCTCCTCCTACCATGCATAACCCCCACCACATATATCCTTACCCTCCACTGGGTACCTCACACAACTGTGTATCACTAACTCATCACACCAATCACTACATCATAAGGTCATTGAGCCCAATCTAAGATCTCTTCAAGATTCACCCTAAATCCCAATCTAATTAACATTCCATTACTATTACTTCAATACCAAGCACCGACTACCTACCTTGATTCTGGAGACAATAACACTCTTAATTCAGTGTCTCAGATCCCTATCTAAGCTCTCTTCAAGATTGACCCTAAATCCCAAAGGAAAAGAGGGTTTTAGAGATTCAGAAGAAGATGAGAGACTAGTGCAAACCCTAATCAAAAAGAGGAAGCAAGGAGAGGATTAGACTCACCCAGATCTTCAATCCGCACTTGACGACACTCAAAACACCCAAGGATTAAAGGAGATCTGCCTGTAAGAGCTCTTGGGAGATTTTTATTGGGATGATACTTTAGCACAAGGATCCATGAGTCATTTGTGATGTGTATGAGTCAACCTCCTCTCAATCCGAGGCACAGTGTGGCTGCTACCACTCAAAGTGTCTCACTTTTATTTGAAATGGATAACATTTTAAGTAAAAACAACAACTGGAAAACGGAAAACTGACTAATCATATTTCGATTGTGTTGATACTCTAGAAAAATGATCCATGTGTCATTTTTGACGTGGACGAGTCAACCCCGCCTCAATCTGAGGCACAGTGTGGCCGGTTTCACTTGTAGTATCTTTTTTTAAATGGACACACTTTTAAGTAAAAACAATTGGCATATGGAAAACCAAAAAAACGTATTTGGATTGTGTTGATACTTTAGAACAAGGATCAATGGGTCATTGTTTACTTGTACTAGTCAACCCCGCCTCAATCCGAGGCATGGTGTGGCTGGTACCACTCAAAGTGTCTCAATTTTATTTGAAATGGACAACATTTTAAGTGAAAACAAAAAACTGGCATATGGAAAACTGACCAAACATATTCAGATTGTGTTGATACTTTAGAAAAACAATCTATTGGTCATTTTTTATGTGTCCGAGTCATCCTCGACTCAATCTGAGACACAGTGTGGCCGGTACCACTCAAAGTGTCTCACTTTTATTTGAAATGGACAACATTTTAAGTGAAAACAACAACTAGCATACAGAAAACTGACCAAACACTTTCGTATTCTATTGATACTTTATAAAAATGATCCATGGGTCATATGTGACATGTACGAGTCAACCACACCTCAATACGAGGCACGGTGTGGACAATATCACTTGAAGTGTCTTTCTTTTGTTTGAAATGGGCAACATTTTAAGTAAAAACAACAACTAACCTACAAAAAATTGACCTAACACTTTCTTATTATGTCGATAAATTAGAACAAGGATCCATGGATCATTTTTGATGTGTATGAGTCAACCCTACCTCACTCTGAGGCACAGTGTGGCTGGTACCACTAAATGTGTCTCACCTTTATTTGAAATGGACAACATTTTAAGTAAAAACAACAATTGGCATTCAAAAAACTGACCTGACGCATTCAGATTGTGTTGATACTTTAGAAAAAGGATCCATAGGTCATTTTTTATGTGTACGAATCAACCCCACCTCAATCTGAGGCCCGACGTGTCCGGTATCACTCGTAGTGTATTTATTTTGTTTAAAATAGACACCCTTTTAAGTAAAAACAACTAGCATATGGAAAACTAACAAAAAATATTCATATTGTTTTGATACATTATCAAAAGGATACATGGGTCATTTTTGAAATGTACGAGTCAACCCCTACTCAATCCGAGGCACGGTGTGTCCGGTACCACTCAAAGTGTCTCACTTTTATTTGAAATAGACAACATTTTAAGTGAAAACAACAACTGGCATATAGAAAACTGATGAAACATATTCAGATTATGTTGATACTTTATCAAAATGATCCATGGGTCACATGTGATGTGTACGAGTCAACCCCTCCTCAATATGAGGCACGACATGGCTGATACCACTCAAAGTGTCTCACTTTTATTTGAAATGGACAACATTTTAAGTGAAAAAAACAACTGGAATACGAAAAACCAACCAAAAGCATTCAGATTCTGTTTATACTTTAGAAAAACAATCAATGGGTCATTTGTGACATGTATGAGTCAACCCCGCATCAATCTGAGGTACGGTGTGGCCGGTATCACTTGAAGTGTCTTTCTTTTGTTTAAAATGGATACTCTTTTAAGTAAAAACAACTAGAATATGGAAAACCAACCAAACATATTTGGATTGTGCTGATACTATAGAAAAACCATCCATGGGTCTTTTGTGACGTGTACGAGTCAACCCTGACTCAATCCAATGAACGGTGTGGCTGGTACCACTCAAAGTGTCTCACATTTATTTAAAATGGAAAACATTTTAAGTGAAAACAACAATTGACATACAGAAAACCAACCAAACACATTAAAATTGTCTTGATACTTTAAGAAAATGATACATGGGTCATATGTGATGTGTACGAGTCAACCCCGCCTCAATCTGAGGCATGGTATGGCCGGTATCATTTGATGTGTCTGTCTTTTGTTTAAAATGGACAACATTTAAGTGAAAACAACTGGCATATGGAAAACTAACCGAACGTATTTAGATCATGTTGATACTTTGACCCAAGGATCCATGGTCCAGCCTCACACAATCTAATTCTCATGTGAGGAACTCCTACCCCTATTCTAAAACACATGACATTTAATACGCCAAGGACAACTACATTCCCTAAGTCACACAAGCTCATAGATACTCACCCATTATCATCATCACTAAGTTCAAAGACACTAGCCCCAAATCATGGGACATTATATTTGTGTTTGGTTGAAGTCATTTATCCATTTCCTTATTTTGGGGTTATTAGATTCTAATTTCTAAATTCAATCATGTATGTGTTATAAAAAATGCAATTTTGTATATATTCTTAATTCTGTATAACACATATAATTACGTATTCAGTTTTTTATGTATTGTAATCATAATTTATAATTAAATTATGTATGTATTAAATTCAGTATTCAATTATTAATTGAATTTTGGATTGCACATGTAATTGTCATCTCAATTCTGAATTTAATGATAAATCAATTATGTATGTTTTTAATTACTTTATGAATTATGTTTTATTTCTTTATGTGTATAGTTGTAGGGTGCATTATGTGTTAAATCTATATGAATTAATTGTGTATATGTCTGTTTTATAGTTGGTTATTATAGGTAATTGGAGTGAGGAACCTGGAAATGTAGAAAGGGGGAACCTGGAAATGCAGAAAGCGCAGCCCGCAGTAGGCTGCTGCATGAATTGCATAGTTAATCCTATGCCAACAGTTGTAAACCGTTGGCATAGGGCTGTGAATGTGTTTTATACCAATGTTCCTAGAGAAACTTTGGTAAAAACACTTTCCCAATGGTTTACAAACTATTGGGATATAGTGATATGTCCATCCTTTACCAATGGTTTACATAAACCGTTGGTAAAAGGCTATACAAAACTATATTCCAACAGTTTGAAACCATTGGAATAGAACGTTTACCAATATTTTTAAACCTTTGGTGAGAAGTTATACCAAAGGTTTGACATAACCATTGGTATAATTGAGATTTCCTAACATGTACCAACAGTTTTCCAGAAACCGTTGGCATATGTGTTTCCCTACGGTTTACTTCCCTACAGTTTGGATAACCATTAGTATATATTATACCAATAGTTATCTATCCTTTACCAATAGTTTGGAACTGTTGGTAAATGCTTCATTTCCAGTAGTGTCTGATTCATCTTCACAATAGATTCACCAAGTAAAAAATAAAAAACTTGATAGAATTCTCTTAATAGTGCTCTTCTAGTATAATTAAATTATAAGTTCTAAAAATGAGTAACTTATAACCTTGTCCAAATATAATTAGCTACTAAATAAGAATATATTAGACTATATATATTCACAGTTAGAGAACATTGAAAAGTATCCCTTACTCAATAGTTTAATTTATATTCGAACTTTAATAGGTTTATAAATGTATGAAATTAATTCTCAAGAATATTTTAATTTCAAGTCAACATTATAAATTTATAAACTCTAGTGTTAACATCCAAAGTCTTCATTCTATCTCTCTAATATTCAAAGTAAGCACCAAAAAAAATTGGTGGTCTATTAGGATTTAAATTTTTATGTGTGACAACATTTAAACGTAGAATCTAATAAAAATATAAACCCTTTATAAAATATACACATTTGTGTAATAACCATTTCTAAACAACATTTTATAATAAAATTTTAATAAAACATTAAAATCTTCCTCAAAATAAAAAATTAAAAACCATCATGTTACACAGTAGAACCTACCATGATACTAATTATTGGATCTTAAGATTTTATAATTGCTACAAGAGGGGGTAAATTTTAGTTAGAAACATTAACTATTTTAAATCCGAAACCAATTTATAATGTGTATTAGACTCAGTAATCATCCGATAATTAGAGTAAGTATATAGGACTAAAAGAGAATCCAATAAATCAGATTATAGTAAAGTTTAGTAAATAAATTTATATTAAAATGCATAGTATAATATAAAGAGTTATAGAAACAAGAAAAATTAATCTTTAGAAATATATATAATAAAAACTAACAGAATGTTTATAAAAGAAATAAGTACACTTTTTCCTCTAGAATAAGGGAATTAAATAACATTCACTTAAGGTATATAATGTCTTCACTAAATTGTAATGTCCATATTTCTTCACGAAGAAATACCTCGATTATAAACATCCGAATCGTCTCTATCTTCCTATCCCTTGAATCCCTAAATCATCCTGATTAGATATAACCATCTTCTTATCCCCAAAAGACCTCGATCTAAACCAATATTAGATACACGATTAAATTGAAAAATGTTCTAATGAATTTACAATCCTCACTCAGATTCCATAAGAAGAAAACTCTCAAAAAGATTACATAGAGAATGTAATGAGAGGTTATAGTAGAAAAATATATAGGTTGACTTTGAAAAAGAATCATCTCCATTCTCCTTGAATGCAACTCTATTTATAGGTACACCTCCAATGGTCACATTTCTAGTATTCCCAGAGTTGGTTTCAATGACCTTGGATGAGATACATCTTAAACAATCAGCAAGTAAATATCCATCTGATTTCATTTAAATATCACCATTATAAGTCTCTAAAAATTATTCCATTCGATATAAATTATTATAACTATCTGATTATAAAATTTTCTATTCTGATGGAATAAATAATGTGTAGTTTGATAGATCAAAACATGGTTATTCTAATAGAATAAACTCAATCCGATCAATAGACTATAATCTATCATAGTGATATACTAAATATCATTACATTGTAGACTAAATATAGTCACACATGATAGAAAAAATACAATCACACTAATAGACTAAATACAATCACACTGATTGAATAAACATTTTTCAATCTGGTGGAAGCGAATGTTTTCAATCCAATGGAATAGAATTTTGTCAATATGATGGACTTGACTTTTTTTAGTTTGAGGCATCAGTATTTATCTAGAACAATGGATCGGACTTTAGTTAGTACAATAAGTGTATATTCACTAGTTAACAATATTTCTCTATTTGGTTGAATAAAATGTTTTCTATAAAAACATATTGAAAGTATTAAGAAATATAAATTTAGTAAAACATAGTTTTTAAGAGTGTGTTGTGATTTTCTAAACCAAATATAGAAATTATATAAAGTAAAACTATTGACTCAATGCATTTCTATACAAAATTCATAGGAACTTCATAGAAGTATTTCTCAAACACTTCCTTTTTCTAATGACTAGCATCTTAATTATTCATCCATTTAATTCATACACCAAGCTCTATCTGATGATCTTAAAAAAAACAACCATAGGATAATTTTAAACAAAATCCTTCTATTGAAGAATTGGTGACCATTTTTCGATTATCATGAATAAAATTCATCTTCACAACTTCATATATGTTTGTTTGATATAAATTGTAGAAAAATTTCATCTAATAGACTCTATTCGATGACATTGTAAGAGATTATCCAAAAGTATTCATCCTATTATACTTTATCCAATTGGAGATTGACTGATTTGGAATTTGACTAAATTTTAATTCATATGATAAAATTCCTTATAATCATCCATTTATACATAAACTACATTCCTTTGTTTGGAAAACCTCAAAAACGTTGAACAGAAATTTCTTCTTATCCAAACCTTTGTCTAATATATTTTGTCCGGTGAAATTTCTCAAAAATTCATAGAATTTACATTTTACATGAAAAATAATTTCTCCCTCATTTTATAAACACATGGATTAGGAGATCCTTAATAACTTGTGATGTTGGAAACATTAACAACAATAAAGCATCACTGTATTTTCACATCACCAATAAATTTATCGAATGAAATTTGTAAGAAATATAAGATATACATTAAGTAAAAAAAATATGTATGAATATCTATGTTAATAATCATCCATATAATGGAATTCATTTGGAAAACTCAGTATGGTCTTCTCCACCCATTCACCATTTTCTGAAAGGATTAAAAAGTTTGGTGTTTTATATTAATCCAACAAGAGATGAAACATGTAACACACTTTCTTCAACTAAAACAACAACCTCAAAATCAGTTATAACTCATTTGAAACACCTCTAATCTTCTTAGTCCCAAAAATACATTTTATTATGGTTTCTAAATATTTTATAAATCATAAAAACCATTTAATATTTAATTTTTTTAATATAGTTTTTTGTTACAGTTACATAGAATCCTTATTATGTATAAGGGTATCCTCTCTCTATTATTACACGGGTTATCTGAAAGCCTTTTCATAAAGGTAAGTCACTCTTTACCTTTACATAGCTAACATTTAATGCACGTCATAAAGTTAATACAAAGGTTACCTTTACAGAACTCATTCGGTATAAGGGTATAGAGGATATTACCCTTACGTGAATGATTCACGTAAGGGTTGGTCTTGATTTACCTTTATGTTGCACTGACGTGTAAGGGTACTACCATTACCCAACATATTTGTGTAAAGGTAATATAGTGTATACCCTTATGAAGACATTATGTGTAGGTGTATGAACTTTATGTAGCTGACCTGTGTAACGGTAAATCAAATTTACCATTATATAGTTTACATAAGGGTCTATAATCCTCCCCAAGTTTTATTAAAATTATATTTTTCATTACTACTTCAAAAACCAGTGATAAAAAATCATTTAATTATTGAATAATTTGGACATTTATATCACTGTTGGATTTTTTATTATCATCTAATGACCATTTATAGTAGAGAACAACCAAAAAATACAATCAGTCTATCTTCAAGAAATCAGTTTATAAATAATCTAAAAAACATAGTTACTGGATTTCATGAACAATAAAATTTTTTATCTTCTTTCCACATAGAGTGTTTGAGGTACATCACAATGAGTTGGGGATGAAATCACCTAACCGTTGTGGTGATACACCAGCCAACAGATCATAGATCATATCAAGAGGATACCCAAAATCTAAAGGGATGATAGATTCCTTCTTTAAATGAGTTAAATAGAGTTTCAAGATGAATAGAGTCTATACAATGCTCATATACATCGTAGACCACCATGAGAGGATCTCATATACTTATATAGTTGAAGCCTAATGAATATCATATTCATAACACATATTATTCATTTTTTATTATTGGGTTATAATTCATTAAATGTTATAATGAATTTAATACAAATCCATGAATCCATCCATAATGGATTGTAACTGATGAATAAACCATTAGGGGAAAATCAATAATAGATATATATTTATATTACATTCATGCATCACATGCTTGAAAAAATACATACTTCACATGCATGTATTAACTGTACACATATAAATAATATCATATATGTTTATATATATTTTATGCATCATATGCATGTGTACATGCATCTTATGATTTTATATTTTAGTACACATCCAACACTATGATGTAGCTTTAGAATATTTTTGAAGTGACATTAGAAGAGTTTTTAAGTGACTTTAGTTGAGCAATAATGTGACTCTTGAGGAACCGTGAAGGGGGCTCAACTAATAAATAATTTAACTATAGAGGGGGTCAAAATAATTATTAACTATTATATGAGGGAGTACAACTAACTATAACAATTTTATAGAGATAAATAATTGAAAAAATTAACCCGCTCTCTAATTAGAATTAATTTGACCATTAAAAAATGATTAAAATTAATAATGGATGTTGAAGAAAGTATTATATATGGTATAGGTCATAAAACAAAAGGGAAATATACACGGAAAACATTTAATGTTAGGAATTTTCATATAATATCTATCAGACCATGTCAGGAAATGTCCTAGAAATCTTGACCAAATATGTTTGACTAATGAGAGTGGAGATGAAAAGGAAATGGGGAAATGGAAACTACTTGAGGAATGATGGTATAATTGAGATGATAATATGGAATGTTTAGATAAACACATAGAAAAATCAATGCTACTATAAACTCATGAATATTGAGAAGTTCCCTTAATCAGTGCTAACAAAAAGTGCTAATGAATGGATGCTTTTATCAACACTTGATAAAAGTGATGATGAATGACATCTTTATCAGTGATAAAAAAGAGTTGATAAAATTACCACTGTGATTATTTATTTTTCTTATTTCCAAAAAAGGTAATAATTATCTATAATTTTGCTATCATTGATAATAGTGAACCTTAACAGTGTATGTTTTAGCACTGCTAAAATGTGATATTATTTGAAAAATAATATATTATTAAAACCATATTTAATATATAAATATATTAATTGTAATATATATATCTTAAATCTTATTTATATCATACTAAATATTTATTTACAAAAAATATGGAAACTAGGGATTCTTGTGTTCAATACCATTTCTGTATTATATTTGTTTTGACTTGTTTGTTAGGGGAGGGTATTTTGATTCATCACTCTTAGGTATTTTCTCAATGAATTTTAAGGATGGATATTTTATTATGCTTAGTATATTTGGGAAACATAAGATGTTAATCATTGTCATTTTTCCTTGCTTAAATACTCTTTTCTAGAGAGAGTTATTTATAGAGGAGTTATAGCTCATGTAGTGGAGAATTAAGATGAAATTAAGGATAGACCACACATTTGAAATTTCTTCATCATGGCACATGAGGTTCTTCCAATTAGTGGGAAATCATGGAGTGCTAATGCTATTGTTTGGATTATTTCTAATATTTAGGGCTTCTTGGATTAGAGGCATATCATAATTGGTAAGGTTTACTTCTATATATTATTTCCTTTAGATTAATTAAATTTAAGGGAATGGGGTTATGATTCTATTTACCTTGAACATGGATTGTTAACCATTTTATATTTGGATTGAAATTTTTATATTTTTAATATTAAGAATTATCGAGATTAAATATAGACAAGAATAATTGTTATGAACTGGATTTTATAGAACCCCAAATATTATTTGACATGGAATCAACTATTGGAATCCCCTTTCAAATTAATAACGATACTGATGTAGATCATCTTGGTAACTATGTAAGAAAAATTATTGAACTTATCTTAGTATCACTCTAGTTGATATGGTCTTGTTTTCTACTAATGAGGATGATATTGATCTTCAAATTAAATCTGGGAAGCATCAATTTTCTTTATTTTATGTCAAACTATTGGAAATATACAAGCTGATTATAGAAGGGATTTACTCCACTCATTTTGTTCCATATATGGTCCTAATGAAAATATCTGGAAGAGGAATAACTAGATCGATAATTTTGAGGACTAGACTTCTGCTAATGACTAATATAGTGATTAGATGGGTAATTTAGATGATATGGGATAGAATTAATTGATGGGTGTTAAAGTAAGGAATCTTGTCCATGATCAGAGGTATATATAGGGGTATTCTCTTGTCACTACATCGACTAATACTACAATTCTAGCTATAGGAGCTCATCAAGATTCAGATAAACTACCAAAGAACTATCCATAGAGGACTTTGGGTTGAAACATATCAATCATAGGATAGAAAGATTAATAGTCATATTAAATATATTAAAATGGGGTTTTTAATCCAAGAATAGGAAGGGAAGGAACTTCTCATACTTTTCTTTTATTTGGGTAGAATCATAGGGTCCTGGGATAACCTTATGGATGAGAGTTATTAATCTCTGAAAGGTTCAACATTTGGGAATGTTCTAGTTAGGTTTTTTGAGGGAGAGTCTATTTATGATGTATATAATGATGGTTATACTGATTATGAATTATATGCATAATAATTGTATGAGAAAAAATTATGATATGTGTATAAATTGACTTCAGAGGACTATAAATGAAAAATTAAAATTGTTTCTACTTCCTTTTTGAAAAACATGTATATAAAGGATTTATCCCTTATTATGATTAATCATGCTTAAATTTTTATTTATTAAATAGTGAACCCCTTTGTGTTACCACTGAAACAAAAAATGATTCTATTAGAATAGTGGGGATGTCACATCCCATTCTAAGAAAGATATAGTCTCTGATGTTAAAGGGAAACTGGCATTGGGAATGGGTGTTTTTTCTAGCACATGAAGCTCATTTGATAGAATAATGGTGACCTCCCTTGATTCTATAACCAAATATGTGATTACATAAAGATAGATAATAATGGATGATTATCTATTTATAAATTATCCTCTAGCATATTTTATTGAATAATAAAAATATAAACCAAATTTCTTGATAAATTTCAATTTTTAGCTAAAGTGAACATTGATTTTCCTAGAAGAAGCATAGAATAATTAATAAAGAAATACCTATTGTGACATCATCTGGTAGGTTTGCTGACTAGGATATGTGTACATCATCTTTTTTCATACCGATGGATACTAGTGAACCATATACTTGAGATTTTTCTTATAGATATGCCAATGGATACTTTAAGGTTAGTCAACTCTATGGGTAAAAAGATTTCAACCCAAAGTTCAACTTCTTCTTAAACTTATGTTTCTTTAAAATAGAATATATACCATGATAAAACCTTTATATTGAAGAGTTATGTGTCTACCAACAATTATTTTTATATGCTTGATCCAATTAAAGCTTCTAAAAATTGGGATCAGTTATTTAATTATGGAATTTTTTTAATGATGGTGTAAACCATGTTGTGTATTTTAACATGGTGATAAACTACTCAAATAATGGTGATGTATTTAAATATTGAGACTTAGATGATATGGAAAACCTATGACAACATACCAAAACATGGAGGTGAGGTCGACATCATTATTTTCATGGAGGTCAAGGGTCTCTTTATAATATGGGAACTTATTCAAAATCCAAATAAAATACTTTTATTAAAGTCTTTAAGTGTTGAATCTCTAGTGAAAACTAATTTAGATACACTTTCATGATATGTTGGTGGTTTTTTTGGTTTTTACTTAGGGATTATGTTTTCTTCATTATACATGTTTGGTGGATTTTTTGATTTATCTTGTCTAGTCAGACTTGTTTGCCTTGTTCTTAGTGTCACTATTACACATGTTTTTTCCCACATATCCCTTTTTTATCCCTAATTTATTTTATCTTTTTTAATAAGGGGACCTTCCAGCATCAACCTATTTCTAGTAATGTCATTTGTTTTCAATTAGTCCAATATATATATATATTTATATATGAAATAATAAATATTTAATTATTAATAAAAAATGTTAAATATGTATTTACACTTAATATGTCATACAATAATTTAACACATACATAAAAAATTAAATTTTATCAAAATAAACATACACAAATAATAAGTTGTTAATATTATTATTTTATATATTTATTTATAAATATTTAATATTTAATATGTATTATGTTTTAAATTATTAAATGTTATTTATTTTTTATATTTTAAATTTAATATATATTATTTATTAATTTCTAATATATATATATATATATATTCATTTTAATTATTATTTATCTAATTAATAATGTTTTTAATATTTTGGTAAATTATTCATTTTTTATTCCTATTTTTTTATATATTTTGTAAGTTTATTCATTTTTAATATTTATTTATACATATTTATTTATTAATATTTAATACTTTTAATATAGTTGTCATTTATATAATTAATATATGTATTCATTTTCATTTAATCATATATTTGTTTTTAAAATTTTAAAAATTAATATAATTAACATGTCTTATTCATTTTTAAATATTTTTTTTCAATATATTAATTTTTTAATTAAATTTCATTCATTTTTTAAATTTATTTATTTAATACTATTTATTTATTAGTTATATTAAGTATTTTTTACTTTTTTATAATTTATTCATTTTTAATATTTATTCGTTTTATATTTTTGTAATTTATTCATTATTAATATTATTTTATACCTGATTATTCATTAATATATTTAATATTGTTGATATAGAATTATATTCATATTGATATATATATATATCAATATATAATGTTTCCAAAAATATGATTTATATAATAAAAAATATGCATTTAAATTTAATAAGTCATATATTTAGGGAAAAATGGGTCCTAATTAAAAATTACATTAATGAAAAATTTCAACAAATTAATATCAATAAATGGGCAGTCAATGTGAATATTATAGAAATTTTATTTTTTTAATTTAACATATATCTTGTGTTATACAGACACACACATTAATTTCACTCACACATATAAGTGATTAATGCAATTTTATATAGAAACACAAACACACATAAAATATTTCTATAATTTATTCATTTTTTAATATTCAATATATAATTTTATTTATTAATATAATAGATTTATAGATTATGTTATTAATGAGTGAATTTTATTAATTTTTTATATTTTTATTTAATATATAATATTTATTACTTTTTAATATTTTTTTTAAAATGTATTCAATTTTAATATTATTTATTCATTAAAAATATTAATTATTTTTAAATAGTTATTCAATTTTTTCATTTTTCATTTTTATTTTTTAATATTTTTTTAATTTTATCCATTTTTTATTTTTATTTATTCATGTTTATTCATTAACAGTTAATATTTTTAATATGGTTATAATTTATATAATTATTATGTATTCATTTTCATTTTAACATATATTCATTTTTTATTTTTTTAATAATCTATATAATCAACAACTCTTATTGATTTTTCATTATTTTTGTAATAAATTGATTTTTTTAATTATTAACTTTCACTCTTTTTTAACATTCATTCATTTAATATTATTAAAAATTATTTATTCACTAATAGTGTTCATTATTTTTTACTTATTTTATAATTTATTCTTTTATAATATTTATTTATACATATTTATTCTATAATATTTAATGTTTTTAATATGATTAAAATGTACATATTTAATATGTATTAATATTCATTTTAATATTTATGCATTTTTATTTTTTAAAATAACTTATTTGAGTAATAAAAATTATTGTAAATTATTTTAAACTATGTTTATCGATGCTTAAAAAAAGCATTGATAAAGAAGGTTTTATCAGCAGTTTTCATTTTAGTGTTGATAAAACCTATATTTATCTTCACTTTTTTTGGAATGTTGTGAAAAAAACTATCCGAGCCTTTTAAAATTAACCCTAATAAAACCCCACACACTCGTTCTGTTCAAACTCTCGTGGAACTCAACTTTTATCAAGGCTCCCAATCAAACTTCTTGGTCTAATTGACCCTCTCAAAATTCAAGGTATGTGATTAATTAAACTCATTTTTAGTCAACCTTTTACTGATTCATGTTTTTTAGTTCTTATTTTCCCATGTATTATACCACCCCCATTCCTCATGGTATATCAGTAAAGTAGTGACTTAACCCCACCAAAATGGTTAACACCATCAGGGTTTCAATTACCAATGTTTGATGCAACTAATTCCTTCATAGTTCTTTGTTTTTCTCTAATTCTAAACGGTTTAGATACTCAAGTTTGGGTATTTTTAAAATGTTAAGTCTAACCGTGGATGTTGTAGATTGTTTTATCACAATTTCTGGCCTTAAAAGAATTCTAAAATATAATAATCTCACTCTCCCATATTTCTACTCTATTATGAAAATGACTACTAATTTTGGGGTCATATTTATCTAAATCAGCGTGTTGGTGTTTTGGAATGTGATTTTGGAAATAATACAAAATGGTTTCCAATCATACATTGAATGTTATAAGATTGATTTTCAAAAATATTTGAATCAAAATATGAAAAAAATTAATCTTCTTGGTATCCCCCAACAATGATTCCAATTTGATAATGGGATTTTATCATTGAACCCTCATAAAAATTTTACTTACATAATAATGTAATAGGGTTTTCCTAAGAATCCTATTATGGAGTTTTCTAATTGAGTACTTTTTGACTTAAAATGTCAATTAGTTAAAAAAATAGAATATAATTGATTGAAAACAGATTTTTAATGTAATTCAAAAGGGTGATTTTTATGGGTAACCAAATATGCTTCCCCATCTAATGTAAGTTCTACAAGATCCAAAAATTCTTGAATGTTCAACTTGTGACACTCATCAAAAATATTAAATATTATTATATCCAGATTATAATATTCCTCACTAAACACAACTGAAGAGTAAAATTCCATTACTATTGCAAGGGTATGAAGATTGAAATATTCCTTTTCCATGCAAATATTTTCCTATCCCTACAATCTGATAATTCCATTTAAAATATAATCATTATTATCATACCACTTTTTATCAATCAACCTATCTTTGGAAAATTCCATGTTACCAATTTCTTCGGGAGGATAAATTTTTCAAATAGTGATTGGTCTAAAAAGACCTGATCGGAAAAATAGAGACAAATCAGATAGAAGGTGAAAGATAAAACTGACAGAAATTTTAAGGTCCATGATTCATTATCAATCTATGAAAACGATGTTGGATATGGTGACCAGTCACATATTTATAGGCTTGAGGGTGATTATCCAAATTCTAGAGATCTACTGACTTAAAAACCATATACGATCCAATGATAAATAATTATCCCAAAAAATATTTACACATTTTTTCTGATCTCTTAATGGGTTTTAATGATAGTTTTCATCGGATGTAATGTTTATCGATAAAAAAACCGTAATATTTGTAACAATGTTTGGTAATTTATAAAATATAAACAAAAATAGAAAAAAGTCATTAAAATATATTAAAAATCGAATATTATAAATTCCATTCTTGGTGTAAAATTGTAACATTCAAGGAGAAAGTCTATCCTATAACTTTTTATTATTTTTTTTCATAATAAATTTAAACAAATATTTTTAGAGGAACAAGAATATTCAAAAAACAAATGTTTTAGGGAAAATGAAATATTTTATAAAAACTAATCTTTTTAGTGAAATTAAAGTTTTTAGGAAAATTAAACATTTAAAAAAAATTAAAGATTTCAAGAAAACCACAACATATGTACCCCCTTTGAAAAGGATTTCATTAAAGTAAGGAGATTTGTAAACAAGTAGTATATTTGAATAATCACTTAGTATTGATCATTCCTAGATTTTGTTTAATATATTCAAATCTATCCAAACTAAAAGGTTTAGTAAAAATATCAGAAATTTATTCTTGTATTCTGATGAATTGTAAATCCTATGGTCATCTACGTTATGTGTATAAATATTCTCACGCTTATTGGAAAAAAGAATAAATTCAACCTTTTCAAATACAAATAATATATTTATCATTAAAAAAGTTCATAAGAAATCCCTCTTTGAATAATTAACTTATGCTAATAAGGTTGTTCTTAAGACCTAAATAAAATAAAACATTTGAAATTAAGGCTTTACCAAGAGGAACAATATTACATATTATGATTTTTTATCCTTGAGAATTGTAATCAAAGTTAACTTTTCCTCTTTTTGATAAGTTCTTGAAGAAATATTTTTTCCCGTCATATTCATGGAACAACTACTATACAGGGACCATATATTATTGTTGGTACACTTTTTATTTTCCTAAAAACAAAAATATTTGTATTTCACAACCCAAACCTTCTTAACTACCATTTTATGAGAAATTAATATTATTGGAATCCACATTTTTCAAACTTTACCATGTTTAATAGTAGTAAATTATTTAGAAAAGAAATGTTTATAAAAAGTTGAATATTATAATATATTTAGATAATATCAAATTTTCCAATTCCTCCAATTTTTCATTTCATACAAAATAGGTTACATTTCAGAACTAAGTGATTTTTAAAAAAAATAGGTTTCTTATCACTAAAACCCATTCCAAATACGTAACATTGAGGTCTTATTTATCTATAAATCTTATCAATGTTTTCTTTACCAATAATAAACTTTGATAATAGATTTTTCAGACTAGATACTTCATAATTTAGTTTCAAAACAAAATTATTATCCTCAATAGATATTGTACTCGAATTAAGTTTTTCTAGATCTTTTGATAAACTAGTTTTTTTAGATTATATTTTTAAAAATCTTTATAATGATTAGTTTTATCAAAATTAGTTTTTTTATAATTATTTTTAATGATTTGAAATATCAATAGTAATAGAAGTTATACATTAATATTCTTTAGCAAGTTTATATTTATAAGAATCATGTTATTTAGTAATTTAGTAAGTTTTACGTTATAAAAGTTTTACAAATATAGATACTTATTCCAAAATAGGTAAGATATTATTTTCTTATGATGTAGATGATTCCTCATCAGAATATATAGAATTTTTATCATTATCACTTTCAGTATAATTTGAATTTAATGTAAGATTGGTTAAGAAATTAGATGTTACCATATCCATAAAGAAATTATTATTCCTCAGAATATCTGTATAGAAACATATGTTTTTCTTATATTCAATTTCACTATAACAAATTTTTGATAAACTGTCACCACTACATGACCTACATGTATCTGATGCTTTCACACTTTTCTTATTCTTGTGTCTATATATTTTCATAGAATTACTTTCTAAATTTCCATCATTATTTTCATTTATTTTAAGATTGGGATGGTTAGGTCTTATATGACCGACCTTCTTACATTCATGGAAAATAACTTCATAAGAATATCTTCTATCACTTCTATCATTGTGATTATTCTTATTCTTATATTGGAACTTTTTCTTCCCAAATATCTTTGTTCATCCTCTTAGGAAGATTGGATAATTCATTCTTAGTCTATTATGAATAACTAATCTCTATTTCAACCATAACATTATTTTTCTATGATGACATTGAAACCTTCTATATTGAAGAAATTTATTTGAAACATTTAAAGTTGTAGAAAACAAAAGTCCTCCATTATTTCTCTTCATCTTCTCAACATCTCTTTTTAATATAGCCTTATACAACATGAGAGTATCAACCCAACCATCCAAGGTGAAATTCATTATCCTTATCATGTAATCTAAATTCGTTCTTTTGTATTACTATTATCTAGTAATAATTTCAATAATATTTTCTACCAACATTTCATCAGTAAGATCCTTATCACTAAATATTGTAGACTATTCATGATTTCCATAATTCTCTGACGCATCATTGCGACAAATTTAGCAGGTAAAAAATAAAAATCTTGATAGTCTTATCTTAACACTCCTCTTCTAGTATAAATTAATTTAAATGTTCCAAAATTTGTAACTTATAACGTCTTCCAAATATAATTAGCTACTTCACAATAATACATTTGACTATATATAGTCCTAATCATAGAACATAGAAAATTATTCCATACTCAATAGTTCAATTGATATTATAACTTCTATTGATTTATAAATGTATAAAATTAATTCTCATGAAGATTGTAATTTCAAATCAACATTTTAATGTTATAAACTCGAGTGTTATTAACAAAATTCTTCATTGTGTCTCTCTAGTATTCATATCCAGCACCATAAAAAATTGGTGGTCAATTAGGATTTAAATTTTTAAGTGTACCAATGTTTAAACCTGACATATAATAAAAAAAACTCTTTATAAAATATATATGTTAGTGTAATAACCATTTTTAAACACTAGTTTATAATAAAAGTTTACTAAAATATTTGAGTCTTCCTAAAAAAACCATCATGTTACGTAGTAGAACCTACTATGATACCAATTATTGGATCATAAGTATTTATTATGGATACAATAGGGGTTAATTGTAGTTAAAAAATTAACTATTTATTATCCCAAACCTCTTTATAAAGTGTATGAGACTTAATAATCATCCGATGATCAAAGTAATTATATTAGACTAACAAAGAATCCATTAAATCAGATTATAAAAAGGTTTTGTAAATAAATTTATATTAAAATACATAGTAAAATATTAAGAGTTATAGAAAAAATTAAAATTAAACATTAAAAATATCTATAATAAAAACAAACATAATATTTATAAAATAAATAAGTACACTTTAACCTCTAGAATAAAGGAATTAAATAATTTTCACATAAGGTATCCAATTTTTTAACCAAAGTTTAAGGTCTTTATTTCTTCAAGAATAAATCCCTTAATCATAAATATCATAATGATCCCCATATTCTTATCCCTGGAAGCCCACGATGAACCAGATTAGATATAACCATCATCATGTTCCCAAAATCCCTCGATCTTAGCCAATATTAAACACAATAAACAATTGAAAAATGTTCTGAGGAATTTAAAATACCCACTTAGATTCCATATGATGAAAACTCTTTGAAATATTACATAGAGAAAGTAATGATTGGTTATAGTAGAGAAATCTTAAGATGGGTTGATTTCTTAAAAGAATCATCTCCCATCTCCTAGAATGCACCTCTATTTATAGGCACACCTCCAACAGTCACATTTTCAGGATTCTCAGAGTTGGTTTTGATGACCGTTGATGAGATCCATCTTGAAAACTAAACAAGTAAATCTAAATCCAATTTCATTTAAATATAACCCTTATTATACTCTAAAAATTATTCCATCTGATATAAATTATTATAATAATTTTATTATAAACTATTTTATTCGGAGGGAACAAATTTTGTTTAGTCTGGTGGATCAAAATTTGGTTATTCTCATAGAATAAACTCAATCATATCAATAGAATATAATTTTTCACATCCATAGACTAAATATCATCACACTTTAGACTAAATACATCATAGTAACAGACTAAATATAGTCACACTAATAGTCTAAATATAATCACACTGATATAAAAAACTTTTTTCAATATGATAGACTAGAATTTTTTCAATCCAACGGACTATAATTTTGTTAGTATGATGGACTAAATTTTTTTTAGTCTGATGCATCAGTATTTAGCCAGTCCAATGGATCAAAAAATAATTAGTATGATAATTTTATATTCACCAGTAAAAATATTTCTCTATTTGGTAGAATAAAATGTATTCTATAAAAACATACTAAAAGTATAAGGGAATATAAAGTTAGTAAAACGTAGTTTTAAGAGTGTGTGGAGATTTTATAAACCATGGATATAAAATATATAAAGTAAAACATGTGACTCAATTCAATCCTATACAAACATCATAGGAACTTCTTATAATTATTTCTCAAACACTTCCTTTTTCCAATGACTTGCGTTAGAATTCATCATCTATTTACTTCATACACCAACCTCTATCTAATGATCTTCATATGAAAACAACCATAGGATAATTTTAACCAAATGCTTTATGTTGATGAACTGGTGACCATTGTTTTATTATATTGAAGAAAATTCATATTCACTCATATATGTTTTTTTGATAGAAATTATACAAAAAAGTTCATATAACAGACTCTGTTCGATGACATTTTGAGAGAATATCCAAGAGTATTCATCCTATTGGACTTTATCCAATTGGGATTTTACTGATTTGGACTTTGAATGATTTGGAATTAATTTGATATCATTCCTCAGAATCATCCATTTTTACATAAGAAACATTACTTTTTCTAGAAAACATCATAAACATTGAACACAAAACTCTTCTTAGACAAGCCTTTGTCCAATAGATTTTGTCTAGTTAACTTTTTCAAAACTTCATAGAATGTACTTTTTAAATGGAAAATAATTTCTCCCACTTTTTATAAACATGTGGATCATTAGATCTTTCATAACTAATGATGTTTTAAATATTAATAACATTTAATAATCACCGTATTTTCACTTCATTGAGAACTATATTTAATGAAATTTGTAAGAAATATAAGATAAACATTCAATAAAAAAATATGTCTGAATATATAAGTCCAAAATTATCCATATAATGGAATTCATTTGGAAAACGTAGTTTGGTATTCTCCATCCATTCACCATTTTCTGAAAGGATTAAAAAAGTTAGGTGTTTTATATTAATCCAACAAAAGACAAAACATGTTGCACACTTTCTTCAACAAAACCAACTTCCTCAAAATCAGTCACAACTCCTTTGAAACACCTCAAATCTTCCTAGTACAAAAAATATTTTTTATTAAAATTTATAAACATTTTAAAAATCATAAAAACCATTTAATATTCATTTTTTTAAGTATAGTTTTTGGTTACCCTTACATATAATCCCTATTACTCATAAGGGTAACCTCTCTCTACTATTACATAGGTCATATAAAAGCCTTTTCATAAAGGTAAGTCACTTTTTACCTTTATATAGCTTATATTTAATTCACATCATAAAGGTAATACAAAGGATATCTTTATATAACTCATTATACATAAGGTTACAAAGGATATTACCCTTACTTGAATGATTCACATAAGGGTAGTTTCTGATTTTCCTTTATGTTTCACTAATGTGTAAGGGTACTACCATTACCCAATAAATTGGTGTAAAGATAATATAGTGGACACCCTTATGAATACCTTCTATGTAAGGTTATGAACTTTATATAGTCAACATGTGTAAGGGGAAATCATATTTTCCATTACATAGTTTACATAAGAGTCTATAATCCTCCTCCAGTTTTATTAAAATTATTTTTTTCATTATTAATTCAAAAACCCATGATCAAAAATCATTTAATTCTCAAATAATCTAGGATTTGATATCACTAATGGATTTCATATTATTATCTAATGACCATTTATAGAATAGAACCACCAAAAAACACAATCAATCTATCTTCAAGAAATCTATGTATAAATAATCTAAAAAAATAGTTCCTGGATTTCATGAACAATGAAAATTTCTATCATCCTTCCACATAGAGTGTTTGGGGAAGATCACAATGAGAAGTGAATGAATTCACCCAACCACTGTGGTGATACACCTTCCAATGGATCTACAATCGTATCCATAGGATACCCAAAATCAAAATGGGTGATAGAAACCTTCTTTGAATGAGATAAATAGATTTTCAGGTGGAATATAATTTAACAATGACTCATATACATTGACGACCACCATCATAGGATCTCATATACTTATATAGTCAAAGACTAATGAATCACATATTCATAATTCATCATATTAATTTTTTTACTGTTGGGGTATAATTCATTAAATGTTATAATGAATTTAATAAAAATCCATTAATCCATTTATAGTGGATTTTAAATAATAAATAAACCATTTTGGGGAAATTAATAATATATATATATATATATGTATTTATATTATATTCATACATCAAATTCTTGAAAAATACATACATCATATTCATGTGTTAAATGTACACACATATATAATGTCATGTATATATATATATCACACATTATATGAATGTGTAAGTACATCTTATGCTTGTATATTTTAGTACACATCCCACACTATGATGTGACATTAGAATATTTCTGAAGTGATTCTAGAGTAATTTTAAAGTGACTTTAGTGCAGCTATGAGGTGAATCATGAGGACCCAAGAATGGGGTTTAACTAATATTTAACTAAACTATAGATGGGGTTAAAATAATATGAACTATTATATAAGGGATTCTAACTAACTATAACTATTTTATAGAGATATATAAATAAAAATTAACCTGATCTCTAATTAGAATCAATTAAACAATTAAAAATTGATTAAAATAAAACATGAATGATGAAGAAAAATATTTTATATAATATAAGTCATAAAATAAAAGAGAAATATACATGGAAAAAATTTAATGTGGACAATATTCATAGAATATCTTTCAAAACATATCAGGAATCATCTTGGAAATCTTGAATGAATCTATTTAACTAATAATAGAGGAGATGAAAAGGGTATGGGGAAATTGAAACTACTTGAGGAATAGAGGTATAACCGAGATGATAATATGTAATGTTAATATTAACACATATAAAAATCAACAATACTTTAAAATCATTAATATTGAGTGGTTCTCTTTATCAGTGCTAACAAAAAGTGCTGATAAATGGTTAGTTTTATCAGCACGTGAGAAAAGTACTAATGAAGGGTATCTTTATCAGTGATAAAAAAGAGTTGATAAAAGTACCACCTTTATTAGTGATTTTTACTACTGTGAATAAAGGTTATAATTATCTGTACCTTTTCTACCATTGATAATAGTTAACTTTATTAGTGCATTTTGTAGCACTGATAAAAGGTGATCTTCTTTGAAAAATAATATATGAATAAAAATTATATTTAATATATAAATATATTTATATGAATATATATATTTTAAAAATATTATTTATATCATACTAAATATGTATTTACACAAAATATGGAAACTAGGGCTTCTTATGCTCAATGTCATTTCTGCATGATATTTGATTCGATTTGTTTGTTAGGGGAGTGTATTTTGATTCATCACTCCAAGGTATTTGCTCAATGAATTTTAATAATGTATATTTTATTGTATATAGTGGATTTGGGAAAACATATGATGTTAATCATTGCCATTTTTTCTTGCTTAAGGAATCTTTTCTAGATAGAGTTGTTCATAGAGGCTTTATAGCTCATGTAGTGGGGAATTAAGATGAAATCAAATATAGACCACAAATTTGAAATTTCTCCATCACGGTGCATATGGTTCTTCTAATTAGTGGGAAATCATGGAGAACTAATGATATTATTTTGGTTATTTGTAATATTTAGGGCTTCTCATATTGGAGGCATATCCCAATTAGTAAGGTTTACATATTTCTATTGTTTCTTCAGTTTAATTAAATTAAAGGGAATGGGGTTATGGTTTTATTTCCTTAGAACCTAAATATTATCCATTTAGGATTAGGATTGAAATTTTTAACATTTTAATATTATGAATTATCAAGATTAAATATAGAATATAATAATTTGAATGAATTGGATTTTATGGCACTCTCAAATCTTATTTTATATGGAATCAACTATTGTAATCCTCTTAAAAATGGATAAAGCTACCAATGTATATCATCTTGGTTACTATTCATGAATACTTATTGAATTTATCTTAGTATCACTTTGGTTGATATGGTCATGTTTTCTACTACTGAGGATGATATTGATCTTCAAATTAAATATGGGAAGAGTTATTTTTCTTTATTTTTTAGAACTATTGGACATCTATTAGATGATTATAGAAGGGATTTACTCTACTCATTTTGTTCCATAAAATGTCACGATGAAAATAATTGTAAGAGGAATAACCAGATCAATAATTCTAGGGACTGGACTCATGATAATGAAATATCTAGTGATTATATGGGTAATGTAGCTGATATGGGTTAGAATTATTAGGTGTTGGATGAAGTAAGGAATTTATTCCATGATTAGAGAGAGAGATAAGGGTATTATCCTATCACTACAGTGACTACTAATCTAATTGTAGATGCATAATCTCATCAATATTCAGATAAAATACTATAGATCCATCCACCGATGAGTTTTTTTTTGGAACCTATCAACCATAGGATTGAAATATTATTAATCATAAAACTCAATTAAAATTGTTTTTTAATCCTAGAATAGGTAGGGAAGGTGTCACTCCCATGTTCTTCATTAAAGGTACTTATAATTATTATATTTTTATCTTAACATCCCCCCTAAGTCCCCTGCAAATCCCCCCACAAATTTTGGTGGAATTTGGAGATGTTTTGAGGGGAGAAAAAAGGGGTCACGGTTTAGGTGCACGGTTTACCAAATCGTGCGCCCATGTACAGGTCATTAAAAAAAGTGTTAAATGACTTCTTTTCCCTCCCTGGATTTATCCTTACTCGCCTATTTCTTCCCCACTTCGATCCTAATATCCATAGAAGCCCTAAAATTCTCTCAAACCCTCATTGGAACCTCATTTTGAAGGGGGATTTGGTGGAGGAACATCACATAATCTCAAGTAAGTGTCTCTCCCTCTTAGTTCCTCTCATTTACATGAAGTTTCTCCCAATTTCCTTGAAGTCCCAAATGACCAGAGGGTAGGGTTTCAAACCTATGGTTCAACTTTGGGTTTTCATGGTCTATTATAATGGTTTTAGGCTTGATCTACCTTCCTAGAGGTGCGGCGGTGGTGCGATTGAATTTTATCACAAAGGATTCAATGTTTTGACAATTTTGGTAGGTGATTCCTTGTGTATGCAATCCTTGTGTCATAGATTGATATGTTTACAATATTTTCATTTTTATCAAATTTGATTATTAGTGATTTTTTTGGTTTTACTGGTATTTATAAGGCAATTGAATTTTAAGTTCCATTTTTTGTGTGAAATTAGGGGTTTTCATAGAAATATTTTATTGGTTCATTTGAGGATGCCTTATAACTACTTAGTTGATTTTATTGAAATGTATTAGGTCTGGAAATAATTTTTTGAATTTTTATCTCCTTTGGTTGTTTCTGAGAAAATTTGTTTTGAAATTGTGTGAAATGGAGGTTTTATAAAGATATCACTTCTTGGTTCACATGGGGTTCCATATAACTAATTTCTTGGTTTTATTTAAGGGTATTGGACTGCAATTATTGTTTTGGTGAATTATAAGTTTGCACATAGTGTGCAAAGAGGGGATTTCAAGGAGTTTTGTGTTCAAAATAATGCGACATTTTGAGATGTTGTTTTATTGAAAATCAAAATGTTTTTATGCGTTTTAAGTTGTATAAAGTGTTTATAGATACTATATTGTTTGTATGGGACTACTGGTGGTTTTTTTATATACAGAGGGATGTATGTAGCATGCTGTAATTGTTTTATCACAAATGGGGAATCCTAGGAACCTAGGTGGGTGGATATGAACCAGTACGCTAGTGATCCGAATGGGTTTTGTCCTTGTTTCACTTAGCATTTGGATAATTACAACTCTAACTAAACTATATGGATGATGTTTGGGGACCACTTGGTTTTGGGTATATTCTCTACTAGTGGCTCATTCATGGGAAAGGATTGTGACATGGTTATTTTACACTGAGGTATAAGGTATATAGGGCCCGAGACTATCTAGTGTCTAGGGGTGTACTTGATTTTGGTGCTCATTGGATTTGTAGTTTTTTTTGATAAAAGAGAGTGTAGAGTCTCTTATATTGAACAAAAAGAAAAGTGTTATACAATGCAGAAAGAATGAATTTTACATTTTTATCATAGGATAAGAGGCATCATTTCATCAGGCACATTGTTGAGGCTTGTGCTATCCACTTCTGACACTCCTTTGTTGGAAAGTGCATCCATGATGTAGTTCGCTTCCCAGAAAGTGTGTGTGATGAAGTGATTCAAGGAAGAGATCCATTTAAGAAAAATAATCCATTTACCATCTAGTTTCCATGAGAGGTATTTTTTCCCACTCAAATGGCCTGAACAACCCCCATTGAGTCACATTCCAACCATATATTGTTCTAACCTCATTGATAAATAGTGTCCACAACCTTAATAACCACAATCATTTCAGATTCATGTGCTGTTGCGTGACCACATGATCCATAACTGCATTCCACCACTTCTCCTTGGTGGTCTATGAAGATAACTCTGAAGCTCACTGGTCCCAGATTTCCCCTGTAGGTGCTATCCGTGTTGCATTTCAACCATCCATTAAAAGGTGTTGACCATAAGACCTCCATCATGCCCCTTGGAGTAGAAAAAAGTGCTGCAACTTTCAGGAGGCAAAGGATGCTGAAATCCTTAACCGATTTTCTACAGTGTTCCTTGATATTGGATATAGCATCCTAGATAACCATGATGATACTATGAAAAGCATTTCCTTCATAAAACCTAGCCTATCAGTGAATAATTTTGTTGTGGCCAGTCCAAATAACATGGATAACTTCAGTACAAGCAGTGTATAGCCGTGCATTAAGTTGTTGAGATTGTTGTGTTCTGGGAAGCAAGTCCAGAAAATCCATAATGGAACTTGTGTGAGGTAGTTTCAACTCAAAGAGGTGGAGAATATCTTTCCATAGGGAGGTAGTAGTATTACAAGACAAGGAAAAATGATTCACATCCTCACGATGCTGATGGAATAACACACATCTTGAGCATAGAGATATTCCGACCCTTTGTAGGTTGTCATCCACTAGTATCTTGTTATGAAAAAGTCTCCAAATAAGAGTAAACCATGAGGTAAATAGCCAACTTAAATTCCAATTTCCTATCCAATGGTAGTCTCCCTGCATCAAGTGTTTGATTCTAGAAGTCTTGACAAGGATCCTTCCCATAACAGTAGGTCCTATTTCTTGATAAAATCATATCCTTCCACAATGGAAAAAATATCATCCGGGTTTCCATCCATATTATCAAGATGCTCTTTGATAGTGATGTTAATGTCAAAATAGTGTTTTGTAGTTTTTATCCTCTTGGATAAAAGAATTCCAGTCCAGTTGGTGTTCCATAATTGAATTGATGAGTTTGCAGTAACCACCCAACAAGATTTTCTCATGATAATAGGGAATACATAATATAGTCCAAACCAAATAGAAGAGTACATATAACCCAATTTCTTAGTTGTAATCCTTGCATGAATTCTGCTCCTTTGGAACACTATAGAATCAAATTTATTGTGAATGAGATTCCAGATAAATTTGGCCAACATCAATTTATTAAAACAACTGATATTTTTAATGCCCAGACCTCCAAATATGGTAGGAATGAAACATTTTCTCCAATTTTTTGTGATAATATTTCTTTCTATCAAATTTACACTCGAGACAAAGTTCCTCAAAAGTGAGTTGAATTTATTGATAACTGAGACATTCCACATATACACCATGAGAGAATAGACAAGATGTGTAATAATAACGTGCTTAATAAGGCACACACATCCATCCATTGAGAGAGATGTTCCTTTCCAAGAAGCAAGAGTTCTTGTGATTTGGGCTAAAGACTTCGAGAAGTGTGATTCCATAAGATTTACCCAAAAAAGTGGAACCCCAAGGTAGATAAATGGTAGAGGACCCTCTCTATGACCCATATTGATGATGAGATTAGTCTTTCTTGAAATCAAGAAATTATTTCCAAAGTAGATAAAAGACTTGATCCAACTAATTTATTTCCCTAAAAAATTGTCATAGTGAAGGAGGGCCTCCTTCATGTGATTGATGTTTTTCCTATCCCCCTATGTAAAGATAACAATGTCAATGGAAAAAAAACAAGTGATAGGGTGCAGAGATACCTCTATCCACTTTGATAGTAGCTAGTTTCCCGTTATCCACCATGTTAATTAGAATTTTACTCAAATAATCCTCTGTAATTACAAATATAGTAGCAGAGAGGGGGTCCTCCTATCTCACTTCCCATAAACATGTGATGTAGCCCTCCGATGACCCATTAACCAGGTTTGAGATATGAACTAACTCCATCAACATTATAATCCATTGAATAAAAACTACAGTGAAGCTAAATCTATGCAGGATTTGTCTAATGAGACTCCAATCCATTATATCAAACGCCTTTAGAATGTCCAGTTTAATAGCCACATTTCCTCCCATAGTTTTCTTCCTGAGAAGATTGAACAATTATGTGGCTATGAGAATGCAGTACTGAATATTTCTGCCCTTGATAAATCCAAATTAATTCAATGATATAACTTTCTCAGCGACCCGACCAAGATTTTCAGCCAAAAGGTTTGTAATAAATTTGGGAATTGTATTCACCAGAGAAACTATCATAAATTTTCCAATTTTTCTTGCATGCTCTATCTTGGGAATGAGTGCAATAAACTGGGAATTGAACCCTGGGGAGAAATGTCGAACCTTGAAAAAATTCTTGACGAGCAAGAAAACCTCATTTTGATTAACATCTCAATAGCTTTGAAAGAAGAAGTTTGTGAAACCATCTAGCCCTAGAGAGCTATCATTTTTTTACCAAAAACTGCCTCCTTTATCCCAATATCGATTGGAATTGATGTGAGAAGCCTGTTATCCTCCTCAATAATGAAATTAGGAATAATATTGTCTTTAACCCATTTAGTCTGATTTGGTCCATTAAAAAGATTCTGATAGAAAGCGAGAATATGATCAGAAAGCTCATATATACTCTACAGGATTCTATCACCATCTTTTAGAAGGGATAGAGACCTATTCGCTTTCTGGACACTTTGGAGAGCATTGAAGAACATTGTGTTTGCATCCCCTTCATTCAGCCACCTAACTTTGAAGATCTATTTTTTCAATGTTTTCCCGAAGCTTCATGAGGTTATTTAGCTTGATAGACAATTCAGCCTCAGGCTACATATCTCCCGAGAAATCTGATATAGTAGCCTCTGCCTAAATGTCATGAAGGTAGCATTCAATCCCCTCAATGCCAGCATCTAATGAGCTAAACTTTTCTTTGATCCATTCCACAAGCTTAGCCTTGATCATTCTAAGCTTGGAAATGCATAATAGTAGACTTCCACTACAACTTGTTGAGTTACAAGTATGTTTAACAATCTCTGAGCATCCCAGGAGAGAGACCCTAGCATTATTGAACCTAAAAGGAATTTCCAGCCCTCTTTCCTTCCCACACAATCTTATTAGAAGAATATAATGGTCTGAATTAATTTTGGCAAGACAGAAACCTGAGAGTGATTTTCAATCTCCAATAATTTCATGATTCACAAAAGCCCGGTCAATTCGACTGGCTCTCATTACATTTATATTTCTTCTATTCCATGTGAACTTGGCACCAAATGATCTTTATTTCCACTAGACCAGTTTTCTCAATAAAATCTCGAAAATCTTTTGTAGAGGTGGCATTTGTAACCAGACCAATTTTCTCATCTAGATGTATAATGGAATTGAAATCACCCTTAATAATCCATGACCCAGAGGTCATACTCATCAAATGCTTAATCATAGCCCATATGAGTCTCCTATCAATATAATAGTTTTGATCATACACAATAGAACAGAAAACATTCTTTCCATCCTTCATAAATCTATATGTGATAATATGATTATCCACATCAACCATCATTGGAGAGTTAGCCTTATGGTGTGTCAGTATCCAGATCTTATAAGGACATAAAACAACCTGGTTAGTTCCTATAAGATCATAACCTCTACTACTGAAAAGATTTCCCAGTTTTGTGGAGTTTATCTTGGGTTCTGAAATTCCAATAATCTCAGGTTTATACTTCCATGAAAGGAGAATGAAGAAAATTTCAGTGCCAGTATTGGCTATGCCCTGGTAGTTCTAGAAGTTAATTTTCATTTTGATTTTATTTTGTAGGTTGTAACCCCTTTTTTTCCAATATTTATGCTTGATTTTTTGGGCATTTCTTCTTGTATTTCAGTGGCATCCAGACATTTCTCCATGTTATCCATGCCTTGTTTATTATGAGTACCAATTTGTATTCCCTCCTAGATCTATTCCTATATTTCCCTATTTTTCACAACATTCTTGAACTGAACAGATTTCTAGATTTCCCCTTTGTCAGTTGGTGGATTAGCTGGTGACACATCCAAGTTGGCTACATGTGAGGCCAACTTCTCCTCAATTTCAAAAATAATAGTTTTGATAAGTAAGTCCTCAACCTTTGACTCATAGAGAGTTTCAACCACTTCCGTGGACACTCCTAGTAATAGGTCAGTGATGAATTTTAGAGGACTAGAATTATCATTGCTGTTTTAATTGCATTCAAGAGCAGTGTTTGCAACCAAGCTTTCCTCTTCCTCAACCAAATCATCCCAAGTGATTCCTGCCTTTTTTTCTTTAGTTCCTTACTCTACCTATTATTTGGATTTTTCTTTTGCACTTACTACTAGTTCAACTTTCCTATTCCTTAGAACCTCCCTCTATTCTGGATGAGATGGGGCTGGATGAACCAACTTCTTGACCACCCTAAATTTCTGAAAGTCATACCCAACCATCTTGCAATGTTTAAAAAAATTTGGGCAAGTTCTCAAAATCATAGTTGATTTCAAGATTATGACCATTAAATTCTAATAAAGGTTCTCAGGAGGTTGCAATTCCATTTCTATATCGATCAGTACTCTTATATAGAGACCAAGATTTCCATAGAAAGTTCAATGATCGATTTTTTGGGGTGTGCCAATTCCTGATGAAATATCATTACTCTTTTAGGCTGCCAATAAACCAATGGAAGCCCATGAATTCTAGTACTAACTTGTGCTAACAAAGGTCATTGTTTGAAGGGGTTAAAATTAGCATCTCATTATGAAAGCCTCAAGAAGCCCAATTTTAAATTAGGATTCCCAGATCACCATATTGAAGCAAGATCATCTTGCATTTCCAGAATTATATAGTAGAAGCCCTTTCCAATCGCAATAAGCCTCCATCCCAAGAAACCCCAAAAATGAGATATTCACAATTTTAAATCAGATATCAACCATGGTTTCATACATTTTTCATAGGAAATTATACTAAGCACCGAGAAGCAGTAAACCTCCATACGTTGCTGGAACACATCCTTGTCCACCACCACTATTACGGAACCATCTTCTGAACGTTAGCACACATGCATGTTAGCTGTAGAAGAGACACTATTTTCCCCTCCTTATACCCCTTGGGTGTATGTATACTTGATTATGTATTACACAGGTAAAGGAAAAGTCTCGGGTAAAGGTGGTTGAGGTTGTTAGTCCCCTCATGTGGTGCGGTGTTGTGGAGACAGCTCGGAGGAAATGAACCCCTGTCATGGGGAGTCATTGTGGCTATTTGGATTCTATTTCCTTGTGTCTTTGGACCTCTTGTATCATCTTTAAACCTATGTATTCAGTTCAGGTTTTTTTCTTAAGACTTTTTTGGCATGAAAATTTCAGATTCATATTATGAATTGTTTTTAATGTTTTATGATTTCATTCTTGGGTAAATAATTCCCAAACCAAATTTATTGATACCCAGAAACTTGTTCCAGCCTGTGGGGATAGGGAAAGCCCTTTAGGCCTTGTCATTGGCTGGATTTTGTGATGGTATTAATGACCACTTGATCCGGTTCATGACAAAATGGTATCAAATGAGGCCAATGTTTTAAGGTTATATTACTATTTTGGGATGAGTTGGGATATATAGGGTCTAGGACTATTGGGTCTTATGGTTTTGGACATGAGTAAGGTGCCTATCCCGCACCTCTTATGGAATACCTTGAGTCACCAGGGGACGTTGGAATTATTGGATTGACTTCACTTCCAGGTGAGACGTGTTGGCTGCAGACCACACATGGACATCGGACGAGGGTGGAGTAGTTGTTTCATTTATTACTGTAATGTGTTTTCGATTATTTATATTTGATGTATTTGATTAAAAGTTTCTGAATTGAGGTATTGACTATTTTTATGTGGCTGTTTCATTTTGTAGCAACATGCCCCCTGGAAAGCTCCCATGCACTCACAGGAGGAAGACAAAGAGAGTTCTACCACACCGATTGATCAGAGGCTAGTCGAGGCTATGTTCTAGGCTGTCCAAGCTATAGGAAAGGGACTGGATCTTTTTCCCATTCCTGTTAGGGTAAAAGAGACATGTCCTAGAAAAGATAAAGCTACGGATTTTCTGAAAAACAAGCCTCCTACTTTTTGAGGCAGCATAGAACCCCAGGAAGCAGAGGAATTGTTCAAAAAGATCGAGTTCATGTTTGAGTTTCTGGATACACCTGAGGAGCTCAAGGGGAAGTGTGAATAAATTATATTATAGGGTCCCATTCATAGGTGGTGGGAATCAGTACTTCAAATTGGGAAGATTGAGCGGATGAACTAGGGAGATTTCAAGACAATCATCAATGAACAGTACTGCCCTGAAGTGTTGGCTTATGCCAGGCCCCGAGTGTTCATGGATCTTGTTTAGGGGGATCTATCAGTGATGTATTATGCCAACCATTTCACTAATTTGGTTCTGCATGCTTTTTAAATCTTCCCTAAGGAGCAAGCGAAGGCCTAGATGTTTGAGAAAGGCTTCTGACAAGAGATATACTCCCAAGTTTTCTTGTTCAAGCAGAGGACCTATGCCGAGGTGGTTGATCGGGCGTGCAGGGTGGAGATTGACTGTAAAGGCAGGGATGGTTATTATGGAACTGTATCAGAAGTCGGCAGTGGAAGATCTTCAGTTTAACACCCCAAGATTCTACGGTACGCTTCTCTTTGAATAATGCGATAGCGTGTGTTGTACGCAACACCGAGTTCTAACAACCAATCAAACTAGCCGTTATGAATAGTAATACCTACTTTTTAAAATTATATATATTTTATATTTCAAAATCGACTTCATTTTTGGATTCGGAATATCTAATTTAGCCTAAGGTGAAATTTTGGTACTTTTCGGATAACTTTCATATTTTGATGAATAGTAAAAATTACTAAATTTTAATTAAAAACAACTTTTTTAATCAAAATAATTAATAGTGATAAATTATGAATTTTAGTAGTGTTAAAGTATATTTATAATATATTTTTACCATTTAATATAATGTTGGTCATTGGACATAATTTTACAATTAAACCGAACATAAACAAGTGTCAATCTTTTGATAGTTATTATCTCTTAAAAACACGCTTTTTGTTTTGACAGCGGGAATTAATTTTAAATTAATTTCTGCCACTTCTGTGTTTTGAATTTAGGAAAATGGATTCCATATTTGGAATCAGGATGTTCAAATTTTGTAAATAGGTAACTTTTATTTTTAGACATTTTGAATAATTACTGCGGTAAATATTTTATTTACCATGGTTAAGGGTAAATCCGATAAATAAGGGTTAAAAATTAATATTATAATAATACTAAATTACCCTAAAACGTGTCTTAACCCTATTGGTTGATACATGGTAGTCCATGGGCATATTTGGGTTGATTTTGGGACCCCATGGATCCACTTGTAAGTGATAATGACACTTTATTTTAATTAAGTTAAAATGAATACAAAAATGACACAAGCATATATCTTTTAGAAAAACAATTATTACATAGGGTTATATATGTTGGATTTTAGATTATAAATATTAATTAGAAAGATAAAAATATTTCCTACATAATTATATTTTATTTATAATTTTTAGACATTAAATAAGTTATTTTATTTATGACACAATGATGATGCAGTAATTACTAAAATAGTGAAAAATTAAATTAATTGATATTATAAATACCCAAATAAATATAATATGAACCTTTTAATGAATTAAACTAATTTTCTAGGATAATATGATATATTAGGATTGATTTAATTTACTTTTTTCTAAGTAATCAATCTGTTATGAGTTTCAAAAAAATCAACTATTGAATAGTGTCAAAATTGACATAAAAGAGTTCTTAAAACAAATATTATATTATTAATTGATATTAAATTCCTAAAAATCTAAGGTTCGGCCAAGAGACTTATATCATGATAGGTTCATCATTAATGGACCACTTGGGGGTCTCTTGGATGTTTATAGAAAGTTTATTAGCCATATTATATAAAAATACAAAGAGACATTGTAAAAGTGAAACTAATTAACTTAGAGTTAATACTTAAAGATAAGGTTAATATAAGTACCCAAACCTGTCTAAATTCTATTTGTTGAGTTGTTTTCGACCCATACCCACCTTAAACTTTGAATAGTCAACTTTGGAGCCATTGGAAACCGATTATGAATTTATTATAAACTAATATCTCTAGCTTTTCCAAAGGTGCCCCTCACCCCTCTTATAAAATGGCACTCCTCCTTCTCATTTCTTCACACCTCCCAAGACTTTTGGTTCGGCCAAACTCTACCCAAATACTCTCCCAACATCCCTCACTACAACCTAGATGCCTTAGTTTGATCAGAAAGCCAACCTAAGGAGCCCTTTTGATCAAATCAAAAGGAAGAACCCGAAGAAGAGGTAATGTTTTCACCACCCCTTTTCAAGTTCCTTTCTTCTTCCACTTCTTCTTCCTTTGTTATTACCATTCTAAAATAATAACTCCAGTATCTCCCATATACTGTGATGTTATTATAAATATGGTACAACCATATTCAGTAATCTATCCACCCTTTGAATAACATGTCACCATACGAGCGTACGTACGACTTACCGTCTCCACGTCGTGGTGTAATTGTTATTCAATATTATATTATTTGGATGGGTATAATAATGATGTGTAACTCATTTAAATAATAAATATAACATGTTAATTATTCTATATATATGATAGACCATCCATTTATATATTATTTTAAAATCAAAAGAATGATATTGTCGCTTGTGCGTACGTACAGACTACCGTCTCCACGAATGCGATGAGATTCATTCTCCATCGTATCCATTCAAGTATAATTATCATTTGATGATTTAAAAAATGATGTTTAAGGACTTGATATCATTCTGGATATGAATAATATACAACCTATCCTTTACAAACATGTCTTACGTAACAAAACATATACAAGAAAACAAGTAAGTTAACACCCGAAACAATGATAATACTAAGATATTATTATCAAATCAATATTAAAAGATAATATATGATATCATATTAATATATATGATTCTTTAATAATTTAATAACATGTATTTCACCATTATACAGGAGGTTAAACTATCCCAACCAAGGAAAAGTACAAGGTAAGGGGTTTTCATCTCACTCCTTATTCCTGTGAGATTCATGCCATATTGCCACCATCACCTTTTGTGTGGTGTATGTACTGCCCATAATTATATTCATTGTGTAATACACTCTAATTTATGTGTATTTACATATTCATTATATGATACCTCTTTCATGGGTTTTATGTTTCATAAGTTACCAAATTGGTAAGGGTTATTTCACAATCTCTTCATTATCCTAGGTTGTTTATACGTAATAATCTACTGGGATTTCTTTATCATCCACATCCATGTTTCTTCGAAATGTATTTCAAAACATATTTATTATTTACAAGAATATGGGTTAAAGTCATTTATACCCTTGTTTGACTTTTTATAAGAGGTTTATAAAGGAATCTTTCCGTCGTTTTCAAAACAAGGTCCTTTTTAACCTTTTCGACAAAATTAAGGTAAGAATGTTTTTTTTATACGGCGGGTGCAGCTATTTTCCGCTGTTATAAAATCTTCAAAGCTTCCCTTACAAGATTATAAGATTATTTTCAAAGAAAATGATTTATTTTATATGGATCTTAAATGATTTCAAAATAAAATGAGATATTTCTTGAAAAATAATTTTGATTTCATCTATGTCAACATCCTTTGATGGATTTTAAGATTATTTGAAGTTGATTTATTATGATACAAAACTTCTATATTGTATTGAAGGTTTTGTGATATGTTTGACTGTGGATGTGCTATTTTTATACATTCATAGTTTATGGTGAAAGTATTGACATTTCGTATGCTAGTTTTAATACGAATGTTTATGTTATGTTTAAACCTTTTCATGTGGGAATGCATTGGACTTAATATGTGACGGGTGGAGCCCGCTATAGCTCCTCGATGCATCGGTAGGTCTCATGAGACAAACTAGTGTCTTGGCACAAGGCCTTTACAAAATCTTATTTTTAGTCTTGGCACGAGGCCTTGGCTATGTGGTTATGATAGTCTGGCATTATGCATTCCATCATTATGAAAGTGGTTATTGATTTTGCATGTGATTATTCGATTAGTAGAATAACTATGTGAATAAGTAAATGGCATTATTTCATTTTATTTATTCCTTACTATGTTAAATGTTCATTTTTAAAAGGCTTTTGTTTTAGTTATACATTTCCTTAAATGTTTATTCTTATTTATGAAAGTTTCCGCTATATTGTTATCCTTACTGGGCATTTGAGCTCACCCCTTTTCTATGTTTTATTTTTCCCAGGAAGTGAAGAAGTAAATTATGAATGACCTGTAGGGATATTATGTGGGGATATGAGTGTGGATTATGGAGACAATATGTTTTTTTAGTAGTTTTTCATTTTATGATGTAATGTAAGACTTATGAATATATCTAGTGTTTCCAAGGCTACTAAACCAATCGGTCTTTCGAGATTTGATCTTTCTTGTGATCATGCCAATGTTATGTAATAATGCACCAACTCTGGGTAACTAGGGTCGGGGCGTTACATTTGGTATCAGAGGAAGTTTAGTACAAACCTTGGAAGCTAGATTTAGATAAACTCTGATTAGAGCACATAGACCTAAGATGAACTTTGAGGATTAGTATAGAAGAACTTCCTAGAATTTTGGTATTGTAGAGATTTTGTGAGTTTTACGAGCAATACATCCCTGTCTGGATACGAGCAGGTAGAGGCGGCTCTGGCACAGATGTACCTAGGGGTAAAACCCGAAAACACCGCTTTGAGCTAGACTCGAACGGGAACTGGTGCACGACAACGGGCCTTACTGCACTCTTGGTTACGACACTCCCGGGGGATATGCTTAGGATAACTCTCATTTTTCTTTACAAATCATTTTGAAGGGATTATGAGTATATACTTCCTCAAATAAAACATTCTTATGATTATGGATTATATCCATAAATAGTTCAATTTTTGTTAAGTATTTTATAAGTATGGGATTATGTATTTTGATTCATAAACTGATCTAGTTTATGCCATTGTTTAGAAATGGCGCCTAGTGGAAGAAATGGAAACCGTATCAATGCACGCACTCCATGTAGGGATTTCCCTCCTGCTCAAGATAATTATAGTGGAGCTGGTGATGCAACTGGAGCCGATCAGCTAATCACCATACTGGGACAACTTACTCAGGTTATGAATAATAACCTTACCCGTATGGAGCACCCTGATCTGCAGCGTGGAGGATCAATGTTAGATCGATTCATGAGGCAACAACCACCAACGTTCAATGGGAGTACAAATCCCTTAGTAGCTGAGCAATGGATATTTTCCCTAGAGAAAATATTTCAGGCTTTGGGGAGCAGTGAAAGGGAAAAAGTTATCATGGCAGTTTACCGCCTCACTGGAGATGATGATCAATGGTGGCCATTGATTCAAAATATGAAGGAAGATGATGAAGTATCAAATATGGAATTGAGGGAGTTCAAAAATCTGTTTTTAGAAAAATACTTTCCTCGCGACCATCAAGCAGATATGGAAAGGCAATTTCTAAGTCTGAGACAGAAGGAGGATGAGAATGTCACAAAGTATGAGGCTAACTTTACAAGGTTATCAAGGTACGCTGGTGATTATATACGTAACCAATGAAGTAAGATTGATCGTTTCTTTGATGGGTTAAAACCATTTCTCCGTCGAGCATTAGTCTCACAATCCTTTTCATCGTACGAAGACATTGTCTCATGTGCTATCAAGACCGAAAAGGAATTCTCTAAGTCTTATGACTTTAAAGCAAAGCAAGAGAAGAAGAGGCCTGCTGATCAATCTGGGAATGGAAATAAGGGGAAGAAAGGAAAGGTTGAATATCCATCCTGTGGTAAATGTGGGAAGAAACACCCCGGTTCTTGCTTGAAGGGAATGAGATTCTGTTACAAGTGTGGTGAAAAAGGCCACCATGCTCGTGATTGCAAAGGGAAGAAGGAAGCCACCAATGTTCAGTGCTACAATTGCAGGGAGATGGGACATTATGTGAATGAATTTCCTAAGCGTCAGGAGAACTTACCTCAGAAAAGGCCAAGGGATCAAGGCCAAGCTTATGCTATCACTACTGCTGAGGTAGAAGCTCCGAAAGACGTGGTGGCAGGTAATTTAATGGTTTCCTCAAGTTTAGAAAATGCATTATTTGATTCTAGATGATCGCATTGTTTCATATCTTCCCAGTTTTCTAAGAAAATTAGATATTTCCAATTTGATTTAACAAGGGAGTTGTCAGTTAAAACTCCTAAGGGAAGTATCATTGCAACAAAGTTTTGTGAATCAGTCCCCATTAGAGCACATAAATGTTCGTTATCTGCTGATCTCATCGTCATACCTATGATTGAGTTTGACATAATCCTCGGTATGGACTGGCTTTCGGACTATGATGCGAAGATTTATTGTAAGAAGAAAGAGGTTACGATTCTTGATGATAATGATAAGGAACACCTTATCTTTAGAGAAGAATCGTCACCACCTAATTCTTATTTAGATCCACCCTCAATAGCTCAACTAAATTCAATTATTGGGGAAGAAGAGAATGAAATAACTGCGGGTGAGGAAAGGAATGTTCAAATAGAGGATGTACCTGTTGTGAAAGAATTTGTAGATGTATTTCCGAAAGATTTACCTGGACATCCTCCAGAACGATAAGTTGAGTTTTCCATTGATTTAATTCCTGGATCAAGGCCTATATCGAAGACCCCTTATAGAATGGCCACTGTAGAATTAGTTGAACTAAAGAAACAACTAGACGAATTGAGTAATAAGGGATTTATTCGCCCTAGTTTTTCTCCATGGGGATCCCCTGTTCTTTTTGTTAAAAAGAAAGATGGATCTATGAGGTTATGTATCGACTACAGGGAGATCAATGCTATAACAATAAAGAACAAGTATCCCCTACCTCGTATTGATGATTTATTTGACCAACTACATGGAGCTCAATACTTTTCAAAGATTGAAATTCGATCTGGATACCATCAGTTGTGTGTAAAGAAGGAAGACATTCCGAAGACAACATTTCGAACCAGGTACGGGCATTACGAGTTTACTGTAATGCGTTTTGGATTGACTAATGCACCCTATGTATTCATGGATCTGATGAATAGAGTTTTCAAGGAGTATCTCGATGAATTTGTGGTGGTATTTATTGATGATATCTTGGTATAATCCAAAACCTACGAAGATCATGAAAATCACTTGCGCATTATCTTGAAGACTCTGAGGAGGCATGAATTATATGGGAAGTTTAGCAAGTGTGAATTCTGGCTTCAGGAGATTTCTTTTCTTGGCCATATTTTCTCTAAAGATGGAATCTCTGTTGATCCTTCTAAGACCAAGGCAATCCAAGAATGGCCAGCACCTACGAGTATAACTGAGGTACGCAGTTTTATTGGTTTGGCAGGTTATTATCGACGTTTCGTCCAGAATTTTGCCCGATTGGCTAACCCATTAACGAAGCTCACACGTAAAGGGGTTAAATTTTTTTGGACAAAAGAGTGTGAAGAATGTTTTGAAGAACTGAAAAAAAGATTATTCAATGCTCCTGTATTGACTCTACCATCGGGGAATGATGGGTTCATTATTTATAGTGATGCATCGAAGAAAGGACTTGGTTGTGTCCTTATGCAGAATGATAGAGTTATTGCCTATGCATCACGAAAGTTGAAAATTCATGAACAAAACTATCCTACTCAGTATCTCGAGTTAGCAGCTGTGATCTTTGCTTTGAAGATATGGAGGCACTACCTCTATGGTGAAAAATGTGAGATTTATACTGATCACAAGAGTTTGAAGTATATTTTCTCACAAAAAGAACTCAACATGAGGCAAAGGAGATGGCTTGAATTACTCAAGGATTATGATTGCACGATACACTACCACCCGGGGAAAGCAAATAATGTGGAAGATGCTTTGAGTAGAAAAGACCATGGAGTTTTGAACAATATGAGAATTGAAAGGGATCCAATTTTCATGGATCTAGTGAAGATGGACATGGGAATAACCAGGGAAGGCGAAACATCATTTCTTTTTCAAATGGTTGCCAAACCATCTTTAATAGAAATTATTAAGAGTACTCAGACCGATGATGAAGAATTTCAAAAGAAGATTAAAGCTGTGAATGATGGGAGATTGAGAGACTTTGTGTATGAAGATGGAATTTTGAAATTTGGGAAGAGACTTTGTGTTCCCGATATACCTGATCTAAAAAGGGAATTGCTGGATGATGCTCATAGTTCCAATTTCTCTATACACCCTGGGAGCACCAAAATGTATAGAGATTTGAAGGAACATTTTTGGTGGGACAACATGAAGAGGGAGATTGCTGATTTTGTGTCAAGATGTATGGTTTGTCAACAAGTGAAATCTGGAAGGCAACAGCCTGGAGGAGTCATGCAACCTCTTCCCATACCAGAGTGGAAATGGGAAAATATTACGATGGACTTTGTCATGGGGATACCAAAGACTCCTTGAAGGAACGATGCAATATGGGTTATTGTTGATCGTCTTACCAAGTCAGCACATTTTCTTGCTATAAGAGAAGATCTACCCCTGGAACGTCTAGCAAGACTATATATTAATGAAGTTGTGAGACTTCATGGAGTACCCCTATCGATTGTTTCTGATCGTGATCCCCGTTTTACTTCAAGATTCTGGAAAAGTCTTCAGAAATCCCTGGATACTGAACTTCATTTGAGCACTGCATACCACCCTCAGACAGACGGACAATCAGAACGGACTATTCAAACCTTAGAAGACATGTTGAGATCTTGCTCACTTGACTTTCAGGGTATGTGGGATCAATATTTACCTCTGGTAGAATTTTCCTATAACAATAGCTTCCATTCAAGTATTCAGATGGCACCATATGAAGCGTTATACGGAAAGAGATGTCGTACACCAACCTGTTGGGATGACGTTGGTGAAAGAAAACTTGTAGGCCCAGAACTGGTGGAGGAAACGGTGGAAAAGGTGAAAGTAATCCAAAATCACATCAAAGCAGCTAAAAGTAGGCAGAAGAGCTATGCCGATAATCGAAGGAAGGATTTGGAATTTCAAGTCGGTGATCATGTTTTCCTGAAGGTATCTCCGTGGAAGGGAGTCATACGTTTTGGTATGAAAGGTAAATTGAGTCCCAGGTACATCGGACCTTTCGAAATTCTAGAACGAATTGGGGTTGTAGCTTACCGATTGACAATGCCGCCAAGTCTCTCCGAAGTTCACGATGTGTTCCACGTATCTCTGTTGAGGAAATACATGCCTAATACAACGCATGTACTCACCTATGAAGAATTAGAACTGGAACCCGATATTTCCTATTGTGAAGATTCCGTTAGGATTCTTGATACGAGAGAACAAGTACTGAGAAACCGGACGACGCGTCTGGTAAAAGTTTTGTGGAGAAACCATAAGATGGAAGAGGCAACGTGGGAACCCGAGGAACTTATGATGAAGAAGCACCCGAGTCTTTTCATGCGATAGTATTCTAGAAATTTCGAGGACGAAATTATTTGAAGGAGGGGAGAATGTAACACCCCAAGCTTCTACGGTACGCTTCTCTTTGAATAATGCGATAACGTGTGTTGTACGCAACACCGAGTTCTAACAACCAATCAAACTAGCCGTTATGAATAGTAATACCTACTTTTTAAAATTATATATATTTTATATTTCAAAATGGACTTCATTTTTGGATTCGGAATATCTAATTTAGCCTAAGGTGAAATTTTGGTACTTTTCGGATAACTTTCATATTTTGATGAATAGTGAAAATTACTAAATTTTAATTAAAAACAACTTTTTTAATCAAAATAATTAATAGTGATAAATTATGAATTTTAGTAGTTTTAAAGTATATTTAGAATATATTTTTACCATTTAATATAATGTTGGTCATTGGACATAATTTTACAATTAAACCGAACATAAACAAGTGTCAATCTTTTGATAGTTATTATCTCTTAAAAACACGCTTTTTGTTTTGACAGCGGGAATTAATTTTAAATTAATTTATGCCACTTCTGTGTTTTGAATTTAGGAAAATTGATTCCATATTTGGAATCAGGATGTTCAAATTGTGTAAATAGGTAACTTTTATTTTTAGACATTTTGAATAATTACTACGGTAAATATTTTATTTACCATGGTTAAGGGTAAATCCGGTAAATAAGGGTTAAAAAATAATATTATAATAATACTAAATTACCCTAAAACGTGTCTTAACCCTATTGGTTGATAGATGGTCGACCATGGGTATCTTTGGGTCGATTTTGGGACCCCATGGATCCACTTGTAAGTGATAATGACACTTTATTTTAATTAAGTTAAAATGAATACAAAAATGACACAAGCATATATCTTTTAGCAAAACAATTATTACATAGGGTTATATATGTTGAATTTTAGATTATAAATATTCATTAGAAAGATAAAAATATTTCCTACATAATTATATTTTATTTATAATTTTCAGACATTAAATAAGTTATTTTATTTATGACACAATGATGATGCAGTAATTACTAAAATAGTGAAAAATTAAATTAATTGATATTATAAATACCCAAATAAATATAATATGAACCTTTTAATTAATTAAACTAATTTTCTAGGATAATATGATATATTAGGATTGATTTAATTTACTTTTTTCTAAGTAATCAATCTGTTATGAGTTTCAAAAAAATCAACTATTGAATAGTGTCAAAATTGACATAAAAGAGTTCTTAAAACAAATATTATATTATTAATTTATATTAAATTCCTAAAAATATAAGGTTCGGCCAAGAGACTTATATCATTATAGGTTCATCATTAATGGACCACTTGGGGGTCTCTTGGATGTTTATTGTAAGTTTATTATCCATATTATATAAAAATACAAAGAGACATTGTAAAAGTGAAACTAATTAACTTAGAGTTAATACTTAAAGATAAGGTTAATATAAGTACTCAAACCTATCTAAATTCTATTGGTTGAGTTGTTTTCGACCCATACCCACCTTAACCTTTGAATAGTAAACTTTGGAGCCATTGGAAACCGATTATGAATTTATTATAAACTAATATCTCTAGCTTTTCCAAAGGTGCCCCTCATCCCTCTTATAAAAGGGCACTCCTCCTTCTCATTTCTTCACACCTTCCAAGACTTTTGGTTCGGCCAAAATCTGCCCAAATACTCTCCCAACATCCCTCACTACAACCTAGAGGCCTTAGTTTGATCAGAAATCCAACCTAAGGATCCCTTTTGATCAAATCAAAAGGAAGAACCCGATGAAGAGGCAATGTTTTCACCACCCCCTTTCAAGTTCCTTTCTTCTTCCACTTCTTCTTCCTTTGTTCTTACCATTCTAAAATAATAACTCCAGTATCTCACATATACTGTGATGTTATTATAAATATGGTACAACCATATTCAGTATTCTATCCACCCTTTGAATAACATGTCACCATACGTGCGTATGTACGGCTTACCGTCTCCACGTCGTGGTGTAATTGTTATTCAATATATTATTATTTGGATGGGTATAATAATGATGTGTAACTCATGTAAATAATAAATATAACATGTTAATGATTATGTATGTATGATATACCATCCATTTATATATTATTTTATTTCAAAAGAATGATATTGTCGCTCGTGCGTACGTACGGACTACCGTCTCCACGAATGCGATGAGATTCATTCTCCATCGTATCCATTCAAGTATAATTATCATTTGATGATTTAAAAAATGATTTTTAAGGACTTTATATCATTATGGATATGAATAATATACAACCTATCCTTTACAAACATGTCTTACGTAACAAAACATATAAAAGAAAACAAGTAAGTTAACACCCGAAACAATGATAATACTAAGATATTATTATCAAATGAATATTAAAAGATCATATATGATATCATATTAATATATATGATTATTGAATAATTTAATAACATGTATTTCACCATTATAAAGGAGGTTAAACTACCCCAACCAAGGAAAAGTACAAGGTAAGGGGTTTTCATCTCATCCTTATTCCCGTGAGATTCATGCCATATTGCCACCATCACCTTTTGTGTGGTGTATGTACTTCCCATAATTATATTCGTTGTGTAATACACTCTAATTTATGTGTATTTACATATTCATTGTATGATACATCTTTCATGGGTTTTATGTTTCATAAGTTACCAAATTGGTAAGGGTTATTTCACAATCTCTTCATTATCCGAGGTTGTTTATACGTAATAATATACTGGGATTTCTTTATCATCCACATCCATGTTTCTTCGAAATGTATTTCAAAACATATTTATTATTTACAAGAATATGGGTTAAAGTCATTTATACCCTTGTTTGACTTTTTATAAGAGGTTTATAAAGGAATCTTTCCGTCGTTTTCAAAACAAGGTCCTTTTTAACCTTTTCGACAAAATTAAGGTAAGAATGTTTTTTTATACGGCGGGTGCGGCTATTTTCCGCTGTTATAAAATATTCAAATCTTCCCTTACAAGCTTATAAGATTATTTTCAAAGAAAATGTTTTATTTTATATGGATCTTAAATGATTTCAAAATAAAAGGAGATATTTCTTTAAAAAGAATTTTGATTTCATCTATGTCAACATCCTTTGATGGATTTTAAGATTATTTGAAGTTGATTTATTATGATACAAAACTTCTATATTGTATTGAAGGTTTTGTGATATGTTTGACTGTGGATGTGCTATTTTTATATCATTCATAGTTTATGGTGAAAGTATTGACATTTCGTATGCTAGTTTTAATATGAATGTTTATGTTATGTTTAAAACTTTTCATGTGGGAATGCATTGGACTTAATATGTGATGGGTGGAGCCCGCTATAGCTCCTCGATGCATCGGTAGGTCTCATGAGACAAACTAGTGTCTTGGCACAAGGCCTTGACAAAATCTTATTTGTAGTCTTGGCACAAGGCCTTGGCTATGTGGTTATGATAGTTTGGCATTATGCATTCCATCATTATGAAAGTGGTTATTGATTTTTCATGTGATTATTCGATTAGTAGAATAACCATGTGAATAAGTAAATGGCATTATTTCATTTTATTTATGCCTTACTATGTTAAATGTTCAAGTTTAAAAGGCTTTTGTTTTAGTTATACATTGCCTTAAATGTTTATTCTTATTTATGAAAGTTTCCGCTATATTGTTATCCTTACTGGGCATTTGAGCTCACCCATTTTCTATGTTTTATTTTTCCCAGGAAGTGAAGAAGTAAATTATGAATGACCTGCAGGGATATTATGTGGGGATATGAGCGTGGATTATGGAGACAATATGTTTTTGTAGTAGTTTTTCATTTTATGATGTAATGTAAGACTTATGAATATATCTAGTGTTTCCAAGGCTACTAAACCAATCGGTCTTTCGAGATTGGATCTTTCTTGTGATCATGCCAATGTTATGTAACAATGCACCGAATTTGGGTAGCTAGGGTCGGGGCGTTACATTCAGAGATAAAAAGGAAGATAGAGGATCAGGTGAAGAAGGGAGGTGGTAGTTCATGCCACTCTTCCCAACAGTTTTCATATGTGTCTTTTGATGTGAGATCACTCGTGTGCCACTAGTGTAGGAGGTCGGGGCACATCCGACCAGCATGCCCACTTCCTCCAAATCCCTGTTACCAATGAAGAGGTATGGGTCAATTGCCGTGCTTTTGCAGGGTGGAACGTCCACTTCAGAGTGGGGCAGGATCAATGGATTTAAGAGGAGTGCCAGATCAGTCCGAGCTGTCAAGGACGGGGGGATCTTGTTTTGGTGGATGTGGTGGTAGGGATGGGTTATCTTATGGGAAGATCATGTTTATTGAAAAACCACAAAATAGATGTTTTCCTCGGTTATGGACCATAAATCTCCCTGTGGTGGATCATGCACTATCAGGATCAGAGGTGGGATCATCTACTGTTCGAGGTACCGTTTTGTTCACATCTTCTATAGCTTCTGCACTTTTTGATACTACTTAACCTGATTTATTTATTTCTTCCCATTTTGTAGACATGCTGAATTTTCCAACCGATTTGTTGTCTTTTGCGATGGAGTTGGTGATGCCGCTGATAAAGGAAAAGGATTAGGGTCTCAGGTTCCTGTTGTGTGCGCTTTTCATGTCAGGGGTTGATATTGAGTGGGAACTCTTGGTCTTAGATATGGATATATTGGAAATAATAATTTTCATGGATTTGATAGTACACTTCCAGGCACACATTGATTTCTATAGGCAGTGAGTGAGTTCCACGACACCTGATGGGAATTGTTAGGTTTTTTGAGGAGAATGGGATCCTTAGTCAGGTCGTGTAGGACATCCAATCCCAGAGTTGAGAAGTCATATCTTCCAGTTATCATCGGTCTTGCTTGAGGATTATGGTCTTTACCCTGAAGGTTCACTACCTCATGTAGTGAATAAGTTTCATTAGGTATTACCAGATGATTTTTTGAGGTTTTCCCCCAGAGAGGGATGTGGAGTTCTCATTTGATCTGGCAATGGGGACACATTCTATATCTCTTCCCACATATCGAATGGCCCCCACTGAGCTGAGGTAAATAAAGATACAACTGGAAGATTTAGAATCCAAAGGATTCATTCACCCGAGTGTCTCTACTTGGGACATTCTTTTGTTGTTCGGGGAAAAGGCTGATGAATCCCTCTGGTTGTGCATTGACTAACAGAAGCTGAATAAGGTAACAATTAGGAACAAATACCCTTTACCCATAATAGATGATTTGTTAGACCAGTTGAAGGGGTAAAGTTGGTTCTCAAAAATAGACTTGCGTTCAGGATACCATCAACTAAGGGTGAAAGAAGCAGATATCCTAAAGACAGCCTTCTGAAGATGGTACATAAACTTTGAGTATTTGGTTATGCCCTTCAGATAGACCAATGCTCCAGTAGTATTTATGGCACTCATGAACATGGTGTTCCATAGGTATCTTGATTCCTTCATTTTAGTGTTGTTGGATGACATTATTTTATACTCTGGCTTAGAGGAGGAACACGAGCATCACATGTGGATCATTTTGGGCACCTTGCGAGAGAATCACCTTTATGAAAAGTTTTCCAAATGCACTTTCAAGTTTATGGAAGTGAAATTTCTGGGGCATGTGATCTCAGAGCATGGAGTTTCAGTGGATCCTTAGAATATAAGTGTGTTCATGTCATCGGAGAAACCGAAGAATGTGTTCGAGATCAAGAGTTTCCTCAGCCTAGTTGGTTATTACAGGCGGTTTGTCCGGGATTTCTCTCGGCTTACTCCACCGATGGATGCACTCACTCAAAAAAGGGTGAAGTTTGTATGGGGACCAGAATGTTAGGCATCATTCAAAGATATGAAGTGGTGGATAACTACCACCCCCATTCTGATTTTTCCTGAGGTTGGGAAGGGGTATGTGGTCTATTGTGATGCTTCAGGTATGGGTCTTGGGTGCTTGCTTATGCCGTATGATCACATGGTGGTGTATGGATCTCACCAACTCCACCCACACAAAAAGAATTACCCAAACAAAGACTTGGATTTGGTATTTTTGATGCATGCTTGGAAGATTTGGATTCACTACCTCTTTCAAGAGAATTTTGTGGTCTACTCTAATCACAAAATCTTGGCTTATATCTTCTTGTAGAAGGACCTCAACTTGAGGCAACGTCTTTGGATCAAGTACTTGTAGGGGTTATACATTGACATTGTCTATACCTCAGGAAAGGGTAACACGGTGGGCGAAGCCTTGAGAAGATGAGTTCTAGTGCAGGCTTTGAGGAAGTCTAGTGATGAGTGTACTTTTATAGGGCTCTTTGCTGAGATGCATGTAGAGAACGGGGAGCAAAATGGGGGTGTGTTCTTGGAGAGAATTCAGTTGACTCATTCTATCTTGGAGTTGATTCAGCAGAAAAAGATTAGTGATGAGATTTGTAAGTGGTCGAGGTAGTCTCTTCATGGTGGGGATATGTCCTTTGATTGGTCTTCATATCCTGAGGGCATCCTATGCTTCAAGGTCCATTTAGTGGTGTCGTTATCTCTACAGAAGGTGGTGATGGGGGATAAAAACCTGTCTTAGTGGTCTTTCCATCCAGGTTCCACCAAGATATATATAATGTCCTTCATTAGTTATGGTGTCCTGGTATGAGACGATACATCGCAGACATCCTATCGAGATGCTACACATGCCATCAGGTGAACACAGAGCATCAAAGACCCTTCGGTTTTCTCTAGCCATTACCCATTCCTACCTGGAAGTAAGATGAGGTTTCCATGGACTTCATTGTTGGCTTGCCTTGTACACCTTGGCTTAAGAATTCCATTTGGATGTTGATTTATCATATGACCAAATCAGTCCACTTCATTCTGATCAATGATACAGTTAAAGTGGATGAGTTGGGATGTTTGTATCTATAGGAGGTGCTAAGGATCCATAGATTTCTGTCAGTAGTTTTCTTATATAGAGACCCCCATTTTACTTATCAGTTTTGGGAAGGCCTACAGAAGGCCGTGGGGTCATAGATAAAGATGAGCACGGCGTACCATCCTCAAACAGATGGTTAGACAGAACATGTGAACTGGATTTTGGAGGATATGCTCCGTACATGTGTTTTTGACATTGGAGGTTCTTGGGATAACCATTTATGATTGGTTGAATTTTCCTATAATAATAGTTAACAATACCTGATTTTAATGTCTTCTTTTGAGGCTCTCTATGGTCGTCCTTGTTAGTCCCCCTGTGTTGGGCTGAGGTAAGTGAGACCTCACTACTGGGGTCGGGTCTGGTGTAGGAGATGTTTGAGAAGGTCAAGTTGATCAAGTAGAATTTATTGATAGCTCAGAGTCTCCATAAATCATATGCTAACTAGATGCATCAAGACTTAGAGTTTTATATGGGTGAAATGGTATTCTTGAAAGTGGCCCCTCGTCTGGGCCATCGTCGTTTGGGAAAGAAAGGGAAGCTGACGCCATGATATGTTATCCCTTTTGAGATCACCGAGAATATTGGAATGATGGCTTATGGGTTGGACATAAATTCTTAGTTGAAATCCATTTATGAAATCTTCCATGTCTCCCAATTTAATAAACACAACCTGAATTCGTCCCATGTGCTGAGTTGGGAATAACTAAAGATAGAGCCTGACTTGTCAGTTTCTGAGCGGCCAATGCAGATAGTAGACTCCCAAGAGAAGCTGTTTTGAGGGAAGCCTATTCTTCTTTCCCAAGTTCATTAGAATCATGGTAGTGCTACACATGAGACATAGGAGTGGAATTCATGGGTTGATTATGAATACCCATTCTTGTGTTCCGATCTAGCCTCCAGTTGACTTTCTGAGACAGAAAGTTTTCATGGTCCGAATTTTCACACCCATGTTCTTCATTAAGGGTAATTATACTTATTATATTTTTATCCTAACATCCCCCAAGTCTCCCTAACCCCCCAGAAATTTTTCGTGGAATTTGGAGATGTTTTTAGGGGAGAAAGGAGGGCGCACAGTTTAGGTGCACGGTTTTCCAAACCGTGCACACAAACAGTGCGCCCATGTCCAGGTCATTAAAAAAAAGTGTTAAATGACTTCTTTTACCCCCTGGGATTTATCCTAACTCATAAATTTTTCCCCACTTCTAAACTAACAGTCATTTCATCCCTCAAATCCTCTAAAACCCTCATTGGAACCCCATTTTAAAGGAGGCTTTTGTGGAGGAACTTCACACAATCTCATGTAAGTGTCTCTCACTCTTAGTTCCTCCCCTTTGCATGAAGTTTCTCCCAATTTACTTGAATTACAAAATGAACAGAGGGTAGGTTTTCAAACCCAGGGTTTAGCTTTGGGGTTTCTTGGTCTATTTTTCTAGTTTTTGGCTCAATCTACCTTCTTTGAGGTGCAGCGGTGGTGCAACTGAATTTTCACACAAAGGATTCAAAGTTTAAAAAAATTTGGTAGGTGATTCCATGTGTATGAAATCCTTGTGACTTAGATTTCTATGTTTATAATATTTTAACATTAATAAAATTTAATTATTAGTGAAAAAAATTGGTTTTAGTGGTATTTATAAAGAAAATGAATTTTAAGTCCCATTTTTGTGTGAAATAGGGGTTTTTTTGAGAAATCATTTATTAGTTCATTTGGGGCTGATCTATAACTACATAGTTAATTTTATTGAAATTTATTGGGGTTGAAAGTAATTTTTTGAATTTTTATCTCCTTTTATTGTTTCTGCGAAGTTTTTTAATGGTGTTTGTGAAACATATGAATTTTAAGTGCCATGTTTGTGAGAAAATCGAGGTTTTATAAAGATATCACTTCTTAGTTCATATGGGGATTCTATATAACTAATTTTTTGGTTTCAATGAAGGTTATTGGACTGAAATTTTTGTTTTGGTGAATTATACATGTGCATATAGTGTGAAAAGTGGGGATTTGAAGGAGTTTTGGGTACAAAGCAATGTTAGATTTTGAGATGTAGTTTTATTGAAAATCAAAATGTTTTATTGTGTGTTTTAAGTGGTATAAAGTTTGTATAGCTACTTTATTGTTTTTATGTGACCATTAGTGGTGTTTTTATATGAAAACGGATGTATGTAGCATGATGAAATTTTTTGAGCACAAAGGGGGAAGCTCAGGTACCCAGGTGGGAAGATATTTACTAGTACACTAGTGATCTGGATGGGTTTTGTGCCTGTTTCACTTAGCATTTGGATAACGACAACTCTAACTAAAATATATAGATAAGTTTTAGGGACCAATATGTATTGGGTATGTTCCTTACTAGTGTATCTTTCATGTGAAAGTATTGTGACATGGATATTTTACACTGTGGTATGAGGTACATAGTTCCTGAGACTATCTAGTTCCAAGGGGTGTTCCCGGTTTTGGTGCTCATTGGATTTGTGGTATTTACCCTTGTATTAGGGTGTGTTTGGATGTAAATTAAAGTATATAACATGTATTATTAAAATGTGTTAAATTTTTTAATGTTTTATTGTGAAAATTTTTTACAATTAAAAATTGCATTTCTTGGAATTTATCATCGCTTTTCCTTACATATTAAAACTGTGTGATTTTTCACCTTGCATTGAATACTCTTTGGAATATTTTGGGGGGTATCATATTGGGATTAGGATAACACCCTACCTACATCCCTTGGGTGTAAGTATACTTGATTATGTTTGACAAAGGTAAAGGAAAAGACTTGGCTGAAGGTAGTTCGGGTTGTTAGTCCCCTCCCGTGGTGTAGTGTTGTGGAGACAACTTAGGGGAAATTACCCCTTGTCGTGTGGATTCATTGTGGATATTTTGCGGATATTTCCTTGTGTCTTTGGACCTATTTTATCATCTTTAAACCTATGTATTAAGTTCTTGTTTTTTCTTAAGACTTGTTTGTCATATAAATTTCAGATTCATATTATTTAATGTTTTTAATGTTTTATGCTTTCATTCTTGGGTAAATCTTTCCCAAACCAAATTTATTGATACTCGGGCACTTTTACCAGAAAATGGTGATAGGGAATGAGATTCAGGCCTTGTCATGGGCTATATTTGGTGCTAGTATTAGTGGTGACCAGATTCAGTTTGTGAAAGAAGGATACTGTTAAACTGTTACTTTATTTTGGTATAATTATAGGGTTATGGGATAACCTTATGGATGAGGATTAATAATCACTGAAAGGTTAAAAATTTTGGAATTTTTTTGTAAGATTGCTTGAGGTAGAGTAATTTTAATATGTATTAGAGGGTTTTTAGACTGATTATGAATTAGATTCACAATAATTGGATGACCAATAATTATGAAAAGAGTATAAATTGACTTTAGAGGACCGCAAATGGAAAATTAAAATTGTTTCTTCTTCTTCTAAGAAAAAAAGGAATATAAAGGGGTTCTCCCTTTTTATGAGTAATAATTATTCACTTTAGTTTTAGTTAATATCAAAACCCTTTGTGTTTCTGTTGAAACTAAAAATGATTCTATTAGAATAATGGGTATGTCACATCCCATTCTAAAAATAATATAGTCTCTAATGTTCAAGGGAAACTGGAATTGGGAAGGGGTGTTTTTTGTAGAACTTAAAGCTCATTTGATAGCATAATGGTGGAATCCCTTGATTCTACCAAAAAATGTGGGATGTCTTCTAGATAGTTAATAATGGATGATAATATAGTTATATTTTATCATCTAGAATCTCTTTAAGAATTAGAAAAATATAAAAAAACCATCCTGAAAAATTTGAATTTTAAGCTAAAGTGAACATTAATTTCCCAAGAAGAATCCTGACATAATTAATAAATAATTACCTATTGTTACATCATCTAGTAGGTATGCTGACCAGGATATGTGTATAACACCTTTGGTTATACTGATGGATTTTAGTGAACATTAAACTTGAGATGTTTCTTATAAATATGCTGATGGATACCTTAAGGTCAGTCAACTCTAAGGGAAATAAGATTTCAACCCCAGGTTCAACTTCTTCTTCAACTTATGTTTCTTTAAAAGATAATATATACCTTCATCAACATAGTATAGTGAAGAGTCAGGTATCCACCCAAAATTCTTTTGATATGATCTACCCAATTAACGTTTCTACTAATTGTGATCAATTATTGAATTATGGATTTTTTTAATGATGGTGTGAACCATGTTATGTCTTTTAAAATGGTGATAAATTACTCTAATAATGAGGATGCATTTACAGATTAAGATTTGTATGATTAGTAGAAACATTAGAAACTTACCAAAACATATGGGTGAGATCGACATCATCATGTTCATAGAGGCCGATGCTCACTTTAAAATATGGGAACTTATTCAAAAGCTAAATTACCTACTTGATTAGCCGTAGAAATCAGAAAATATTCATTGTCAGTATCTAAATAATAATGTGTTCCAAAGTCCATAAACATCATTTTTAGTGCATTATATAAATTTATCTTCATTTCTCATCTTAAATGCAATTCAAGTTTAAAATGAAAATTTGGGCCCAATAATTCATCTACTTGTGGAAAACATTATATTAATTTTTTGAATTTGATATTTTTGGGATATGATTGATCAATTTGTTTGTAACATTTTTTCTTTTAGAAATGATGAATGAATCCCAAGAGATGATGGATATTTTTCAGCATGAATGAAGAAATTTGTAGGACAAAGCATAATGGGCCTAAGGCCCATCAAACAAAAGTGGGGCCCACAAACCAAGCCCAATGAAGCTCAAATTTTTACTGAAGAAATATAAAAATATGGGGACCATTTTATTCAACTGTGTCCAAAGATAATTATGAAGTTTTCAAGATGATAAAGGGATCTGAAGTTTCCATTTAAATGGTGGGTCCGACCCGAATGCCCATAAAGTCGTTCCACCATTTAGACCATAACATCCAAACGGATTCGCTGAATGGCCTGAAAGTTTTACAGATAATAAGGGACACATGTTCAAGAATATGTCATATATATGAACCCTCTGGATTTTTCTTCCTTCAATTACATATTCACATGTCCAAATGGGGGACGAATCTGGACGAATTTTATGGACAACTTTGAAATGTCCAAATCCCTTGATTTTTTCACCGTCATTTTGACTCTCTAAATTAATGGGGATGGAATTTATTGTTTTGGGGTGTCTTTAAGGATACTAATATACCTATATAAGGAGCTAGTGGTGAATGGAATTATCTTCTAGTATTTCTCTTTCAATCCATTTTTTTTCTTTCATCCATTGTATTTCTTTCAATTGTAATTTCCTACTTTCGTTTTGTAATCGCATCGTCAATTTCCCTAATTTAAGTTTTTATTTCACATTAAATATCTTAATAAATGTTTTTCTTTTTATTCACTTTTTATTTTACTTTTCTTCACACATTGATACCATTGAATCATGGTGTGAATTTATTCACACCAACACTTGTGAATTTCTCACACAACGGTGGAGTGTTCATTTTTAGTAATGTTTTTCTTGTTCAATACCACTTCTTTAAGTCGGCTTCTCCCTTCCATTGAAATAATAACATCGATGGAGGGATAAAAATTTATGGTTTGGTTTTAGATAGTTGTATGAGATGGATTGGATGTTATTTCATGTACTTTAATTTTTAAATTTGTTTTTTATTTTTATATTTCCATTCGATGAGTTATGTTCTTCTTCATCTTTTCCAATTTTAATGACGACACATTCCGAGTGCTAGTACGATCCAATTCCTTGGAGTGATCATGAAATTGGTACTATAAGTGCATCAGTGATTATCCTTGTAATTGTGTAAGAACTAAATTGGTGAATGAGGTTATGGAATTATCTCGTTTTGTGGATTCATCTTGAATTAGTGGTCTCAAACATTCTAAGAAACAAATGCATCTAATCCACCAAAATCAATAACCTTGGATAAAAAAATATTAATTAATTATTTTAGATCAAGTAAATTTGTATTTTTTAATTATTCTTTTAATTTAATAATTAGTTATCCAATCAATTCAAACCCAAGTTGGCCACTTCACAACCCTTCCTCCAATAAATAATAGTGTCTCAAGGTTACTTCTTCGGTTCCTGTGGATTCAACCCCTACATATACTACATCGACCACTTATACCTATAGGGTAAATTTGGGTGCAACAAAATTTTGGAACCATTGCCGGGGACCAAGTAAGTCACCTTAGAACATCTTTCTATTCTCACCGCAAATTATCTACTCTCACCCTAATTTCTCTTCTCTATTCCCCTTTCTGTTTCTATGTGTCCAATGAATCCCAAAAACAATTTTCAATCAACTCCAATGGATTATCTTCAACAATACCTATTGATATACCAAGCCTACAATCAACTGGAAAATCAATATTTGGAATCTCCTCACATATGGAATTTCATTGACTAAACCTTGATTGAATACACCACACCAGATGAGATGTAAAATCAATGGGATGATGATTGTTTAAAGGATCAATTTCCATACCTCTCAAGGATGATTTAAGAGTTCAAACTTAATGAATTTCATGATGTCCAAACATCTATCAATCCTAATTCTGAAAAAATTCATGAACATTTGAGTGAAAAAATGGTTAAAATGAATTCAGAAGTTTCATCACTGAGATTAGAAATACAAAGCACTGAGACTTATGAAGAACCCATTCCCACTCAGGATGTCCTTTCCTCATCACTGATAGAAGAATATTTTATCCCAAAAACCACTCATGAATTTAAAAAAGAACTAACCTTTGAATATGGGATAACTGAAGAAGATAAATGAAATATTCAAGGGTCTTTAAATCAGTAGGAAATTGATTTTTTGGACTCAAAAGAGGAAAATTTGACATCATGGATTGAGTTTCATGAATATAACTCCATTGATAAATTTTCGAAAATACTAATAATTGAACCATTAAGAGAGATAAAAAATAGTGAGTCCATAGACATTCTTCATATTCAACTGGACAATTTTGTAGTTGAATCATATTTTCAAAAGGAACCAATTCTTTTAAAATGTTTTGTAAAGGAAACAAATTTGGATTCAAATTTCCATTATTCTTTGGTAAAATTCAATGAAACTGAACTCAACGTTAGAATCCTTCCTTCCCTACTCAAGAATCCCTCAATTTAGGATAACCAAGACCATTCAATTGTCATAAATGTTCATCATGAATCTCACAAATTAGGAATTAACCTTGAAATCTTAGGAAATACTCAAGATGAAACTCAATCAACCGTTAACAAAATTCCATGGACATTCACACTCATTGTTAAGCTTGGGATTTCACATGGAAAAAATTCTAAAAAAATAATTAATCTAAATCTTGTTGAGGTGGATCAAAATTGGGTCCTAAAAATGTTGAAAGTTGGAATTAGATAATTTTGGTGGTTCAAGTCGAGCTAACAACGTAAAACAAAAGAGCTGCATGAGAGGAAACCCATGGTTTTCATGTTTCCAATTATTATGAATTGTCTTTATTTTTTTATTTTTTATTTTTCATATAATATATTACCATATAATGTTGACCTATTCTTCTTTTATGAGTAAGGATGGGTATGAATGTGGAGTGTTGTTTTCATCCCTGTCACGTGTTGTGATCTCTGAGTAATACCTTACCCAGAAATATAAAAAGAAGAAAATGTAACATCAGTTTATTTTATTTTTATGTTTTTTGTAGGTTTGAAAAAATAAAAAAAATAAAAATATATATAATTAAAATTTAAAATTACATGTCATAGGTCGTGGGGAAAATCCCATCACAACCGTCCAACCCGCTGAGACTCGAATCCTGGATTGAAGGGAGACTGTGGCACACACTTTCATTATCAACCACCAAGTGAATTCATTAAATTATTATCATTTTAAATTTCCTCTTTAAAAAACTCTCCCATACCCCCTTATATGTTTTCTTTAAACAATGGGGACAATTTTATTCTATATTGGGGGGAGATGAAATAAAAAATGATTTTTTTTTATTTTAATAAGAACATGCATGGATAGAAAAATTCCATTAACCTTGAACATGATAAAACACATTGGAAACTATGAAATTTGATATCAAATAATTTTTCATTCCTTGATTATGATTTTAATGCAAGTTTAAGTTCATGAGCATTGTTTTTGGAAAGTGCGGTTGTCTGATGTGATTTTTCAAAGTTTACATTTTCATCCTATTTATCAAAATGCCACAATGCATGTCTTCTGGATCTTGGGTGTAAATTTGAGTTCTTAGGTCTCTTTCATTATAGCATAGGGTTCTAGGGTAACTTTAAGTTTAATTTGAGTATTAAAAAAAATAAAAAAAAAATTATGACCACAGAGAGCAATGTTTTGTCCAAATGTGTGGCGTCCGACACTTGGGGATCATGACTCCATAGTTGTCTTGCACAAAGTTAGGATTTATATATTTATTTTAGGGAATGTAATTGAAAATATGTGTGGCTTCCGACACTTGGGGATCATGACTCCATAGTTGTTTTTTCCATAGTTAGTCTTTTCATATATATTGTGGTTAAAAAAATAAAAAAAAAAACAAACAAAAAAATCAAAAAAAAGGATACCCATCTTAAGGTTTAATTCGATTCCCACCTAATTCTTCCATTTTTTCTCCTTGAACAATAAAATGGGCCCCATGTCTTTTTTGATGCACGACACTTTATCATGCTTAATTGAAATTGGATGAAATGTGGCGATGAATTTTGAACAAAGGAATGGGATTTGGCTTGGGATATGCTTATGGAACTAGATTGTTTTAAATTATTTTGACGGGTTTCATAATTATTTTGGTATGATGTCTTTGGGAGAGAAATGTGTATTAAAATGTTTTTGGAAAATGGAATTCTAATTTCATATTTGTAATATATTTTTCTCAAGACTAGAAAAAATCAAGTTGGGGGGTGTGATTATCCGCTGAAAGTGGCTAATATTCATTGTAACTATCTTAATAATAATGTGTTACAAAGTCTATAAACATTATTTTTAGTGCATTATAGAAATTGATCTTCATTTCTCATCTTAAATGCAATTAAAGTATAAAATGAAAATTTGGGCCCAATAATTCATCTACTTGTGGACAAAATTATATTCATTTTTTGAATTTGATATTTTAGGATATGATTGATCACTTTGTTTGTAACATTGTTTCTTTTAGGAATGATGAATGAATCCCAAGAGATGATAGATATTTTTCAGCATGAATGAAGAAATTTACTGGACAAAGAATAATGGTCCTAAGGCCTAAATGATTCGAAGGACTTCATTTTTATTGCTTTTTTGATAACCCCCTTTCAAGGGATGAGGGGGAACCTTTACAAGGCCCGTAGGCTCAGAGACTACATGACCCTTATGCTTAGGAGATTACATGACCCGAAGGTCTTAGGGAATTCAACTAGACTATCTACAAGGAACTGCCCCTCCCCAGCATCTGATAGTAGCTCTCCACCTTTTCATGAGTGTATGGCTAGGCTTCCCATGCAAGAACAGGCCGGTACCAATGGTATAGCCATACCCTCTCATTCTAACAATCCATTTGGCTCTGCTCTAGTGAGTGCACCTGATCTGAATCCTCTTTTGACGCTGTTCCTTTTTTGTAGTTTGTCTGGGGCCGACATTCATGTGGCCCGAAGGCCTTGGGGTGGCCCTAAGGCCTTAAGGTGGCCCAAAGTCCTTTAGAATCAACTTGCCCGAAGGCCTTGGGTGGCCCGAAAGCCTTGCCAGACCTGAGGACCAAACTGGTGGACTGAAGGCCCAAATGGATGAATAGTTCTGGCTGCTACAGTATCGAACAGTTCCTACTACAGTGCCTGCTACAGTACTTCTACAGTTCCAGAAATATGCCTCCATCCGAATTTGATCTCGAGTCTCTTGGATGCACCTAGAGAGTCCTCACCAATTGGGCTGAGGCTCATGTGTTAATGGAAGGCCCATCAAACAAAAGTGGGGCCCAAAAAACAAATCCAATGAAGCTCAAATTTTTACTGAAGAAAGATAAAAATATGAGGATCATTTTAATCAACTGTGGTGAAAGCTAATTCTAAAGTTTTCATGATGATAAGGGGATTTGAAGTTTACATTTAAATGGTGGGTCCGACCTGAACGCCCATAAAGCTGTTCCACCATTTCGACCATAAAATCCAAACAACTTTACCAAATGGCCTGAATGTTTTACAGATAATAGGGGACACATGGAAGAGCGTATGTCTCTTCTACAACACCTCTGGATTTGGCTTCCTTCAATTACATTTTCACACATCAAAATGGGGGAAGAATCTGGACGAAATTTAGGGACAACTTTGAAACATCCAAATCCATTGATTTTCTCACCCTCCTTTTGACTCTCTAAATGAATGGGGATGGAATTTATTTTGTTGGGGTGTCTATAAGGCTCCTAAGATTCCTATATATGGAGCTTGTGGTGAATGGAATTATCATCTAATATTTCTCTTTCAATCCATGTTTTTCTTTCATCCATTGTATTTCTTTCAATTGTAATTTCGTACTTTCGTTTTGTAATCGCATCATCAATTTCCCTAATGTAAGTTTTTCTTTCACGTTAAATATATTAATAAAAGTTGTTCTTATTCTTCACTTTTTATTTTCCTTTTCTTCACACGTTGAAACCGTTCAATCAAGGTGTGAATTTATTCACACCAACACTTGTGAATTTCTCACACAACGGTGGAGTGTTTATTTTTATTAATGTTTTTCTTCTTCAATCCCACTTCTTTATGTCAAATTATCACTTCTATTGATAGAATAACATCTATGGAGGGATAAAAATTTATGGTTTGGTCCTATAGAGTTTCATGATATGGATTGGATGTTATTTCTTGTACATTAATTGTTAAATCTGTTTTTTATTTTAAGATTTCAATTCGATGAGTTATGTTCTTCTAAATCTTTTCCAAGTTTAATGACAACACATTCCGAGTGCTAGTACGATCCAATTCCCTAGAGTGATCATGAAATTGGTACTTTAAGTGCATTGGTGATTAGCCTTGTAATTTAGTAAGAACTAAATTGGTGAATGAGGTTGTGGAATTATCTTATTTTGTGGATTCATCTTGAATTAGTGATCTCAAATCTTTTAAGAAACAAATGCATCCAATCCACCAAAAGCAACAACCTAGGATCAACACATATTAATCAATTGTTTTAGATCAAGTAAAATTGTCTTTTTTAATTGTTATTTAAATTAAATAATTAGTTATCCAATCAATTCAAACTGAATTTGGCCACTTTATAGACCATCCTCCAACAAATCATAGTATCTCAAGGTTACTTCTTCAGTCCTTATGGATTCAACCCCAACATGTACTATATCGACTGCTTATACCTGTAGGGTAAATTTAGGTAAAACCACTACTCCGATTGAATTATTTAAGGGTTTCATCTCCAGCGAAAAGTAATTTTGATGCATTAGAAAGATGTGATGGTGGTGTTTTTGGTTTTTACTTGGGGAATCTGTTTTCTTTATCATAATTCTTTGGTGGATTTTTTTATTTGTCTTGCCTGGTCAGACTTGTTTTCCCTATTCATAGTGTCATGGTTTGACTTGTTTTTCCCCACATATCCCTTTGTATCCCTAATTTATTTTATATTTTTTTAATAAGGGGGCCTTCGAGCGTCAACCTATTTCTAGTAATGTCATTTTTCTGAATTATTCATAAATATATATATTTATATATGAAACAATAAATATTTAATTATTAATTAAAAATACTGACTAAATATGTATTTACACTTAATATGGAATACAATAATTCCAGACATATATATTTAATTGAATTTTATCGAAACAAAAAAAATAATAATAATAAATTTTTAATATTATTATTTTATATTTTTATTTATAAATATTTAATATTAAATATATATTATGTTTTAAATAATTAAATTTTATTCATTTTAGATTTTTTAATTTAATATATATTATTTATTACTTTTTAACATATATATATATATATTATTTTATTCATGTTTATTATTATTTATGTCATTAATAAATTTTGTAATATTTTTGTAATTTATTCATTTTTTTTATTTTCTTAATATTTTTATAAGTTTATTCATTTTTAATATTTATTTATACATATTTATTTATTAACATTTAATAATTTTAATATAGTTTTCATTTAATTAATTAATATATGTATTCATTTTCATTTTACCAGATATTTATTTTTAAATTTTTAAAAATTAATATAATTAACAACTCTAATTCATATTTAAATATATTTTTATAATATATTCATTTTTAATTAAATTTCATTGCTTTTTAAAATTTATTTATTTAATACTATTTATTTATTAGTTAGGTTAGGTATTTTTTTACTATTTTTTATAATCTATTCATTTTTAATATTTATTTGTTTTATATTTTTGTAATTTATTCATTTTTAATGTTATTTTATACTGGATTATTCGTTAATATATTTATTATTTTTCATAAATAAATATATTTATATTGATATATATATATATATATATATATCAATATATAATGCTTCCATAAAAATGGTTTATATAATAAAAACAATATATTTAAATTTAATAAGTCGTACATTTAGTGAAGATAGATAATAATTAAAAATTATATAAATGAAAAATATTGACAAATTAATATCAATCAATGGATAGTCAATGTGAATATTTTATAAATGTCATTTTTTCAATTTAACATGTATCTTGTGTTATAATACACACACATTAATTTTAATCACTCATATATGTAATTAATGCAATTTTATATAGAAACACACACACGCAGAAAATATTTCTATAATTTATTCTTTTTTTAATATTCAGTATAGAATTTTATTTATTAACATAATATATTTATAGATTATGTTATTAATTAGTGAATTTTATTAATTTTTTATTTTTTTAATTAATACATATTATTTATTAATTTTTAATATTTTTTTAAAATTTATTCAATTTTAATATTATTTATTCAATAATAATATTAACTATTTTTAAATAGTTATTCAATTTTTTCATTTTTAATTTTTATTTATTTTTTATTTTTGTAATTTTATCCATTTTTAATTTTTATTTATTAATGTTTATTCATTAACATTTAATATATTTAATAAGGTTATAATTTATATAATTAATATGTATTCATATTAATTTTAACATATATAAATTTTTAATTTGTTAATAATCAATTTAACCAACAACTCTAATTGATTTCACAATATTTTTGTACAAAATTTATTTTTTCATTATTAAATTTCACTCTTTTTTAACATTTATTCATTTAGTATTATTAAATATCATTTATTCACTAATAATGTTCATTATTTTTTACTTATTTTATAATTTATTCTTTTATAATATTTATTTATACATATTTATTCATTAAAATTTAATGTTTTTAATATGTTTGAAATATACATATTTATTATGTATTAATCTTAATTTTAATATTACTCCATTTTTATTTTTTAAAATAATGTATTTAAGTAGTAAAACTTATTGTAAATTATTTTAAACAGTTTTTATCAATTATTACAAAAAACACTGACGAAGAAAGTTTTTATCAGTGGTTTTCATTTTAGTGTTGGTAAAACCTATCTTTATCATCACGTTTTTGGAATGTTTTCATAAAAGCCTTTTGAGCATTTCAAAATTAACCCTAACAGAACCCCATACACTCGTTTCATTCAAGATCTCTTGGAACTCGAATTCTATCAAGGCTCCCAATAAAACTTCTCATATGAATTAACCCTCTCAAAACTGAAGGCATGTGATTCATTAAACTCATTTTTAGTCAACCTTTCAATGATTCATGGTTTTTAGTCCTTATATTTTCCCATGTACCATACCACCACCATTCCCATTGGTATATCATTATTATAGTTACTTAACCCCACTGAAATGGTTAACACCATCATGTTTTCAATTACCCAAGTTTTATGAAGCTAATTCTGTCATGGTTTTTGTTCATCTTTGATTCCAAACTATTTGGATACACAAGTATGGGTGTTTTTAAAATTTTAAGTCTGACAGTGGTTGTTTTTCATTTTTATCACAAATTTTGGCCTTAAAAGACATTTAAAAAATTATAATCTCACTATCCCATATTTTTTTTTACTCTATTATGAAAATGACTACTAATTTTGGGGTTAAATTGATCAAAATTAGTGTATAGGTGTTTTGGAATGTGATTAGGGAAACAATAAAAAATGGTTTCTAATCAGACATTGAAGGTTATAAGATTGATTTTCAAAAATATTTGAATCAAAATATGAAAAACATTAAACTTCATGGTATCCCCTGACAACGATACCAATTTGGTAATGTGAATTTTATCATTGAACCCCGATAAAAATTTTACTTACATAAGAATTCAATAGGATTTTCCTAAGAATCCAGTTATGGAGGTTTCTAATTGAGTAATTTTTTTAATTAAAATATCAATTGGTTCAAAAAAATTAGAATTTAATTAATTGAATTTTTTTAATGTAATTAAAAATTGTGATTATTATGGATAACCAAATATTCTTCCCCATCTAATGGAACTTCTACGAGATCAAAAAATTGTTGACTGTTCAGCTTGTGACACTCATAAAAAAGATTAAATGTTATCATATCCAAATTGTAATCTTCCCCACTAATCTCAACTGATGAGTAAAATTCCATTACTTTTGTTAGATTTTGAAGGTTGAAATATTCCTTTTATACACAAAGATTTTACCCACCCTAAAATATGATAATTTTATTTAAAATATAATCATTATTATCATACTACTTTTTCTCGATCAACCTATCCTTGGAAAAATCCATGTTACTAATTTCATCAAGAGGAGAATTTTTCAAATTTTGATTGGTATGAAAAGATCTGATCGGAAAAATAGAAACTGATTATATAGAAGGAAAAAGATCAAACTGAGTGAAATTTTGAGGTCCATGATTCACTATCAATATAAGAAAATGATTTGGGATATGGTGACCACTCACATATTTATAGGGTCGAGGGTGATGATTATAATTCTAGAGATCTGATGACTTAGGTTAAAACCCAAATATGATCCAATGATAAAAAATTATCCCCAAAAAGATTTAAAATTATTTTTTTCTGATCTCTTAATGGGTTTTAAAGATATTTTTCATTGGATGTAATGTTTTTCGAGAAAAGAAAACCAAAAGATTTGTAAACTTGTTTGTTAATTTATAAAATATAAACAAATATCAAAAAAATGAATTAAAATATAATAAAAAATTAATATTATAAATTACCTTCTCAGTGTAAAATTGTAACTTTCAATGAGAAATTCTATCTGATAAATTTTTTTGATAATAAATATAAACAAATATTTTTAGAGGAACCAGAATATTTAGAAAAATAATGTTTTAGGAAAAATGAAATATTTTAGAAAAACTATTTTTTTAGTAATACTAATGTTTTTTGGAAAATTAAACATTTTTTTAAAACAAATATGTTAGGAAATCCTCAACATATGTACCACCTTGGAAAAGAAGTTCATTAATGTAAGGATATTGGTAAACAAGAAGTTTATTTGAATAATCACTTAGTATTGATCATTCAAAGCTTCTATTTAATATATTTAAATCTATCCAAACTAAGAGGTTTAGTAAAAATATCAACAAGTTATTATGGTGTTCCAATGAATTTTAAAACCTAAGGTAATATAAGTTATGTGTATAAATATTCTCATACCGATTAAAATAAATAATAAATTTAACTTTTAAAAAATGAAGAATATATTAATCATCAACAAAGTTCACAATAAATCCCTCTTCAAATAATTGAAAAATACTAATAAGGTTTTTCTTAACACCTACAAAAAATAAAACATTTGAAATTAAGGCATTACCAAGAAGAAAAATATTACATATTATGATTATTTATCCTTGAGCATTTTCGCTAAAGAAAACATTTCCTCATTTTGATAAGTTCGTGAAGAAATATTTTTTCCCATCATATTCTTGGAAAAACCATTATCCATATACCATATATTATTGTTGGAAAACTTTTTATTTTCCTAAAATAAAAAATATTAGTATTTCCTAACCCAAACCTACTTAGCTACGGTATTATTAGAAAGTAATATTTTTGGAATCCACATCTTTCAAACATTACCATGTTGAATAACAGTCAATTATTTAAAAAAATAGCTTTATGAAAACTAGAAGATTATAATCTATTTAGAGAATATATATTTTTCCAATTTTCTCCAATTTTTCATTTCATAAAAAATTGGTTACTTTTTAGAACAAAGTAATGTTTTTTGAAAAATATGTTTCTTATCAGTAAAACCCATCCCAAATACATAACTTTGAGGACTTATTTGTCTATAAATCTTATCAATGTTTTCTTTTCCAATAATAATATTTGATAATAGCTTTTTCAGACTAGATACTTCAAAATTTAGTTTCACAACCAAATTATTATCCTCAATAGAGGATGTACTCAAATAATGTTTTTCTTGATCTTTTGATAAACTAGTTTTTTAAGATTATATTTTTGTAAATATTTAGGAATATTTGTTTTATCAAAATTATTTTTTTTATAATTATTTTGAATGATTTGAAATATGAATAGTAAGAAAAGTTATTCATGAATATTATTTAGCAAGTTTATATTTATAAGAATCATGTTATTTAGTAATTTAGTAATTTTTTACTTTATAAAAGTTTTTCAAATATGAATAATTAGTCAAAACTAGGTAAGATATTATTTTCTTATGATGTAGAATATTCCTCATGATAATATATATAATTTTTATCATTATCACTTTCAGAATAATTTGAATTTAATATAAGATTGGTTAAGAAATTAGATGTTACCTTAGACATAAAGAAATTATTGTTCTTCAAAATATCATTATATAAACATATGTTTTTCTTATATTCACTTTCACTATACCAAATTTTTAATAAATGGTCACCACCACATATACTACATATATATAGAGCTTTCAGACATTTCTTTTTCTTGTGTCTATATGATTTCTTAGAATTCCTTTCTAATTTTCTATCATTCTTTTCATTTATTGTTAAACAGGGATAATCAGTTCTTATATTACCAGACATCTTACATTCATGGAAAATAACTTCATATTAATATCTATTATCACTTATATCTTTGTGATTATTCTTATTCTTATATCAGAAATATTTCTTCTCAATTATCTTTGTTCATCCTCTTAACAAGATTGGATAATTCATTCTCAGACTATTAAGAAGAACTACTCTCTGTTTAAACCACAACATTATTTTCCTATGATGAAATTGAAACCTTCTATGTTTAATGAAATTTATTAGAAACATTTAAAATAGTAGAAAAAAATCCTCTATTATTACTCTTCATCTTCTCAACAACAATTTTTAATCTACCATTATACTACATGAGAGTAGCAACCAAACAATCCAATATTAAATTCATTTTCCTTCTCATGTAATCTAAATTCATTAATTTGGATTCCCATTATCTAGTAATAATTTCAATAATATTTTCTACTAAAATTTCATCAGTAAGATCCTTCTCACTGAATATTGTAGACTATTCATGATTTCCATAATTCTCTGATGAATCTTCGTGACTAATTCAACAGGTAAAAAACCAAAAATCTTGATAGTATTCTCTTAACACCTCTCTTCTAGTATCAATTAATTGAAAAGTTCCAAAATGAGTAACTTATAACTTCTTCCAAATATAATTAGCTACTTCACAATAAGATATTTGACTATATATATTCTAATTATATAACCTAGAAAAGTATTCCTTACACAATAGTTCTGTTGATATTCGAACGTATATTAATTTATAAATTTATAATATTAATTCTCAGGAATATTGAAATTTGAATTCAACATTTTAATGTTATAAACTTCAGTGTTAATAAAAAAATTCTCCATTGTGTCTGTCTAGTACTCATAGTCAACAACATAAAAAATTGGTGGTCTATTAGGATTTAAATTTTCATGTGTACCAACTTTTAAACCTGTAATCTAATAAGAAAATAAACTCTGTATACAATATAAATGTTAGTTTAATAACCATTTTAAAAAAAAGTTTATGATAAATTTTCATTAAAACATTCAGATCTTCCGGAAAATAAAAAAAATAAAAACCATCATGTTACGTAGTAAAACATGATATGATACCAATTATTGGATCGTAAAAATTTATAATGGATACAAGAGGGGGTTAATTATAGTTAAAAAACTAACTATTTTATATCCCAAACCTCTTTATAAAATGAGTTAGACTCATTAATCATTTGATGATCATAGTAGTTATATAAGACTTACAAATCATCCATTAAATAAGATTATAGAAAATTTTAGTAAATAAATTTATTTTAAAATACATAGTATAATATAAAGACTTATAGAAACAAGTAAAATGAAACATTACAAAGATCTATAATAAAAACTAACAGATTATTTATAAAACAAATAAGTACACTTTAACCTCTAGAATATAGGAATTCAACAACCTTCACATAAGGTATCCAATGTTTTAACCAAAATGTAAGATATTTATTTCATCAAGAAGAAATCCATCAGTCATAAAATCAGAATCAGCTCTGTATTCTTATCCATAGAATCCCTAACTCAACCTGATTAGATATTACCATATTCCTATCCCCGAAATCCCATGATCTAAACCTATATTAGAGATATCAAACAATTGAAAAATATTATAAAGAATTTAAAATCCTCACTCAAGTTCCATAGGATGTAAAATCTATGAAATATTACATAGATAAAGTAATGAGTGGTTATAGTAGAGAAATATTAAGATAAGTTGAGTTTTCAAAACAATCATATCCCATCACCTTTAATGCACATCTATTTAGTGGTGCACCTCCCATGGTCACGTTTCAAGGATTATCAGAGTTGGTTTCAATGACCATGGATGAGCTCCATATTGAAAACTCAATAAGTAATTATCCATCCAATTTAATTTAAATAGAACCATTATTATTCTCTAAAATTCATTCAATCCGATTGAAATTATTATAATAATTTTATTATAATGTTTTTTATTCTGATGGAATAAATTGTTTTTAGTCTGGTGGATCAAAATTTGGTTATTTTGATAGAGTAAACTTAATCATATCAATAGACTATAATTTGTCAGATAGATAGACTAAATATCATCACACCATAGAATATATACGTTACACTAATATACTAAATAAAGTCACAATGATAGACTAAATAAAATCACTCTGATATAATTTTTTTTGTCAATCTGATGGACTAGAATTTTTTCAATACAACGGACTAATTTTTTTTAGTTTGATGGAATAGAATTTTTTCAGTCTGATACATAGATATTTATCTAGTCCAATAGATCAAAAATTAATTAGTATGATAATTTTATATTTACCAGTAAAATATATTTATCTATTTGGTAGAATAAAATGTTTTCTATAAAGAAATACTAAAAGGATTGGGAAATATAAAGTTAGTAAAATATTATTTCTAAGAGTGTGTTGTGATTTTCTAAACCATGGATAAAAAGTATATAAAGTAATTTTTTTGACTCAATGCAGTCCTATACAAACATCATAAGATCTTCATAGAATTATTTCTCAGATGATTCCTTTTTACAATGACTTGCATACAAATTATTCATCCATTGACTTCATAAACAGACCTCTACCTAATGATATTCACACAAAAACATCCACAGGAAAATTTTAACCAAATTTCATATGTTTATTAATTAGTGAAAATTAATTTATTATCTTGAAGAAACTTCTTCTTCACAACTTTATATATCTCTGTTTGATATAAATTGTACAAGAATTTAATATAATAGACTCTATTTGATGAAATTTTGAGAGAATATCCGAAAGTATTCATCTTATTGGAATTTATCCAATTGGAATATAACTGATTTGGAATTTGAACTATTTTGAATTCATCTGATTTCATTCCTCAGAATCATCCCTTTATACATAAGAAAAATTCATTTGTCTGGAAAACATTAGAAACTTTGAACACAAAATTCTTTTTATCCAAACATTAGTCCAATAGCTTTTATCTAGAGAGCTTTTTCAGAACTTCATAAAATGTACTTTTTAGATGAAAAAATTGCTCCCCATTTTTATAAACACATGGATCATTAGATATTTGATAACTCATGATTTTGGAAATATTAACAAACATTAAAGAATCACCATATTTTCACTTCATCGAGAACTCTATATAATAAAATTTGTAAGAAATATGAGATAAACATTCAATAAAAAAATGTCTGAATATATAAGTCCAGAATCATCCATATAATGGAATTCATTTGAACAAATCAGTCTGGTCTTCTTCGTCCATTCACCATTTTCTGAAAGGATTAAAAAAGTTAGGCATTTTATATTAAGCCTAAAAAAGAAAAAACACATAGAACACTTTCTTCAAGAAAAAAAACTTCCTCAAAATCAGTTACAACTCCTTTGAAACACGTCAAATCTTCCTAGTCACAAAAAAGACCTTTTATTATAACATATAAACATTTTAACAATCATAAAAACCATTTAATTTTTATTATTTTTAATATAGTATTTGGTTACCCTTACATATAATCCCTAAAATGCATAAGGGTATCCTCTCTATACTATTACACAGGTCATATAAAATCCCTTTTCATAAAGGTAACTCACTCTTTACATTTATATAGATTATATGTAATGCACTGCATAAAGGTAATACAAAGGTTACCTTTACATAACTCATTCTACATAAAGGTACATAAGATATTACCCTTACATGAATGATTCACGTAAGGGTAGTTTTGATTTACCTTTATGTTTAACTAATGAGTAAGGGTACTACCATTACAAAATACATTTTTGTAAAGATAATATAGTGGCTACCCTTATGCAGACCTTCCGTATAAGGGTATGAACATTATTTAGGAAACATGTTTAAGGGTAAATAAAATTTTCCATTACATAGTTTACATAAGGGTCTATAATCCTCTTACAGTTTTATTAAAATTAGTATTTTCATTATTACTCCAAAAACCATTGATCAAAAATCATTTAATTTTTGAATAATCTAGACTTTAATATCTTCGATGGATTTCATATTATTATCTAATGACCATTTACAGTAGAGAACAACCAAAAAATAAAATCAATCTATCTTCAAGAAATCAATGGATAAACAATCAACTAAACATAGTTCATAGATTTCATGAACAACAATATTTTCTATCTTCCTCCCTTATAGAGTGTTTGATCAAGATCATAATGATTAGTGAATGAATTCACCCTACGACTTTGGTGATACACTGGCCAATGGATCAGAAATTTCATCAAGATGATACCCAAAATTAAAAGGAGTGATATAAACCTTCTTTTAATGAGATAAATAGAGTTTCAGGTGGAATAGAGTTTAACAAAGGATTATATACATCACAAACCACCATGAAAGGATTTCATCTACTTATATTGTTAAAGACTAATGAATCTCATTTTCATAATTCATTTTATTAATTTTTTATTATTGGGGTATAATTAATTAAATGTTATAATGAATTTAATACAAATCATTTAATCCATTCATAATGGATTGTAACTAATGAATAAACCATTTGGGAGAAATTAATAATATATATATATATATATATATGTATATATTACATTCATGCATCAAATGCTTGAAAAATACATACATTATATGAATGTATTAAATGTAAATATATATATATAATATCATATATATTTATATATATATATATATCATGCATCATATGCATGTGTACATGCATCTTTTGCTTGTATATTTTAGTACACATCCAACATTATGATATGACATTAGAATATTTTTTAAGTGATTTTAGAGTAATTATGAAGTTACTTTAGTGGAGTTATGAGGTGAATCGTGAGGACCCTTGAAGGAGGTTTAACTAATATTTAATTGAACTATAGAGGGGGTTAAAATCATATGAACTATTATATGAGGGATTCTAAATAACTATAACTATTTCATAGAGATAAATGAATAAAAAAATTAACCCAATATCTAATTAGAATCAATTAAACAATTAAAATTGGATTAAAATTACACATGGATGTTGATGAAAAATATCATATATAGTATAATTCATAAAAGAAATGATAAATATACCTAGAATAATTTTAATGTCCACAATATTCATAGAATATCCTTTAGAACATATTAGAAAATGTCTTGTAAATCTTGACAGAATCTGTTTGACTAATGAGATAGGAGATGAAAATGGTCTGGGGAAATGGATAATACTTGAGGAATGAGGGTATAACTAAGATGCTAATTTGTTATGTTAAGATTAACACATATAAAATCAACACTACTACAAAATCATAAAAATTGAGTGGTTATCTTTATTAGTACTAACAAAAAGTGCTAATAAATGGTTGGTTTTATCATTACTTGATAAAAGTACTGATGAAGTGTATTTTTTTAGTGATAAAAAAAGCTGATAAAAGTACAATATTTTTTAGTGTTTTTTCTTACTGTGAATAACTGTTATAATTATCTGTACTTTTTCTATCATTGATAATAGTGAACTTTATTAGTGAATGTTTCAACACTAATTAGAGGTGATATAAAATGATAAATAATATACGATTTAAAATTATATTTAATATTGAAATATATTTATATTAATATATATATTTTATATATTTTTTATATCATAGTAAATATGTATTAAAAAAAAAAATAGAAACTAGGGCTTTCTGTGATCAATATCATTTCTGCATGATATTTTTTTTGATTTTTTTGTTAGGGTAGGGTATTTGGATTCATCACTCGTACGTATTTGCTCAATGAATTTTATTGATGTATATTTTATTATACAAATTGGATTTGAGAAAACATAAGATGTTAATCATTGACATTTTTCTCTTCTTAAGGAATATTTTCTAGAGAGAGTTGTTCATAGAGTCTTTATAGCTCATGTAGTGGGGAATTAAGATGAAATGAAACATAGACCAAAAATTTGAAATTTCTCCCTCATGTTGCATATGGTTCTTCCAATTAGTGTGAAATCATGGAGCACTAATGATATTGTTCAACTTATTTTCAGTATTTAGGGAATCTCAGATTGGAGGCATATCCCAATTGGTATGGTTTACATATTTTTATTATTTCTTCAGTTTAATTAAATTGAAGGGAATTGGGTAATGGTTCTATTTCCCTAGAACCTAAAATTTATCCATTTTGGATTTAGATTGAAATTTTTATCATTTTAATGTTAAGAATTATTGATATTAAATATAGACTAGAATAATTTGAATGGATTGGTTTTTATGGTACCCTAGAATCTTATTTGATATGGAATCAACAATTGGAATCCCCTTTAAAATGGATAAAGACACTAATGTATATCATCTTGGTTACTATGCATGAATAATTATTGAATTTATCTTAGTATCTGGTTGATATGGTCGTGTTTTCTACTGCTGAGGATGATATTGATCTTCAAATTAAATATGGGAATCGTTATTTTTATTTATTTTTTGTAAAAATATTAGACATCTACAGGGTGATTATAGAAGGGATTTACTCTACTCATTTTGTTCCATAAAAGTTCGTGATGAAAATAATTGCAAGAGGAATAATCAGATCAATAATTATGAGGAATAGACTCACGATAATGAACAATATTGTGATTATATGGGTGATTTAGATGATATGGGTTATAATTCTTTGGTGTTTGTTTAATTAAGGAATATATTCCATGATTAGAGGGAGAGACATGGGTACTCTCCTGTCACTATAGTGACTACTACTCCAATTGTAGATGTAGGAGATCATTAATATTCAGATAAACAACTAAGGATCCGTCCACAGATGATTTTGGTTTGAAACCTATCAACTATAGTATGGAAAGATTAATTTCCATATTAAATCTATTAATTTTTTTAATCCAATAATAGGTAGGTAAGGATCTTGTCAAACTGGTACTTTCTTTTGGTAAAATTATAGGGTTATGCGATAACCTAATGGATGAGGATTAATAATCTCTGAAAGGTTTTACATTTTATAATGTTTTTTTAGTTGCCTTGATGGAGAGTCTGTTTAATATTTATAAAAGGATAGTTAGACTAATTATGAATTAGGTGAACAAGAATTAGATGAGCAAAAATTACGACAGGATTATAAATTTACTTCAAAGGACCATAAATGGAAAATTAAAATTGTTTCTACTTATTTTTAAAAAATAGGCATATGAAGGGTTTATCCCTTGTTATGATTAATCAGGATTCACTTTCAGTTTAGTGAATATTGGAACCCTTAGAGTTTCTTTTATAACTAAAAATGATTCTATTAGAATAGTGGGGATGTCACATCCCATTATAATAAGGATATAGTCTCTGATGTTTAAGGTAAACTAGAATTAGGAAGGGGTGTTTTTTCTAGCACTTCAAGATCATTTGATATCATAATAGTGGCCTCACTTGATTCAACCAACAAATATGTGATGACTTATAAATTGTTAATAATGGATGATAATCTAGTTATAAGTTTACTCTAGCATTTTTTTGAATTAGAAAAAAATAAACCAAAATTTTCTGATAAATGGTAATTTTTTGCTAAAGCAGACATTGATTTCCCAAGAAGAAGCCTGACATAATTAATAAAGAGGTACCTATTGTTACAACGTCTAGTAGGTATGCAGACCAGGATATGTGTACAACCCCTTTGGTCATACCGATGGATACTAATGAACATTAGACTTGAGATGTTTCTTATAAATACACCGATGGATACCTTAAGGTCAATCAACTCTAAGGGTAAAAAGATTTCAACCCCAAGTTCAACTTCTTCTTCATCTTATGTTTCTTTAAAAGATAATATATACCTTCATCAACCCTGTATAGTGAAGATTTGGGTCTCCAAACACAATTATTTTGATATGATTGAACTAATTAAAGCTTATACTAATTTTGATCAATTATTTAATTATCAATTTTTTTAAAGATGGTGTGAACTATGTTTTGTCTTTTGACATGGTGATAAATTAATTTTATAATGATGATGTATTTATAGATTGAGATTTGGATGATTAGGAGAAACTATATAACTTACTAAAAAATAGAGGTGATGTTGATGTCATTGTGTTCATGGAAGTTGAGGCTCTCTTCATAATATGGTAACTTATTCAAAAGATAAATTACCAACCCTGATTGAATTATTTAAGAGTTGCATATCTAGTAAAAACTAATTTAGATGCATTAGCAAGCTGTGGAGGTGGAGTTTTTGGTTTTTACTTGGGGAATCTGTTTTCATTATTATACATCATTAGTGGATTTTTTTATTTGTCTTGCCTGGTTGGACTTGTTTTCCTTGTTCTTAGTGTCATGGTTTCACTTTTTTTCCCACATATCCCATTGTATCCCTAATCTATTTTATCTTTTTTAATAAGGGGGCCTTAGATAATCAACTTCTTTCTAGTAATGTCATTTGTTTTGAATTATTCATAAATATATATATTTATATATTTAATAATAATTAATTAATTATTAATTAAAAATATTTACTAAATGTGTATTTACACTTAATATGGCATAAAATAATTCCATACATATATAATTAATTGAATTTTATTGAAACCAACATAAAAACTAAAAAATATTAATATTATTATTTTAGATTTTTAATTACAATCATTTAATACTAAATATATATTATGATTTTAATTATTAAATTTTATTTATTATATATATTTTAATTTGATATATAATATTTATTAATTTTTAATATATATATATATATATATATATTAATTTATTCATGTTTATTATTATTTATGTCATTAAAAATGTTTTTAATATTTTTGTTATTTATTCATTTTCTATATTTATTTCTTTAATATTTTTGAAAGTTTATTCATTTTTAATATTTATTTATACATATTTATTTTTTAATATTTAATACTTTTAATATAGTTTTTATTTATATAATTAATATATGTATGCATTTTCATTTTAGAATATATTTATTTTTAAAATTTTAAAAATTAATATAATTAACGACACTTATTCATTTTTAAATATATTTTTTAAATATATTAATTTTATTATTAAATATAATTTATTTTTAACATTTATTTATCTAATTCTATTTATTTATTTGTTCGGTTAATTATTTTTTACCTTTTTAATAATTTATTCATTTTTAATATTTATTTGTTTTATATTTGGGTAATTTATTCATTTTTAATATTATTTTATATATGATTATTCATTAATTCATTTATTATTTTTCATAAAGAAATATATTCATATTGATATATATATATAATGTTTCCTTAAATATGATTTATGTAATAACAACTATGCATTTAAATTTAACAAGTCATATATTTAATGAGAAATGGGTTATAATTAGAAATTATATTAATTAAAAATATTGACTAATGATATATCAATTAATGGATATTCAATGTGCATAATATATAACTATAATTTTATTCAATTTAATATATATATTGTGTTATATATATGCACATTAATTTCATGCACACATATACATAATTAATGCAAATTTATATAGAAACACACACAAAAAAATATTTCTACAATTTATTCATTTCTTGTATTCATTGTAGAATTTTATCTATTAACTTAATATATATATATATTATGTTATTAATTACTGATATTTATTAATTTTTTATATTTTTAATTAATATATAATATTTATTACTTTTTAAAAAATTTCTAAAAAATTATTCAATTTTAATATTATTTATCCATTAATAATATTAATATTTTTTAAATATTTATTCAATATTCAATTTTTATTTGTTTGATATTTTTTAAATATTATCCATTTGTAATTTTTATTTATACATGTTTATTCATTAACATCTCATATTGTTAATATGGTTATAATTTATATAATTAATATGTATTCATTTTCATTTTATCATATATTCATTTTTCTTTTTTTAATAATCTATAAAATAAACTAATCTTATTCAATTATTATTATTTTTTTAATCAATTGAATTTTTAATTATTAAATTTCACTATTTTTTAACATTTATTCATTTAATATTATTAAATATTATTTGTTCTCTAATAATATACATTATTTGTTACTTATTTTATAATTTATTCTATTTTAATATTTATTTATTCATATTTATTAATTAATATTTAATTTTTTTAATATGGTTGCAATTTACATATTTAATATGTATCAATATTCATTTTAATATTTATCAATTTTTATTTTTTTAATAATTTATCTAAGTAATTAAACTTATTGTAAATTATTTTAAATAGTTTTTATTGATGCTTAAAAAAAGCACAGATAAAGATAGGTTTGATCAGCAGTTTTCAATTTAGTGTAGATAAAACCTATCTTTATTATCATTTTTTGGAAAGTGTTGATAAAAACCTTCTGAGTCTTTTAAAATCAAACTTAACAGAACTCCACATGCTTGTGTCATTAAAGCTCTTGTGGAACTTGACTTCTGTCAAGGATCCCAATCAAACTTCTCTTACAAATTAACCTTCTCAAAATGGAATGTATTCAATTCAATAAACTCATTTTTAGTCTACCATTCATTTATTCACAGTTTTTGGTTCTTATTTTCGCATATACCATACCACCCCCATTCCCCTTGGCCTATTAATACTATAGTGACTTGACACCCCCGAAATAGTTAACACCATTAGGTTTTCAATTACCCAGGTTTTATATAGCTAATTCCTTCATGGATCATTGTTCTTCTATGATTCAAAATTTTTTGGATACTCAATTTTTGGTTTTTTTAAAATTTCAGGTCTGATAGTTGATTTTGTATGTTTTTCATCATAAATATTTGGCCTTAAAAGACATAAACTATTATAATCTCAATCTCCCATATTTTTTTACTCTATTATGAAAATTCCTACTAATTTTGGGGTCTAATTGATCTAAATTACCATGTAGGTGTTTTAGAATGTGATTTTGGCTATAAAACAAAATGGTTTCTAATCAGATATTGAAAGTAATTAGATGGATTTTCAAAAAATAAATGAATCAAAATATGAAAAACAGTAAACATCTTGGTAGCCCTCAACAATGATTCCAATTTGATAATGGTAATTTTATCATTGAGCCCTGATAAAAATTTTACTTACATAAAAATCTAATAGGGTTTTCTAAGAATCCTATTATAGAGTTTTCTAATTGAGTACATTTTGACATAAAATATCAAATGGTTCAAAAAAAAGAATTGAATTGATTGAAATAATTCTTTTAATGTAATTCAAAAAGCTATTTTTTATTAAAAAAATACTTTCAAAATAATTGGATTTGAAGAATGAAAAATAAGCAAAAGATTGAAAATGGTTTGAAAATGGAAGAATTCATATTTTGAGGAAATTAATATATTTAGAGTAGTGACCTTAAACTTTTCCAAGGTATGAAGATTCACTTATTAATTGAAAACAATATTTCTTTTAATAATTTATTTTCAGTACTTAATATATAATTATGAACTAAGAAGTATTTTGGTTAAAATCAGATTTATTCTTTACCATATTCATAATGATATATTTTTTTCTTTCAGTAAGATAGATTATTTAATCAATGACAACTATTAAGAAGAGTTCAATGGAGTAATAACTATGAACACAACTTTATTAGAGAGTTGAGAAATTTAATAGTTCGTAAATAATTGAAACCATTATTATTCAATTTTGAATTCTCAGAATACAATTCAACATGTTATAACATTTTTATCAAACATATTCAAACAAATTAATGGAATATGAAACATCATTGTTTGGGAAGAAAGAAATTGTTTTTTTCAACCAAATTTAAAAATTACCAAACTTATGAATTTGTGAGTACTTTGATCCTTTTTTTCATTAATGATTTTGTTTTCATTTATTCAATAAGTGTCAAAAGTGAGTGTGACTTATTTCTTAGGAAAATAATAAAATTTCATATAAGTATCATTAAATTTCTCAATTTATTATGAAGAGTCTATACTTCTTAAAAAAAGGATCTAAATATTTAAACACAAATTTTTTTTAGGCACATAGACTAATATAAAATATATTTACACTCAAATTATGATACTTTGTTCAATTATAAATGTGTATATGCATTATATTCATAACTTTTGTTTACATATATATATATATATATTTAAAAAATGAATATTTTTTTAACCTAATACTATGTGTATGAATCGAAAATGGATAGATGAAAATTATATCTAAATGAGGTATGAGGATTGAGTTAAATAAATCATCAAGTTTGTAATAGATTATTCATATGAACCTTCCCAAATCCTTTGAATGTTTTTACAATGTTTTTATTAAATAATAGTTAATCCATAAGATTTTTAAAAAAATTTTATTTGTCAATTAATAGATTGAAGAAATAAATGTTTGAATAAACACGAGGAAAAACTGAATGTACATACTAATTGGGATGGTACTTTAATTTATAGATCATTTAATATTAATTTTTGTTTTAATGATAATAGAGATCATATGGAAGAATTGAAAAGAGAAAATTTCATATTATCTGTACTAAATATATAACATTGTAATTTTTATTGAAGTTATATAATTTGATAGGTGTAAGTGGATAGAGTGACACCATCTTTATAGAACTACTCTGTATCCTGAATAATATGACACTATAAGAAAATGATCTTCCCTATCAAACATATGATGGTAAATGAATGAAAAGTTCAATAGTTATGATCTATAAAAAAATACATGTCTGTCTAAATGATTGTATATTTCTTTCTAAGAACCATGAATCAGTTAGAAAATTCTTTAACCATGGAACAGATTTATAGAAAAAATATTAATCAAGAAATTTTAAGATTTCATGGTACTTTCATATCATTCCAAGGTCTATATAGTTATATATATGATAGGGAATTTCTAGATAATTAACATGGCACACATATACAAGAATTGAAGATGACAAACTACATCACCAAACAAAATATCCTCAGTAGAAGAAAATTGATTAGGTGTATCCTAAATTAGAAAATGAGATGATAAACAACTTACTTGTGTTATTTATATATGTAATAATACATTTTGGTGTACAATGTAATAATCACTGTACATGGCCAATGATGTTGGTAAATTATAAATTACCACTGTGGTTATGCATGAAGCATAAATACATTATGTTTTCTCTACTAATATATAGACCAAAGGAACCTAGTAATGATAGTGATGTATATCATTCTCCTTTTATTGAGGATATGAAATTGATGTGGGACATAAGTGTTATAATGTATGATTCTCCTAGAAGGGAAGAGTTCCCATAGAGAGACATGTTCTTTGAGATGAAAAATGACTTTCCTACTTATGGAAATATTTTAGGAAATAACATTAAATTAATTTTGGGGTCTCCCATTTTTGAAGAAGTTACACACTTTGTTAGGTTGAGACATTCCTAAAATAATTTGTTTTTAGTACATCACAAATTTTTACCCCAATTATATAAATACTGATCATGTTTGACATAATTTGATAGAAATAATGAACATGGTACAACATTGTCTCCAATAATGGGTGATAAACTATTCATTAAAGTAAAAGATATTAATACTATTTTTGGTAAATTGTTTTTGAAAAAATTATTAAATTAGGCTTGGAAAAGTGATTAGTTTTTATGAATTATCATACTAGAATTTTTTATATGTCATAAATTTTGTTGATATCTTATACATAGAGACAATATATAAGATAGTGTTATTAGAACATTATTTAATATACTAGGGAAGAAATGATCTAATTATGGCTATGTTGGACATGATTGACATGGGGATAAGGGATGAATTGGCACTAGTAAAGGGTGAATGATATATTTTCTCCCTCCAGAAGCTTAAACTCTCACTAGACAAGAAAAATTTCAATTTTGTAACTTTCTTAAGGGTGTAAAATTATTTTAGGGGTTTTAATAAAATATCATGAATGTTATGTCAATGACTGTTTTAAGGTTATAGGGTATAACATCACACAAATATCATGTTTTGATGAAATATTTAATTTCCATAGCTTTACATTACATTATTCCTAAAAATTTATAACTTACATTAACCATACATTTATTATTTTTCAAATCCCTATGGAGTAATGTTATAGACCTAGTAAAGATTACAATCACGAATAAAGAAATTAAAATCCTATTATATGAATTGGAGATGTTATTCCAACCATCATTATTTGATATAATGATCCACCTGATGGTTCACTTGGTTCGACTAAATCCACTATGTGGTTCTATACATTATAGATCTATGTACCCCATAAAATGGTGTATGAATATTTTGAAAGGTTACATAAAGAATTGAATTTGACTATAAGTTTGTATTTCATAGTGATATATTATTGAAGAATCAATTGATTTTTTTACCAATTAACCATTATATTTAGATAGCATTGGTCTCCCAAAATCACATGACATTGGATGCTTTAGGGGTGAATGGATTTATGGAAGAGATGTTGTTACAATTACCATTACAGTATAGGAGTAAGCTTACATTAAAATTTTATATAATTTTATATAGGTCTATCTATATATTGAATCCCAAAAATTAATTCTTAGACATTAGAATCCATCAAGTGATGAAAGATGGATATCAAATATACATAATAAAACATTTATAAGATGGTACCGAGATCATATTTATAAGGAATTATCTATAAATTTGAATTCAATTATTGAGAAAATTCAATAGATAGCTAGAGGACCAAATTTAAATGTATTATATTACAATGGTTATGTAATTAATGGTTATAAATTCTATATGAAGTAACAAGATGAAAGTTGTACAAAGAAAAATTGTGGGGCTAAAATTGCGGTGAAAGAAATGCATATATCTAATTCCAAGGATAAAAATCCAATTTATAAAAATATTCCATACTTCAGCATCATCAAATAAATATATGATTTGTATTATATAACATTTCAAGTTCTGATTTTCCATTTCAAATAGGTTATCAAAAAGATTTAATTTAAAGTTGATGAATTGGGATTCATGAAGGTGGATTTTAGTGTGAAAGAGTATATGAATAAACCATTCATATTATAATTACAAGAAGTGCATGTATTTTATGTCTCATATCAACTAAACAAGAATTTTTTAGTTGTTCTATTAGAGAGTAAAACAATTGGAGGGGAAGATGAAAATTTAATTAAGGAAGACTCATTAATTTGGAGATCATAATAATTTCATGATGGTACCAATGTAGATAGTGTCTTATATGTTATAGGGGACCACAAATAGGGGATTTGAATACTTGATTAATGATCCAAATCCCTTAAACCTTTAAATAATAAAATAGATTTTGATGAAAAAGTAAATGTTTTGTTATTATAATATGATTTTCCAAATAATATTATGTGTTCTTTATTGAATTTATGTAATATAAATTAATCATTTTAACTAATCATATAGATAATGACTTATCCATATGTTGATGTTACTAATCCAAAGGCAGAATACAATATCAATGTGGAAACTGATGATTTGTTAGGGGATCAACAACATGCAGATTTAAAAAAACAAGAGGATCATAGCTTCACCGTGTTAACTGAAGTTATCAAATAAATAATAAAAAGCATAAAATTTGAGGTTGGATCGAATTAATGCAGCTAACCTATTAACCCCAATGTGTAAATGTTCATTAGTTACATTGGGTTCACAACTTTAATGCTTGTTCCAATTGATATAACTACATTGAAAATTCTATTATTACATTAAAGACAACCATTTGGGAAGACATTAGTGTAATATTATGATATAATTCTTTTTTTAATAAAATAGTTGTATATTTATTTTTTTATTACTTTTCATTATCCATTATAGATTTAATTTATTTTAGATTATTTTCATAAGAAATTTGTAATAATGGTCACTAGAAAGGTGAATATATACTTTTATACACTTCTGAAAAATTAGCATCTTAGGGATGCTAGGGGAAAGAAAACTTGCACCCACCAGCTATGTATTTCCACATAGAAACTAGGAATCGTGAAAATATTTCATTAGTCACCATGATGTGGAATAATTTTAGGTGAAAAATAATTGACAATATTTAATTGGAAATTAATTTTTTATCAATATTGATTAAAGTTTTTTAATTTATGAAACAAAAAAGGAGTGAAAAAAATTAGCACCATGCATCAAGACCAATATACCCCTACCATAAAGAAAGTATGATGTATGATTCACATGAAAATAAAATGCAATGTATTTTTAATCTACAATAAATGTTTTATTTGATATAAAAAAATACAGGTACTTTTGTTTATATGTATATTTATTAATTATAATCCAAAGACACTTCCAACCCATATCACGTGCTATGGATGGAGGTACGTGTAAATGAAGAGGGGAAACTAGTAGATGAAAACATAAAAAGAATATGGGAATCATGTGTAAGTATGAAATAATAGTAATTCTTATTCCCTATAACTAAAATATTGAAATATATCTATTTATGTTCACATTTTTTATATAGTTTAGACATAAGAATAATAATTTACTATACCAAAAGAACAATTACTTTTAGTATATTTGATGTAGTAAAAATAATGCATGTTTTGGATTTTCACCTCGATTGTATTTTAAGAAGATAACGTTTCAAGGATATATCTATGATACGGTGAAAGGAATGTCGACAAAAATTGATACTTTAAGATATATTATTGTACAATGTGGTTTGGTTGACCAATATATATGAAAGGGTCGAATCGAACCAATAAAAGAGAATCAATCAGTACATAAAGATCCACATTACCCTAGCATCATTCAGGATCGACATTCTCCTCATCTACCTGATTTAACTGTGGTTAATAATTTTTTCATATCTCTTTATTCTAAATATAAATCCAAAAACTAACAATTACATTATATTACTAAAATTTTTAGGGTGAAATTATTTGTGATTTATATCTATCAACACCACCTATCTCTTTATTGTGAGGGGTATGATTTACAATATCCAAGGAGACATTATACATAATAAATAACTCCAAAAATATCAGAAGAGAGTTGGGATTGAAGTATCTCATGATCTAAAATTTTTGTTTTATGTTCCTTTTTATGGAATGTATTTAAATACGATCGATAATGATATTTAAACTTTCAAACGAATGGTCGTTTATTCTTATACAGATTCATAGAAATAATTATCTATGTCCATTATAATTTTTTTTAAAAACATTTATTGTCGATGAAAAAGGTCTAAAATATGGTATGGTATTACAAATAGAAAAAAATTTAAAATAGATGGTCATATCAAGAAAATAAAATGAATCTACCAAGAAATCAAGAAGACCTTCAAAGGGAACCTTCAACCCACTAGTTCTACAACCAAATTCATTAACATTATAAGTTCATGTAGGTACAACATTCAATGTTGGAAATTTTTCCTACAATGAATATTAAGAAGCAATATTTGGTTTGGCCATTATAGATGTTATTTTTCTTGATATTATAAATGAAATTACTATGTTTGAATGGCCGAGAGTCTTAGTTATGAATTCATACATGAGGAATATTTTTATAGTCTTTTTTAGAAAAATTGGTCTACTATGTTCATTAAAATAAATAATTATTTATATTTTTTGCATGCATATATATAACTATTATATTAAGTGAAAATATTATAGATAAAAATTTGGACTCATTAGTCCCACAATCATTCTACATAAGAATTTAATTTGAATATGGATGAAATTGATAAAAAAAAGATAAAATAATTATAAAATTTGAAAAGAAAAAAAGAAATGATAGATTCTTATATATTCCTAAAATACTATGGTAAAAATATATAATTTAATAATATAAAATATATTTTATTATTTTGATTACTTATTTGTTTTTGGTTTTTTAGGATTCACTAGATGCACATCACACTCAATTTGGATACCCCAGATGTTTATTTTTTGGATTTATTGTATGGATATATAGCAAGTAAACCACACATTATGTCCATTGTTAATTTATAATGAACTAATATGTGGACTTTATTTCACATGTCTTTTTACATCATTTTTTTGTTACATTATGTTACTATGGAATTTTTTTACATAAATTTTGTTAATTATAACTTATTGATAAATTTGTAGCCGAATTAGTAAATTAATGGGTTTTTATAAAAAATACTATTTTTAATGATTAGTTTATCAATATTTCTTTATTTAAATTAATTTTATTCTTGGTTTTAGTTATCAATTGTTTAATTTTTGTTTATTTTATCAATTTATTTATTATTATTTATTTGTGTGTTCTTTGCATTTAATTTTAATCTCATTTTACTTTTTGGTATTAATATATTAAATAATAATATTAAGTTTAACTTTTAAATTATTTTCCTTAAATAATTTAATTCTTAGTAAGAGTAAACTATAATAAAATTATTATATTATTTTTATTAATTTTATTATTTTATTCATTAATTAAAAAAGTAGTTATATAATGAAGTTTATTTCAATATTTAATTTTTATTGTTTTGAAAAAAATAATTAGTTTGTATTTATTATCTTTATTGAATAGTTTTTGCATATAATTATTTAAAAATTGATATTAGTTTTTATTTTATTAATGATTAATTATCTATATTGATCATCTTTTTCATTATTTTTGGTTGTAAAAATTATGTAGCCCTTTTCCCAAATTGCAACAACACATGACCATATACCTGATTCACAGTGTTTGTCATGTATCCAATTTTCCACGGGGTTAACATAGACAAATATTTGAGTCTACCCATGTATCCAAATGGCTACACCACCAAAATTTCCATTACACTCACATATCCATTTCCTAGAATGACCAAGTATTCAATTGCTAATGGGTTCTATGTATGCAATTCTAAAATCAACCAACACCCCCAACACCATAGATAAAGGTTCCAAAACCATCGATAAATTCCTTCCCAAATCAAATACATCACAAATTAGTTATGTGGGAAATCACATATGTATATCAAATTTACTACATTGAAGAATACTTACATGATTGTAATTGGATAGGAATAGTGAATTGGCCATGTAGGTCAAAAATACATATCAATAGTGAACTCATTCACTTGGATAATTTTTTTGAAGACTTCTAGTGAACCCACGATTCACAAGGAAAATTCTTCTCTAAATTATCTCAATGGTGTTCATAGATCATAATTGTGGGAGGAGTGCATGATTGTGGGAATTAAATCAATGAAAGAAGGTGCAAGTGACCTGAACCAATGATCACAACCATTGACCCATACATAGGGATATCATCTATGAATGGATTGTGTTGTATGAATGGAATATAGCTTCAAGGACATGTGTATTCTATTAGAGGGAACTATGATTTAGTTAATATGTGAGGATTATGTGTATTTAAATATGTTCCACATATAATTGAGGAATAAATTACTTAGTAATGACCATGAATACTCATGGGAGATGTACACTGAATTTTCCTATTAATGGGAGAGGTTATAATCATCTAGGGGGTCATCCATTATTAGATAGAGTATAAACATCAGGACATAGGGAACAGGGAGGAGAAAATCAGTCTAAGAACAAGAATAAAATTTATAGTTGAAGGTTGAGGAAGAAATCCATATCATAAGTGATGTTTTATATTATATTTTTTATCACTTTTTGCATTTTTCTCCAAGAATGAGTATCTAGATTGATTAGGAAAATAAAGATGGAATATTCTGAATATAATTTTACCTATTATTCCTTTTTTGATACATTTTTTAGTAATTTTTTATGTTTCATGGTCTTTTCTGTTTAATTATGAGGATCATTTATTACTACCCATGAACCAACATGTGATGGTAGTTAACCTTTTCACCTTATATCATTGAATGATGTAATGAAAATTAGAAAAGGTCAATTAATCACTTATCTATATTGAATAGATTAATTTTAAATTTAATATCGAAAGATCGAAACTAAATAAGGTTCACCAAATTTCCAAATTTTCAATGAATAGAAAACGTAGTGAATCTCCAACATTTCTCAAGAATTGAATGATTGAATTAATTTGAATAGAATAGAAGAATATCTATTTATCAGTTCAAAAAACCCCAAGGAACCTAAATTCATCCATTTTTTATTTATTTCTACGATCTTGTTCTTACTACACCACAACATTTCACACTTTCCATTTCGCACTTCATTTTCTACCACTACATTCTATTATCACTCAATTATTTTAGTTTTTTTATTTTGTTTGTTTTTTTTGTTTTGGTCACTCACACACACATTAATCCTTCCCTATGGAATCAACAATCTTTTTCACCACTAAAATAGTAGTTTTTATGTTTTAAATTACTAATTTTCAAAAATTTAATGAAATTCATGTTAAATATTTTCACCATTTTTGGGGAAGGTACGTATAACCAAGTCAAAAAAATTAAATAATAAAATAAATAATAAAAACTCAAAAAAACCTGGAAAATTTGTAAATAAAGAAAATAAAAAACATTAAAAATGTTAAAAGAAATATAAAAAATGTTTTGTGTTCCATGTATGTAAAACAGTTCTTCTAAACCAGAGCTTAAAACTCCAATTTCTGAAATTAGTCAACAATATTATACACTTAAGAAACAAAGAAATCCAAAATTGGAAAATTTTGAAAATATATAATTATTAATAGCTAATAATCAAAATTTCAATGTCCCATAACCCATTGTTCATGTCCCTAAGAGACCTAAACTTAATTATTTTCAAATAAAAATAGTGTCAAGTAATCCATCTTATATTCAGTTGTTCCCAAGATCTAGGAACTATGAGATCAAATAGTATCATATCTCTTAGCTTCCTTCATTCAACAGTCTTCCAGTAGAGGACTCATTAGAGTTTATTAGATATTTTTATAATTATATATTTAAATTTCCTCTGTGATATTTGAGGGAGGAGGATTTTAGGGTGAGTTTGTTTCCATTATTCCTTAATGAAAGGGCTAGAACATGGTTCTATAATTTGGATGAAGAAATTTGTGAAACATGAAATGATCTCTTCAATACCCTTGTATCCAAGTTTTACCCCAAGAACACCACCATTGAGGTTAGACAAAAGATAATAGGGTTTTTCTAGGATGAGTAAGAGTAGTTTCATAAATCTTGGGATAGTTTTTGAATTCTTCTTATATAGATTCCTAACCATAAATTAGTTCCCCATATACTCATGGATAATTTTTATAATACTCTTACCCCTTAAAATAATAATTTAGTTGACCACAATTTTGGGGATGATTCTATTATTTAACTGATTATGAGATTAGAAAATTTATTGATAAAATTTATGAAAACATCCACCATAAGTGAATAATAAAGAGATTCATTAATAGAGTTGAAACAAACACACAAGCTATTGTTGTTGATGATAGAGTTCTTAGAGATAAGTGATGTCATTATGGGATATTCATTCATACTCAAATATTATTTCCCAACATTTACCTCCCCATACTACCTGAGGAGAATGCCCAGTTCATTGATTATACATCTAGGAATCAAGGGGGAAATTATCCATTTTCAAACCCATACAATTTTGTATACAAAAATCACCACAATCTGTCCTAGAAAGAGAAAGGTTTAATTAAAAATCCCACTATCTCAAATTACCAACTACAAACCAAATAGTTTTTCCAAAATCAATATGGGTATGAGTAATATAGTTATCAAGGGTAATTAATGGGGATGTTTCAGTAAGTTTTGGGTGATATCATTTCACTACGGAGAGATAGACACTAGGATTCACACTTAGATATTCAAATGGGTCAAATGGATAAGAACCTAGGTAGTAGAGACAAGGAATAGATACCCAAAACTATTTTTCATAGTTAAATAGATAATGTTATTAATATCACCATAATATATAGCCTTCAAACCCATGAATAAGAAAATAAACAACCTAGGGATGTTAAAAATGGTGTAAAATATAAATTGGAGAATGAAATTCTAGAAAATTCCCAATCTGGACGTCTTGGATTAAAATAAATATAATGTTGAAACAACACCTAAAAAATAAAAATAACTAAGTAAAATGAAGTGGGAATTTATCATGGAAGGAAATAAGAATGTTAAGTTTTAAGAGCATATAAACAATCAATCCATTTTAAAACATTATTCCCCTACCATTACATTTGCCAAAAGAGTAAAAATGTGTGATAAACCTGATAGCTTGAGATTCCTAAAAATGATTCAAAACTCCTACATCAATATTCCTTTTTAGAGAATTGGGTTCCATAATATTACATGTTCACTAAGTGGTTTTTTTCTAACAAAAATAATTGGATGAAGTTTGATACCATCCATTCTTATTGAGGGATGCACTGATGTTATTTTGAGGAAACTACCTAAAAATTTGAAAGACCTTTGTAATTTTTTTACTAAATGTAAAATAGAATGAATTGGAAGACTAAATTGTTTTTTTGATTTAAGAGTGGGTATTAATTTTATTCCTTTATCCTAGTTCACAAATATTGGCCTTAGGATTTGAAACTAATAACTATTTCTCTTAAACTCATCGATAGGTCCTTCACTCATCACCATGGAAGGGTGGATGACTTATCAGTTAGTATAGGAAAAGTCACATTAATCTTAAATTTTATAATTATTGATATGAAATGTGGTTAAAAGATACCAATAATAATATAAAAACCATTCCTTAATACTAGAGGTGCTATTATTTATGTGTCTAAATGTGTACTTACCGTTCAGGTTATGGATGATGTGGAGGAGATAATGGTATTTGAGAAACCAAAACTTAAGGTTACTTGTGACCTGATTGATGTTGTTGAGAATAAATGTTTCAAAATAGAGGTCATATACGAGTATGGTTGTTTTAATCTTGAAGTAAAAGTGATTTTGACTCCCCAACCTAATGATATTATCACACCATCACCTATTGTTGAGGAAATTCATTCAATAGAACGCATTATGTGGTTTGAGCCACAAGCTTTTCATAATCTATTTGAGCCTGTTTATGAATGTTTCCATTTTTAAGTTAAATATTTGAAAGTACCTAAATTTGTGGAGTTTCTTGTTTTATTACCTATTGGAAAACTTTATTGAGCTCATTGTGTACAAGTTTATTTCCTCGAAAAATTTTTAAATATAGGATTTTATGATATGCGTGATGACATCCAACCAAATGATGAAAGGTTCACTATAGAGACCCCAAACTAGTAGCCCGAAGCCGGTGTGTTACATTATTATGTTGGTATGATTACAAAGAATTCACATCCCCAAGAACCGAATAGTTTAGTTGTTTTTAAAACAAGATACAGATATAATATTTACATTACAACTTGAATAGAAATTAAAATACGTGAATTCCATTTAAAACATCCATACCTCCTAGATAATTACTGCATTTTTTTTGAACGAAATATATAAATTACTGATCAAGGAAACCAGGATTACAAAGCCAATCAGGGAACGAGTTCACCCATGAATGATCACCCCAACATTTCCCAAAGTGAGCCAAATGACGGGCTCTCAAATTTCCATCTCTTCTGATAAACGAAAATTTGCATGCATCAAAACCATCGGTCAGGGACCAAATCTTCCTCAAGATGAGGCCAAAAGGTTGGGAGTACTCATCTTTTGTTGAGATAGATTTCACCACTTCGAGGCGACCAGACTCCACCAGGATCTTGGACCAACATTTTTAACGGGAAAAAAGAATCCCCTGGAGGATGGCCAAGGCCTCATCTACCACAGGGCACCATGAGTTAGGCACCGCCCTACACTGAGCTTCCACAATCTGGCCAAGGTTGTTATGTGCAATGAGCCCAATGCTGACCGTTGAGTTATCAGAGATAGTAGCATCTGTATTAATCTTGATGAAACCCTCAGGGGGGAGACCAAAGGGGAGCCTCCCGTCGGGTGTGGCCCGAAGAATGCACCGCTTCACTTTTCTTCCAACCATTCATCCACTCCATAGCTCTAGTCACCCATAGATGATCATGGGTCACCTTCCTTTGGAAAATGCATTCATTCCGGTGAGTCCAAACCAACCAAGAAATTGTGCATATCATCCCGACCACACTCGGGTCCAGAGAAGACACCCATTTAGTAGGGTTTGGGACCAACCCAATTGAAGTATCAAAGAAAATACCAAAATCTGGTCTCCAAACCTTACACATCCCTTCCACCCCCTTACAGGAAAGAATTGCATGAAAAGGAGACTCCACTTCATGGAAGCATAAAGAAAAAGTGTCGTCCTCCACTATATGTCATTGCAACAGAAAGTCACGGGTTAGAAGAACCCCAGCACAGACCTGCCACCAAAAAAATTTCACCTTTGGGGGAGTGGTGAGGGACCAGAGGCACTTCCATCGATTATTGGTAAAACCCTGGAAAAAACCATGAACCCTCATTTTGTAACCCGAATGAACAAAATATCGCCCATGAGGTTCCCCCGTCCAGCAAATCTGGTCATTACCCATTCCTAGTGTGAGAGGGATACTCAGGATGAGCTGACGATCCACCTCGTTAAACCAGCACCAAAGCTTCTCCGGATCCCACTCCTCAAGAGAGTCATTGAGCAGATCACGTACCCTTGCATCTTCGAATCCAGGGACAACCGGTGAGGAAACCTTATGATTGATGCCCTCTTCCAGCCATGGATCCTTCCAAATTTTAACATTATTCCCATCATCAATTCTCCACACGCAACCCAAGTCAATGAGAGATTTTTCTCCCTAATTGCTCCTCCACATAAAACTCGGTCATGTCCCCAAATGGGCATGCAGGAAATCAGAATGAGGGAAGTACTTAGCTCGCATCACCTTTGAAAACAAGGTATTTGGGTGGGAAATAAGGCACCATCCTTGTTTTGAGAAAAGAGCTTCGTTAAACCATTTGAGATTTCAGAAACCTAGGCCGTTGCAGAATTTTGAAACACACAGCTTCTCCCAAGACATCCAATGGGCATTATGTCTTCCCTCATGGGAGCCCCACCAAAAATTGGCCAACCGAGAGTGGATTTGATCAATGAGAGTTTCAAGGAATTTGAATAGCGACATGGCATAAGAAGGGATTTCTTGGGCCACTGACTTCAAGAGAACTTCCTTTCCTGCCTTGGTAATCCTCCTACTAGACCAAAGACAAATCAGATTATCCACCATATCCACAATCACACCGAAAAATTGTTTTTTCGACCTACCCACCAGGGTCGGGAGACCAAGGTACTTCAGATGCTTATCAACCAGTGGAAACTCGCACATTCGCTACAACTCCTCCCTCTTAGCTTGTGGGACGCCGTTGATGAAAGATAACTCTAATTTTGAAGCATTAAGACGTTTCCACAAGGTCTTTTCGTAAAGATTAATGATATTCAGGACAACACTACATTCTTGCAGGGTAGCACGTGTGAACAGGAGGCTATCTTCTTCAAAAAAAGATGAGAGATAGGGGGCCATTTCTACAAACTACAGCACCATGTAAAACTCCGTGATCCCCCGCCTTTAGGATGAGATGAGAAAAGGAATCTGCCACCAGAATGAAGAGGTAAGGTGAAAGGGGGTCCCCTTGTCTCAAGACTCTTGATGGTTTAAAGCTCGCTGAAGGGACCCCATTAATATTGATTCTGTAGGTGACAGAAGTAATACAATTTATGACATTAGAGATCCATTTTGTCCCAAATCCCAATCTGGATAGAACAAGTTCGAGAAAAGGCCATTCAACTCTATCATAATCTTTCATCATGTCTAGTTTCATTGCCATGGTGCCATGCTTGGATGAAGAGCGAGTTTTCATAGAGTGGAATAATTCAAAGTCAATGACAGCATTGTCGTCAATATATCTATTTGGGACAAACACACTCTGGTTAAATATCACATTTTTTATTAGTTACTAATACCATAATAAGGAAATTCATAATTTCAGACATATGAAACATACTGTCAAAGGCTCGACCATGATGTCTGAAAATAGTATGGTAAGGCCTCAACCAAAACTTAATTCTATTTTTCCTCATGATATATACTGATACATTGAGAGGCTATAGAGGTCCATAACCATCACTTTCTAATTCCAATAGATTAATTATATGAATGGGTCTAAATATAAACAACGTAAAATTATTATATGTAAATAACTTTCCCCAATCAGTAAACATAATCACTTACCAAACTAAGTAGCATGGTGAATGGTATCAAGATAAAATATACATAGTCAAACCGATCATAAACCATTTAGTTACATATGGTAGATAAATATAATAAGATATCAATCTCAATAAATAATAAAATTCAATAGATATTTTAAAATAGATGAATACACTCTAATAAAATCATTGAGGAATTATTGAGAGAAATGTCCCTTTTACTTTGTAATAAATAGTTCTTTTGGAAAAATAATTTTTATTTGTCACAATATTTTTTATAAAACAAATAATGAATAAATATATTTTTTCATGAAAAAATTATTTATTTTATAAAAATAATGTTTTCTTCAAATAGATTTTGTATGGTACTTGAAAATTGGTAAAAAATTGAGACGTAACCTTTAATCGGGCTTGCGTATCAGGGTTAATTGAAAAGGGAACCTTGAAAAAAAATTATTTCTTATAAATGAAAGATGTAATGATCTAGAAACATGATTTTGGAATGAATAACTATAATTTAGAAGAATTATATAAAATTAATTAGGATTTACATTGATTTATAGAAAGATAGATCATAACCCTAATGAAAATAGAGGTTCAGGATGAAAACCCATACATTATGTCTGAATGTGACATGCACTTGACCTTAACGTCCTAAATAACAAAATTGAATCCATTAATTAATTAATTAATAACCTTATATACATTAATTTTACTTATTATAATTTTATTAATTTCATTTTTTCCTTTTTGGAAGAGTTATACGATAAATTTTTTTTACTCAGGAGCGTTCATTTCCTTGGTTTTCACGATAGGTATACATGTATATGAGTATGAAAGTTCATGTGGCATAGGTATACTTCAACAAAATTGAATTTATATGATACTAATGAACATAAATAATTGTAAATGGATATATATATATATATATATATATATATATATATATATATATCATTTGGTTATATTTTATGATTATGAATAATTAGATAATACATGTAGTGATAATCATTTTCATTATTACAGTGGTTATTGATGATAAGAGACACATTTTATTTTATCATTTAGTATTACATAAATATGTTTCTTTTAGAACACAATAAAAGTGGTAATAAATATATTATCATAGATTTTAATCATAAAAATGGTTTCATTACCATCCTTGAAGGATAAATTGAAGAAAAAAAATTCGTCCTCCACAAAGGTTGTAAATCAGTATGACTCATATGATGATTTCATTTTTAAAATAATAGAGAGATAAAAATGAGTTTGTGTAAGGATATTCCATTAAAATGATATAATTACAATATATATATTGTACTGTAGTTATCATGATCATTTAGATATAGGTGGTGAAGAGATAATAATAAAATAAAATAAATTCAAATGAAATTAAAAGAAATAGGAAGAGGGTTTACCTCTTAAATTATTCTCCTTGAGAACCTCCATAGGGGAAGGGGTTCTGTTCATTGGAAATACCAATAACTCCTAGTCATGGGGATAGACTAGGTATGAGTATTTGGGAATAACTTTGATATGTTTGAAGGCTTAGGGGTGTGAGGAGATAAGGGGTGAGGGGTGGTATTTATAGTGGAGGAGAGGGGTGATTTCTCATTATTTTATTGTTTATTTTGTTATTTTGTTGAAGACAACCAATAGTGTTGATTCTTATGACTTAATACTATAATAAGTGCATTTGAGTTCAAAGAAAGGGTGCTTAAAACTTCCAAACCTCACCAATGACTCAATAAATCATGTATTTTTAATTTATCTTAAATTATTATATTTTACTATTCACCAAAATTCAATTATTTTATAAAAATCCCAAAAAATAAAAAAAACCGTTTTTTAATGTGTAGAATTAAAAAATGAACTCCATTTTATGAAAATAATTTTCTAAATATGGGAAATTTAATTTTTAATTAAAATCACCATTTACTCAAAAAATAAGTTTTTTTGAAATTATAACTGATTTTATAACACTCTTGAAAATTAAATAAGATCTTATTAAATTATCCAAAAATCATAAGACAATAAAATATTGATTTATGAATTCATTTTAGGAAAATGAATTTTATTTTAAATAATTTTATTAATTATAAAATTTTAATTAAATATTTTTGACTTACAAAAAATATTTGCACTTAATTTATCATATTTTAAAATATTCATTTACTTATACTATGATATAATTATATATATATACATACCAATTTTTCTTAATTTGATCTACTCTGATATTGGTTTTAATTGTATTTACATTCTCTTTGGTTTCCTCTACAAGCTATAGGCCTAGAATATTCCTTTCACCAACTTCATCCCAACATGTTGGTGTATGAAATATATTTCTATACAATGCTTTATATGGTGCCATTTGAATACTTGAATGGAAACTATTATTGTAGGAAAAATATAACAAAGCTAAATATTGATCCCACATACCTTGAAAGCTAAGGGATCACGATATCAACACATATTCTAATGTTTGAATGGTCCTTTCAATCTTCCAACAAGTTTGATGTTGATAAGCAGTACACAAACAAAGATCAGTATCCAAATATTTCTACAGAATTTTCCAAACCTTTTATGTAAATCATTGATCAAAATGAAACACAATAGAAATAAGTTCTCCATAATGTCTTACAACTCCACTAATATAGAATTGTGAAATGTGATCTAGTGAAAAATCGTCCCTTATAGTGAAGAAATGTGCTGATTTGGTAATTTGACCAATAATCACCAATATTGCATCATTCTTTCTTGGAGTTTTTGGTAATCCAGTGACAAAATTCATTGTGATGTCATCCCATTTCCCTGTACGAAATTCCAGTTGTTGCATGAAACCTAAAAAATGTTGTCTTTCAGCCTTCACCTATTGATAGACTAAACATCTTAATACATAATTATCAATTTACCATTTCATATTATCCCACAAGAAATGCTCTTTCAGATCTATTTACATCTTAGTGCTACTAGGGTGTTTATAGAAATTAGAGCTATGGGAATCATCCAATAACTCAATTTTTATCTTAGGTATATATGGAACAAATAGCCTCCTACCAAATTTCATAATTCTATCCCCACACATGAAGTGTGGAAACTTCCCATTATTCATAGATTTAAATTTATTTTGAAGATTCTCATCATCACACTGAGAAATTTTAATACTTTCCAATAAATATTGTCTGGAAATCAGTTGAAAAAGTAATTTTGTTTCACCTTTCTTGATAATTATCATTTCCATATTTTTTTATCCTTTTACCCAAGATCCTTTTCAATCCTAATTTTTATCATAACTCCATGATCATTTGTGCTCAATGCCTCTGCTACCTTATTCACCTTCCCAAAGTGGTAGTGCATTTAACAATCATAATCCCTGTGTAGCTCAATCCATCACCTTTTCCACATGTTGAGTTCTTTTGTGAGAAGATATATTTTAAACTTTTGTGATCTGTATATATCTCAAATTTTCACTACAGAGATAGTGTCTCTATATGTTTAGTGAAAAGACTACAGTCGCTAACTCAAGATCACGAGTTGGAAAGTTCTATTCATTAATTTTTAACTGCCTTGATGCGTTGTTAATAACTCTATCATTCTACATAAGGATACACCCAAGACCCTTTTTTGATGCATCACTATAAATCATAAATCCACAATTTCCTAATTGTAGAGTCAAGATCAAAGCATTCACTAATCTCCTATTCAATTCATTAAAAAAATTATCACATTCATCTTTACATAAAAACTCAACCACTTTGCAAGAAAGCTTGGTTATTGGGTTAGCTAATTGGGAGAAGTTCCAAATGAAATGCTGATAATAACTGGGTAAACCAATAAAATTATATACCTTAGTTAAGTTAATTAGTGTAGCATATTACCGAACTACCTTTGTCTTTGAAGGATCAACTGATATTCTATACTTTTAGAAAATAATTACTAAGAAAATGAAAAGATTAAATCCGAAATTCACACTTTCCAAACATCCCATATAATTCATTTCTTCTAAGAGTATTTAGAATAATACCTAATTGATTCTCATGGGATTCGTAGATTTTTGAGTATATGAATATATCATCAATAAATACCACAACAAAGCCATCAATATATTCCTTGAAAATTATATTAATTTGATCCATGAAAATGGAGGGTGCATTAGTCAGTTCAAATGGTATTACTATAAACTTGTAATGTCTATACCTGGTTGGAAATGCTATCTTTATAATATCTTCCTTTCTCACACACAATTGATGATATCCAGATCGAAGGTCAATCTTCAAAAAATATTGAGCTCTGTGAAGTTGATCGAATAAATCATCAATACGTGTAAGGGGATACTTGTTCTTTATTATAATAATATTTATTTCTCTAGGGTTAATGCACAACCTCATGGATCTATCCCTCTTCTTGAAAAATATAACAGGGTCTCCCAATGGAGAAACACTGGAGCGGATAAATCCATTATCACTCAATTTTTATATTTGTTTCATCAGTTATACTAATTCCATTGTGTCCATTATATAAGTAGTCTTTTATATAGTCCTTGAACTAGGAATTAAATCAATAGAAAACTCAATTTTCCTATATGGAGGATTTCTAGTAAAATCCTCACGAAATACATCAATGTATTCTTATAGAATGGGTACATCCATAATTTTAAGATTCATCCCTCACCCATAGATGTTGCAATATTTTTCTCCCCATGAATTTAATTTAGTAGATCTACTAGTGTGGACCTAGATAAGAATCAAATAGTGATCTTTCATCTCCAAAAATTAGGGACTCTATATCATTCTTAATTTTTTTAACTTTCTTCTTATTGCAATAGATTTTCGCATCATATTTTGAAATCCACCCCATGCCGACGATTATACCAAAGTAAACCAAAGGTATGATGATAAAATAAGCAGATAAAGCACATTTATATGTCATAATGGGAACTAATAAACACATTTTTATTGTAATGAAACTTCCCTTAGGGGTATAGGCTGACCATTATCTTGTTAAGGATAAATTGAAATATCTAATATTTAAAGAAAACTAGGATGATATAAAAGAATACGATTATCCAAAATCAAATAAATCTTTTCCTAAATTTGAGGAGATGATAAATGTACCTTAAATCACATAACTAAGAACTCCAACCTAATCTATTGTGATCACATATGATTTTCCTTTGTCACATGGGATTTTTTGAAGAAAGTTTCTGTAACACTTCAAACGAATATTTTCATAATGTCCCATCTCTTTACAAATGAATCATTGAAAATCTGTAGCTTATTTATTCCCCATAGAATCAAGGGATTTGTGTCATTTTTCTCTAGACTTGTAAAAAACTCATTTTCCTTTTAAGCAGGCTCTGTAGTGTTTCCTTCCACAAGTATCAAATGTTGGAAAACTCCCTTTTTTATTATTACCTTTATCCATTGTTTCCTCCGCCCCCCTCTTTTATTCTATCTTTACTTTAAATTCATAAGACTATGATAACCAATTCTCTATCTTGATATCATATGAGACCATTTATTCATATAATGAGAATGTTTGGAAAACTAATTCCCTTTAGAGTAATTATTTTAAACCATCAAATAATTGAACAATATTGCTCCTTATATTATGTATGTAATATGAGAATTTTCTTTCTAGCCTTGCAAATTTGGCTTCCTACTTGGAAATATTCTCATCATCCTTTTTCATGAGATTCAAAAATTTCCTTTCCATATTTGATCATTGTTCACGTGGAAAATATTTTTATGAGAAAATTTTCTTAAAATACCTCAATTCAATATTTTTAATTTCTTCCTTATCCTTTGTGTTTTAGATTAGTGACCACCATTTATCCACATCTCCCAATAGATGATAAACTACCATGAAAATATTATCTCTTTAGTTACTTCCCAAAGTGACAAATATCTTCCCTAATGAACATATCCAGTTCTTAGCTACCAATGGGTTTGTAGTACCATTTAATTATAGATGTTTTTGTCACACAATGTGGTCTAACATTTCTCCTCTACATTATGGATTAGGATACTCAATATGTTTATGGTTATTTTTCATAACCTGAGTCAGTTGTACTAGTGTAGTTATAAGTTTCTCAGCACTATTCATATCTTCAATACCGACATCATTATCTTTCATAGAAGGAAAATCACTAGATGGGATACATTTATTGATATAATTTTCATTCCTTCTATTTTGAACCAATTCTAAATAATGGAATACACTTTATTAGGTTATGAATCATAATGGATAATTTCAAACTAACAAAAAACTTGAAATAAATTGATTTTTTTGCATATTTAATCTCATAATCATAAATATAATTTCATTGAGGAAAAATTTACTTTTAAATCAACTATAGTTGTTTTTAAGGAAAATTTGAATTATCCTAATCATATCCCCTAGGAGTGTCAAAACTGGTGAGAAGTAAGGACCATTTTCATGTACTAGATAACCCTGAATTAGGCCCAGGACACCTTGTTAGAGTTGTTACTCCTAGGTACATCTATACTAGAACCATGTCCAATTGTAGTATCCAGAAAGGGATGTATTTCTCATAAGATTCACATAATCAGTAACTTACCAAAATTATAGGAATTTATTGTATGATCTACACAATGTATATATTAGGGTTATGCTCACTAATTTATTTTTTCTAAATCTAGTTTCCTAGGTTCCTATTAAACATCCTCTAATACTGGCTATATAGGCCCTAACCCAAGTATCCTAGATCCAATTCAATACTTTATTATATTGGTATGATTACAAGGAATTTTCATCCCAAAGAACCGAATAGTTTAGTAGTTTTGGAAAACTAGATAAAAAATAATATTTGAATTACATCTTGAATGGAAAATACAATATAAAAATTCCATTGGAAACATCCATAACTCGAATATTATCACTGCAAGTCATTCATAATAATATTCATATTTTCACCCTAGGGAAAAATAAAACATAAGAAATGGGTGAGATAAGATGGTCAATAAGGGTAAGTAATACAACATACGTTATCATAAACATAAAAATTATGCATGTTGAATAACTAAAAACACTTGCCTTTTAAAATAAACTTGGGAATAATATGGTAGAAATGAAATCTGAGTAAAAAATCCATATAACTAACCATAATAGAATAAAGATTAATCATAAATGTCATAATATTCCAATATCACATGTTTTATCAATTACTAATATCATAATGGGGGAATTCGTAATTCTGAACATCTGAAACATATCATCAAGGCCCTGTCCAAGATGCCTAAAAATACTAGGGTGAGGTCTTGGCCAAAACCCAATTCTGTTTTGTCTCTTGAGACCCAATGGCGCATCAAGGGGATATGGTGGGCCCCGAAAAACAATTTCTATGTTTTATGAATTCTTTATATTAATGGTGAAAAACATAAACAACATGAACATGCGATATGTAAATAATTTTCCCTAATTTTTAAATATAATCACTAACCAAGTTGAGTAGTTGGGTGAATGGTATCAAGATAGGAAATCCACAGTCAAACCCATCATAAACCATTTAATTACATATGGTATATGAAAATAATAAGATATCAATATCGATAATTCATATAAATTTATAGAGGTGTTTTAAATGAGGAAAATATCTAATAAAATCATAGAGGGATTCTTGAGATAAATACACCATTTACTTTGCAAAGAAGATATCTTTTGGAAAAATTGTTTTTTTTGTCCGAATTGTTTTATAAAACCATTAATCAAAAAATATGTATTTTCATAAAAAAAATTTAATTTTAGAAAAATAATGGTGTCGTAAAACATATTATGGATGGTACATGAAAGTGGGTAAGAAATTGAGATGTTCCCTTTATTTGGGATTGCGTATCAGGGAGAATTGAAAAGGGAACCTTGAAAAAACAAGTATTTATTATAAAATAAAAATGAAATGATCTAGAAAAGTGATTTTGGAATGTATAAATATAATTTGGAATAATTATATAAATTTAATGATGAATTACATTGGTGTATATAGGGATAAATCATAACTCAAATGAAAATGGAGGTTCAGGAAGAAAACCCTTACCTTATGTTGAATTTTTTCTACAATTGACCTTAACATCCTGGATAATAAAATTAAATATCATAATTAATTAATTCAGAACCATATATACATGTATTTTATTTATTATAATTCTATTAAGTTTATTTATTTTCTTTTTTATCACTTATAAGATACAATTTTATTGCATGGGAGCGTTCGTTTCGTTGGTTTTCACGATCGATATAATTTCATATGAGTATGGAAGTTCTTGTGGAATGGGTATAATTCTCCATAATTAAATTTATATGATATTAAGGGAAACACATAAGTGTAAATGGTTACATATATTATTTGGTTATATGGTATGAGGATGAATCATTAGATAATACATTTAGTGATAATAATTTTCATTATTATGGAAAATATGGATCACAATGAACTCATTTTCTTTTATCATTTAGTGTTATGTAAACATGTTATATCCAGAACATAACATTAGTTTTAATAAATATATTATAGTATTTTTTAAACATATAAATGGTTTTATTACCAGACTTGAAGGAGAAATTGAAGAATAGAAATCCCTCATCCACAAAGGTTGTAAATTGGCACCTCTCAGATGGTGATTTCATTTTTAATATAAAAGAGAGAGAGAGAGAGAGAAAGGAGTTTCAGTAAGGATATTAAATTAAAAATGATATAATTAATATATATATATATTATAATAGAGTTATCATGGTCATTTGGATAGATTTTCTGAGGAGAGAATAAGAAAAGAAAATAAATTGAAATGAAATTAAAAGAAAAAGGAAGAGGGTTTACCTATTGAATAATCCTCCTTGAGAACCTCCTTAGGGGAAGGGGTGTTGGTACTTTGAAAATACCAAGATCTCATGGATTTGGGGAGAGACTAGGGAAATGTATTTGGATACAATTTTTATAATTTTCAAGGATTAGAGTGTGAGGAGTGGTGGGGTGAGGGGTTGTATTTATAGTGGAGGAGAGGGGTGATTTCACATTATTTTATTATTTTGTTCAAGACAACCAATAGTGTTGATTTTGGTGACTAAAAATAGTAATAAATGAATTTGAGTTCGAAACAAGGGTGATTACATCTTCCAAAAATCACCTATGTCTCAATAAATCAAGTATTTATCATTTATTGTCAATTATAATATTTTACAATTCACCAAAAATTCAAGTATTTTAGAAAAATACCAAAAAATCACCCAAACCATTTTTTGACATGTAGAATTAAAAAATTAAATCCATTTTATGACAATAATTTTATAAATATTATAAATTTAATTTTTAATTAAAATTATTATTTACTCGAAAAATACAGTTTTAAAATTATTTCTAATTTTAGAACACTCTAAAAAATTAGCTAAGGTATCATTAAATTATCCTAAAATCATAAGAAAAAAATATTGATTTATAAATACATTTTATAAAAAATTATTTTCATTAAATAATGTTATTAATTATAAAACTATAATTAAATATTTAGGACTATTGACGCCTACCAAATAAGAAAAAACAAAATCACAAAGGAAGAAATTCCTGAATATGGATATTTTTCCCCCAAAATGTAATGTAAGAAGAGGATGGTCAAAAACCAACGAATCGAATGAGTCTTTGAGGGACCCATGATAATGTGACCATTTCAAGGTTATGCGAAGGCCCCACACATGGCATATAGCCCACGAAAAGTCCAGTGGATCCCCCTTTAACAAACCTACCTACTCTTGAGAAGCCCCCCCCGGAAAATCAAATGAGCACCCTAGGATTCATAGTTCTTCGTTGGAATGTTCCTGAAAAACAACCCTAAATCCTTCTAAAATAAGTAGGGATTATATTCAAATAGAGAGACCCCCAGTGGTCAAAAATATCATGTACCAAATCATCATTGAAAAGCATAAAATACCTTGAAAATATTTGAGGAAAATCACAAGACCTCTGAGCCTTCGTCAGGTAAAACGAATAAGATAAAGGGGAGGATTTAAGCAGGGTTCATGGTCACTAAGAGACTTCCAATGTACACCCCAAGAGATCCTCAAGACACCACGTGACCTTGGAATCACCTTGCAAAATCCCTCTAGATTTTCAGCCTTGCCGCATGGAAGTCCTCAAGAGTGTCCAGACAACTCCGTGATACTCTAAGGATTGATAGATAGTCATGTCACCTACATGCTTGAAAAATATCCCATGACCCATATTGGTCAGGTGAGGCATCATCGAGAAATGGATTAAAAATCATAGATATTACTCATGAAAACACGCAAGATCCCTAACCCTTGTAAGATAAAAAGGGGGATAAAAAGGGAGGTGTAAAGAGGAGTTTTGTAGTCACTGAAACACATGTGGTGCACCCCTAATTACCCACATAGAACCAAGATTCCTATGATAAATGAACAACTCACCTCATAGAAGCCCATTGGCTTGTTATCCTCATCTCCAAGACTTGTCCGCAAAATGTTCATGCACCCCCATACCAGTCACGTGATGCATCACCAAAAAATAGAATAAATACCCTAAATTTTACTCATGAAACCCTAAAGGATTACCAACCATTTTCAAAATAAACAAAGGTGATAAAAAATGAGGAGGTGAGAGGTACTTGTAATCATTGAAATCCATGTGACGCTCCCAGTTCACCCATAGCGCTGTCTCATGAGACCCCAATACAAGTCACCTGAGGTCTCACGAGTTCCTTCCAATAGGGACTCAGATCTCATGAAGACCCTTAGACAGGTCAACAGGACAACATTGGGGTCCTTTTACACATCCACATGATAAAAAATTCATCAATAATCAGAAAATAAACCTATAAAGGAAGCGTTGACGGAAGTGAATCATGATCACTGAAAATTAGGTGACATTCCTGAAGTAGTCTATGATAGAGACTCATGAAACCACATGGTGCTAGGCCCCTTTTTTGGCTCCATCCTGAACTCACACCAGATACACCACACAAATCAGTGTGTATCTGAGGGGGAAAGTATTATAAATTCCCCACCCCAAGAATAATAAATGGTTGGATTCTTGACTGCATTTACTCTCACAAAATGCACTGACTCTATAGGATTTGGCTATTGACTTATACAAACTTCTCAGAGAGATCATACGACCAGACAAATTTCCATTAGGTAATATACTAGTGGGAATCCTGAGTAGTCATTTTATAGGAATAAATAACTTCTCTTTATCATTCATATATCACGTGAAGGGACTCTACTGGGTTATGAGAAGGACATCACATAATCCCACTAGATCAAGCGAGAATCAAGAAAACAAACACTAAAAAATAGATTTATTAACAATATAAGGTTGAGAAAAAATATTAAAGGATTAAGTATTAAGAGAAATACATGCTCACTTACCCCTACATGCTTTGTGTGAATCATTCAATGATACATGATAGCAGCAGGAAACGTCACCCATATCTCACGACACTCCTTTGGCTTTCCACTTGGGATATGTAGAATACTTCATACATGCCAGGATGAGTCACACAATACTCCCAAAAACACCACTTTGATCTTTTGGACCCCTTGGGTCCATAAACCAAGACTTGTGACATCCCTAAAACACATCACCAAACTCATATAACGGTTCCCACTCATGTTAGTCGAGTCTTCTAAAAGCATATGGACTTGATATCCATGCCCTCATGAAACTCTATGGGAAAGTCATCTGAGACTCACAGGGCCCTTGAGACGTTTCATACATGTTTCACAATGTATCCCAAAGTTTTCAGTGAAGATATGTGACACCCCTCAAACTACGAAAAAATGAATCTCATGACACCCTACATATGTATCAATCTAGGTCATGCATTGGCTCCAAGAAAATTCCAACTGGGTCATGTGACACCCTCTAGACAAGAAGTCCATGTTTCTAGAGAATCTGAGGGATCAATGTTATAGCCCATTCTCAACGTGTATTCCCCAACCAATAGGTAATCCTTAGTGTGTAAGCCTTGAAATATATGAACTACAAGATCTCAGATTCCTGCCATAACGAGGACATATAGGATGACTTCTTATGGACCTATCTCTATGCAAACACCCCGAAGACTATCCAAATACAAAGGTCCCATATCCATATTCCATGAGGATGATCATATGACCCATTTCTTTCCCACACCATGTATAGATCACGTGAGATTAGGGGATGCAAGAAACACTTCATTAAGCATCCTAAATCTCCATGATCTAGGGAAACCTTAGTGCACTAGACCCAATAACAAGATAATTCCGAAAACTATGATTCCAGCCACATTTGGACATGTAGGACACCTCCCCCTTAAGTTCGAGCACCATATTGATCATCCAGGGTAGTCCCAACATCTAATCCCCATATTCAAAGAAATGAAATTTATTATATTCCATCCATTGTTTCTCAATATGAGAATGGCTCACATGGTCTTAGGAACTTTTAATGATCATGTTATCTACACTATGAACCTCCACAATGGTACACGGTAGCTTCAGTGTGTAAGAACAGACATAAATGAACCACAATAACTTTTAATCTCACCATATCCATGATATATAGGATGCCCCTATTTAGGGTTCGATCTTTAATATTTGTTACCCAAACATATTTCCTTTCACATGACATTAAACTACATGGGTTAAACAAACTATGTGGATTTTTATTCCTCTAATAACAAGGATATGCATGATGCCCCATACTAGCCCAATCCCATCCTTAGAATATCAATTGCCTCCTCATGTGGGAGTGCATTATGAAATTCTTGGTTATAGAACATCAAAATATAAGAAAACACATATTATCAGAATGTGATAAAGAACCTCAGATACATACAAATGGACTCAACCAAGAGATCCCCATCTTTTGCATATAAATCATAATTAACCTATAACCATTTCGTTAGGGTAACTAGTTTGGTATATAGATTAGGAAGAGATTAATGAACATGTACTAAATCTATAAGAGTGTCCGAGAGTAGGAAAAAATTCCATTTATAAGGGTGTGATGAGCCTGACCTCCCATCCTCTTGACCAATGCAAGTCTGCAAGGGTCACTGGGCCTAAAAATCCAGATGACTACTGGACTTTGGAAAGCAGGTACATACCCAGCTATAGATAAGGGATCTATTTTTAGTTTCAATGGAAGATGAAACAAATGGAAGACCAAATATGTGTCATTGAGCTGGGACATAAAGTACCCCTCAATCAAATCATCAAGGGAAATCCCTTTTCATGGTTCCCATCCAAAACCTGATGAAATGGAAATGGTGAACATGACTTGGATATCTCTAATAATAAACAATTTGGTTATAATCCATTGAGACATGTTGCTTACCCCCTATATGAAAGTAGCCCTGACATGCTCGATATGAACCTATTAGGAAACTTTGTTTTGTAAACCATATATACAAATAGAGAAATAAGACCAGTACAAATTGAGACTCTTGTAATTCCATCCTCTTGCTAACAAGTCTCTGCGAGTAGAATGATGAAAAAGGGAATACATGACAATTGTGTTAACCATGCATATCTAATTGATCATTTTTATTCCATTATTTAGCGTTGATTGGTAGCCTTGTTCCTTATTTTCTATATGATTGTAGATACTTCTCTCATCAATATACTCATGACCCGAGAGAATGTATTCATTTTCTAGCACTCGTTCAGATACCTCATGCACTATTTCAACCCTCGTGGATCATAAAGTAATCTATCATTATAGACTGCTTCAATGGAAGGTAGTGGATATGATGATCTGGGAGTACCACCGACATGGTATGATCCCAACCATGAAAGATGCCCATGAGATCCTTCCAAGAATGGCAAGAGGCGATTCCACATCACCCGATAAAGGCTACTACTAAGCTAGCATCCCCTATCGATATGAACAACCACTTCAGAAGAGTATCCCATTAATGAGACAATCACCACCTTACTTATCTGATGAAGGTGGACCAAGAATCCATATACATCTCCCTTTCGATTCAGGTGCTACTAATGAGGGAATCTTTTACCACCTTCGCCAATATCATCCCACCTGTACTCATCAATCACATGTTGGGGATGCCGATACACAGGCTCCAAGAAAGAATCATTGGAGGAGGATGGAATTGGACATTATGGGGAGGGATCATACTCCCAGTCCTGCCGAAGATACCTAGAGACATACTCTGGCTAGAACTACTACGAAGGATCATAACCTTGTTCGCTTATAGAAAGTCTGTGAGAATATTCCCACAACAAGAATGGGGGAGATTCATACTTCTACCCCCATGCAGGAAGTCCATCAACATATTATGATGGCATAAGGAGGAGAGAAATGGGCACATATAACTCCTTCAATTGAAGATATATGTCAACATATAATGGAGACAGAAAATGTGCAAGCTTATATCCCTGCACACACTTTTCTAAAATGTCAATATATTTTATCAATATCTAAAGATATTCTCCAGCATATTTTAGTATTATTAAAGGTAAAGGGAGAGACACATTTTTTTTTGAATAGTGGTGCCTTGGTCAAAGACCAAATAACATTTTATTGAATAAAAAATTTGAAAGGATTACAGGAGACTGAATGAAGGTATTTTTTTTACAATCTTTATCAAATAGCTGAAGTAAATCCGGGGGAGGGTTTCCATCCAGGTCATGGTTTGATGAACACCCTTGTTGGAAAGGGCATCAACAACAGCGTTATCCTCTCTAAAGGTAGGCATGGAAATGTAGTCTATTTCATGCAGAGAGTCCAAGAACTGCATCCAAATATTGATCAAAGGCCAGCCAAGGTGAGTCACACCATTCCATATTTCCTGGACAATGTGGGTAGAATCAATTTCAATCCATAGTTTCTTCCAACCATTTTTAATGGCATACTTGACCGCATGAATTACTCCCATCATTTTGGCCTCCAATGACAAAGCTATGCCTCAATTTCTAAAGAAAAACCCATGACACTTGCCAGCAGAATCTCTGAAAATTGCTCCATAGCTGGCAGGTCTAGGATTTACCTTTTAGGAACCATAAACATTGACTTTGATCCATCCCGACATTGGAATTTTCCAAAAAACTTCAAAGGTGTGAAGAGGTTGACGGTATATGCCATCAACCCGAATCCTGTGAAAAAATATCACACTCATCAACTGAGTTGGTGCAATGAGCTTTTTGAATCGATGCAGCTTATCAAATCACAATGAGGATCCATTCTTTCTTTGCATTAAGATTTAATGAGCATTTATTGTGTAGAATATCATTCCTATCATACCAGATCACATGTAGAAGCTCAGGAACAACATCTAGAAAAATGTTCTTAATTTTCTGAGCGGCTAGGCGCTGCACAAAACATTTTGAAGGGTGAAAATTGTGTCGGGGGTATGCAATTTGCAATAAAAAATGTCAAGAATATATTTCCAAAGACAAGAAGCTGTGGTACAAGATAAAAATAGATAGTTACGGTATTCCATAAGTTGATTACATAGGTGAAATTTAGAGCATATCTGGATACCAAAATAATGTAGGAAACCCTCATTGGGCAATCTATTATGAGAAATGCACCAAATTAGATTTAATCTAGAAGGCTTAATCCACATCTTTTTGAAGGAATTTAACCATTGAAATCTAGATTCAGTTCCAAGAATGTTGTTCATATAGGAATTTTTTGAGTCAAGAATACCATTCAGAGTAGGTTCCCAGATAAGAAAATTATCACATTTAATCAAAGGATAGTTATCAACGATCTGAGAAACATTGTTAGGGAGATTATCCCTATGAGAATGGAGAACATATTTAATAGTGTGACTAGTGTCCACCAGAGAAGAATTAGGGGGAATCATTGAGGCCAGTGGAACACCAGTCTAATTGTCAAGCCAAAAATTTATATTGGAGTTAGCGCTCACTATCCATCTAGATTTTTCCATGATTTTATGATAAGTGTACCTAATGGAAGGCCATATCGAGGAAGAGATATAATTGAAGTTTCCATTCCAAAGTTTGGAGATGAATCTCTATTTAAGGAAGTCGATGGAATTCGAGTCAATATTAACCAGTCTCCAAGTAAGTCTAGCTTGAAGAGCATCATTAATCAACTTTAAGTTTTTAATACCATTACCCCCTTTTTTCAATGGTTTGCAATAGGTTTCCCAGGGAATGGTGACAAGTTTTTTTGAAAGATACTTCCTATCCAAATGAAGTTCTTAATATAGCTGTTAATTCTTTTGAAATTACCAGCAGGCCATTTTTAAATCATAAGGGAGTAGAACATTTTGGAGACAATGGTCAATTTGACCAAGAAGATTCTTCTAACCCTAGAGAGGGACTTGCCTTTCCAATTAGAGAGTTGATTAACAATTTGATCCACTATGTTAGAAAAGTAAATAGTTTTAGGTCTTCCCCAAAAAAATAGGTACCCCGAAATAATTGAAGGGGAAGAAACCTTCTTTAATAACAAGATTATTGGTAAAAGTGTTTTTCCTTTGCATGGAAAAGGTTTTACTAAAAAAAATGTGCAATTTATTCCAAGAAATGTCCTGACCCGAGATGTTTTCATAGTGAGTAAGGGCCTGGTTAAGAACATGAATATTATTTTGGTTCCCTTGAAGAAACATGATGATGTCATCATCATTTAAGATATGAGTAGGGACTCTAATATTTCTGGCCGCATTTATAAGTTTGAGTTTTTTTGATTTACCAAATGAGTGAGGAGCCTGCTGAGGTAATCTTCTGCAATTACAAATAAAATTTCTGAGAGTGGGTCACCTTGTCTTACCCCTTTTGTGCATTTGAAGAAGTCCCTAGGGGTTCCATTGACCAAGATGGATACAGATGCAGAGCTAAACAAAGTTTTTATCGTCTTGATAAAAGTATCATTGAAGCCAAATCCTTTTAGAACCTTAAAAATAAAACTCCAGTCAATAATATCAAAATCCTTCCTAATGTCAAGTTTGATAGCAACATTTCCTCCTCTGGTAACTTTATTTAGACTTTTGGTGCATTCAGAGGCAAGGAAAATATAGTATTGAATAGACCTTCCCTTATTGAAGCCAAATTGATTCCAAGAAACTATTTTTCTGCATATAGGGGAAATCCTATTATCAAGAATTTTGGAAATGATTTTGAAGAGAGTGTTTATCAGCGCAATAGTCCGAAATTGATGAATCTCAGATGCATTTAACACTTTGGGGATTAAAGTAAGAAATTGATCATTAAGACCATGAGGGAGAAATCCATTGAAAAAGAAAGACTTCACAAGATTACAGACATCTAGATGAATAACATCCCAATACTGCTGAAAGAATTTTTTATTGAAGCCATCTGGACTAGGAGAACTGTCCGGTTTTAAACTAAAAAAAGTGTCTCTAATTTCACGGTCCCAAGAGATACATAGGAGAGATCAATTATCATTTTCTTCCACCATCCTTGGGATGATATCAGGTCTAAGATCAATATTTATGTCCGGACCATTAAAAATATTATGAAAATAAGAAACAACATGGTTGGAGATAGATTCTTTAGAATCAATAATAACATCACTGTGTAAAAGTTTAGTAAGAGGTATACTAGCCTTTCTAATCCTTTGAAGAGAATTATAGAATTTGGTGTTTCTATCACCATCGGTTAACCATTTGGTTTTGAAGATTTGTTTGCGCATGTTATATTTGAATGTGAGAAGAGAATTGAGTTTTAATGATATTATTATCTCTGTTTGAGGATCGATGTTAAAGTCCAAGTTGGTATTATGATTTTTTAGTTGATCCAAATATTTTTAAATAGAGAAGATATCAATGTCAATTTTCTTAATTTTAGTTCTACACCAACCATTTAAGGCCTGTTTTAAGTTTTTAAGTTTAAACATGCAGGAAAAAGCATCCAGATGATGACTCATAGTATCCCAAACATTTTTGATGAGAGACACACATTCAAGATCTATAGACCAAGCATTGTTATATTTTAAAGGGAGAATAGTATTGAGTTTGTTAGTGTGAATACTAGCCAGAATAGGGTGGTGATCCTAATTCAACCTCAGAAGAGTGATACTAGAGACATTATCCCATTTATCCAGAGCGTCCATATTAACGAAAGCTCTATCTAGTTTATTAGAAAAAACTTTATTATAACGCCTCCTATACCAAGTATATTTAGCACCAGTCATGTTGATTTCCACAAGGTTATTATCATCAATAGCAGCTCTAAACTCCCTTGAAGATATTGACAGATGAGTGGGACCAATTCTTTCATTGGAAGTGAGAATGGAATTGAAGTCACCCATCACAATCCAAGGGACATGAATATTATTATTCAACATAGACAGATCAGGACAAAGGGTTCTTCATTGTTGATATCTATTTTTGGCATAAATCATAGTATAGAAGGAGTGTTGACCTTCCCAGTAGTATTCACAATTAATATATTTCTCTGAACATAAAACAATATTCACATTTTGTAGGGAAGTGTGATAAAAAGTCCATAGAGTTTCAACTGAGGAGCCATCTTTGAAAGCTCCTAGAAAGACATAGTTAAGAGCATATAAGTTCTTGAATTTAGAAGTGAATTTTATTTTAGGTTCCGAGATAGGAAAAATCTTAGGTATATGAGTGGTTAGGATCCTCTTAAGAACAACTAAAGTATTAGCATTAGCGATACCCTAACAATTCCAAAAGAGAATATTCATTTTGACTTGTGTTTTGGGTTAGATCCCATTTTTTGGGTTTTCCCACCCTTTATTCCTCCCTGATCTTCTAACTTTTTGCGAGGGGATTGGTTTGGGTTTATTATCAATAAGGTTAATCTCCAAAATAGGAGAAGTGGCCTCATTCCTAGCAGTAGTTGAAGTCTGCCCAAGGGCAGTGTGGGTAGTGTTTATGATGTGAATAGGTGTCATTTCAGAATTCTGTTTTGAAACAAAAACCAAAGCAACCTCCATATCTGTCTTTTGTATAGTAGTAGGAGAATTCAGTGTTGGAGGGGTTTCTGTGTCTACCCTATCCATTTTGAGAGGAGTTTGGTGTGTAATGTTCATGTCAGAGGTTAAATGGGGACTAGAAATGCACTGTTTCAAAACAGATTCTGTTTTCAAAGCAGGAGAAACATATTGAACAGGTTCCAGTGAAACAATATTGCATATACCATCAGATTTCATACAGTGGGGATTTAAATTTGTAGTAGTAGGGGGAATGTGGTTACTTGTTTCATTATGAAGAATGCTATTATGATGTGGTTCATCTAAAATATGAGTATTAAAAGTAATAGGATGCTGAGAGGGAGGAATCTGGGTAGTTACCAGACCCCTGCCAGAGCTAGCAAGGGGAATTTCATTCAATTCTGTCCCTTGATCAGTCCCACAATCAGTCCCCTGAATATCCATAGAACCATCAGAATTACCTGCACAGTCCATTGAGATAAGACATACCACACCTTGTGCATCCAAGGATGATTTCTATTGTGGGTCCATTCGAATTGGATCTACACAATCACTTGAGCAAGGGTGCTGCAAAGTGTTATAAGAAAAATACAGAGCAGTGAAAATGTTAGTCATAGTAGTAGTACTGTTCAGATTCCTAGATTGCTCTGGTAGTTTTGAATAGTTGTACTGCTCCTTGGCTTTATCAATTGGGGGGTGTCCCTACTCTTCCTGTAATAATAATTCATCATTTGCATGGTTATGAAAATCATAATTATCCATGGAATGAGGATGTTCATGGATTGCTAAAACATCTGAGTCAATAACATCTTTACTGTTTTGATATATGATTTCATTTTCTTCTTCATGTACAAGCTCAGCCCATGATTTCCCATGGTCATTTTGTGCTTGTGTAATGGGTTTGGCAACCCATTTTTCCACCATTTTCTTTGTTGTTTCAGGTTTATCAGGGGAAGTATCTTTCCCCATCTTATGATTTTTATCTTCTGTCCATTCAGAATAGGCTGCCTGTGGTGGATGTTTATGAACAATCCTACAATTTAGTATTGAGTGTCCCACAATTTTACAAAACTCACAGTTTGGGGGCATCTTTTCATATTCAACTTTCACTAGAGATTGATAATCTCTAGAATTGAAGGAAATAGAATTGGGTAGCTTGTTTTCCAAATTCACTTCAATTAACACTATAGAAAACAATCCTAGTTCAACATTAAGTGTTCTCTGGTCAACTTTCAGTGGAGTACAGATACATAATGCAAGATCATTTAGGATTTGAGGGTGCCAAAAGAACTAGTTCAAGTTGTGAAACCTTACCCATACTTGAGCAGTGTTGTTTTTGTGATTATTGGGATTGAAAGAAAAATCCCATTCTGAAAGTATAAGTAGACCAGGTTTAAGATGAAGATTACCTATTTTCCACACTTTATCAAGGTCAGTTTGCGAGGTAAAAAATATATAAAAATACCCTTTCCCCAATGGAACCAATTTACAATTGGTAAAACCCCATACCACAACAATAGGGGGCTTCAGATTAGCATATGCCCGGGTTTTATCACCCTTGAGATATGATATACGACCCATAATGGAGTAATTATAGAGATCAGATCGTTGTTGTAACACATCCGGGTTAGCTTCCACAATAAAACTTCCATCATCAGCTTTTTGAATTCTTGACGGCTTCTGTACTTGAGATTTTTCAATATTAGCACCCATCAAGGCTTCAAGAAATAAGATTCCTCTCCTTATAAGACTTGATGTCATCGATGGTTCCATTTTCTCCGGGGCTTCCACCTACATTTTTCTTTGTATTTCCACCTCATTTTTCTTCAGTGTTTCTACCTCCTTCTCATGTATTGCCCAGATAGGATCCATGAAGCACATGGTTGGAATATTGAGATGTGGGTCAATTAATCTTTCTTAGGTTTCAGGCAGCAAGAGGTCGTGCCATAGAGTTTTGCACACGAGCGACCTTCCATCCTCCCTTTTCAAAGGGAGAGACACATACTTCTATCCCTGCTGCAAGGACAACTCAACACTCTGATCATCATGATATGGTGGTTGTACAAGAATAAGTGCAAATTATTTCTCCTACCTGGGGGAATTATCGACATACTCTAATAAAGGGTGACGCATCAGACTAGGATCATACTCCCATTCCAACCGAGGCCCACCATGTGAGAGTGGATCATGCATTGAGACAATGTCACATGCCTATCAAAAAATTCTGTTGGCATACTCCAAAGGACCAGGATCGGGCATATACCCCCATTCTGGCTGAGGTTGACCAAGTGGGAATAGATCAAACCCTGGAACAAGAACATATTACTATAAATGGATTATCTTGGCATATTCTAGAATATCATGAGAGTCAATCCCACATTCCTACTTCTACTGATGAACAACTACCCCAGCATTATTCCTAGGAAATAAAGGATGAGGTTCATATTCCTTCTCCCATTCCAGAGGTCCATCGACATATTCTGATTGGGAATTCATATTTGGACCAGGCCCATATTCCTTATCCAACAGGGTCCAACCAGGTGAGGGAGTAACATGTATTGGGTAAGGCTCATATTCCTCCCAAGAAAGACCAGTGGAATATCCCAAAGTCTCATGATTGGGCTCATACTCTCGTCTTTAATGAGGCTTACCAAGTGATATTGGAATATGTATCAAGAAATTCTCATATCCCTGTCAACAAAGATATGACTTATCAATATATCCTGATAGAATATCAATAGTGTTTCATTCTTACAAATCACTAGATGGTTATATACAAGTCCTAAAAACCATCACACAATAGGCTCATATCACTTTTCAATCACAAAAGGCAGGTCAAAATATTCTGACCACAATGTAAAACATGTTTCACATTCCTAATCTACTCAATTCCAGTGTTCTCGAGGTTTCTCATGACACATTCTCAAAACCACAAGGGTTCGTTGACTCTTCTATCAAATTAGAACCAGAAGGCATTCATTATCATGATAGTCCACCTCGTGGTAGTGTGGAGATGGATTACAGGGACTCTACTCCTGACATCCACCATGGCCAACCTACCCAAAATGATATCTCTCATGGGAAAGGAAATCCACCCTTTTTCCAAACACCTCCATATAGAGAGGTGAACCAAACTTTGACACCTTCATACATATAGGTGATTGAATTATTTGGGTCAACTGTATATGGTTCTCCATCAACTTCTAGAAACACTCTATTCCCATCCGCAGGAGACCACTAGATACATATTTTATGGTCTGACCAGATAGAAGCATGTATGTATGATGAGGAAGAGGATGAAATTGATATATGGAGAGATTTAGCCAAAAATATCATCCCCATCATGTTCTTTCCCCTATATACTTCTAGCTATGAGATCCTAGATGATCTAGAAAAGGAGTGAATTCTATATCTACGATAGAATATGTGGGATACTCATTAGAGACTGAAGGATAAATATCTTACTTATCTAGGATACGAGTTTCACCTTCAGAAAATTAGGATAATCTATTGTCATCTCAACCTAGTTACTATCTCCATGGCATGGTATCCAAAATCGGAAAAGCACTGTGAAAATTTGCAACACGCTTGCCGCCATTGCATCGTGATGCTTCAGAAGATGACCTCCCATGAAAGATCGGGAATATGCATTCGAGGATGGGGATATTATGGAGTATTACACTTTTTATCTCCCCTGGAATAGAAGATACCTTTAGATATGACATCTTGCAATGTTATAGATTCTGGTGAAATCACGAGACCGGGTAATGCTTAGGCTAGTTGGTCACTGCAACAAAATTCCCCTGATTCAATGATGCCTAGAACCCACTGAAAAGGAGGGAGGATATCTAACATGATTCCAAAATGTTCTCCTCAAGATAAAGGGAGGACATCCAAGACACAGAAATAAAAGTTTCTATCATGCTTACAACTTCCCATAGGAAACAACTCTCACTATGGGTTACCGTCGCACCCAGTTATCACATGAGAACAACTACACCATATCAGGGAGACCATAGTTTCAAATTCCATAACAACCATATAAAAGTGGACTTGTCCCCCTAGGATAGAATAATATCTACAACTTCATACACTCCTATAGTCGTCAATTCCCAAGTGGATTATGGAAATACCATCAACAACCACAGGTGAACCCCAACCCATAGGGTTGGGGAAATTTATATCTCATTAAACATATGAAGATTTAATGTCCCCATTGGTGACCCTAGAGAAATCATTTGGGATTTTGGATCATCCCCACCCAATTGGGCTGGGGGAATTTATATCTTCACATCCATCTCAGGTATCATCATCTCCCAGATTGGAGTTATTGGATCTTCAACAATAGGACCAATTGATGCAAATGGTAGCCCCAAATAACCCCCACCCCATTGGTCTGGGGGTATTTTTATCATAATAAATACCATAAATGGAATCAAAATTCTTTAGGTTTGGAGGAGGGAAATAAATGGTCGGTGTACCACCTATTACATAGACCGCAAAACAAACCTCTGTTGGTCGAGGCTCAATCGAAAACCAGGACTGAAAAATCCCTCAATGTCACTATTCATAATCCATGAGGATAGGAAAGTACAGTGAAGGAAATAAAACACCACCAGAGTCACAAGAAAAAATGTCCTAGTAAGGTCAAGGGTCCAAATGAAGACCCTGATGAAGGCTATACAGAATGAGATTATTGCATGGAGAGAAATGACATGACCACCATGGACCGATTTCCCTCTATGAATGTCTTCACTATCAATATGGAATAAACTGATCAAGATTTAGATATAGAGGGTCGCAACATGGAATACATACCCTAGGAGGAGGGTGATTTGGATGCACCAAATGGGGTTATGCGCAACTATAATCAAAGAAGGATTCAAATTTTGGCACCCAAAAATAACGAGTTATCACCTCCTCGGGGGAATATTGGAAAAGAATAAGGGAATGGTCTGCCCTCATCTTATTTTTCATCTGTAGAAGAATACTTTTCACCATAAGAGAGTGAAATAAGAGCTCTCTGACAACTCAATGAGATTCTACTTAGGGGAAATATTCCCACATGGTATCATCTCCATCTAGAGGAGAATATCCCCCCTCCCATGTCTTATCTACTAGAAAAAGAAATATCAAAATATCAGGTTGGATATAGATCTAGAAAACCAATCTACATAAATAAAATAGTCAAAAGTGATTGGAACTTCCCTCCTTTATGGAAACAAACTGTCCCTCACCAAAGTAATCCTTCAGTCATAGGATGAATCGAGGATCTATGTGAGATGAAAGAGGGACCACCTCATCGGCCCCACCCACTCTCTATGGATGGGAGGAATCATAGTTAGTAGTTCCCTCAAAGTTAATCACCACCATTGAATCCCTAGCTAATCGAATGGAATCTATATAGGGGTGACGCGCACCTGTGAAGCTTTAAAGGAAGCAATATCATGAATGGGTGGATGATACTACACCTCCACCTAACATCAAAAACCCTTACTTTTCTACCATCGATGGTATAGGATACCCTAAGTAGCATCTCACACACTTAGTATCCCGATGTGGGCCGATGATGGTTCATCAATATCAACAAGATGCAACAAAGATGAGGTGTTTCGTACAGACTCTATCATGGAAAACCTTTATTTGGCATAGTATTCTTCTTGGGAGAACTATTATAAGATGTGAATACCTTCTTCATCAGTTACATTATCAGTTAAATTCAACACTGGGGAAGAAAATGATTGTTGACCTAAAAAATTTCAATATGTGCGAGAATGAGAGGGTTTATGACTTCATAGAAAGGTGTAAGGTTTTGAAATATTCACTCAACATCCATCTCTCATACAATAAAATAGTAGAACATTGTGATGAAAATATCACGGATGAGTTGTAGAAACCCATAATCCCCATAAAGTATATAGGAGGATTCAGAGACTTCACTGAAACAAAACAACGTATTGAAGATGCTATTCAACGAATCTGATCCAAGTCTCAACTCATGTAAACAACACAGGGGATAAATCTAGATTGAACAGAAGCTATAGGTGTCACTCTCAAGCCCATAGTGGTGGCCATCAAAGCATCCATGAATGCTATGAACCCCTTGTAGACACCGAAAAAGTCCGTAACTCCCAGAGGAACTTTCTAAATGACAAAGCGAAGTCATATTCAGAATCAGAGGCCTGGTCTGGAGGCCCAAGAAGTGGTGTGCGGAATTAAGGAGGACTTGTGAGAAATAATGAGGTGCACACGAAGCATTCCCGTGATTCGTGTAATCGAGCCGATGGCGCGCACAATTTTGCGCGCCCTGGTTCCGTGTGGTGAAGCTTTGCGCGCCGACAGTTCCCGGCATAGAAGATTGCGTGCGCCGCCTGGATTTCACGCCAACTGATGCCTATAAATAGAAGGAGACCCCTGACGGTTTGGGGGTTGCAGAATTCAGAATGACTCCCATGTGCACAATTCAGACTCCCCCGCGTGCAAGATGACTTCCGGGTAATTCCTCTTTTCACGCAACCTTGCCCCGGGGTTCACCTTTGCGCACAACTCCACTGGCTTAAGTGATTTCGCTCACTCCTCCGGGTTCCTCCCTTACGCGCAATCTTTAACCCGTGCGCGAAATCCCCTCCTATGCGCGCAATCCCCATCCTTTGCATGAAATCACGTCTCCGCGCAATCCTCTGGTCCTATTTCACGCCATCCCGGTGTTTTGCGCACAACACCCAGGACCCCTTTACCCAGATGCCCCTTGGATGCCTTTCTGCGCCGACACCTGATGTCTCCCCTTCCGGGCATGCACGCCATGCGTTGTTTTCCTGTACGACCTTCCAGGCTCGTACGAAGTAACCTTAAGGTCACTTGGGCGGTGTTTCCTATTGCGATGCTTTGTCTTATGCTTCTCCACATAGGCACGCTAACAGCTATTGCTTCTTCACATAGCCACGCTAACGTGGACCCCTCGATGGTTCGCCCTGCGGCCCCACTTCACTATGGGCTTTCCGATGCCTTCGCTCCCACAAGGGGTAGAAGGTGTTGGGAATGTAAGCCCTAGGGGTGTGGAGCAAACCCACCTCATCCAAGCTGTAGGACGTTAAACTGCTAAACACCTCGTCCTTAACACATGACGTTAAACTGTGGTCCGACCCCGTGCTTCGCACGCAGGATCCCCCCAGTTCGGACATTTTGTACACCTCTCATCTCCATGGGAATGGATTCTTCCTCACATGGAATGAGATCCTCATAGTCGGAGTGGCGTTTGTCCACGGGGGAAGGGCTGCCTCAGAGCATAATCCCCTAGCCTCTCTTATGGAAGGTTGCACCCATGCACCTCCGTACTTCCCTCCTTCCAAGGACAGTGGAGTCCCTTTCCCACTGCGCTTTGTCATACCACGGGCCTCCATCCTGGAGTAATCCCCGACACCAAGGGTCACTAACCACGCGTAAGCCCCTGTTTCCTCATTGGGCCGCTCAACGCGTAAGTCCCTTTCCGCTTCTCACAGACGCACCCTTCATGACATGATCGTCTGATCCCTGCTACCTCTTGTTTCTCACACCAAGCATGACTCACATGGGATTAGAGCACACATCGACCATGACATCCTCTTATGGGCCGCCTCAGAGCATAAGCCCCATACCAGCGAACTATGTGGACTTTGATCCGTGCTAACGCATGGTACGTAGGAAGCCTCTACGAGGTTCAATCCCAATGCCCGGTCGTTCCGACTTCTTCACATCGGTTCACCAACACCATGGGCCGCCTCAGAGCATAATCCCCACATTCCCTCATCCCAGAAGATGTAAAACTGCATCCCTCATCCCGCATGATGTTAAACTGTATCTCGTCCCGCATGACGTTAAACTGTATCTCGTCCCGCATGACATTAAACTGCATCCCTCGTCCCCCATGACGTTATACTGTATCTCGTCCTGCATGACGTTAAACTGTACCCCTTCGTCCCGCATGACGTTAAACTATATTCCATCCCGCACGACGTTAAACTGTATTCCTCGAACTATGTGGACTTTTATCCATGCTAACACATGGTACGTAGGAAGCCTCCACGAGTTTCAAGCCCATAACTCCATCACCCATCCTGATCCTTACCTAGGCCGCCACATCCCGGTGAGATCATTCCACCCCATCCCACTCCATAGTATCCGGGAATCCTCCCACGTGATGGCCCCAACATCGGTGTTCCCCCTAGGGGGTTCTTCAATCTGATCCACTCTCAGTGTTCCGATCAGTCCGATCAGTCTCCGCAAGATGTTAAACTCACAGCATACCCCGTGTTAAACATGGGAAGCTGAGGAAAACCTCATATGGTACACAATTCCCCATGTTCAATGTTGGATGCCTCAGGCTTCTGCGCCCTCGAGAAGCCCTGTAATAAGGGACAGAAGACAGACATGCCGATCCCCAGCATCAAGACATGCCAACGACACCCCAACGTGACCATTCTCCTCACCAAAGGTTATTGCCCCAACAAGACCCCTTGGAGCATCTCGACAGAAGCAGCGTAATTAACTGGAGTCTATGCAGATATGGCGCTAGGAACGAGCTTCACGAACCCGTATTAAATCTATGAGGGAGACTCGAACTAGGTGACGAGCTCCGAGGAGGAATCCATGGAAGGAAGAACCGACATCCCATCATCCCGGTTTCGATCAAGGAGCAGACGTCCCTGAACAAGGAATGGATGATGCCCGCCTTTGGAAAGCGGGAATGCGGGGAAATAAGCCACGTGTCCTCCCATGCGTGACGGACATGCGCGCACGCCCCAACGTAAAATCGTCGGAAACAGAAAATGGTGAACCTGATGTGAATCTCTTCTCGTCAATATGGGGACAGGTAGCGTTCGGGGTGTCAGAAGATTAGCATGTCACCAGGTCTGGGTACCTATTACCGGGATGTGGAACCCGCCAAGGGTTGAGGCAGTCAGGATGTTGAGCACTCTGTTCTTCGATGTCGTCAGCATGGATCCCTCTCGCCGGCCACGAAAGACGGAATTATTCTGGGCTATTGGTTGTCGATTTCTTTTCATGTTAATACTAATGGGTTCATCTCCCTGCTTCCAGGAATCAGATCACTGCATCTGGAGCTTGATCTCCACCTGCCCACCGGCGCAGGGGCAGGGGCAGTACCCGCGCAGCTACCCCACGCGGTCCCGCCTTTTCCACAGTCACTCTGGCTCCGATTTCTACGACTGCTGGGCACTCACGCCCCCTCCACCCGTCAGAAATCATCCAGCGAAGGTTGATCAATGACCTAGTTTGTAGGAACGATGAGGAAGCGATCATCCCCACCAGGGGCATGGCCCGTTTGGATCTAGAGGCGGTTGCGCCTCACCATCGTCGCCGCCCCCGAGGGCCGCGTAGGGAGCCGACACTCCCCACTCCGACGTTCAACCGCTTTGGGAGTCTATCCCCGGAGCGCCTTTAAATATCCCTCCTCTACGCCAATGAGGTGGGGGATGTCCAGGTTCGCCTGATCGGAGACCCTTCCCAGGGGTTAACGGAAAGAGCCCCCGCCAGGCTGCGTCGGCGCCGTCGCCCGGCTCCCCGGGCCGAGGAACATGCAATCGTCGTGCCCACACCACCAGCTCCAACCCATATGATCTTATGCCAGCGTCGGGCGTGAGCGGAAGATAAAGCCCGTCCTGGGGCACCAACGTCAGCAACCAGTGTGGCCTGAGACGCTGCTGACTCCTGTTACCAGACCTCCGCACACGTTGAGCAGGGGCAGTCGCATGCTCGACTGGGATCGAGGCCCCGACTGCCCTACATGCAGGGTGGGTCGACTCTCCCAGTCGCGGGCACAAGCAATGGCCACCGCAGACCAATCCGCGGTAGTTCCACCCACCATGAAGGCTCATTCCGTGCCACTGATCTGGAAAGCCGAAGGCTTCGCCGCGACAGCTACTCTCTGGGTATGACTCTTCCCAGCACCCACTACACTGGGTATGAGGTCACTCCCCCTACCGCTGGCTGTGAGTATGTAGCCGTTGCGTATCCGGTCGCTCACCCACATGGAGGACCTCCCCATGTCCCTTTCGACATCTGTCCCGGTGCCCCTCGTACCCCGGCCTTCAGTCCCCTCTGCCCCATCACTATTGCGGCCAGAGTAATCCTTGACGGAAATCATCCATACCCTGAGGAGCCACCCAGGGGCAGGAAGGCGGGACGTCCTCGCCGTAAGAGGAATGTCAGGGGAGTACGGACAGAAATTAGACCAGTCGGTTTCTCGAACTCTGAGGCAGAGTACGACTCGACGATGGAACCTTCCCCCCAGCCCTTTGAGTCGAGGGCAGGGACGGGGACATGGCGCGTCAGTCTCGTACTCCCTGAATGCAAGATCTGTATGATTCCCTCCTCCCTCCGAAGGTATATCTAGGAGGATGAGGACTTGGCGTACCCCCAGGGGTCTAACCCACAGTTATCACTGGCCTCCCCGGAAGAACCTTCCACCTCAGTCAGGGAGGGTGGGGAACTTTTCTGGGGACAGACAGAAGAGTCACGATGCGACACACCCTCGGAGAGTATCGATACTATGACAGGAGGCATGTTTTCGAGCCCATCCTATCACAACATGGTAGCTAGGGCACTACAACCCTTGGAGGACGACTTAGGGATCGGTAGCCAATCGGCCTGTTCGCCGTATTCCTCACCGACAAGCTCACTGGCCTGGCGCCCTGCCTCGGCGCCGTTGCTGGATCCCCGACCATTCTCGGTTGATGAGAAGGGGCAACAAGGGCCGGATCCCGAACCAGAGTCGTGGAGCTTCTAGACCGTCCTCGCAGCGGGCCACTTCCCCGAGAAGTTTTGGCCGGTCGCAGGATCGGATTTTGATATGCCAGAGTCACTCACCCCGGGAGAGTTTGAATGTTTCCTCCAAACTCTTCAGGGGACTCACTCTCGTCTTCTCCATCAGCTAGAACCTTATCCTAGGAGTCAAGAACATCTCGAGGATATCGGTGAGCAGTGCCGTCGGGTCGACCTGGCTGCGCTCCCTGCGGTTCGACACCCTGAGTCACTTGACCACCACAGGGACATCCAGCGACAATGCATACAGAGTTTTCAAGTACTCCGCAAGGTTATCGAGGAAGCCACCCCCCATGCGCATGTTCGCAGATGGGGGCAGTACACTGACATTCTTTTCTGGGTGATCCGCCGACAACCCGAATCACTGGGCGGCCCTGAGGGAATGTCATCAAGGGCAGTGGAGGTCAACATGGCTGACCTTTCAGATGGGGGAAACAGTGTGGAGCTCCTCTATGGGGAATTGAACCCTGAGGAAAATCTTCTACTGGACCCATCTGGGAGGATTACTTTCCAACAGAGGAGCCTCCTAGGTCTCCCTACACCCACTAAAGCCTTAACACTAAGCCAAAACATCGGCAAGGGTAAAGAGCACGTCGGGTCTATCAGGCTTACCGACCCATCTTCCTCGGTACAGAAGGTAGAAGAAGACCCTGAGAAGGCCACGCTATGCCAACAGCTTGCTGAGAAAAAGAGGCTGGTTGATGAGCTATTGGCCGAACGCATTGCAGAGTGGCAACCTGACTACGGTAACCCTAGGCCAGGACAGCAGGGGCAGGAGCACCTACCCCTTGACAAGACTCCCCCAGGAAACCGCGACCATGTTGCGTTTGCCGACATGGGAGATGTCGGAGCCCATGGAAAGAGGGCGCAGTATGTTTCGCCGAACCCTCCCGAGCGGCGGGATCACCTGGGGGACCCTGCTCGATTTCCTCCCACTGCCCCGAGAGTCGCTCCGCCAGCCGCCCCGCAAGCTGATGAGCTTGAATACCTGATTGAAGAGCCCAGAAATGCACTTGGGGTTAGAGATCCACGTCAGGACAGGAATCCGCGTCCGGACGATCTAATGGAGGCGCTCATCGCCCGCTTAGAGGCCCTGAAAACTCATCAGGTGGCAATCCCACCGGACGACAAGCCATACCCAGCGTGGGTGGATGACATGAAGGCCACTCTGGGATTTGGGAACCCCACTTTCACCCCCTTTAATGGGACCGGGGACCAGTCACAGCACCTGGCCCACTTCAAATCGAGGTGTGAGCCTATGTTAGGGAATCCGGCGCAACAGGAGGCTGCCAAGCTATGTCGCTTCGTTCAGACACTGGAAAGACCAGCATTCGTCTGGTACAGCTAGCTCCCCGTCGGATCTGTGACTAGCTGGGAGGACCTTCACCGGAAATTCCTCTACCAGTTTAGTTCCACAACCCAGAAGATGAACATCGTAGACCTCTTCAGGTGAAAACAAAGGCCCGATGAGCGAGTCGCAGACTTCGTCGCCCAGTGGAAGGGGATCACGTACTCCCTTGACATTCCACTGACTCAGGAGAAATTACTGACAATGTGCATAGGGAACGTTAAGGTAGAGCTGGTTCCTTCTCTAATCACTCAGAATTACCCCAGAGGGTTTTGGGACTTCTCGGACAAGGCTCAACGCCTCGAAGAAGCCCTGCAACAGGCCAGTCAGGCACACCCGCTGCCTCCTGTAATCCCTGCAAGGAGAGCTTCCAGAGCCGAGCCCGCTGATATGGCCTAGATAGAGGCCCCTATACAGCTAGAGTTGTTACCAGTAAGACCAACTCAACATCCTCATAGGGGTCCACCCCCATGGGCACAACCTCCGGCCCAGCAGCGACCACCCCAAAATCGGCGGGCGCCTCTGCATAACGCACCGCCACCACCGAGGTGAGATAATCAGGCTCCACCTCCTCGGCATGCTCCTCTGGCCCCTGGTCATGGTTAGCCTCCAAGAGCCCCCTTTCCAGACAGAAGGAATCAAACTTACTCATTTGACGAGGCCCAGGTCCCGGGTTATTTCTATAGCGCCTTGGAGCAGAGGATCGTGCGGCTGCCTGAGTGCCGGAATCTAGAAGAGGCGCATCTCACTGATCACCCTAACCACTGCTCTTATCACCGGACCCTTGGGGAACACCATCCAGTGATGCTATGTGTTTAAGGACTGGCTTCAAGACCATATTGACAAAAACATAGTCAGGTTGGGCCCAGCCCCGGCGTAAGTGGCAGGTGTCTTTGTGACATCAGATGGCAGCAGCGGCAATGAGGATGAGTGGCAGCAGGTTTCCGACCATGGGCCCCGGAATTATAACAACTGGATGGCCCGCAGGATGGTCGCCCGCGCCCATGGCATCATCTGTGCCCGCTTAAGTCATCCAGAGCCCTCAGAATCTGCGAGTGCCGCTTTGGCATCGTCGTCCCAGCCTACCTCTTCCCAGATGAGAAAGCGGCGGTGCAAGAAGAAAGAACGCGCCCTGCCAATGCCATCATCATCCCGTACGCTTGGTGATTTTATTCCCCCAGAGATGGGGATCCCTCCAAGACTCTGTCCTGTAGTGGATGACTCCTCGAGTGAAAGCCCGGGGTATGCTTCGGTTAACATCGTAGAGTTGGTAAATCTCTTTTTGACTCTTGACGTTGAGGAATGCGAGGTGGACCTTCCCAATGTCCCCAGTCGTCGCCAACGTCGGTGGAGCCATGGCTATGTGAATCACCGGGGCACGACAGTCGTCACCTCCAGTCAGGCCGTCCACACTATTGAGACCAGGTAGCAGGCCCAATACAGAGCTCAGCACACGCGGCCCCCCCATCCGGTGTCGACAGGTTTTCCTCCTCCACTGTTTGTGTTGCTGGATCAGGCGGGACCACCTCGGTCGTGCCGCGACCAGCCCAGCCCAACCACCAGCCAACTACAGCCTTCAGGTCCTAGCACGACAGCCACCTCCCAGGCTTTGACTAGTGAATAGCGAGACGTGCCTAGTTCCAGTCAGTCACCAGTTCCGCTGGCAGGGCCCGTCATGCCTCCAATCGGAGAGCGGACTCCTGTTAGCAGAAGCCCACGTTTTGCTCGAAAGTATGATGTTCTGAAGCACCTGTCCAACATTTCGGCAAGGCTTTCTATCCTTGAGGCCCTTCATATGTCGTATGAAATGCGTGAGGCGCTCACTGAAGCTCTAAGGAGCCCCCTTCAGTTTGAGATGGAGGTGGCGGCCGCAGAAACCTCCCACACCGAGGCGATTGGGGACGCCGAATGTCAGGTGGTTATCTCATTTTTCGGTGAAGATGAAGAACTTCCCATACAGGGGCACATTCTCCCACTGTACATCACCGGCCAGTTCAATGGCGTGGAAGTCTGCCGCTGTCTTGTTGACACCGGTTCTGAGATTAACCTAATCCCAACTCGGACACTGCAGAAACTGGGGTTGTCTGAGGATGATTAAACTCCCTCCGACCTCAGGATCCAGGGGTATGACAGGACCGAGAAAACTCCACTTGGCAAGATTATCTTGAAGACCCAGTTCGGCGGCTTAATTTCCAACACCGATTTCGTGGTTTTATGTCAGGACACCGCCTACAACGCGTTGATGGGTAGGCCGTGGCTCCACCTTCACACAACGGTCCCCTCATTGTATCACCAGTGCCTTAAATACTCCCTTAAGGGTCGAGTGGGTGTGATCCAAGGAGATGCGTCTCCTTTTGCCTCTTGTGAAGCCCGTTATCTTGACGCTGACTATTACAAGAGCAAGGACAAGCAGATCTTGGCAGGTGAGGCTGAGCCCACCACTGTCACGAGTGATCCCTGGGCAGGTCTGGATGACGCATATGTCTTCCCAATCCATCGGTTGGAGGCCACGACCGCCGACATGGGGTAGTGCTTCGTTGTTTTGCGTACCAGCGGAAGGCATATTTCTGGGTCCAAGTGATGGAAGGAAATCACCTTGTACGCTTACACCAACCAGGCTCAAGTGATCCCCGAGCCCCTTACCCCTGTACGATGTCGGGACATTAGGCTCATGGCAACGACAATACGTCATACGTGTCTGTTTTTCCAGGATGGAATCGACCAGCTCCAGCCAACGCTCCACTACTGCTTTTATGTCATTAAGCGTGGCCCCTTAGGCCGAAGGCCAGATGGGATTGGATCAGCCGCCTTTTTCGCCATGGTCTCCACAGTGCTTGAGTCTCCGGACGTGATGACCTCTGCCGCCCAAGCCCGCACCAGCTTCCCATCAGGGTCTAGCAGCCCCGAAATGGCTCCCCCTATGGATGATCCCACTATAAGTGGAGGAGAGGACATATAAGATGCTCCTCCTGCCTTTGAGGAAGGCGCCCCCACCACGGTCGACGAGTTAGTACAGGTGAACCTCGGTAGCGAGGCGGACCCAAGACCCACATTGGTCAGTTCCGCTATGCCCCCCGAGGAATGACAATAGTACTTAGACTTCCTCAGACAGCACCGTGATGTGTTTGCCTGGAGTTATGACGAGATTCCAGGGCTAGATCCTCAGGTAGCCGTCCACCGCCTTGGCCTTCTAGAAAACCATCGCGGGTTCAAGCAGCCTCCCAGGAAGATGCACCCCTCTCACGGTGCCATGGTTGAGTCTAAAGTTGATAAGCTCATAAATTCCAACTTCGTCAAGGAAGTCCCGTACCCCAGGTGGCTAGCCAACATTGTGCCAGTCAGAAAGAAGAATGGGAAGATCAGGGTCTGTATCGACTTCCGCGATCTCAATTTCCACTGTCCGAAGGATGATTTTCCCCTTCCCGTGACAGAGTTGTTGATCGATGCCACAGTCGGGTTCCAAGCCATCTCCTTCATGGATGGGTACTCCGGGTACAATCAGATCCGGATGGCCCCCGAGGATGAAGAGCTCACTGCCTTCAGGGCCCCCCAGGGTACTTTCTGCTACTAGGTTATTCCCTTCGGCCTAAAGAATGCGGGTTCCACCTATCAATGGGCTATGCATCGCATATTCAAGCCGATTCTCGGGACACTGGTGGAATACTACGTAGACGATCTGGTGGTTAAATCTCGTCAGCACCAAGACCATCTCAAAGACCTTGAGGAAGTGTTCGTCTTCCTCCGTTCTCACCACTTGAAGATGAACCCGCTGATGTGTGCCTTCGGGGTCACCTATGGAATGTTTCTTGGCTTCGTTGTTAGGTACCGAGGCATCGAGATCGACCCAGAGAAAATCAAGGCCATTAGTCATATGCCTCCCATGAATAATATTCGGGAGCTGAGAAGTCTTCAAGGCCACTTATCCCATATACGCCAATTCATTGAGAATATAGCCAGCAAGTGTAAGCCCTTTTCTCGGCTCATGAAGAAAGGCACCGCCTATGAATGGGACGAAGAGTTTCAGATATCTTTTGAGGAAATCAAGCAGTATCTGCTCCAACCTCTAGTCTTGATACCACCCATTTCCGGAAAGCTGCTGGTCCTTTACGTGACCGCCCTAGAGCGATCCCTTGACGCACTTCTTTCCCAGAAGACCAACGAGGGAACATAGAATAGGATCTACTACCTCAGCCGCATGCTCCTCAATACAAAAATTAGATATTCTCCCATCGAAAAGAGATGCCTGGTGCTCTTATTTTCCGTGCAGAAATTGCGGCACTACTTGCAGCACCACGAGGTACAGCTGGTCTCTCAGGTAGACTCGTTGAAATACATCCTGAGCCGACCTATGTTGACCGGACGATTGGTGCGCTGGGCAGTGATCCTCCAACAGTTCGACATCAGGTTCGTACCTCAGAAGGCCGTCAAAGGACAGGCGTTGATAGAATTCTTAGTTGCCCACCCGAACTCCGCGGACCAGCCACTGGATTTAGGATTTTCTAATGAGGCAATCCTCTCAGTCGATCGCGCCATCCCCTGCTGGCAGATGCACTCTGACGGTGCCTCCCGGAGCCCCACCGGTAGAAGGCTCAATGATCCTAGGCTCAACAGAGTGGGCCTGGGTGTCTTCTTCATCACCCCGAAGTAAGCTGTTCTGCCATATTCATTCCTGTTGTCAGAAGGCTGCACCAATAATGAGGAAGAGTATCATTCCCTCATCACTGGCCTCAAGTTGACTCTCGAGATTGACGTACCCCATCTGTATGTAAAAGGGGACTCCAATCTAGTCATCAAGTAGGTCAATGGTGACTATACTATTAGGAAGCCAGAACTCGTGCCATTGCTAGAGTGCACCCTTCATCTAATGGGTAAGTTCCCCTCCCGACCAGAGGTAGTTCACATTCCCTAGTCGCAGAATAGTCGAGCAGATGCTTTGGCTAGCCTGGCCGCATCACTTGCGGAGCCCGAGCAGGATGACCTAATTATCCATGTGGCACACCAGGGATTCATTTCTCCTGTTATTCCGGAGGGCGATCGTGGCCCGCGAGTGAACCATCTCACCACTGGTGCCCCTATGTCAGGATCCCCAGGGGCTTCAGGTGCGGTAATCGAGATAGTTACTGACTATAGGACGCCCTTGGTTGAATATCTACAGCATGACAATCTTCCGTCAGACCTAGCTGAGTGCGAGCAAATCCGACGCCGCGCGCCGTAGTTCACCCTTCAGAGTGGTCCCAGTCTTGAGAACCTCCTTTACAGGCGAGTATTTTATGGTGTTCTCCTCCGTTGCCTTCAAGGAGTCGAGATCCCATGGGTCATGCAAGAAGTGCACGCTAGTTCCTGTGGCGCCCCCCCAGGTCGGGTCGAAGTTGTCCCACCAAATACGGAGGTTGGGATACTTCTGGCCCTCCATGATCTACGACTGCATCGAGTATACCAAGAGGTGTCACGTGTTCCAAGTTCATGCTAACTTTGTGCATCGGCCACCAGAGCCTCTCCATACTACCAATTATTCTTGGCCCTTTGCAGTCTGGGGGTTGGATGTTATAGGACCTTACCCACTGGTGACAGCCCGCCAGTGTTGGTTCATCTTGACAACTACAGATTTCTTTTCCAAGTGGGAAGAGGCAATCCTGTTCAAGGAAGTCAAAGCCTATTCTATCACTGACTTCGTGAGCTCCAATAACATCTATCGATTTGGAGTACCTCACGCTATCCTCACGGATAACGGAACCAACTTCCGAGTAGTCGAGCTGAAGAAATTGTACACCAATTACAACATTCTCTATAACCACACCTCCCGCTATCATGCACATGCAGATAGACAGATCGATGCATTTAACAAAACCCTCTCTAACATTCTGCAAAAGATGGTTGGTCAAAACAAGAAAATTTGGCCGGACAAGATCCCCAATGCCCTCTGGGCTTATAGGAGGATGACTCGTAACTCCACCCAGGTGACTCTGTATTCCCTAGTGTATGGATACGAGGCCGTCCTGCCCATCGAGATCTAGTTTCCCTCATTGCGCATGACGGTTTATGACTAGCAAGTGCTGGATAGAGTTTCCGAAATCCTTCTAGCCAAATTTTAAGAATTGGATGAAAGTAGGCTTCACGCGTTACATAACTTGGAAAGGCATCAAAGAAAGATGACTTGAGCTTTCAATAAGAAGGTTCGCCTCCGCTCCTTCCTGCAAGGTGACCTGGTGCTGGCTCTCAGAGCACTGATGATTCCCGGCAGGAAACCACCCAAGTTGGAGCCCAAATGGGAGGGGCCTTTCATTGTCCATAAGGTCTATCCCAATGGCGCGTATTCCTTGGTGACTATGGATGGTGAGTGCATAACTCCTCCCACAAACTCCAGGTTCCTTAAGCAGTACTTTTCCTAGGTATGTATGGTCCTGCACGACCCTAAACTGCACCTTGGTCCAATATCTAAGACCTTAAACTAAGATCATTACATGGTCCTACATGACCTTAAACTGTATAGTACCGCACGAACCTAAATTGCACCTTGGTCCAAGTTCTAAGAACATAAATTAAGATACTTACATGGTCCCGCACGACCCTAAACTACACCTTGGTCCGAGTTCTAAGACCTTAAACTAAGATCCCTACATGGTCCTGCATGACCTTAAACTGTACGGTCCCGCACGAACCAAAAATGAACCTTGGTCCGAGTTCTAAGACTTTAAACTAAGATCCTTACATGGTCATGCATGACCTTAAACTGTATCATCCCGCACGACCCTAAACTGCACCTTGGTCCGAGTTCTAAGACCTTAAACTAAAATCCTTACATGGTCCTACACGACCTTAAACTCTACGGCCCCGCATGACCCTAAACTGCAACTTGGTCCGAGTTCTAAGACCTTAAACTAAGATCCTTACATGGTCCTGCATGAACTTAAACTACATTTTGCCCTACATCGGGGCCCCTGATGGTCCGAGTTCTAAGACCTAAAACTAAGATCCTTTCCCCGTCCCACATGACGTTAAACTGTATTCCGTCCCACACGACATTAAACTGTATTTCGTCCTACATGACATTAAACTACGTTTCAAGAACTACGTGTGGCTTGATTCTCATCTTTATGGGATACATAGGACCACCTGAACACTTATATTTTAGGTCCAGCCCCATCTCCTAGGAGATCCCACGATCTCCCGGTTGCCTTGGTCTTTTGACCTGCCCTTCCCTCGGGAATCCACCATCTTTTGGCCACTCTCAGACTGAGCCCCTCGACCATTTACAGTGGTCTGCTAATGTGTTCTGAGTACTCTGGTCTAGGACCTAGAGTGTCAGATTCGACATAGGGAAGTCTTCATCCGCTTTTCAAGCTTCGTGTTCCCCTTCATTCAGGCCCCACCCTCTTTCACACCTGGAGGGACCCCCAAGAACGGTCTGGATACAATGCCTAAAGGATCTCCTACCGTCATGGGCCAATGCCCCCGAGGGTTTCAGGCAACAAATTGATACAAATCCCATGTTGTGAATGTGTTCAGCGGTTGATGCTCATTTGTTTGCCCCTACCTCTAGGCTAACGTGACAGGATGCTGTGTTGTGAACATGGTCAGCAGTAATCCTCAGTCATCACGCCGGATTCTTCAAGACCTGAATGTTGGTTGCATGATTCAAACTATGTTCCACCCCACCTTTTCAAGGTGGAATCTCGACACTCCTTGTACTAACCCTCAATACACCCCCACACGTCAGAGGGACCAAGCTGCGTAATGGTGTCTCTCGGGGCTCCCGCTATCTGAGCGCTAGAGTATGTGCTTGGGTTTCTTCTTTACAGGTTGTGTGCAGCTTGACCCTCATCCCCATGGGAAACGAGGAGTTTCCCAGACATTGCATTTCGGGCCCAGCGTAACTGGGAGCTAGCATCTCCTGCCCCCCTGATTGTTGAACCCTCATAGGCCCCTTTGGCCCGAGGCTCCTCTCTCGGAATCACGCGTGTTGATGGTATGAGACTATGTCCTCGTTCGAATCAGGTATGATTTATCGCATCGTGAGTGTTTCCCCTGGTCCAAGACATATGACCTTAAACTGTGATGCCAGGTCCAAGCCATACGATTTTAAACTATGCTGCCTGGTCCAAGCCATATGACCTTAAACTGTGCTACCAGGTCTAACCACATGACCATAAAAAATGATGATATCATATCGGCTGCGCTCTGTTAAGGCACTACCTCTCAATAACTACGTATGGATTGATTCTTATCCTTATGAGATACATAGGAGCGCTTGGGAACTTCCCCACAGGCCCATCCTCACTTTTCATGTTCGGTCTCTCGGCCTAAAACGTCCCTAGGAGCACATAGTAAGAAGGGATTTTCCCCATTCATGTTGGGTTTTGCAACCAATTTACCGTGTGTCTCTCGTTCCCCTAATTATTTGGTCTGAGTTCTAAGACTGTAAACTAAGACCCTTGTCTTTTCACGACTCAGTCTCTCTTGCGGAATTGTACGGTGTGGTGCGGGATTATTTCCTCCTTCATGTCAGGTTACTCGCCATACTGTGCCTATCCCCAGATGAGATGTGTCCCCCGTCCCACATGATGTTAAATTGTATTTCATCCTACATGACGTTAAACTGTGTTTCAAGAAATACGTGTGGCTTGATTCTCATCCTAATGAGATACGTAGGAACACCCAGACATTTCGTGTTGGGTCCAGCCCCAGGGTTACCAAATCCCGTCCCTCCTTATTGTCAGCCCCTCGGCCTGACTTCTGGGGATGTGGTGTTATCGTGACATATACCCCGAATATGTTCGATATTACCCATAGTAATAACGGGAAGTGACATTTCTCTCGCCAGAGAGGTCCTTTCTGAAAATTGGGACGATCCGTGATCAGGTTGGTACGTCCGCCTAATGCGCCTCCTCCACGGTGGTGCAATTTCAGGAGTGTTGGACTCTGTTCGAACAAACCACCACTCCACTTTCCACGCTTTGCGTGCCCCTTTATTTGGATCCTCATTCTCTTTCATGTTCGATGGGACCCCCTAACAGTATGGATGATAGACCTACGGTCCGCCTACTATTCTGGGCCAACATTCCGGAGGACTGGTCATGTTTGACGGGACCTCCTAACAGTATGGATGATAGACTTTGGTCCACCTACTACCATAATATAGATGATAGACCTTTGGTCCACCTATTGTAGCAGTATGGATGATAGACCTATAGTCCGCCTGCTGTCCTGGGCCAACGTTCTGAAAGACTGGCTGGTGATATTTGAGTTAGGCCCTATGTTGAGAACATGGTCAGCGGTCAGACCTCATTTATTTACCCCATTCTAGGCCAACACGATATGGATGCTGCATTTCTGCCACGGTTAACAGTCATCCTCCATCGTCGCGCCCCATAGTTTTCTGAATTCGGGCAGCGTGATTCACCTTTCCATTCCGTCTCCCTATGTTTGGATGGATTTCAATGCCCCCGACATTTCCCCACTCATGTGTTGGAGCGCATTGAGAAGGTGATATATCAATCGGTCTGAGGTCTTATCCTCAGAAATCCAGGCCCAATTTTGGATGCCTGAAGCTTGTTTAATGCCCCACAGTTGGACGAAATGATAACATAGGTAGCCTTTACTTCTCGCATTGGGTGTGACCCACAAGAGCTTAGGGAGAGTTGTTATTCATTTCAGAATTATGGCTGAGCATATTAAACCAAGGGTACAAATGAATGGATTTGTCCATGTATTGGATTGAGATGATGAGCAATACAAGCAGGAAGTTCATGAGATGACCAAAACAAATCCCCTAAGGGTCGGTGTGCTGGATCGATCCTTCCAACGCTGCTACCCTTTGGCTAGTAGCCTCCTGGACCGCTTCTCGCTCACTGAAAACTCTCTCCTCATCAGCTGCTGCAGAGCACAGCTCGCCAAACCTAGCTTGTTCCTGCGCCCGCTCGGTTTGAAGTACGACCCTCTGCTGACTCGCCTCCATCAGTTGTTCATGCACATCAGCCAGCTGGGCCACCAGTTGTTCCACGAGCTCAGAGCATGTCTCAAGGAAGGCCTCCTTCTCTGCCGCCTGCCCTTCAAGGTGCCGGACCTCCCACTCCACCCTCAGCAACGCTCGGGCGTCCGCCGATCTTTCCCAACACTGGGCAATGTCAGTGCGCCGGCTGCTCTCGCGTATCTTCTCAGCCATGTAATCATGAATCGGCCGGTGCACAGGAAGCGCAGCCAGGTCTGGAGTGATCCCATCCGCCTCAGCCAATCTGACTGGGGCTGTCTGAGAAAGCGCTGGATACAATTCCACCCTTTGTGCCATGTCATCCGGCTCTCCTCGACCGCTTCTGAGTCTGAGTTATCTATCTCCTCAGGGTCAGCGGGCCGGTACACAAGAAAGGCAGCCAGTAGGTCAGCGGCAGGATCTGCCACAGGGATGTATTCATGAGGAATAGGATCCTCGATGTCTGGGTGATCTTCCTCTCTCTCCCTGACAGCGACGGTGCCTCCGTCAGCCTCCGACCTCGC